>JACTAK010000001.1:1200000-2400000 GCA_014858625.1 Venturia carpophila
TGATGGATTACCGACTCTGCTTGAATAGTCTAATGAATTGAAAGAGAAGGAGAATCCATAGAGAACAGGGATTATCTACTGATTCAGATCAGGGTGATGATGACGAAGGCCATCGTGAAAGAACAACGATTACCGTCACTTTCAGATATGAGTATCGCTGATGATGGTAGAATCCTCGTCAGAAATAATTCAACAATAACATTCACGCTTCCATTTCCGATCTGCATCAACTTCCGGAGAGACGGCAGTCCGGCGCCGTTGGATCCAGAAAAGACAACCAGAAGTTCATGTTGGACAATGGAATTAGCTAGGACAGGTATATGTATATATACACAAGTAGAGCGAAACGTATAGCGAAACTTGATCAGCCGAAGGAGCATCACGGATTTGCATGGCTGAAAGCGGATACGGGGCGCGAGGAAGTACTTGCGATGGCCCTGTCCAGCTCTACCAGAGGTGGAAACGCCTTACCACTCCTTCACACATCGAATCTCGAGACCGTCAACCTCTGTGCTTTAATAATTGACGCCTCTTTCAAAGAGAACTCTCGGTTGGCGTAGGAAGCACAGTACAGTCTCGATAGCCTTGTACAGGTAACGTAGTGCAAGTGAGCAAACACAACAAATCTGATAGAACGGAGATATTATAATGAGGAATTGACAACAAAAACGTCGCGAGGAAGGCACCGCGGTTTCTAGGTATTGATTATCTATTTTCGGCAGCTCTAGACACAGAAGCGTCGAATCAGTTGATCAGACGGTTATGAATATCGTAAAGTTGGTAGATAGTGTTTCGCAGAGGCTATGGCTCGACTCTCGAGTAATGTAGTAGGGTTGGGATTGGCTATCCTACACAGTAGTGATAAAGAAGTCGGGTAATAATATCGTATCGAATGAGTAAAGTAAAGTTTATAAGATATAAGAGTTGTGAATTATACTAAGCAACTAAAGTAATAGTAAAGTGACTAAAGAGTAGAACTACGAGATCTCTAAGAGTCCCTAACCTAATCTAAAAGCTATTAGTTTAAGCCTACTCTATTAGGGACCCTGATCTAACTATAAATATTACCTTCTTAAATATTATTTAGGGCTTTCGTATTGTAATTTCTAATACCTATAGTCTACTAGGTTATTTAGGTTCCCTCGAGTACTAAGTTTAGATCTAGTAACTATATCTTCCTTTTCTTAAGCCTTTATAATACTTAAAGAGATTATAATATTAGAAATAGTAGAGTTAAAGTAGTTAGAGTAGGAATTGTATAATCTTAATAAGATAATCTCCAAGGAGCCTTAAGAGATTCTTGGGTGTCATACATATATGATACTAGAAATAAATTAGGTCCGGTGATGGCCCTGACATGATCGCGGCAGAACTTTGTCTCACGTCGCGTCGCGTGAACCACAGCCTCGACTATCTCCCACCACCAACCACGAACCACACCTTTTCGCTGTACACGCGCTCGGGCTCGGCGAGATGGCGCCGATGAACGGGACCAAACGAGGACGCCCTCGCGCTGACACAGAGGGGACGGCTGATGATTCAGGCCATGCAGAGGCCTCCTCGAACCTCCGACAGCGTAACTTTGGTGTAGGCTCTAGGATAACTGCTCGAATCGTACAATACTGACCGAGAATTTAGAACAAACGACCGCGACTGTCCAAGCCAGACGACTCCGACGACGACGCTTCGGTTCAATTCGGCACATCCAACGACTCCGGCGACGAGGAGATGTCCATGGCACAAGGACCGGAGCAAGACGAATCCAGCCACGATGGAAGTGATTCAGAATCTGAGGAGGACTATGATCCGGAAATATCGGACGAGGGGGCTACAAGGAGGTACATCGAAGCCAAAAGGAAGCGCGGAAACCCTGATAATCACCCTGCCCTTTGCGCCATCATCGAGAGTGTTACTGCCACAAATTTCATGTGTCATGCGCATCTCTCAATGTCCTTGGGACCCCTGATCAATTTCATCATTGGTCACAATGGCAGTGGTAAGAGCGCAATATTGGCAGCTTTGACCGTCTGTCTTGGTGCGAAAGCGTCCGCCAACAACCGGGGGAAGAGTCTGAAAGAGTACATCAAACACGGATCGGAGCGCGCCACTGTGCAGGTGAAGATCAAAAATCGGGGAGAGTTGGCATACATGCCAGAACTGTACGGCAATTCTATCATCGTTCAGCGACATTTTACCATGAGTGGCTCCAGTGGCTTCAGCATACGCAATGCCAATGGGAAACAGGTCTCTTCCAAGAAAAGTGATCTGGATGATATTTTGGATGCTCTGGCCCTTGCACTGGACAACCCCATGAATGTGCTCACGCAAGACAAGGCCCGCGAATTCTTGAACAGTTCTACGCCAGCCGAAAAATACAGGTTTTTCATTAAAGGCACCCATCTGGAGAGGCTCGACTCCGACTACAAGGTTTTAAATGAGTGTATTGAGAAGAATCATCAGGAAATGTACAACATGATGGAGGTCCGGGAGCAGCTGAAAAAAAATGTGCACGACGCTGCCGAAAGGGTCAAAAAGGCCGAGAAGACCAACAAGCTTCACGAGAAGGCTCATCTCATTCGACGACAATGTATATGGTCACAGGTTCGAGATCGAGAAGAGACCTTGGCTGCGGCTGATCGCGAGGTTCGTGAAGCTAAGGAATACGTAAAATCCAAAGAACAGAAGGTGCTGAGATGTGCCGCGAAATACGAAGAGGCAGAACACGCTCGCGACGCCACTGCACTCGAATTGCAGCAGTTCAACGAGGCAATGGAGCCCAAAAATCACGAAAGGGCCGCGCTTGAAGAGTCCTTTAGGGTAAACCAGACCGAATTGTTGCAAAACCAAACGCAGTCTCGGGACAATCACACGGAGCTGAGCGCCGCGAAGAGGAAGGTCGCAAATCTCAAGCGCCAAATCCATGAGGAACTCGAGAAGCGGGCGAATGCCGATGACGGACGGCATGGCGAGCTGGCCGCGGAGATCCAAGCTGCTGAAGAGGAGGTCGTCCAGTTGAAAGAAAGGCAGCAGACATACACCGGCAAGCGGGAACAACTTCAACAAGCAGTCTTCAGGGCACAAGAAAATGCGAAGCGAGCTGGCGAACCGGTCCATGATTTGACAAATAGGGTCAAAGCATGCGAGAGAACACTGCAAGATCTCACCCGAAGCAACGGGAGCTGGCAAGATGGTTTCGACCCCTCTCTACCAGCTCTTCTTCGCGAGATCGAACAAGGCCGTCGCCGGTTCGCGGTCATGCCCGTCGGACCCATCGGTCGCCACGTCTCGCTCTTGGAGGCTGGATGGTCTTCCGTGCTTGAAAAGTCTTTTGGAGCAGCCCTGAATGGATTCATCGTGACCTCACTCGACGATCAACGAACCCTAACTGCAATGTTCAGAAAGGTCAGATACCCTGGACAGGTTTACACCCTGACCAAGACCACTCCAATCGACATCACAGGGAACGTGCCACCAGAAAAATATCTGACGTGGCTGAGAGTCTTGAAATTCGACAACGAGCTCGCTCGTAACCAGCTTATCATCGGGCAAGCAATCGATCAAACTGTCCTCGCTTCAGATCAAGAGGAGGGTGCCGCGATAGCCATGATGGGACAGACGGAAGCACATCGGCAGAAAATTCGCCAGGTTTTCACCCTGAATGGTCGGAATGGCGGAGGCATTCGATTCGGATGGACACTGACGGGTAATCAAACACAAGCTCCCATTGACAGGTGGAATGGTCGTCCCAGAATGCAGACAGACAAAGAGGCTAGGATTGCGTTAGTTAGCCGCGCGCGAAAGTAGCATGAGTGTCTTCTCTAACTTTGCGCAGAATGGAGCGACAAAATCTGGCAAACCTCAAGCAGGATCTGTCGCAGGCCGAAGGAACTCATGGCGAGGCGCGGAACCGCGTGCAAGCAGCGCAACAAGAGTTGCACAGACACGATAGGGCTGTCAAAGATCTTGTAGTCCTGATCCAGCGCCAGGAAGAAAAGGTGACTCAATTGAAAGATGAACTGGAAGAGGCTACACCGCAGACAGGCCTTCTCGATAGCTACCGGGAAGATCTGATAGCAGCCGAATCAGACGAGGGCATTCTCAGCAATCAGTTCGAGGACTTTGTGATCGAGAAGCGGAGGCTCAATGGACAAGCAAGAGAGCTCAAAGACCAGCTAAGAGTGATTGACAACGAACTAAAGACGGCCGAACAAGAAGTGCGAAGTGTTCAGGCACGGCGCGATAATTTCGAGCAAAAACGATACGATTCTCTTTTGGAGAAGAATGGAGCTGTGCAAGCCGTAGAGGATGCTCAAACGCGACTTCAAGGACTTGAAAGCAGCCGTCAAGAGGCACAGGACGAGCTACAGGCAGTGACTGCTGAAGCCAGTGGGCATTCTGAGCGGGTCCCTCTCGACCGCGGAAAGTCGACCAGGGATTTCGAGAATTCCTTGACGGTGATTCTTCAAACTATCAAAGATGCCCAAGAAAGGCAAGTGCAGTTGAGCGAATTACAGACTATGAAGCTAATTTTGGCAGCGATGGTGGCTCCCGCGAAGAACTTATTGAACAACACGCCTCGGCCCGGGCAATGTTTCACAAAAAGGATGATGAGTACAGAGAATTAAGGTTGACGCTTGAAGTATGTTGCTCTGGTATACACGTGTTTTACTGAATGCTGACCAGTGGCAGGTTCTTGCCAGGGCGTTGCTAATACGTCGCACTCGATGGGATAAATTCCGGAAGTACATGAGCATCGGAGCCAAGACTCAATTCAATTACTTGCTATTGGAACGCCAGTTCCGTGGTGAATTGAAGTTTGACCATGACAGGAAGGTACTGAACATGAACATCGAACCAGATATAACGAAAGACAGCGGTGCGGGGCGGAAGACAACGACGTTATCTGGTGGAGAGAAATCCTTCTCGACCATCTGTCTGCTCCTTGCCATCTGGGAGTCGATGGGCTCGCCGATTCGATGCTTGGACGAATTGTGAGTCGAAGAAGGGTGCAGTAATCCAGCACGTGACTAATGAGGGCACAGCGACGTATTCATGGACCAGGTCAATCGCGATGTCAGCATGAGGATGTTGATTGAGACGGCGCGATCGTCGACCAGCCGCCAATTCATCTTCATCACACCGCAGGCGATGGGCAATATCACGTCTTGTGACGATGTTAAGATTATCAAGTGGGTGGATGAGTTCCATTGACTCTGGACGCCACTAACGTTGATAGAATGAGCGATCCAGAACGTGGGCAGACTGCTCTGTCTATCAGGGGATGATGGATGTACAATTCCATCAGAGGATGGGAAGCTCTTTTTTGATTCTGCTACGCGCAGCTCACTTGATGATACACCGGAGGCGGAGGTAACTCTCCGCGAGCATTGAGAGGCTTTCAGTGGTCCTGTGCGAGGCCGTTGCCCTGCTTTCTGCACAATAGTGGTTTGGCTTGGAGTCCTGGACCTCGGATCACCATCGTTGGCGATCTCGTAGGTGGGACTGGAGACGCTGGATCAACAGGGAGACAGCTGGAAAGACGAATGCTGCGCTCTCACGCCACATGGGTGAGACTTGTTGTGGTAGACACTGGCAGCTAAAGACGGGTGGTTGAAGGCCTCGTGGGCATGCACCATAGTACGGGTACTAGTAGGGGGACCGGTACAATCACCAGCCACACGGTACCGTGACCGTCATGGTGGCCAGCAATGATCCTGGTCCGGGTGGCTGAGTCGTCGCGCATCCCGTCATGATTTCTTCACGCTGGTGCACAGTGCAACTGCTCCGCATACGTCATGTCGTCTGAACCTCCCAGTGCCTCCCCACTGTCCCCAGAGACCAACCGTCGCGGACGCTCCTCTCCCCCATCCACCCATTCCTCAACCTCCAGCTGTTCATCCTCGTTCAATCACATATATCCCACATATACCCCGCATACGTCCCGAGTCCATCCCGCATACATCTTACCCTTGCCGATATCCTTACGGCACTCGTCGCCGCAAGCCCGAGCAGCAACGGATAAGAAACTAGAGCCTTCTTTTGTTTGCCGAGGGCTGTCGCGCACAGGCGTTCATTTGTCAAGCGGGCGAGGCGCGCAAGCATCCACCATGTCTGCGAGACCCCTGCGGGATGTCCCACTTCCCGATGCGAATCTGGTGCGTGGAGGGTATGGGATTGCTCCAGCTGATTTTGCTGCGCCTGCTGGTGGGCCGTCTGGGGCTGGTTCAGGCAGAGCTGGTGGGAGAGGTATACCAGCCATGTCAGCCGCCACAGGCTCCAACCAATCCATACCAGCCGCCGGTCGACTCAGCGAAACATCTCCACTGGCGCAGTCATACCACCAGGGAGGCATGAGTGACCTTGACGCGCCGGATGAGCGCGGATTTTCGAGTAACCCCTCCCACTCCCGCAGTGCTTCACAGGCTCGCAAACAACCACCGCATCAAGACCAGGACCAAGATGAAGACGGCGCAGGCCTGCAACGAACACTCTCCTTCGGCTCTTCGAAATCTGAAACAGCGGTTGGTGGTGTGTCGCGAAGCAATACGTTGAAGAAATCCAAGAGCGTGTCTAGGAAAGCCAGTTTGAAGAGGAGTGGCAGTCGTAAGAGTGTAGCTGCTGGGAGCATCAAGACGATGACGGGGGCTGGTGGGAACAAGGAGTACAATAGCGTTTTTCATACCCCTATTCCGACCACTGGTACGCCGACAGAGATTCTGGCAAATCGGTTTCAATGTGAGTCCGATATTTTTGGGCTCGCTTCTCGTATTGATGGAAACGGAATGCGGCCGTAGTGGAGTCACTGACATATCTTAGCATGGCGCAAGTTCTTGAAAGAGTTGATTGCGTATTTTCGAGAGATACAGTCAAGTTATGAGACGAGAGGGAAGGCATTGCTAAAGGTCTCCAATGTGGTCAACAACACCAATGCGCCGTCAATGCTTATGACGGAGGGTGGATTGAATGAGGCCAACCGTATCCTATGCGACTTCCACAAGCAATCAATTGCTGAAGCAACCAAGGCGAGGGATATCGAAACCGATGTTATCAATCAGCTGAGCGGTTTGAGGGGAGACTTGGGACAGAAGATCAAAGAGATCAAGTCCTTGTCAGGCGATTTCAAGAATTCTGTGGACAAAGAAAAGGATCATACGAGGAAGGCTGTGAATATGTATCAAGAGGCTTTGGCAGTTGTGGATACTAACCCGCATGCTATTGCTGGGAAGGATGATCCTTTTCTCATCCGATTGAACGTGGAGAGGCAGGTTGAGAAGCAAGTCGATGAAGAGAACTATCTTCACCGGGTACGTACGCGAGTCTTTCGCATGCGATCATGTAAGGTACTAATACACCTCTAGGCATATCTTAACCTCGAGAGCTCGGGGCGCGAACTCGAATCCATCGTCGTCGGCGAGATACAAAAGGCTTACTATGCATATGCTGGAATAATGAAGCGCGAGGCGGATGCGGCATATGAAGCTATCGATGCCTTGCGATCCGGCCCCATCACCTTGGCCAAGGATTACGAATGGAGCCAGTTCGTGGAACACGATCCTCATTTTGTCAGCCCGGAACTGCCTGTCCGAAAAGTCGAAGACATTTCGTACCCTGGCAAGCATCACCCAGCCGCGGCCGAGGTGCGCGCTGGTATGCTTGAGCGTAAGAGCAAGTACTTGAAAAGCTATGCGCCCGGATGGTACGTTTTCCTTACCTCGCTTCAGATGCTCACGTTTGCTAACAATACTCAAGGTACATTTTGTCGCCAACGCATTTACACGAATTCAAATCAGCGGATCGGATCTACTCGCAGCCGCCAATCATGTCACTTCTCCTCTCCGAACAGAAGCTCGGCTCAAAGTCACAACCTGGCTCGTCCTCCCACAAGTTCATCCTCAAAGGCAAACAGGCAGGTGGTGTGCACCGAGGACATTCCTGGGTATTCCGCGCCGAGTCCTATGAGACTATGCTCGCATGGTATGATGACATTGAAGCCTTGACGGAGAAAACTGGCGAGGAGCGCAATGCATTCGTTCGTAAGCATGCCCGAAGCTTCAGCGGCAACAGCTTGAGCCGAACGGCATCCGACAGTGGTATGGAAGAGGATGAGGCAGATGAAGTGCCATTTTCAACTAATGCATCCATGATGTCGAAGCAGGATGAGAACCCGCCTGCAACAGCTCGTCCCCAACCAGGTGGGCGCTTCCCATCTGACCTCCAGGTTTCACGTCATTTGCAAGCTCCTTTATCGCCGTCTAGTGGAAGTTCTGTGGCGGACCAAGATTTGACAACGGCGACTGGTGGACTGCAAGGTACCTCTTACGACAACCACCAAGGTGGTGATTATGCAATCGCAGGATCTTCTGGTCCGACGAAGCTGCAACAATTTGCGCCTGCGAATCCTGCACCAGCTCAGCAGGAATATTTTCCCCAGCAATCGGCTGCATCGACCAACCAGCAGCCAGATGCGAGCGCATTAAATCAGCAACCGCAAATTCAATATGGTACAGCTCCTGTGGCGACGCGAAGCAACCAACAACCTTTAAACACCAGGCATGTTAGTAACTATAAGTCCTGGATGGCGCCCGCCGTTGGTGGAGCAGCTCTTGGTGCTGGTGCAGTAGGCACAGAAGAGTACTGGCGCAATCGAAGAAAGGAAGCAGAAGCAAAGAAAGGAGAAGGGGTCCCCAATCCAACTTCGAACCCACTGGATGATGATGCCGCTGAGAAGTTGCCCGTCAGGTCCAGTCCTAGTACTTTCACTGGTAGTATCGCACCGATTTCCTTTAACGGCGACAACGTTGCTACCAACAACATCGTTCCGATAGTCCCACTCCAAGGCGTCACGACGGAACAATCAACCGTTGTTGGTGAAGGAAGCATTCCTGGTGCTGCGCCTCTCTCTGTTCCTCCAGCGTCTGCTGCTGAGGCGTTGGAGCCTATTACTGGTACCCCAGCCATCACGAATGAGCCAGAGAACGTGGGCAACATCCTGCCAACCGGCAACACTTCACACACGCATTATGACACTGCAAGAGACGGAAGCGTGAATGCGCATCCGACGGGTCACATATTCCCGGCTGTCCTGAGGCACAATACTGACGTTAGTGTCAGTGATTTGCACGTGCCGGGAGAGTACAAGTACTAGACTGGTGCAGAGATGTCGTGTGCAGCTCGTTGTGGGTTGTTCATTCTCATTGTGTCATTCGTCGCGCTGTTTGGTTCGCGTTGAGTTTGGTTGGTTGGATTTGGGAGTTTTCTTGCACACATCGCGGTTGCGTTGAGGTTTGATATAACGAGGGGAATCATTAAGATATGGGTTTTGGTTGTACTGTATCTACTCATCTTCGCCGCTTTGATGGCCTGCATTTTTGTGCGTGGTGCGCAACGATTTATCTTCATCTTTTTTGCCCTCGTGTGTTTGGCTGGATCATTTGGATATGCACTTCTTCGCTGTTTAGGGGTTGGAATAGACATATTCTCTCCTCTCCATGCGTTTACAGAGAGGCACGTCGCATCTCACTCTCATCTCCAAATACCTCTTCCATCTCATTCTTGGCAATTGAGCCAAGCTATCCTCAAGGCTTATTGCTCCGCTGAGCTCCATCCATCGGCAAGCCGCACTGAACATGCCTCCGATAAGATAAGCATATTCCGGCCTTGGAACACCGGCCAAGCTCATTCAAGCATTTTTGATGATCCAATGGCGACAGATACGGCTGACAAGAGAGCTCTCGATGATCGCCCTACAACACCGCATATCTCCATCTGATGTCCACGCCGGTGGTGATGACCGAAAGACGAGGACCAGGGGCGACGAGCAAGCAAGGATGATGGGGCAAATGTCTAGATTCAAGGTTCGGTTGTTGGCGGTGAGCGCGTTCGGCGTTGTGGCGTTGATGTACGATAGGTATTCTTGTCAACTTCAACATGCCTGTAGTTGAGCCCATATCTGTTCATTGGTCCCGCACATCGCCAGCTTGTTCATCGAGACGTGGTTTGTCGAGAGAGGAGATTTCTGGCTGTTTAGCATAGAACGTGCCAGCGGCAAGGAAGAGTCAAGGCCTCACACCGCAAAGAATCAAACATCAAGCCGATGCCGCGACTGCATTGCGCGAACGATGGCGACGTGTAGGAGACTGTAATGGCAGGGTGGCTCGCGGGTTGGCCAGTCTCATGAAGGGGAGTTCTTCAAGACCTGTTCTTCCTCGGACGGGATACCAGTATTCGTCGGCTTAGAATTTTGCACGGATCCAACCGGCTCTTGCACATCTTCTGTCGACTCTCTCTGTGGCTCTTCCTCAGCTGTGCTCTCCTTACCTTCATCCTGCCGCTGAGTTTGTGCCGCTAGTTTCTGCGCCAAAATTCGATATCCTTTTTCGTTCAAACTCGACATGTCTCCGTCCTCTTCTTCCTCACCAGTGACGCCCAATGGATCTGAACCCAGATTCGGCGTGTTCTCCATGGTTGGCAAAGATTGCTGACTGATTTGGCTAGTTTCATCAACAGAGCTGTCGCGCTCCTGGTCCTCTTCTTGTTCGCCAGTAGCGCCCAATAGTTCTGACCCACGATTCGGCGTGTTCTCCATCGTTGGCAAAGAATGCTGACCAGTTTGGCTTGTTTCATGAACATAGTCGTCGCGTTTGGTACTGACACGGCCAGAAAAATCATACTTCCTGCTTTTTACAGGAGCCATTGGTGGTTCGTTACCATCAATCCAGGGAGGACTTGTGCTTGGCCAAGCATCTGGGGAGTGACCCCAGAAATTCCAGGGACGGCGAGCCAGAAAACTTGCGTAAATCCTCTCCTTTCCGTCTCGGGATCCGGTATAAAATTGTGGGCGTTCGTTTCTGGCATGGCTCTCCTTTGCACGCTGAATAATAAGCGCCTTGTTTGCCCAATTCATGTCCTGGACCAGGTATTTGTCGACATCATCTTGGAGCTCTGCAGGCAACTCGCGTCGAACCTTATGACAAAACTGTGCGAGTGTAGACTCCATGCTAAACTTGGATAATCCCAAGACATCGTTGTGGACGCGAAGGCTGTTCTTCCGGATACAAGAGACCTCATACGGCTCTGGTTGCTTTTTCAGACGAGGTCCCAGACTGACACCACGGTAGTTTCCGTGTACATATGCAAGAGTATGTCGAGTCGATATATCTGCGCTATTATGGTTCAATCCAATCGAAGCAACTTTGGCAATCACGACCATGTGATCTCCAACCTGAACACTTTTGTCGGATAGAATCTCACATCTCATGAAACTGAAGACGCCACCGCCTCTGATCAACGGAACTCTTTTCTCGAGATCTTCCACTCGTTCAAGAGGACTGAGACCCAAGCCGACCCAGCGGCCGTTTTGTGACAGGAGTCGGAATGCCTCATGATGTTGCTGTTGGATGAAGGCGTCTGCAATCTCGCTTCCGTGCTGATCTCCCAACAAGAGGTGCACTCCAAATTGTTTGTGATGAAGCAAGCCGCTGAGAGTGCGTGACGGCATCTTCAGATTGAACGAAATGATGGCTGGAGGACCGAGTGTGACACTCTGCAGAGAGGAGATTGTCGCACCGCAGAAGTCCTGGTAGTATGGAGACAGCAGTTCGACATGGTCTGTTGTGTGATTGATGGATGTACATTGCTGCAGAGATGGAGAGTCGGAGAGAGAGGTCACGACGGCGACAGAATGAGGAAGATTCCGCATGGCCTTGCGGACAGCATTGCTGACTCCTTCATCACTACGAGGTGAAGGCCAAGTTGAATCTGTTTTGACGTTGTCCCAATGTACCTCTACACCCCGACGACCACCATTTGGTTTATGCGCAAAGCGGCGGATCTCTGTGTCTGATCAGCCACCAGGAGCTGCGCCATCAAGACCTTCGAAACCCTTACGTCTGTAGGCATACAGCGTCCTCCAATTTATTTTAGCTAGGCCTCTGGGGTGTTTCATGGTAGAGAGGTTGTGGAAGAGGGCCGCGGGGAGTATATGTTGGAAGTTATCGCGCAGCCATCAGGGGTGGAGGAGCGGAATGTGCGATTACAATCCCAATAGACACGCAGGAATGGCAGGGCTTATGCGCGCAATATGACAATTGAAGTTATTATGTTGTTGCTGTTATTGTTGTTCTTGTCGTGGCGGCCCGAAGAGGAAAATTATAGCCAAGTCCTCGAATCTGAGGCTAATACCTCATCGCCGCCTTCGAATCTGAGCACCAACCAAATCACAACCACAACCGCCAGAATGTCCCTCCTCTCCCCCACCATTCGTCGTCTCACCCTCCCCGCCTCACCGCCGATCCATCAGCAAGTCCGCCACGCAACCCTCATTCGCCGTCCGAAGCGGCCATACACCTTTACCCAACTCGTAACCCTCACAGATGGCAGCACCTTTCTCCATCGCACCACCTCACCCTCTCCCGTCTATAAAGCGACAAAGGACGTCCGCAACTCGCCTCTATGGAATCCCACGGTCGAAAGCCTGCAGAATATTGAAGAGGATGACGCGGGGAAACTGAGGAGTTTTAGGAGTAAATTTGGACGAGGGTGGGATGGGGACACGAATCAGAGTGGCATTGTTGATGTGAGTTCACTCTTATCTCTCTAGGACTGGGAAGTGTTTGGCCGGGGCATCGGCTTACTGAGTACAGGTGGAAGAGACGGAAGATGCGCTGGGCGAGGAAGCACGCGAGGCAACGAAAGCGAAACCCAAGGCTGTGAAGCAGGAGAGTTTGATGGATTTGATCGGGTCTTATGGCACGAATGAGCAGCAGGCGATCAAAGCAAAATATCTGCATACTCCTGGTTCGCAGAAGCAGAAGAAATGAAGTGGTGAAAGGTAGTGAAGAACGCCGTGGAGATCTGGATGTATCCAAGCACAATTCGGACGGTTTAGAGAGAGGAGAGGCCTAGAGGAAAAGGCATACCTCATGGTCTCCTGGAGAGTTAAAGGACGTCGCTAGAAGTGATGCGGCATGGATGAAAACAGTATTGCAGGAGTTCGAGTGGCAGAAGGAGCAATACAAAGGTTGGGACACATTGAACGGTCATTGCAAAGATCTGGAAATACGACATGCAATTCCACTGTATGTGTATTCCGCTTGTACCTCTATATGTGTTACAAGTCCTCCAGAAGATAACTCATTCGCTATCCCTGGAATTTTGAGCGAACTACGCACAATACCAACACTTCAACTACACCAGGCTTGAACGGCATGATGAGAGAGCTTTATGGACGGCTTCCTGCAACTTTATCTGTCTCCCACGAATAGCCCCTCGGACTAGAGCCTGAGAGACATTGTTTCTCGAGTCTTTTCTACCCCAAAGTATTTCTTTGGTTAGAAATTGGAACAAACGCAGAATCGCCGCTCATTGGGTTTTCCGAGCAAGATATTGGTTGGGTACAAAGTTCTCGGTCATACTCTTGGTTCGTCCACTCTCAGCCATGACCGGTTCTGCTATGACCATTATCATCGGTGTGTCGGTCTTCAAACATATTCACCACAAAATCTTCCAGCTCAATCCACTGTCACAGACTCGTCTGGATCGATTTGTCCGACCGACATCCTACGAATTCACTGTTTCCATACGTTCGTCAAAGTTTACTACAGACCTTTTGACTGGATCCTTCTTGCGCTGCTGTCACTGAGCATCGATCTAGAAGAGGGAAAAGGTATTTATGTCAGTTGCTAGCATACATAGAAACTTGCCTTAGGACGGCCATTGAAGCGTGATTTGATCACCAAAAATGAGGACCAAGCGTGAAGAGGCGAAGATGTCGATGACTGGAAAAGGTCTAGAGGGGGTGCATATGTACAGATTCGTCGTGTGTCTGTTTCACCCATGACCTCAAAGAGACGGGACCTCACCCCCATGCTGGCCGCTTTGCTCGCGTAGCTCTGCCTCCATTTCTTCTAGTTTCATAGCGGCTGGGTCGAGAGACGTGTGGCAATCTAGGGTCTTGGAATTTTGATGGACGAAGATGATTAGTATAGCCATGGTAACAAGCTTCATCATCATCTTCGTCGCCTCGCCTCAACCTCATATACACTACCATACACAAGGCCATCTACTCGTTGGTCCGCTTCTAGTCGGATATAGACGTAGCTCCTAGAAGATCAAAGTCCTCGGTCCCAGTGAAGCAGTCGTAATCGTCTCATGAACTAAAGACAAGCTTGCAATTGCGATGGATACCCTGGCTTCGCGCTTCGGCAAACAACCCATGATAGCAATTTGAACTTGTCTTTCATTGGAGCTACATTGAGGCGTAAGTCCAACCTTTGCTCACGGCTTTTGGTGGTTATACGTGCACATGCTTAGTCTAGTCAAACCGATTGAATGCAATGTGCTAGACATGGAGCTAGTCTTTGCTTATATGCCTTTCAAGATCTTATGGTTGTGTTGTGGCTGTGAACCATGGAGCCTACTACGGTATACCATATTATACCATTTGCGCTGAATACGTACCGGCCCGTCACCCGTCCCCGCTTTGCGACCAAGGGTCTTGTGCGGAGCGGATAGTCCCTCAATTGCTCTTCTTCTTGCAAGCTTCACATTTCCCACCAGCACATCGATATGCTTTTGCTGTAAGCTCCGCGTCCAGAAAATGACAAACTCTCTCGCTGCTCTTCTCATCGGCCTTGCTATCTGCAGCGGGATAGCACTTCACGGCTTTTCAATCCGCAATGGCATGAGCGACATGATCGAGGACGCCAGGGCCCAACATCTTCTAGCAGACGGCACCCCGAACCCATATATGGGAAAGCTAACAGGAATCGCTGGAGTCGACTTCATGCTCTTCACATTGGTCAACTTCTTCTGGCCTGTGTCCCAGGCGGAAACGCCAGGATTGAGCTTGCTTGGGCTGCTTTCTGGGGGCCAGATGGCTGCGTTGTTGACGTTTGTTATGATTGAGGGTTTCAGAGAGGGGAATAAGGGGAGACTGGTTGGATTGCAAGTCTTGTCAACGCAGCATTGTAGAACTAGAGGCTAACCAGCAATACAGCATCTCCTTGTATGCTTTCCTCTTCCAAACAGTCGGCTATGCCATCATAGCCCCCCTCTATCTCGCTATCTACGTCCTGACATCCCCTACGTTCGCTACGCCCACAGTCTCGAACCTCATAGTTTCGCACGTGGACGCGATACCCTTTGGCATACTCTTCGGTTACCTCCCCCTCTCAACTCTCATGGCATTGCCATATCCCACTACGCTGTCCCTTAAGCAGAAGATCTGGTCAATAATACTGTGGCAAGAAACACCACACTATGCAATCTACATCTCCAAGATTTTGAGCTCGCTGAGTCCGCACAAGAGTAAGACAAGTAGTGTACCACGGCAACTCTTGCACTTGAGAGCTGCGTACAAATATGCTTTGCTTGTCGCTGTACCTGCTCACTCGTATGTGTGGACATTGTCTCTCACTTCCATATTCTGGCCGAGTCTTTTCTCCGCGGAGACGAGGGAGAGCTTACATCCACTCAATGCTTTGATACCACCCAACCCGCTCAAAGCATGGGATTCAGAGGCGAGAAGCATTGGACAGGGCAGTCTGTGGTTGTTGCAATGGAATTACTGGATCGGCAGTATAGCTTACCTGATCTTCGCTATGGCCGCAAAATCTTACACAAGGAGAAAGATGGGCTTGAAAGAGGTGGCGGCGACATCTGGACGAATGCTAGCAATGGGGCCCGTGGCTGCGGCGTTGACGCTGCTGCGGGATAGGGATGAGACGATATTTCAGAAGGCCGAGAAACCAGACAAGAAAGAATGATGATGATATTTCGTTGACGGCGAGCAAATATCATACAAGTGGATCGATCGTGTGTTCGACCCTGCAACGGAAATGTTTTCGCGAGATTGGTCATGCAAATGTCGCAGACTTTGCAAGGGGTTTCAGACTGCAGGATTTGAAGGTCAAAAATGCATGTGGCTGAGATCAAGGGAATCGTAGATTCGTGGGGGATGGGTCGCGGATCAGCTCAAACACAATTGACTGTAGCCATCCAACCGCCAACAAACGACTATCTGGCAGCAAAGCCAACCTCAAATCAGACCCCCTCAATCGGAAATTTCTGCTTGCGAGAACTAGCCGACCCTGCACCACGGGACAAAAGGCAGCAGTGACAGGTAGCTTTGCGCTGCGCAGTAAGCAGCCACCATGTCCAAATGGCCTGATATCGAAGAATCAAATACGGACAACCGCCGACGTGAACAAAGGAAATAGCCTTGAACTTTCGACGAAGCGAGAAGCACTGCCGCAAGCTTGGCCTTCAAGGCCACCGCCTCCTCTGAGGTCGCAGACTTGCCTGCGGAGACGAAAATATCGCTGTTGGAACAGTGTGATGGCCTTGCTGTTGCGGATGCCAAGAGGCTAGTAGGCTGGGCACTGGAGCTGCAATGGCTCCTCTACCGCTTTGCTACCCAGCCTCGTACGATTGGATTGCACGGTCACGCCGATAGGGGATTTGGGATGTGATATGAACATCTTCGACAACATCATCATGCAACTCCTTAACTCAATTTTCGCCTCCAAATCTCTACCATCAATACCCCCCATCAAGTCGCCTCTCCACCATCATGCATCCCTCCCACTTCCTCTCCATATTCATGGCCATTGCCACAAGCATCTCCCCATCTCTAGCTGAGTGCTGTGGCGGCGGCGAGTGCGTATCTTGGAACCCCGTCCCTGGTAAACCAGGCAAACCCGACGGTGAAATCTGTAACAGATGGAGATGCGCGGATGGATTCGTGCATGGCAATTTCCAGTGTTGCGGCGTTAGCAAGTGCAATGTCTTTTGCTGTAACTGTGATAAGAAGGGTGGGAAAGGTGAGATCACCCCTTGGTCCTGGTGTGGAACCGAATTCGAGCTTTCTTCTTTGGATGAGAAGGGAATGGGATGGGATGGAAGGCTGACTTGCTGAACCTAGTCTGCAGAACGCCGAAGAGTTTGTTGATGGATGAGGAGGAGCAGCTTGTGCTTGGGGATGTTGATATGTCTGCGGCTGATGAGGCGATGTTTGACATTGCTAATGTTGGGGGGACAGGGAATATGACTATGGAGGAGTTTGTGGGATTCTTCCGTGCGGAGGCTGATGATGTGGATTTGGTTGCTAAATTCGACTTGTGAGTACGGTGATCACGGCTGAATTGGAGAGTTCGCTAACAAGGACAGGTATGATAAGAATGGGGATGGGTTCCTCCAGGTTGATGAGATGAGGCTTGCGTAGTGTTGAGGTGGTGGTCGGAGATGGTTCGGTTTGAAAAGAATGTCGAAAGCGAAACACTTATTCTGCCATTACAGCCCGAGTGCTTCAGCATGGACAATATCCAAGACATGGAAGACTCTATCAGATAGTGAGACGCATCGGCAGCTTGTCGTAACAGGAAAACAGGAATACAGACAAGAGCATCCGCATTACTGATCGATTTGGACCGCATAGCTGTGAGTGTGACAGACAGCTGCCGGTGATGTCGAGAGTGGTTGAAGATGAGAATATGAGGTGGAGGTGCGCGGGTCCAAACAGAGTCTCGCCGGTGTTTGGCCGACAAGCTTATGTAAGGAACCCAATTTCACCAACATTTTCCGTGCCATCTCCCATGTGGATATGCAAAGCCCAATCAAAACAAAACCTTAAATGTAAATCTCCCAACGTCAACCGCTTGGTATCAAAAACCCACTCCCCCCCCCGTCAGCAAAAGTGGTGTTTTCCGCTAAATCAAAATAACCCTTTACATGAGCGAGACAGTCGTTGCGCTCGAATGGTTGTTTTGCGCCCCAAGATGTTGTCGGGATAGAGTGGTTCGAGCTTCGGGATCACGAGGTGGGTATCCATGTAGATATCCTTGCCGATGGTGAGGACTGGGATCTTGCGATAGTTGATTCCAAGGGCTTCGAGATCGGGGCGTGGCATGGTTGGTGGTTGGATGCGTCTTCTGCTAGGATGTGTGGCGAAGCCTGAGATGGTGCTCTATCTTGCGCGGGAAGATTGAGATGTCGTAGCAGAAGAGGATAGGTATCGGGATTATTGAATCTCGTGTCGGGCGAGTGGAACATCGGGAGAGATTGATGATCTGGCAAGTATGTCTCCCTTCTTTCTGTGAAGTGGGTGTCCCGGCACAGCTGCTGCTTTTTAGCTTTGGCTTTTGCGGAACCCTGGAGTCTGGTCCTCCATCTTTGTACCCCATGGACGTGACGTTCGACACATTCGTCAGTGGTCCCGGCAAAGCGCCCGAAGATAATCCCGAGCCCCCACACTTCCCCACATTTCAGCCTTGCCCTCGGACCAATCGCGATTAGTGTGCTACAGTGTGCTCGCCTTTCTCCAACCTCGAGTCGGATGTTGCGAATCGATTTTGATCCGACCTTCGATCCCTCGGACGCGGGAACAGACAAACACGTTCTCGTCAGAACCAACCAGACAGAGTTCCTTTTTCCCGCGAGCAAGTCCACCGATACGTCCAACTTCCGGTTCGGAATTCCCAAGAACCGCAAACTTCTCGGCGGTGATGTCGTAGCCCAGTCTCTCTCCCACCTGGGTGTCGATCTACCTTTCGGTCTCCTTGGTGGTCACCTAGATCAATTCCTTGTTGCAGCAGCGGGACTGGGTATCAGACTTGTGGACACGAGACATGAGACTGTTGCAGTGCAGGCTGCAGAGAGCTATACGAAATCGAGTGGGAGGTTGGGAGTTGCCTTTATTACTTTGAATTATGGGTGAGTTGTGGATTTCCTCCATAATTTACAATTCGTGATGTGGGCGATTGCGATCATACCATGTAAACGTCCAGATGAGATACCTCGGATTTTGTCGGAAAGAATGTTGTAAGTTCTGGAACCAGGAGACGTTGCTACATTGAATGGCTAAGCTAATATATCGAACTAGGTTCGCAAACGGCCTCCCAGATCTGACAGCCGGTATGAACAGTACTGGCTACCTCGGTTTCTAAGAAACGGTTACGGACATTCCCTCGGTGCCGCTTTGGCTATCAAAGGCCGGATCGTCGTGAATCCGCATGGAGATGGGAGTGCAGGTGTCCAAGCCGCTGAACTGGATACGTATGCTCGACATGGCTTGAAGGTTTTGACGATCGTGGTCAACTATCATAGATGGGGGATGAGTATCGCGGGACAAGACGTCGTTCACGACGCCGACGAGGCGACGCGTCCTGTTTCTTCCCTTTCGCCTGTCTACCAATGCGAGGTTGTGACCGAGGGATTCGGGTGCGTTGTTGCGCGGATCGAGAAAGTCGGATGGTGGATGGTGGATGGTGTGTAGGTAGAGAGGATACTACGATGTCCTGTTCAGCAATTCCTATTGACGATACGGGCATTTTGCCGTTTTCCTCGTTGCTGCTGTTGCAACGGACGGCTGCTCGCATAGAGATACCTTGTTGTAACTTGCATGCCATCTCGGGCAAGACACGGCCGTCACGATTTTCTCGCCGATGCTGAAGCTGCCGTTATTCATCGACGTGCAGGACCGCAAAGGGTCGGCCCGCTTCACTAACGGCCGCAACTTTTGGTTAGTACGAAAGCATCAGACTTGGCTGGCGCTGACTCATGCCGTTGCAAGATAGGTACACAGCTAGCTTGGGATGGCGTCTGTCAATGCAACTTGACTTGAATCGAATGGGTGGGTGTTACGTCTCTCTCTCTCTCTCTCTCTCTCTCTCTATTAGTCATTTGAGCTGCTCCTATGGCTGGCTTTGTTGATCCTATTTCCTTCCATCTCTATGCCATTCTTGACTTTCAACAAATGTCTTGAACCACTCCCTCCTCTCCCCTTTATCCTACTTCTCATCCTCATGGAGAGCGAATTTACTCCTTGCCCTCAATTTCGCCCCATTGAAATAAAGATAATACATTCCGATCCAGCCCAGCACACTCAGACCGCCCAAGAGTGACACACCTTTGCCAATGCCAAGATTGACATACATGCTGCGTGAAAAGAGGACGGAGCCGAAGGCGAAGAAGGAACGGACGAAGTCGTTGCCGGCGAAGAGGGAGGCGGCGTATTGGGGATAGGAGAGGGGGATGTAGGCGAAGATGGCTTGGAAGACTATGAAGACGGAGATCTGGAGGGGGAGGGGTGCGCGTTAGAGTCTGTTGCTGAGGAATGGACAAAGGGAGGAGTGGATGGATGTGGGGAGGACGTACAGGATAAATTGTGAGGAAAACAGTCGGAGCCATCCAATGGATACTCTCGCGACTTGTCCACGCAAACAGAAATAGACTAAGTGTCGGACCGAAGACGAAGATGAGGGCGGGTTTGAGGACGCCTTCTTGTGGCCCCATACCATTTTTGAGAATGTCGGGGATGACGACTTTGAGGATGAGGAGGTCGTACAGAAGCATGCCTATCGCGGCGCCGATGGCTATGCAAATGAATACGAGACCAATCTCACCGATGTTGAAGCCGTAGATGCCGCCGTAGACAAGGGGGAAGACCTCGAAGAAAGAGTAGTATGTGCCGTAGATGATGCCAGAGTAGATACTCGTGAATAGGATAGCGGGATCTTTGATGTTGATTTCGACGGGTTTGACAAAGGCGTTCCTAGCGATCTGGCCGGCAGTCATGTTCTTCTGGTTAAGTTCAGATTGGCTGACGTATTTGTTGTCGCCGGTGAGTTTGCGCAAGCGTTTTGCGCGGCGGAGGAGGATATTGTCTTCGAGAGTTTCAGGCATGCTGATAAACCAGATGATGAAGACGGGGCCTGACATCCAAAGGATCTCCCACAGAGACCATCGCCAGCCTTTGGCCATGACAGCGAAGCCGGAGAGGAGTGGACCGATTGCTGGAGCTGAGAAGCCGGCTGAGACCCAGAAGGCCACGGCTACGGGGACGTAAAGCATCGAGTAAATATCTTGCATGGTTGCAGGTCCTGTGGCTAGACATGGCGACCCGAAGAAACCTTGCAGGAAACGCAGGAACAAAAGGCCGCCCAGGTTGTCAACAAGTGCTGTGGGTACCGAGAGGATGACAAAGAGGGCGAAGGTGGCGATGTAGGGTACGTTGCGACCGAAGATGGGAATCTCTGACATGGGCGAAAATATGAGTGGTCCGATACCATATCCGAGCACGAAGAGTGCCAGCCCGAGCGATGCTTTGAACTCTTGAACACCGAAATGTTCCATGATACCGATCTCACTAGACACGTAGATGGCAGAGCTTGCATACACGGCGAACGTGTAGATCCTGTAGTTATGAGCTTTTGTGTTTCGGAGATACGAAGTTGCAGTTGTGGACTCACCAGATGAGAAATGAAACCCAAGACTTTTTCTTCCGTGACCAATTCTGAGGGTTGTCTTGGTCGTCAGTCGTATACCAAGTCACCAGAAGCTGACCAGACGAAGTGATGACAGGCTCGATAGGCAAACTCATTTGAGCCGCAAGCTGTTGCTCAATTTCAAATCGCTCTCGTGTGAAGGGTATGGTCTGCGTTCTTGACAAGCTTTTTACCGATCGGACTTTATCAAGACCTGCTCGCGAGTCTTGTGAGCCGACTTTTTCGATATCAAAATTATTGCCTTTGTCCTCCGGACTAAGAACGCGATCAATATTCTCGTCCTCTTCTGTCGCGGGAGTAACGTCTTCTTGCTTATCTGAATCGGCGTCCTCGTTGATTTTGGCGAGTTTGACTTCATTTTTCATGCGTTCAAACGGGATTTGAAACCCTTCCTCCTCTTCTGGGTACTTCAGAAGTCGATTCCGCGATACGAATCGGATGATTTGCCCTAGGGCTGCTTCTCTGATGAGTTCCTTCATGATGAGCTTGTTGATTGGTACCAACTTGATGTGATGGAAAGAAGCTACTGACTTTAGGGTCCCAGCAGTAGGAGCAGGGAGACCATATATCGTCTCCAAGACAATGCGTTGTCCAAGTTTGCTTACAATACGAGAAGCATACGTCTGGTAGACGCGATGTTTCCAGGAATGGATAGTGATCAAATAGGATCAAGCCAGAATCAAACTTCTAAGCACCGAAGGATGATCCTATGGGCTGCTAGAACGAGGGTTGTAGGGATGTAAGCAAGCATTGATTAGACATGGAGATTGTTTTGAGTCAGAGAAGCTCACTTTCTCCTTCACAATGTCATTGGCCAAGATCCGCATACACGTTGAGAATCAAATAGTTGATCCGTTACTGGAACGCCAAATCATCGTAAGAAAGGGTGCCGAGATCGTCCTAGGCAGACAAGAGTACGATGCGCCGAGCTCAGGTATTACCGCATTACTCATCGCGGGAAGAGTAATACTGCAAATAAGCAGAATCGTGGCAGGTGTACGGATTTTCAGCCTTCATGAGCGGCGGCCGCTGATTTGCTGCAAAGATGAGGCGTGTTCAGTAATCATACAACTGAGCCAAGATTTCCGAGGCGATGACTAAGCGATAACGATCCAAATTCCAGGATGACGTGTTTGTCATCAACCAGGGTATTAGTCATCTACCAAGACTTACTACCGAAAGAAGACATCCGCAATCGATCCAGATGCTTAAGTTCAGCATCGCATTCTTCGCCTGCATTTTTATAGCGTGTTCCGGGACCAGGCAGAGCGGGCTTGCCTTCTTGGAGCTGTATTGACTATCCTCGTGCCTCTCGTCAATGGGAGTGTGTTCTGGCTTGAATTGGCGCAACCCATTTCAGATTCCCAATGCGTGAGAGTATTTGGAATGAAAAGGCGTGGCAAGTCGACCAAATAATTGCTGAGTCGTCCTGTAAGATGTGCGCTCAAGCTTCGAGTATCGGCGATCCAAATCTGTTGTCCGGAAGGGTTCGAAGTCCTCCATCGCCGGGATCGTTCGAGCTGGAAAGCCTGTGCATGACGATGGGGTGCTAGAGGCATCCCGACGAGGCGAGGGTGCTGCGCTTGAGGTCGCGTCCCTGTCAGGATTCTAGTTCGAACACCGTGAGGTGTAGACCTAAGCTGAAAAAGCGAGAATACGAGCAACTGCTCGGTTCCAAGCGGGATTCAATATATATGCCTGACAGTCTCCTCTCGCGTCGCACTCAAAGTTTGCCCAGCCAAAGGGAACTAGAAGTACGAGACTACACAAGCCTGTCCGATGATTGTAATGGTGGTGCTTTTCCGGAAAGATGAACAACTTGTTCAGAGAAGAAGGTGGACGGAACTTTCGGTTGGAGATTTATAACCCCGTGACTTGGCTTCTTGCTTGCAGAGTGGACTATATCTAGGATTCCCTCTGAATGATTAAATACACCTAGCCTTTGTTTAAAGTACAAAGGGGTTTCCTTCTATGATAAGACAATATTATACCTCAATCACGTTACTCCAAAGGAAGAGGAACCTTAATGGCCTATGCCAGTGCTCATCCCTTGGCATCGCCGATCCGCATAGGGCGCAGCACGTCCGAAGGTCAGAGCGTCAGTGCGGCTCTACTCGGCACATGGACAGTCGATAGCATGTCGAGGTCGTCCTTCGGTCTTATTTTGCCACTCCCGAATGCAGAGCGGTATACTAGATACGAGAAGCAGCTCGGCAACATCGATCTGGCTCCAAAGCATCGAATTATGCTTGGCTGTGGTTACGTTTATCGATGATGATGTGTTGATGTGTGCAGTCAGCGCTGTTTCAAATGATTTGCGAATCTCTCCCACTTCTTATCTGTGGGACGAGATATACTAGCCATGATGCATAGGGTGCTTTAGACTGCTCACAATATGAACTGAAGGCGAGAATGAACAACAATAAGATTTAGTGATGGTAGTTCAACTATATATCTTGGTCAACTTCATCCATGGGAGGAGCCATACTCTCCACCCATCCTCCCTTCCCTTTAACTCCTTTAGATCCTCCTTTAGCTTTGGGCTTGGGCTTTTCAGCATCAGAGGAACCAGGAGCAGGAGCAGGAGCAGCACCAACAGGAGGATCCTCAGCCGGGGCCTCTTCAGACTCAGCAGCAGGAGCTGCGGAGGGGGAAGACTCGCCTCCACTTTTGGCAGCCTTGATCTTTTCCGCAAGGAAGGTATATCCTTCTTTTTGACTAGATCCCGTGAGGTACGAGAAATGACCGGCGTTGACATTGAGCATACCACCACATACTCCGTCAGAAGCTGGGCAGAAGACCTTGACGTTTTTGGGTGGGTAGTTGGGAATGATTCCCTTATTCTGTTTATTGTGTGTGTATCCATAGAGAGCAACTCCAACAACTCTTTTCTTGAGGTTTTCGGGGAGTGTGCCGACGGCGTTGAAGATGACGGCTGTTCCTTGACTAGACAAGCTTGATCAGACCCGATTGATCTGTCAGAGAGGATTTAGACGTACCTGAACCCGCCAGACACAATGGTTGTTTGTGGGCATTTCTCAGCGGCGTTCTTTATGTGTTTCTGGGCTTCGGCGATGGCTGAAGCAGTTGTGCCCTTCGGCGTCACATTGTCCATGAGACTTGCCGAGTACGCTGGACCGCTTACACCTTGACACGCGACGTCATTGGAGAAGAGCTTCTTCAGGCCGCTGCAAAGACCAGGACCGACACTGTTCGGGGTTCCCTACAACGATGTTAGCGCGATTTGGACATGCCTTTCCAACACACACGCACCATATTTCCGACTTCCGTAGAAGCTCTGGCATATACCAATGTGACCTTCTTGCAACCACCTTGAATCAGCTCGTTCGATACCGTTCCTTGAGGAGCCGGTGCGGCAGCGATGCCGCCGAGGAACATAGCTAAGGCTGCAGTTGACAACTTCATCTTGAGGTCAATGGGTCGCGGAATGACAAACGAGTGACTGTAGAAAGGGGCGCCGGGACTCCAATCGAGCGTTTGGCTTTGCCAGAAGATTGGGACACTTCATCCTCTCCACCCTCCAGCGATACGGTCTTCTGATATATCATAACCTCGCAAAGTAGTGGCGTTCAATAACTAAGGACGCGGTAGCTCCGATCGTACTTTTGGAGTCTGACTCAATCAAAATGAGACCAGTGTTAAGACAGGTCTTGATATTGGATTTGAGTACTGGGCCGGTATGGCCAGGACTGTGCTCCTTTCTGGCAAAGCACGCGGTAGATCCTGAGCGGCCCTGAAGCTCAGGCTTGTTGCACGTACATGTGGTAGGACTCCGGGCTGGAACGGGCAAAGAATCCGGGGTGGAAAACAGCCGTGCGAGTGTCTCTCCGCACCGCATAGGTCAACTGTACATTAAGCCTGCGTAACAAGCTCCGGAACATCTAGGTAGGTAGGCCCCTAGCCTGCGCGACGGGCCTCGATGCCTGCCACAACCCCAACGACAACTGAAATTGCTGAGCCCTAGACCCAGTTCCCCAGTCCGATTGTTTTGGTTGCCGCTCTTTATCATACTATGTGTATCGAGCAGCCAAACGGGACGCTGCTCGTGTGGTCTTGAAACGGGGCTCCTCCAATTGTTTCTTTGCGCGCTAAATGTCAGTCAGCTACGTTAGGTAGACAAGGCCATATTGCTAGCCTCCCATGTCCAGCCCACAGCATCAGAGGCTTTTCGAAAAGGAATTCGCCGACTAAGATTCTATTCGACATGCAATGGAGAAAAGGGAGAAAAACAGCGAGGAGCGAATATAAATGGCCTCCAGTGTCGAATATCGCTTTCATCGCGTCTTGCGCTCATCACCGCTGTTTATTGACCACAACACCTCAACGCAGGGCTTCTTCTGCACGCTCGTCCCTACAGGCAAGCAAGCTCATGCCTGCACCTCTAGGTCTGGGCGCATACTGTCGCTTCTGCTTCGTTTCAGCGATGTTCAACGGCAGTGGATCTCGAATCAAAGCGGCACGGGAGCTTTGAAATGAAACACAGCCTTTGTCAGACTTTACATAGCTACATCACAATGGATCGCTATTCATGCTGATTAATGCTATGGCTTGACATCAGTATCGCGCTCGACATCGCCGTCAAGAAAAGGAATGGACCATCAATGGACTCTGGGTGACTGAAGTATCCGCTGCAAACTTTTCCCGGAACCTTGCGTACGACTTTCTTCTTCTAGTTCGTCGCTCTGCAGTAATGCCTTAATCCGATTCCTTTACCCCTTAGCAGGCTCCGTAAAGATATCGACTGTAGATATCCAGCTCACGTGCTAGTCGGACCGACATCCGATGCGCTGCGGTGCGGGTCGAACGACTCAGATCCTCACGCCCGATACACCAACCGCAATAGTTCGCCGTGTCTTTTCATCCACAATCGCGCCGAGGGAGCTCTCTCCCGGTAGCTGACTTCGTTCCTCGACGAGCGGCCTCGACTCTGCTACAGTCTCACGGTGGTCAGAGCTTCGACGTGGCAAGAAATCCTTCGCTTCAGCTCTCGGAGTCGGCTGAAGATCGAGCCGCATCTCTGCATTTCTGCATTTCTGCATTTCTGCATTTCTGCATTTCTGCCATGCTCTCCAAGAACGGGGATGTGGGCGTTAATCCAACCTTTCGGCAGTGGTTAAGTCGCAACAAGGTTTTAGCACAAGCTGGCCGCACGATCGGAAATCTTACAACAGCTCGGGTTCTCTCTCGCAACCCCACGCCTGATCGGCTGAGATCTCGCGGACGGTACCGAGCCTACCAGGTTTCTTGCCAGGCTTCTTAATTCCACACGGACTTTGGAAAGGCGAATTGCAGTCCCTTCTCAGAACCACGTCGGAACGGCCCCGCTTCGAGCACGAAAAGATGACCCTGTGTGTGTGCTCTTTGACTGCAGCGGGCCGGTCGTGCTTCGGCCCTTGGAGGATGGGGATCCCTACGAATTTAGGGGAGAGATGTACCTGCTTGGTTTCATGAAATGGGAGGCAATTCAAAAAATGCACCTAGGGAAGCTGGAAGTCAGGAAGTTTGCGCTTCGCTGATTGAGATTTTCACACGCCCATATTGGGCTGGTGGAATTTAGCCTTGCATAAGTCGCGTACGATAACCCTTGGACTTCTGCAGAGCCACAAGAGAGCTGGATTACCCTACAGCGTCGAGCTGCTTTTACTTTTTATGGTCATATCTGATACCTTCGCAAGGCTCGTACGACGAACATTGAGAAGCTAGTGATCCATCCTCGACAACAAAGCCTGCAGCTCCCATACACGCAACTTCGCCACATCACTCAGGTCCTTGCGCCCATGGACGAATCGATCGGCCATCCAGTCGAGACTCTGTGCTCAGTTCTTGTCCGATCTTATAAGTCTGTCTTAGTTACCAGCCCAAGCTGAGCCGCAATATAATGCCCGTCTCTTATTCGTTGTTATGCTGGTATTCAGACTGCATTTACGATTCGGTATCCAACATGGATGGATTTCGCAGTGCTCCATGCGCGGCGGGAGCACCATCTCAATCACCATGTGACGTCGGTACCTTTACTCTCATTGCCCAGATATCCCGATCGAAAACCATGGTCTCGGGTCTTCCATCCGTAGGCCCAGATATCGAAGTCGGCGGCGCCGAGGGAGCGAAGTAATTCTACGATGTGAGGTTGGCCGGCCAGTGTAGCCATCATCGTGAGTGAGTCATCATCGGGAGTTGTCGTCGCGATGGAGTTCGTGAGATCGATTGCGACCCAAGCCGTCGAGCGGTACATCGTATTCGAGGATGAGGATCCGTGCGATGGTTTCGTAGCCGAGGCGGGCTGCTGGTAGGAGGGCGCGTTGGCCAATGTAGGTGCGGTGCTCGATGTTGGGACGACCTCCACCATGCGATTCAGAAGGGTATCTGACTAACTCAGCGTGGCCACTGCGAGTAGCGGTGTTGAGAGCATTAGATAAATGGCGTGGATGGCTCTTTTTTTCCAAATACAAAATACCTCCGGGGTTGAAAGCTCCGTATCCAGCCCATACCGAGCTCGGTGCAAGATCGAGCAGTTTGATAACAGTACACAAATAATGTCCGTTGAGCGCAGCCTCCGTGATGGCGCATCCAACGCCTCGGTAGATGCCGTCAGCCTTGGAAGTTTCGTAGACGAGGCAATCCATGAGTGACTGGATAAGATCGGCATGCCCTCGCTTCGCAGCCTCGCGGAACGTTGAGAAATCTTTCAGAATTGGAAAGCATTTGCGACCCTCGATTTGAGCCTGTCTAAGCACTTTCCCGGACGAAGACTGCGTTTGGGACTGGCACGTCGCGCAGCATCTTCTCGAAGATCTTCTCATCCCCTCCAAGGGCGGCCAGCTGGATATTTGCTAGCTCGTATCTGACCAATGCTTGCTCGGTCCAGGGTTTGGAATTGCGCTCTTGCAGAACACACTTGCAGCAAGTGCCAGTGCCATACGGAACCACCGACATCAGTTTTTCCATAGCCTCCTGGGACTATGACTCCCGGTCCAGGAGGTCATATCCTAGATTCCCGAGGGTAACATGTAAACGGCGAGATAGATTGTGTTTTCGATCTCCATTAGCAAAAATTCGAGCCACAATATATTGGTTCGAAATTGCTGTGGTCGCTACGATAGGGTTGCTGATGGCGGTCAGCACACAAACACGCAATGAACGGATGGATAACTCGTACATTTCTTGCATATCTGGGATTCGGCTCATGTAGCGATTCATCATCCTCAAGGGCACGAGTGATTGAAGGTGCACTCATCAAAGATTGATCGAACAGCTTGGACACCACTGTCTGTTCTGTGGACTGCCACACGCCAAAGGACAAGACAGCATGTTTCAGGATTTCTTTACGATCTCGGGTGGGAGATAGATCGGCATTGTACTTCTTGTTGATGGTATAGCAGGAGCGAGATGAGGTTGCTGCTCGAGCTTTCATGTTGAGAGGAGGCTGTCAAAGAGGGCCGAGGGAATGAGATGCGAGAGGCGGAGCTGTCGAACAGCCAAAAGGGCGGCGATGAAACTCAAGTTAGTTACAAAGTGCGCCAGAAGAGTGACCCTTCGCTAGTATCACACCACGAAGTGAAGATTAATATCGATCAGTAAATGGCGAATTCTACTATTAGGCAGAAGAAATTTTATCCGTATCACCCTGGATTGGAGAGTCTCCTCAACTTGCGATTCCGAGATGATTAGAACGGAAGGCCCCGAGTCAAGCCGCACCTAGAGACGGGTTCGCGTCCACCTGTAAAGCCAAGAACTGACTTTCTCAACGCAGCCGTTTCGAGGAGGACCATCGTTGAGCATCGCCTTCGCTGTTCCCAATTTCTGCAATCGAGGTCGCACGCCGTGATCTCGGTCGAATCTCGAAGGCTGAGGAAGACGACGCATCAAAAGTTTGCATGGCTCCTAGGGGTGAGAAGAGCCTCGAGCTTGGCGTGCTGTTGGAGACTCAGAATCTCCCACTGCCATCGTGAAGTGGAGCGTGATGCGAGAGTGGTTTTGGCGATGAAAGAGTGCGTGGAGAGGGAATTCAGTCTTGGTCGGGGACAGCGGTTTGGGCCCACCTGCTCTCAGACACGTCCCACGCTGTCTGGGGCCAAAGCAGTGTCCAGACGGAACAGATGTCTGCGCTCCTTGATATGAGGGCTGACATGGGTCCCGAGGTGGTCTGGACTTCGCGCTACGAAGTCAACGGTGCGTAGTCACTAATCGGGACTGCAAACGTGGACAATAGAGCAAGACGTGTCAAGGGCTGTAAGTTGTGAGGAAGCATGGCATGCCACATTCTGGAGTGTGGCATGCTGGAATCCTTAAGAGAATCATGGTGGGTGACACGAAAGAACCGTTGTTCTATATCTTTTTCTATTTGCTCATCAGCGAGTATTCATGGCGTGTCAAGCTGCGCCAGGCCTGTCACTACACCACACAACACCCATCCATGATTCGAATAAACAACAGCTGGAACGAAGGACAGACTCCGTTTTGCCTGGGTAGTCTAGCTGCTAGCAGTGCGGGAGGGTGACGATCATCGTCAATCACACGCTCTTTGCCAAGCCTGTGAACAGAGAATTGAGCAACTATGAGGGAATCGATGACATCTTAGGCTAAGACAAAGTTATGGTGTCCTCGCCGTGAGGCAGGACACCGTGTATCTAGCCACTTCATCACGACAGCCTTTGAAGCGCAACGATATAGTAACGTTTTATTCTTGGTGGATTTGTATAAGCGCCGCGGCACAACCATTGACGCTTTCGCATCGACAGTGAACAGAAGACAAACGTCGAGTTTCTCCAGGAAGGCTAGGCGGCAACCAGCTCGCATTGGAGACCAGTAGTTTCGAGGGCGTTCTTGTTGATCGTAGTTGTTATTGATGGTAGGAGGTACAGGACTTGAGAATCTATAAATCACGAATAAACCTCTTGATACCTTTACGTGACGACCTGTCTCACGCCTCCCAAATCCTTTCAAGTGTTCAGAGGACCAACGTCGTGATGTTAGGTACCCCCGGCGTGGTTGTAACCTTTTCACGTGTGGGAGATAACACGTCACGGATGGGCGGCACTTTGGACATCGGAACAATAGTGGGTGAGAGTCAAATGAATTGTAAACTTCGTATCGGTAGCTGATACAGAAAAACTCTTCTTGCGTAGAATCCAGAGTCCATGCCAACCAGTGCGAGGTCTACTTCTTTGCGGGAGGGAGGAGAACACTGCGAAACAAGTCAGTGATTAAACACGCAAAGCAGGACAGAGAGAGACGTACGCGTCAATAACGTGTCCAATACCACCCTTAAAGGCGATGTCTGTCTTGACAACGTTGGACTTGTTGATCTGAGCCGACTTGCCGTTTAGGCTGACAGTAATTGGGGCTCCGTTAAGGGTGGGAACGGAAGCACCGTTCTTCAAGTCAGTGGACTTGATCACGCCCTTGACGATATGGTATTTGAGGACGGCGGCGAGTTGTTCTTTGCTGAGACCAGCGGTCGTGGAAGAGATCTTTGCGAACGCCTCGTTCGTGGGCGCGAATAGGGTGATGTCGGTAAGGCCGTCGACAGTGGAAGTCAGACCGGCCTTGTCCAGAGCAGCCAAAAGGCTGGTGAAACCAGCTGCCTTGGCAATCTGCGAGGCCGTCTTCAACCCAGTGGCTGGAGCGTGGTCATCCTCGTCTGGGCCGTGGGCGAGTGGAGAAGCCTGAAGTGGGTCAGTAACGACGACATAGGCGGAGAGTGATGAGGCGTACCAGGGCCGTAACGGCGAAGAAAAGGGATGCGATTATTGAGCTCTTCATAATGATGATGGGAGGGGAAGTTGGATAGTATCAGTCAGTTCTGTTATTGATGTGGAGCTGGGCGATGAAGATCGAAAGGCAGTCCACAGCGAAGTTCTTATAGAATCGAGGCCTGATTCCCTGCAAATTCGAATGACCACAACATTGACGCGAGCCATACTCTACTAACGAAGCGAAATGAGAGATACGCAGACAGCCATCGCCCCGCTCCGTGGCAACACCGATGTCATTTGGAAAATCAGGCGTGATTAAAGCCAAATGAGAGTGGTGGACGACTCTGGATTTGCATCATAGAATCGCGGAGATCGCAGGATATGGCTGTCTAAATTCGACCCACGAGCGGGTTGTAATATATCTTGTGGAGGGGTGCGATAAAAATAATGACATGACGGCTAGATGCATACTACAGTATCCTCTAGTGCCTGGATCTGTAGAGACGGATCAACAAATTAGCAGTGTGCATTTCGATTGACGGGCAATCTCAAACACGCCATGGTAGCTGGGCGATGCAATATCCCAAAAAACTAGCGAGCACAATTAATGTTGACAGATTGGGCATCCCTGTTATACATGCTAGAAGCGGTATGAAAGCCATGAACATTAAGCACATATTAGACTTTTGGAATGGCGTTTGAGACAATTCACCGTTGCCAGCAAAATCTGCTATCAAGAGCTCTCTGGATGCTCTTCATCAGGCTGAATATGCGAAGACGAAAGCCGTCCACAGGCACAGGGTGAAAGGACATCTGTTATGGCGAGACTCATGTCGGCACGGAAAAATCGACTTCTGCTTTGTACCATCTCCACAGCGTGGACTTCCTTTCGTGATCCTCAGGGGCCGCGTCATAGATCATATATTCTCGGTTGCGGGCGCATCAATCATCGAATCCCTACCAACGTGGGCAAAATGTAACCGCTCCAAAGAGCCAACTATAGCTGCACATGCTATGTAGTAAGTCATCCCTACACAGTATTCTCACTGGTAGCATGCGTGCCTTTCTCTTCTGCGTGATTTTGCCCGAACAGCGACTAGAAAGGAGTTTGAAGAACCGCCGAGCCTCCGCTGCAGTGTACGCGCGTAGGTCTTTCGTTGGCCAAGACATGATGGAAGGTGAGACAAGCGAGTTCTTGCGATGAGGACATGCATGTGCGGCGCTGTAGTGGCCGCTAGCAAACGACGCAATAGATGGAGTGGATGTCGAAAGAGCAGGGAAATGTTGGTGTTGTGAATGTGGAGGTCGTCGTTGTGTGGCCGAGCTTTACATATAATACATAGTACCAATGGATAGTACACCGTGGACGTGTGAAGGCTCCGCTCTGTTAGTGTGTCCTATTTGAGCCTAGCCCAGAGCACAGAATGTACAACTACTATGGTACATCGGAGTTTTCCCAAACTCTGGCCCCGTCCTCCAGGTCCAGGCGGACATGTGACTGCTAATCTTGAAGTAGAAAAATTACTACATCTGTCGAGGCAGGGCGAAAACGACAAAAGCCACCAAGTCTTGCCAGACCAGTGATACGATGGACAGTATGGCTGGCTGAAGGAAACTAGTTTCCAGTTGAAACTGTCTAATCTCGGCACAAACTCGTCCAAGTGAATTCCCATTCATTTGAGAAGTCTACATATTCATAATGGCCTATTCGAGCCCGTTCCATATCCCGTCTCATGTTGTCATATGTCGTTTGTCATAAGTCATGTTATCCCATTAAATCCAGACGGCTCTATCCAGGAGAACCGACACGCCATTATCTGATCATCCTTCCAAGTCCAATATACAGATTCGCCATCTGGAAGGCGCATTGCATTATAGCAGGGCCAACCTCATTTCGAGCTCGCAATGTTTCTGGCATTCTGAAGTCAGAATATTGCCGGAAATTGCTCGATATCGAGCTGGAATCAACAATGTCGGCATGAGTGTAGTTGCGCTTGCGTCCCGCTCACCGTTTCGCGCATCCTACATTTCCTGACTTCGCCGCAAGTACTCGTCCGCCTCTGGAACCCTCCATGTTGTTCGCCTTGCTCTTGGTGGCAAAGTCGTGGATGTAAACACAGGCATAGCCTTTGTTTTTGCCTTTGGTGATTTCGTAGCGGGCAGTTCCGTGATGCAACAGGTGAGGTTGGAGCAAGGCGCGGATTCGCGTCTCCTGAACAGGCGCCGGCATGCTACTCACAAAGATCTCGAAACCTCCTGGGACGGTCATAGTCGGGTCAAGCGTAGATGAGGGAAGTCTGCAGCCTGGAATCGAAATCGAGGTGACAGGAAGTCAGAACTTCATCTTCGATTGAGTGATGGAGGGTTCTTGTACCTTCAAGATGTCGGGCTTGACTCCGTTCTTCAATACGAAGGCGCCTCAGCGATGTTCGAGAGGATTTCGGGCTGTTGAGTCCTTCATCTGTAGCAGTACGGAGGGACGCAGATTCCAATACAGTTGGGTGTTGTTCGTGCTGAGTTGAGGTTCTGGTGTAGCAATAGGGTGAGAGACTTAAAGTGGGGCGGATAAGGGAGCAGACTGCAATGATTGGCTCGAACGTGTGACCCGGCGATTTATATGATGAATTGCTTTCAGATGTCTGCCATTCCATAATCCATTGCGACCGAGATTATCGTCGCTGATATCCTGCCGATCTCCTCTCTGAGTCTTGCCAGAGATTTGGCGACGTGGATATCGAGGTTGAGATAACATCTTACTACTGGGCGTTTTACTTGGCGAAGGGATTGCATTCGGGACCTTGCTTTGGCTAGAGGAGTCCTTCTTTTCGCAATTCATGCCATTTCCTAACGTATTCTTCCAAGGCCCGTCGTCCTGATCAGTTGTCAGCCTTTGACTTCCAAACGAAGATCAAAAATCCGAACATACCATTGTCTTTTCGAACTCCCACGACACCACATTCCCACAACAGTGATTGACGCTGCCAAAGCGACAGCTGGGTCAGCATCTCAGTGCCCTGCATCTGGCCCGGGATATCACAATTCCACTTCCACCTTAGAGACACACACAATTTCAGCGCCTTATCGATGTGGTCTTGGAAGCTTGCAGAGCTAATTCGCCAGATACTTATCCAGCTTCAAAATTCGTCCGCTCCATTGCGGTGAGCCTCTTCCAAATCTTTCTCCTTCTCAAACCTGAAGTCCCCATCCACCATCCACAGTGCTCATTAGCCACTGCTTTATGGGACCTCGCAAACGTCAACATCATGCCCAGTCCTTACCCCATCCTCCTGCCTTCTGGCCCATGCCTCCCATTTCCGCGACCCTGGAGTACATCATTGTGTCTACGTCGCATGCAGGGGTTTCGGATTATCTGGTAACCCAAGAACCTCTCTCATTTTCTCATGTATCTTCGCTCTGCCTGCCTTGAAACTCCTCGGATCAGGACTAGGACCAATTTCCAACCCATGAACATTGATGGGCTTCAAAACACTGGCGGACACCGGTTGTCCCATCCTTCGATCAAACGTATCAGTAAGTTTTCCATCTCCATCTAGCATTACTCTCCAGGCTGAGGGCTCACTGGCAAAAATCGCACGAACACGCTGTGGGCCCCGACCCATGGCAATCGCACCCAAACGAGACGTCTCCACTCTCTGCGTAGCCAGATTGAGCGGACGACCGCAACATGACCATCGGAAAGCCTGAGGCCACTGTTCAGATAATTTCTCCTCGTTGTTACCCTTTTGAGTTTCAAATTCCTTCTTCAGATCGTCGGCTGTCGGAGTTACGGACATCAGCATCCGTTTGCTTCAGCATGATGCAGTAACTTTGTCGAACTATGCCAGGGCTCGGCAACACCTTTTCCTCTGATCGTGCGACTCCATCCCAGTTTTTGCCATATTCATCTACCCAGTCCTAGGTGATGAGTTGTAGGTCGCCCTCGTGGTTGTCGCCGTCTTGGCATCTTCGCATTCAAGGGGTGAACCAATCAGCTGTAGACATAATGTGAACACAAAGAATTGCAGGCGATATGCACAAAGACAATGGGGATTGTGAGATAGAGGGTTGATCATGAGGAAGAAAATTGGAAACGCGGTGGACGTTCTGGAGATGAGGCGAAACCGATGAATACACTACATGACTCGCTAGCGAGACTCGAGATCTCCAATAGATTCCAACCTCCGCCTTGCTTTGATATTACCTACCAGTAATTTCGCGACCCCAGAGAGCTGAATATTCGAGTCAAGATAGATGATGATTGAATGAGGAATCTATGGCTTACTTTGCATGATCTTCAAAGCTATCCCTCTCCTTAGATACTACTCACATACTACGTACTCTAATAACTTCCATTCCTTTCAAATCTCTCTCTACATTCAAAACAATAGGATCCTATGAAAGCCAACCAAGGACCCCAAGCCTTCTCTCAACCAGGACCCCGGCAAATCCAGAAGAATATCTCACCCCGAAACCCATCACCAACCTTACATCCAGCCAATCTCCACCCCAAGAAACAACTCAGTACACCATCGCCATCTGAAACTCTCCACGAATCCTTCCCACGAGTAGCCTGAAAAAAAGAAAAAACCACCAGTATCAACGACATATAAGCAAGCAAGCGAGCAAACAGGCCCCACCAATACGGGATTTCCGCACCAATTCTGAACTGTAATTCTCCTCCAACTCCCGCCTTATCTCGCCATCAACTTTATCGCTTCTAACCCACGTTCGAGCTATCACCTATCATCTGTGAGATGGGGAGAGATCCCGATGCATTAACAGTGAGAATTCAGACCTTGTCAGGTCGCGGTGAAGAATGGAAATCATATAAATCACACGTGCGATGATCTATCATGTCGCGGTTTACGTTCTGTCTGATGGAAGTGATTTTTCGTTCGTCTAGTCCATCGTTGAGTGATTGTCGTTAGTGGCCACAAGGCAGTGGGCGGTTAGAATGAGTCTGAGCAGCATGGTATCGATGTTCGGCATCGCGGGTATGAATCTGGATCCTGTCATCGGAAGTTTGTCAATATCTGTCTTGCATTTAGAGGTACCGAATTGATGGAAAATGTTTCAACGCCTTTGTGGGGAGCATGCATTCATCACCCACCAGCCTGAATAGTACGTAGCCTTTTTCATACACGCTGGGAATTGTTCATCCCGCCGTCCAAGTCGGGTCGAGTGTACCCACAACGCCATTCCCGATACCCAAACGCCGTGATGAAAGTGTGCAATAATGTACGAGGAACAGTTCAACCTCTTCCACGGCTACTGAAACCACCACGGCCGGCACCGAATCCACCTCCTCTCGGTGCGCCTCTGCCAAATCCGCCTCCACCACCGCGTGCTCCAAATCCTCCGCCTCTGGGTGCGCCGCGTCCGCCACCGAAGCCGCCACGACCGCGGTCGCCACCTCTTCCCCTTGGTGCTCCTCTTCCACCTCCGCGGCCACCGCGCATGGGTCCACCTCTTGATGCACCTCCGGCACGCTTTGGCTTGGACGATCCTGGTGGGGGCTTTGGTTTTGGTAGGAATCGATCAACCGGTAATAATTTGTCCGTTCCGATGAAGAATTTGTCGCCTGGCTTGAAGGAAGCAGCTACGATGCCGTCTTGCGGTTTTACTGTGAAGAAGACTTGGTTCAGCGGTCCGAGGATCTCGTCGACTTTTCCGATTTGCGTCTGGGCGTGTTAGTTTGGGAGTATCGCAGGTTGCGAGACAGGAAATACCTTATTTTCGAGGTAGATTGGAGCATTGAAGTAGGGGATCTTGATGTTGTTGGATTCGCAGAGCATTTCGCCTTCGACTGGGTGCTGGAAGACTCCAAGTTCTAGTATTGTTAGTGAGAGCTAGATTGTCTGGAGCTCGCTGATGTGACGCACCAACTTGGGCAGCTGGTGGACCGTAAGAATTTGATTGATATCCTCCGCGTCCTGCTTCAGATCAGCTCCTAGTCGCAAAATTCGGGCGTCAGCTTTTGTTCACCACCGCGATCTCCTCCCCTCGGCGCGTAGCCTCCGCGAGAGCCGCCGCGACCGCCGCGGTCACCCCCTCTGAACGACATTGTACGTTGGGCTGGGGTATTGTGAGGTTTTGTGGTATTGCAAGCTTCAGCGTCAAGAAGTTCCAATTTCTTGAACTTTTCGCTTGCCCGAAGTGCGCTACTCCGCTCCGGGCTAGAGCCTTGGCGATGGACTCACATGGAGAAATGGACAGTCACAGTTGGGAATAAATTCAGACGAGGCTCGCTCGAGTCGATTGTTTCCTCGAAGACAAAATCAAACCATGGCCAATGCAATCAAGGACGCCGTCAAGGACGGCCTGAAAAAATTGAGCGTCGAGGACAAGGAAGAGAAGAAGAGGCTCCAACAGCAACAGCCAAAGAAGGAGAAAAAGGTTAAGGCCAGCAATGCAAATGGGCCAGACGAATTGCCCACGCCGCCAGCATATATTGATCATAGGCTGAAAATCTTCGACGAGCTGAAGGTCGCCTACGACGCCGAAATTGCTGCCAAACCACGCGAGGAAATCATAATAACACTGCCAGACGGATCCAACAAAGTTGGAACATCATGGGAGACCACCCCAGGAGATATTGCAAGAGGGATTGCCAAGTCACTGTCCGAGAGGGTCTTCATAGCAAAGGTTGACGGGGAGGTGTGGGATCTGGAACGAGTGCTGGAGAAGAGCTGTCAATTAGCACTTCTGGACTTCGAGGACGACGACGCGAAGATGGTGTACTGGCATTCGTCTGCCCACGTTCTGGGAGAATGTGCTGAGAAGAGGTGGGGCTGTGACTTGTGCATTGGGCCACCATTGAAAGAGGGGGGTTTCTACTACGAAATGCGATTGCCAGAGTCCGCAGCGGTCCTTGAGACCGACTACAAGCCACTCGAGAACATTGCCAACAAAGCTATCAAAGAGAAGCAGGTCTTCCAGCGTCTGGTATTGTCGAAGGAGAATCTGCTGGAAATGTTCAAGTCGAATCCGTACAAACAGCACATCATCAAGGACAAGATCCCGGACGGAACCTCCACCACCATCTACCGAAACGGACCCTTCATCGATCTCTGCAGAGGTCCTCACATTCCACACACTGGCAGAATAAAGCAATGGAAGATCATGAAGAACTCGGCATCGTATTTCTTGGGAGACGCCGCCAACGACTCGCTCCAGAGAATCTACGGCATCAGCTTCCCAGACAAGAAGTTGATGGACGACCACTTGCACTACCTTGAGGAAGCTGCGAAACGAGACCACAGGAAGATCGGTATTCAGCAAGAACTTTTCTTCTTCGACGAGACGTCTCCAGGCTCGGCATTCTGGTTACCACACGGCACTGTCATCTACAAGAAGCTCATGGCGTTTTTGGAAGAGGAATACTGGAAGCGCGGCTACGACGAAGTCATTACTCCAAACATGTTCAAGGCGGATTTGTGGAAGACCTCTGGTCACTGGCAACACTACCAAGAAGACATGTTCACCTTCAAGGTGGAGAAGGAAGACTGGGCACTGAAGCCAATGAACTGCCCGAGTCATTGCAGAATGTTCAAGCACATGGATCACAGCTACCGTGAGCTACCACTAAGATATGCCGACTTTGGTGTCCTGCACAGGAATGAAGCATCCGGAGCGCTCACCGGACTCACCAGAGTTCGTCGTTTTCAACAAGACGACACCCACATCTTCTGCACCCAAGATCAGATTGAGGAAGAAGTCACCGGTCTGTTCGACTTCCTCCGTGCCGTGTACGGCAAATTCGGCTTCGCCTTCAAGATGAAACTGTCTACCAGACCGGAGAAATTCCTGGGAAAGATTGAGGAGTGGGACATTGCTGAGGCCAAGCTGAGCAGAGCATTGGATGAGTTTCACGCATCAGGAGGCGCAGCATGGGAGCTCAATCCAGGTGACGGGGCTTTCTACGGACCCAAAATCGACATCACCATCTCGGATGCCTTGAAGCGTGACTTTCAGTGCGCAACTATCCAATTGGACTTCCAACTACCTCAACAATTCGGTCTCGAATATCAGACTGCCGAGAAGAATCCTGTTAAGGCTGGAGAGACGCCGAAAGAGGAAGCGCCAAAGGAGGAAGCATCAAAAGAAGCCGCGAAAGTAGAGATCGTCTCCAAGGACCCAGTGATAGCAAAGGATGAGCCGGCGCCAATCACGCGAGTAGTGGCACCACCCAAGCCTGGATACGCTCGTCCAGTCATGATCCATCGCGCCATCATGGGCTCATTCGAGCGCTTCATTGGTATCTTGTGCGAGCATTTCGGCGGCAAGGTATGTTTCCGTACCCTGTGGCTCCTCCCATCATTCACTAACAAACCATCAAGTGGCCCTTTTGGCTCTCACCCCGCCAAGTCCTCATCATCCCCGTCATGCCCGCCGTCGACGACTACGTAAAGGAAGTGCAAAAATTGTTTCGAGCCCAGAAACTCAACGTCGATATCGATGTCGGACCTAACACGTTGAAGAAGAAGATTCTGAATGGACAGATGGCGCAGTATAATTTCATCTTTGTTGTTGGCGCGCAGGAGAAGGAGTCGAGGACCGTGAATATTCGAAATCGGGACGATCTTTCTACGCAAAAGTTGGGGGAGTTGATTCCGCTTGACGTTGCGTTGGAGAAGTTGGTCAACTTGAGGAATTCGAGGGAGGTGGAGAATAAGATTTAGTGGTGGTGCTTTGGTGGGAGGAGTTGTTCCAAGGTGGTGTTGGTGTTGGTGATGGTGGTGACGGCGTTGTTGGGTTCATGTCTTTGTGGGTGATGTTGTGTGGTCGTGAATTGACGCATTTCGAGAGGCTGGACACGGCTTCGAACGTAGCATGGGTACTCAACCCGTTGAAAGTTCGTTTCAAAGTGATACTCTACTGGCAAGGCTCGGGCCTCGACTCCGCGCTGGCTTGACTTGGCTGAATAGTGAGAATGGTCTCCTGGTCCTGAATACCAGTTGAAATGGATACTTTCCCAATAATTCCCGATTCACGATAGAAGATCTGAAATGTATTAGCCTGAGGAAGGATACCTTGAACAGCGGGTCAATCAATGGGTTTCAATTCTTCTTAGCAGTTTCCTGGCGCGAGTGATGGTTGATCATCTATGCTCGTTTTACGGCCTCCTGCGGATAGGGCTATCGAGCACCGAAGTAATAATTGGATCGTAGGAAATGTTGGGACAGAACTGCCATCGGTCCCGTCTACACGCGCTCAGAGGCATATTTTAGATCGGAATAGAAAATATTCAGAAATTCGGACACTGTTCATCAATGTTGCCAAGTGAATTAGGTGAGATGAAGATGTGAAGTCAAGGTAAGGGTGAGAATAGAGGGAGTGAAGTGGATGATGGACAGTAGTTATAGGGATCGAGAGTGGTGTATGTGCTTGAAAGACCTCCTCCAATTGATTTTGTTTCACGTCGAAATTGAGGTCGAAACGGGTGAGAGAGAGAGAATTGTATGGATGAAATTGTCAAGATCGGGCAGTTCTCGAGGTTCTCAGATTTCAGGTCAGGCTTCGAAGGCATTCGCCATCCGTTTGCGGCGTTGTCTTGTTAGGGTTGAAATTCGTTTCCTATCCGGGCGTCGGAGTCTAGAAGATGTCAGAATAGTTTTGTACGACGACGAAGATGAAAAGATGAAAAGAATTATCCAGAAAAGGTATCAGTATTTGAGGAACGGCAAGATTGCAGGAAACAGTTCATGAAGAGTAAGATCCCAATTCGGACCTGTTCTCAACCTGCGACTTCTCAGTGTCACTAGTTCTAGAGATCATGACCTACAGCTTGTCCTCCCAGTCAGACGTGAAACTATGCAGCTGCGGGATGAAGCATTAGGGATGAAATACCACAATACAACAGTTCGGTGCTGGCATGGAGACTAGAGCCTTTTTCACTTTGATATGTCGATAATCTTGTGACCTAGATGGGTCTACCAAGATTGCCGGAGACGAAGCCATCATTGAGGGTGTTGACGGTATTGGCCCTATTGAGAGATGTTGCTGTCGTGGGAGAGGACTACTGTGTACTAAAAGTTCCGGCCCAAAATAGTATCATCAGCTGATTTGGCGATACTGCACCAACCTCGTCCGGCCATTCCTGTCCTCCTCCACAACTCGCCATGCCACAAATCGAAGTCCTTCATACAGCCCACACCGCTGCGCCAGGCTGGGCGTACGTGGTAGACACAGGACACGACCCCTCCAAACTCGCCATCAATCCCTCTGGTACACGAAAAGGACGCGCCCAGCGCACCGTCGCCCAACAAGTCACCGATGCGCCCGAGCTCTCACGAAGGGAGAACGTGGCCATCGCAAAACGTCTTGCAGACCTTGACAGAGAAGGCGGCAAAGAGATTGAGATACCTTCCAGGTACAAAGGACCAGTCGCAACATGGAAGAGTGGCGGCACAGGTGGAAAATTGACGACAAATGTGAGGAGGATTCTGCAGAGCGAGAAGACGTTCAAGCACCATCTGGATGATGAGGAGGCGAGACTGGGCATGAAGAGTGGTACAAACGCACAAGTTCCGGCGCCTGTAGTGGCGGGGAGGAGTCGGACGGCTGGGTTGAAGAGAGGGAGTACGTCTGGGTTGATGGGACCGCCAGCACTGCGATCGCCTACTATCGCCTTCCCAGCAGCGGTGGAAGATGTCACCATGACGGATGCACCGTCGATATCAAGAGCAAAATCCCAGCCAATATCAGGACCGACCTTTCTGACCGACCGCGATGCGAACGAGCCGTTACTCCAAATGCACGTCCCGTCTCTTCCAACACCTGAAGAGCTCGAGGCTCTGGTCTCAGCGCCCCCGCTATCATACAATGCCGCCCGGGCGGCACCGCCACCTGCCTCTGCGCCTCCACAAAGAAAGTTCTGCGAGATGTGCGGATACTGGGGACGAGTAAAGTGCTTGAAATGTGGACAACGAGTGTGTGGGCTGGAATGCAAGGAAGCTCATGATCTGGATTGCAAGAGGAAGTATGCGTGACAGGGGTGAAATGGATGACTGGGCGAGTTCGGACGCAATGATATTTGATACCCAGGATAGGACAACACGTTCATATGTTTATATTCTCTTCCTTCGGCCGAAGGTTCACAGAACATGAGCATTTGATTGCCCAGTCGACTCAAGAACACTAAAGAATCGTCTTTGTCTCGTGAAGATCGAAGACGCCTCTCTGTCGACAGAATCATGCGTTCGACACTGCAGTTATTTCGACTTTGGCATTAGCTGGTTGCCAATTTCAGCTCATTAAACCATCAAGCATTCAAAGAAAATCCGAGTAACCAAATAGGAAGACAAACACGATGGCCGGATTCAAAACAACCGCTACTCTTGGTCTTTAATCTCCTCGCTAAATAAACGCATTAAAGAGCTCAATGGGGGATTCGCACAAAGTTCAAACTCCTGAATGGTTGACAGAAAGCGGATACACACGCGAATGCGCGCCGTGGCCTCAAGTAACCATGAAGGTATATTTTCCAATCCGTCGACACCATGGATTTTGACATCCGGCTCACGTTTTCAAGTGCACAAAACGCCTATTTTTTGGTCGAGAGTTCTGCCAATATATCAGGGAGAAACGGACGCATGGAAATGTTTGTTTGAGATACGTCATGCAAAAAACCATCTCGTTTTATGGAGTGGAGCCCCAATATTTCACATCTCACAGGATGATGCGAGCTTCCGAATATTTTTACGTCTGACTTCAGTCCTACGCATGATTGGAAGAAAACATTCAGGCACAGTAACTGGCTACCGACCTGGAGACCGTAAAACATTCGAAACACCATTGTGGACATAGCTTTCAAACTTTCTTCACAACTCTCTTCGGCGTCACACGACTTCCAACACCAACAACGTCATCATCACCATCATTTCTTCTTCTCCGGAGTCATCGATATCGGGGTGTCCACCCTTCTCCCTTCCTTCTCCGCATTCTCCATCTCTCGACCACTCAATACCCCTCCATCACTAGCAGAGATGGCAAGTTTCGCCCGTTTTAGCTCTGTCATATGCACTCCCTGCTCTCTAAGCCGGTCCCTTGCTTTCTTCTGCTCACCTATCCGCCGCATTCTGCGCTTCTCGTCGTGTCCATGTCCTTCCTTTGGTCGGATACTGGATCCCTCGAATCTACTCAATAGACGGGTAGTTTGGTATTCTACCTCCTGGGATGTTTGACACTAGCCCGGTAACAGCCGCCTCATTGGTCAGAGACTTGCTTCTGTCATGGATTTCTCGAGGTTGTCCAGCGTGGTCCATTCCTGATCTGAGCACAGTCGTACGTACCTGCGAGGAACTCTTCGAACCGCTTGATTGATCCTGAGAAATGAGAGAGAGCGCGCGTTAGTTAAGGTGGTGCTGCTATCGTGTAAAGACTTGGATGCGAGTACTTCTCCTGCTTTTTCTAGAGTGGCTGGCATTGGATCAAGTGGTGAACCTGTATCGATAATGTGAGTGTGTGGTATTTACTGCCGCGTCGATTCTTGTTTGTGCAATACATTCGAGAATGGGGTTTCGTGAATGACAAGATTTTTTTTGGGTTGCTCTGTCTCATGCAGCAAGTCCATCGCCATATTCCCCCTGTTTGCATCTCATGTACGCCTTATGGCCAGTTCTCGTCAGCACCCTGGACGACACCCCTTTTTCCACACCATCGATATGCATACTTCTGTAGTAAAATGTACCTCGGGTATGGCCAGAAGTGCACCGATATCATTTTAGAACCAGTCTGAACTGAATCATCCGAGTGCCAGCGTAAACCTTCTTCTCATCGAATTGTTCACCTCCAAATCAGACAGTAGTCGTTGACGACAATGACATCTAGCGATAGTACAGTGTTCAGAATTCGAAGAATCCGCGCTCGGCAAGGTCGGACCATGGAGGAACAAAGGAAGGAGGCAGCCCCGGTGCTCGGACAGTCATCCCCCGCATCCTGTCTCGAATCACCCTTACATGTGTTGCGTCGACATGGGCCATCGGCATCATGGAAGGGCGGTCGTCTATCGGATCTGCCATCGCTTGCGCCACCTCATCGTGCGCCGTCTCATTGAGGAGTCGAAGCTGGTCTTCTGGGAAAAACACTCGACAGCATGATAGCTTGGGACTGAATCATGATATACTTACAACTTCGCAATTTCTTCTCCAATCATCAGCTCAGAAGTCTACGAGCTTGGAATAGAGACATACCTCGGACTTGATCGACTTCCTTCCGTGTCGCCTGTTCCCCTATGATAGATCGGTTTTGAGAGCCTGCAATATCCGTCCCTCCAAAAACGCGACATGGACAGACATATAGTGTTCGAATTCGACCACCGGCATAGTCGTCAGATTCATCGAGCAGAGATGCCCAGTAGTCGCGAGCACAACAGTCGAAGAGTACCGCTTTCACACCATGTCAAAAACATCAACCGACAAAACATCCTGGAATGCACATACCTTAAACCCCAAAATTCCAAACACCTCCCGCCAACTCCACGCACATCCTCCACATCCTCTCTTTGTCACCAAAACCCCAAGCAACGCCAACAGAATTCCAGGCACGCGACTTGAAACTGCACAAAGAAGAAAGGGATGACCTACCGACCAAGAAAGAGAAACGAGGACAGACACGCCGCTGTATACAAAGTAAACTGGCGCATACCGGAAATGAACGTGTTACTCTGTACTCATATACCTTCCTTCTTGCATTTGACAAGTGCCGGTGCATACGTTTACCATTCTTCCCTACCCGATGCAAATCAGCCATGACATATAGAACACCTTCCACTCCGCTTACCAAAAACATTCCCCTCCAGACTAACAACCAGCCAATAATGTCCACCACCACCCTCCTCGCCTCCTCCTCACCATTCACAACCCAAACGCATCTCCTAGCCCAAAAACTGAATTCCCTAACCGCCGATCTCTTCCGAGAAACGACCTCGATGAAAAGAGACGAATCCAAGAATCCCGAAAACGTACCCCACCTCGCACACGCCCCGGCGCATCTGTGTAATTTACGTCTGATTGCGAAGGCGACGACGATGGTCGAGCATGTAAGGCTCCCCCCCTTCCCCCCATTCTCCAGCTCCCACTTGGAAGCCGCCTCCTCCGTCAGTCAACACCACAAAGCTTCCACGGCCCACCCGCTGACCTACCAAACCCAAGCAATACTACCACCTCGCCCTCAACCTTTCCATCTTCCTGGTCCGGCACTACTCGACACCACAGAACCGCTCCCTTGACCCCTCAGCCGACTCCGAATGCATCACCGCCCTGACAGAGATGGAAAACGATCTCTCAGAGTCACTTGAGATGTTGAGGATTTTCATTGACAAGGCGATGGGGTATTGTCGGGGATGTGTGGAGAGGGATGGATTTGCTGAGAGGGTGTGTCCTTGTTGTTAGGGAGGGTCTGGGAGTGCCGTGTTCGTGGGTGAGGATGGCGATGGTGAGGTGTGTGATGGGGAAACCTAAAACGGTGTTGAGTCAGATACTTGGGTAATCCAAGCCGTTTCAAGTACTTCCTAGTACCCACACTCAAGCTGTCCTTTCCGTCTTTCAGACATCGGTGAGGAGGGAACACAGTACCTTGACCATGTTACACAGCGCCACCCTTGCTGCACCATCACGCTCCATTAGGTTCCGTCACCCTGATCGATCAAGGGACCATGATCCACGCAACAAGGAACCCCACACGCCTCAGTGTAGAGAAATGAAGGGCTCTCTAAGCCCCTGTCCTCTCCCACCAACCCTCTTCATTGATTCGATCGGAGCTTTGATGGACAAGTCCCCTGCGAAAGATGTCTGTCCCCTGTGAACAACGATTCATCATAGTGAGCAGATACCCAACATTCCCAACTCTCGCTTAATTCGGGCGCCGCATCAAAATCCAAGGGTCAGTAATCACAACAATTTCGGGGGCAGAGCTGGGTCACATCTCTTGTCATTGGAAAAACTATCTATCTCCTTCCTCCCTTCACCTCAAGTAGATAGATATTGCCAACCTTGAACCCATGTTTTAGATTGAATTTTCTTCCACCGTCCTTCTCACAAACAAGTGTCATCTCCACCAAAAGCTCAGTTTTCGGAGTCGCATTCGACGTCCTGGTGGCCGAGGAAAATGTGGATTGGATTTGTAAGAAAGATCGGATCTGATCAGGCGTGTCATGAAAACAAGTGATCAACGTTGGCGAACGGTTGTGCTGAGATGCATGCGTTGGGGTGGGAGGCCATGCGGGTGATTAAGCTAGAACGGGAATGTCGTGGTCGTAGGTCGTGTCGTTGGGGTTGTGGTGGAAAGACATTTGTGATTAGTGTTGGTCGGATAAATTTGCTGAAGGAGTTGTGAAGGTCCAGGGAAGAAGGGCAAATATACAACACTGTCGGAAGTTGAAAAGTGCGTATTTGCTCATGAGGTCGTTGTTAGTCAGCGCCGTAAGAAGGGTATCGCAGACGATGAAGAACGTCAACACCATCCAATGTACCATACCAAAAGGGACTTTTGACGTGGGAGACGAGAGAACTCTGTCGCAACGTGGTAAATTGGACCGGTGGCCGAAAGAAAAGAAGGAAGCCGAGTAAAGATATGATACAAGAATGGCGCCGGTGATGGCCCAGATCGTACCGGATCCAGGGCCAGAAGAGCACCAAATGGCAAAGGAAGTCCCGGTCTTCAGTAGAATCGAAAGTCCGTACAGATCATCGGACGTGGCCGTTCCAATATCGATGGCGTCGTGGAGATCATCATACTCCATAGATGCGTTCATAGCAAATGCTCCGAAAACGTCGTGAAACCAAATCAAGCCGGCCCAACCCTACCAATACGCTGGTAGGTGCACGTTCGTAACTACGATGATGGTGGTGGTCGGCCTCCTCGCTGGCCGCCTTGGCCATTCTGACGCCCTGGCTGTTGTTGCTGATGCGCGTTATTGCGTGGTTGCTGGTTGGGGTCGCGTGGACCTCCTCGATTCTGTTGACCTTGACCTTGAACCTGTCCACCACCACGGCGACCGCCGCGCTGGAATCCTCGTGCGTTGCCTTCGTTCGGTTGGGTCGGCTGCTGCTGAGCACCATTCTGTCCCTGTGCCGGTCGTGGAGTGGGATTGCTTGACAATGGTCGGGGAATACTGTCAGGGGTATCATAGACATACAGCTTCTTCTCAATAATTTGTGGTATGGGCTGGATCTCGGTGCCAAGTTCTTGCTCGATCCTATACAAATTGTAGCGATCTTCCCAGTTGATCAAGTTAATAGCAAGACCAAGATGTCCGAAACGACCGGAACGACCAATACGATGCAAATAAGTCTCGGCGTTCTTCGGGAAGTCAAAATTGATGACAACGTTGACAGCCTGGATATCGATACCACGAGTGAGCAAATCTGAGCAGACAAGGTTGCGGCACACGCCGCCACGGAAGTCTGCGAAGACTCGGTTTCGATTCGCTTGCAACATGCGGGCGTGGGAGTAGAAGCAGGAATAGCCAAGCTCCGTAATCTTCTTGGCAAGAAGTTCCACTCGATTGGTGGAATTGCAAAATATAATGGACTGGTTGATTTGGAGCTTGGTGAAGAGCGTGTTCAGGCAATGCACCTTCTGCTTCTCTTCAACAAAAGCGTAATACTGTGTGATACCACGGAGGGTGAGCTCATCCATAAGGTTGATCTCATACGGATCATTCATGTGCTTGTCCTTGAAGTCCTTGACGATGATGGGGAACGTCGCACTAAAAAGCATGACCTGTCGATCTTTGGGGTGGAAAGCGAGCAGTTGTTCGATGACCGGGGTGAATTCAGGCGAAAGAAGCTTATCAGCCTCGTCCATGACGAAGGTCTGACATTCGGAGAGATCGGCAACACCCTTACTGGCTAAATCAAGGATACGGCCGGGTGTGCCAACAACGATATGGACGGCCTCACTCAGACGGACAATGTCTTCGCGCAGACCAGTGCCACCGGTGCTGACCATGACATTGACGCCCAAATGCTTTCCCAACATCTTGCAGACCTGAGAAGTTTGAAGGGCCAATTCACGGGTGGGGACCAATATGAGAGCTTGGATGTTGCTCTTCTTCGTGTTCACTCGATGGATGGTAGGAATAACGTAGGCTGCCGTCTTGCCGGTGCCGTTCTTCGCTCGAGCAAGAATGTCTCGGCCGGTCAATGCCACGGGGATTGCCTCCTCTTGGATGGGGGAAGGTTTCTCGAAACCGGCCTCGAATATGCCCATGAGCAAGTCCCTGTGCAGATAAAAATCGTCCCAGTCGAGGCCTTTGGTGTTTGTGACATCTTCGGTTTGCGGTCGCGTGTCCCGGACGGGTGCTGTGGCGCCGGGGAATTGAGATGCAGGCGGAGCGTTCTCGCTCAACGTGGTGTTTTTTAATCGACTAGTCAAGTCCTCGGACATTGTGGATGCTGTGAGACTTGGAATCGGTGGAATTGTGAAGACGTACTTGACGGGCGCTTGATTAGGGGCACAATTGGTGCAGAAGCGAGGGGAGAGATTGGAGGTGCGAACGCTCGGGTCGGTTTGCTGGAAGCGGGCAAGGCAAGCAAGGCGTATCAGGAGGGCACGGTGAGGGTGAGGCGGATCGGGGCGTGTGTTGTTGTCGGCGAGATGGACAGAGCTGAGTCGAAGGCGAGCAGGCGACACTCAGGAGGCAAGGCAACGAGGCCGGCGTCGAGAGCAATTCCTTTGAGCTTGGTGGTTGGTGCGCGAGGATGGTTTTTGGAGCAGTTGTGCGAGGTGGTAGTGGAAGACGGAGAAAATATTGTTGTTGGTGGGTTGAGCGTCTCTCTTGGAGGCGGGGATATGCGAGAGAGTCGGGCGGTTGGTCCTCTCGTAGTGGTGGATTTTGCTGGGTGAAGGTGGACGTCGTTCAGCTGGAGTCTGGAGAGGAGGACGGGGACGGGGACGGGGACGGAGCAGAGGTCTCGCGAGAGTCATGGTCAGGGCGAATGATTGCAGGTCAGTAGCTTAGTAACTCAGTACCTTATATAACAAACCACCAACCTCAGCACTGCTATCGACACTCCACCACCGTCCTCTCTATCGTCCCTCGCTCGGGGAGTCTGGTTCTTGATGTCAGGACTCAAGTAACGCACTCGATTACAATTCAAACTCGGTCACAACCTCAACACCTGCACTTCCAGTCACAATCCCCCATGATTTCCCTTGCAACTACTCCAGCCAATATGAGTATGCACATCTCTCTCCGCCGAGCTTGTTTCAAGCCTGTTCGATGGCCATTGCCATTCTCAGCGCCGTGTCATCACTTCCCAGGAGCGGGCCCGCTATCACAGCAATGGCGTGCCCTCAAGATTTCTTCTGCCCTCAGTGCCCAGCGGCGCCCACCAAGAGGTTTCCCCTTTCCACCACGACATTTCCCCTCGGAAGAAGAGCAAATGGAGAGCCGACGTGAGCAAGCCATCCGTGAAGAGGCAGTCCGCAGCTTGAACCAGAAGCTTAACAGACGGACTAAAGTAAAACAAGCACTGATATACGCTCTCTTTGCTGCAAACACGGCCGTCTTTGTTGCGTGGCAATACAGCGAACTACTAGTCCAGCGTGCCAACGATCCAACTTCGACACGAAAAGCTCACCAATGGGCCGACTTCATGTCCAACAACTTCATACGGAGTGATGAGAACCTCCAGAATGGGCGATGGTGGACCAATTTGACCTCCGCAATATCTCAGGCAAAGATATATCATTTTATTCCCAACATGTTAGCCCTGAGATTTGCTGGAAGCTGGATTGTCAGGGGAATGCCACAAGTGAGCCCGCTTTCCTTTGCAGCACTTTGCCTTGGCTCGACGTTGGCCGCTTCTGCTGCCGCACAACTGAGCGGAAGACTCACTGGCGATTCCAGGGGTGGTTTGGGGGCAAGTGGTATGCTTTCCGGTGTCTTGGCGGCTGCGACTTGCGCATTCCCGCAGCAGCTGTGGATGGGCACTGCCCTTTGGTTCGCAATTGATTTGGGGGTTTTGTCAACGGGACTTCGACATTACAGCTTCATCGGCCATGCTGCTCATATAGGAGGCTCAGTCTTTGGATTCGTATTCTATCTCGTTGCTATCCGACGGGGCAGATTACCTGGGGGAATATAGAGAGCTGGGCAGTATAGACTATAGACTGTTAGTTTAGGATCGGGGACGTGCAGGGATATCGGCTGTCGTACAGGACGGAAATGCAGACAGAGTACATGAGTTCGACTGGAGGGAGCTTCTCAGACATCAAGACTGTACTAGTAGTAGAGTCTGGGTGGATATGCTCTCTGCTCTTCAGAGGCATGTCCAACGGCTACTGTGGTAGAGAATTAGAGATGGAGCCAAGTGCCAAAACTGGCTAGCACTGAATACACGGGTTTAGGCTCGGATCCAATGACGGCTGAAACCACCTGTCCATATTTCACAAGTACATAAATGCCATTTCATTGCAGCCCGCCACAGAACAAAGAACACAGGTGTGAGCGGTTAATACCATAACCATTCACACCCATGGACCGACATCTCCTCGCTTGAGACCATCACCCAGCAAAGGAGCTCCTCGGACCCACCACCACCCACAGCTTCCGCGAATGCCCATCAAGATGCCTGCCAGGCTCACGGCTTATGTCGCCGTAAGTTCTGATGTGAACAGACAGCTTCAGTGTTCCGGCTGACAACCTCCAGGGCTCGGTGACCTTGGCCGCCGGTGTCGTATCCTACGCCGCATTCGAACGACCGAACTTCTACTCGGCCGCCGTCTACCTCTCGCAGAGTAATGCTTGTCTCATGGTATAACTTCACTGCTGCTGCCGGGAACTTCCCAGTCTTCAAAACTAATCTTCGTTTCCAGATCCTCTGCAATCTCGCCCTCGTCTTCGCTGGAACTTTCATGTACGCCCTCCAACATTTTCTCTATGGTCCTCTGCGCCCGAACGAGGTGGAACAACTATGGGAACGCGGCTGGTTCGCCGTAATGGAATGGATATTCGCCATGTCTACCTTCCGCGACGAATTTGGAATCTGGTTCCTCGTAATGTTCTCCTCCCTTTTCACTGGCAAGATCTGGGGCTGGATAGCTGAAGGTCGCGTCGAACAACTCGACCAACAAGATCCCGGACGTGTCTCTCTTTTCCACCCGAAACTCGTGGCCTCCCTCGTCATATATCTGGGCTTCGCGGTGGAGATGTTCTTGTACAGTTTGGATATCGTCATGTACGAGGCGAGGCCCGGCATCACGGTAATGTTTGTATTTGAATTTGCGATACTTTGGATCTGTGCTGTGAGCACTTGTCTTAGGTATGGAGCTTGGGTCTATGAGCACTGGATCTGGCAGAAACAGAGGTCCGCTGCAATCGAGGCGAGGAAAGCTGAAATTCGACAAATGCATCAAGACGCGGCTACAGCTGCAGCAATAGCTTCTGCCAATGGCGAGCCCTCTCCTGAGGCCCTGGTCCTGCCTAACGAGAACGAGGTTGATGAGGACGATATCGAAGTTGAAGGGTGGGATTCCAAGAAAAAATGGTTATTTGCCCTGGACGTCTTGACTGGTATGCACTCCCTCGAAGACAATAATGGCCTCTCCACTGATAAATGCCAGACTTTTTCAAACTCCTCGCCTACCTCGCATTCTTCACTATTCTTACAGTCTTTTACGGCATCCCAATCTATATCATCCGAGACCTATACATGACCATGCGCTCTTTCACCAAGCGCATCACAGACTACTACAAATACCAGGCTGCTACCCGGGATATGCACATCAGATATCCAGATGCGACCCTTGAAGATCTGGCTTCAGATGGAGTGTGCATTGTGTGCCGCGAGGACATGAAGCCGTGGGCCGGCATTATTCCCACAGGGAGAGAAGCGCCGCCAAACACCACCACCAACGAGCGCCAGCGACCTAAGAAGCTTCCATGTGGCCATATCTTACATTTCAGCTGTCTTCAATCATGGATGGAACGCCAGCAAGCTTGTCCCATCTGTCGACGCTCAGTCTTTGCCGCTGCGCCAACGCCAGCGGGACAGACGGTGCCAGTTTTGCCTGGCGAAGCAGGCGCACCGAATCCAAATCCTGCAAATCCAAATCAACCCTTAGCCCGGGCGGCCAACCGTGATGGGGGGCGGGTTTTCAGATTTCGCCTGGGACCACTTCGTCTCCAGGTTGGTGGAGGTCGTGTTGTGAATGCTCAACAACAGGCTCAACAAGAAGAACGAGAGCAAGTCGTGAACGATCTTTTCACTCGTCTTCGAGAGCAACGAAATGCTAATGGCGCAAACAGAGCGGCAGCACCCATCTTGGCAGCTCTGGTGAACAATCCCGCCCACAATGCAGCACAAACCAGTGATCTTACAGCTCGAGTTGCGGCGCTCAACGCCGAGACGATGGCCATACACACAGCTATTAATGAGCCTGCGGAACCTATGAACCCAGCTGTGAGATCAGCTGTGACGCACATGCAACTCGATATCTTAGAGGCCCAGATTCGACAGGAGATTACTTCCTTGTCGTTGGCGAACTCAAGAATTACTGGATTGAGGACGATCTTGGAACAGTTGGATAGAGCGAGAGCGCTAGATAGGGCGCAGAATGCTGTGCCTGGATTGCAGCAAATGCAACAGGCGCAACAGCTGAGAGGCGGCACCATGGGACTACCTAACTTACCCCGAGCTGACGCGACTCAGCAAAATCTAGGTGGAGTTGTTGTTCCGCCTGGTTGGACACTCATACCATTGAATCCTGTACCGGTCCCCACGCCGACACCAGCGGCTGAAGCGTCGACAGTAGCGGAGACAGTAGCGGAAGCCTCCACGGCGCCGGTTCCAACACCGACGGTTCCAGGGCCATCTTCATATCTGCCGACTGCGAGCCCGTTCAATATTGCAACGCCTTCTTCCTCGACGATATCGAGTGCAAATCCTTCACCCTCGTCCTCCATCAGAGAATCGTCAAGACCGGCGGAACACCCGCTGACTGAAGCCGTTCCTGAGGGCGAGTCACCGACGGCGCCACTCGTCCCGACGCCGACTTGGGGTTTCAATCCTGACGCAATAGCGACGACGGGTACGACCGAGGGACATGCAGGTGGGGGCAATTCGAGTGGGAGTGTGAAGGAGGGAAAGAGACCTGTTACGGATGTGCCAGTGCCGGAGACGATTGTTGAACCGCCTACGCCTGTCAGGGAAAGTGGGAGACAGCCTTTTGTTGAGGAAGGGGAGGATGAGGAGTAAGAAGGGGTCATTGTAAATTATGCAGGGTGAAGGATCTCGTGTACAGGGTAACTCGTGCGGGTGTAGTTGTACATAGCAGTCGTTTGCATAGCGTGGCGTTTTCAGTCTGTTGTACCGACCATGGATCGAGATGGTACTTGGCTGAAGAAGAGGGCACGATTGGTATACCATTGCCTTTCATTGAGTTCCATTGCCGTCATTGCATGTTTCCTGTGTTTCTGACTGATTGCCGAAGCGACGTATTAACACAACCTCATTCTGGGCCGACACCGCGGCTGGAGCTTTTCCCTTTGTAAGAGCGGCGGTCGTGTGACCTTTTTAAATACCGTTGAAATCGAAATGACGACGAGAAGGCATTGTCAAGAAATCGCAAGCCTGAGCCTTGGCATTTGTTGGGAGTAAGAGGTGTCGCGCTTCCGGTAGGATAATTCGCTTGCCCCCTGGCTTAACCCTGCCTCCCTGAAGACGGGGACTTGTTCTACAATTCCTTCTGTACAGCTGAAACCCGACATGGATGGTTCTCAGCGATCTGAACAAGAAATGAAGTTGCGGAAGTCGTCGATATACACTTCGATACAAAAATGCCAAATTGTTCAGGGTGATTCATAAACGAGCACCATGCAACATTCCGTCTCCCGAAGACAGCGATTCGCTCGTCCGCTCATCCCCCCCCCCCCCCCTCTAATCCGCCTCATCCAAACCTAAAAACCATAACCCAAAACGTCAGCCCAGGTAAACTCCTCGCCGGAAACGTGATGATCTCTGTGATATCCTCATGCCTGAGGACTGTTGGATGGTCTGCCAAGGACGCATGCCAACCCGGCCATTATCCGTAGCTACCAAGTCTAACAAGCCCGTCGCTCCTTCTCAGGTGCTTGCTTGTTTGCAGCAGTGGAATCCTCAGAGCGGAAACGGCACCAACAGGAGCTGCTCTTCCCAGTAACTTCATAGGCCTTGAGGATCGTGTATTTCGTAATCGAATTCGTGATGCCGACTCGCCAAATCATGCTCAAATCACCTACTTTCGTGGTGTTGTCATTAATTCGCTGCACAAACTGCTGGAATAGGACCTCTGACTGTTCGAGTGCTTGCTCTTTCAGTGTTCGTGGAGAACGTGGAATTCTGATCAGATTATTCGAGCTAGATTCCCTGTGCGCTTCAAAGCGAGTCTGATCCCATTGGTCGTGTATGTTGAGGCCAAGGATACATAACTCTCCTCTAAAGCTGTTGATGGCGTTTTTGGAGCGGGGTCCTGGTGGGGGATCGGGCAGATTTTATTCAATGGACCCTGTCGTGTATTCCATTGGCGATACGTCGTCAGAGAAAGATAGGGACATGGCCTTGGGTGACTTGGAAAAAGCAGTGATTGATGCATTCGAGGTTCCTGAACTCTTTCTTCGTATTCCGCGATCATCCTTTGAAAATTTGTACGGGTGTTTGATTGTCCAAGGGGTTTTGTGTTTCTACTCTCTTTCCATGCTGTTCGCTTTGTATGTTTCTCGCTTGGTGTATCACTTGGTTCGTGTGCCGGCTGCCGTTGATCATCACGGTTTCTAGAGAAAAGCACGATCCGGCGCGCCATTGCTCCTTTGTGAAGGACAGAGTCCAGCAGAACAATTTCAGAATTGGTAGATGTCTAGCCATTTTGCGCATCGGATTTTCGGGGATTCAGCAACATCGATGTCGAGTTAAGAGCGCTCATTCTCTTCAAGAACGCGCGGATGGCGATGAATCGTAGTTCGTACTCGGTAAGTTCTTTGTCTCTTGCCTCTGTTGACAGCCGAACTTATTTCTCAAAATCATTCCACTTCGAGGACAATCTCGCTAGGACTTTGACGGCCTTAGAATGTAAACTGCCAGAGAATTTTCGGAAGCAATCTTGGCTCCCAGATGTTAAAGGCTGTGTTCCTTGGAAGTGGAACAAGATGAGCGGTCAAATGCATGCAGATCGTTCCTCATTCTGCAATCAACCCTTCGAACAATCTGTCCCTCTTATACCGTAGCTTCTCATTCTCTTTCCTGATCTTTTCCACCTCTTTTCGCGCAGCTTCCTTGTCTTTTGGTAGTCCCTTGTATGCCTCCACCTGCTCTTGTAACGCCCGCACTTTCTCGCCCAGCTCTAACACGCTCCTTTCCTTCTCAACTACCTCTTCGACTGGCGTCAAAGAGACGGTATTTGAACGGCCATGCTTTCGTGGGGAGCTGTAAGGTGAAGGGCTGCTCTGAGAGGGACTTAGCGTGCCCAGCCGATCGTTGTATTCCCCGATCTTCGACCGCAGCTGTTTTGTATTCCGATTCCATTCGAGAGTCTGTCTTGCCAGTTCACGAGGTGCTTGGAAGCTCTCAGATCGTAATTCACGGTTCGCGGAGCGCAGGGATTGGAGATGCGTTTCTAATCTTCGTTGCAGCTGCGTTAGACGGAGCAGAGATTGTGCAAGTGTTTGTTGTGTCAGTGTAAGATTCGTGACAGTCTCGACGATGGAGTGTGCCTCGCAGGAAGGTGTATTCAGTTCTATGGCCAAGGTCGAGAGCGAGGACAACGCTGTGAGGCCGGTGGGAGGTAGACTTGTTGTGAGGTGTGCTGTGAGAGGCGAATTCGTCTATCAGATGATTAATAGAATACCATTTGCGTCCACAGCTCGGTGCCATACCTCGCCCATGCCTCGTACAATCTCTGCCAATCCTTCGCTCCAGACTCCCCACATCAAGTCTCGCTCCTCATCGCCCCGCTCATTCGCTGCCACCAACTCCAAGAGAATCTTCAAAGTATCTTCATTTCGTTCGAAAGTGGGCACCGAACGTCCCTGGTACTTTGACGAGAGCCATACGTCTATGGTGTGCCAATCTTGGGCTTGGGCGCGTTGTGCAGCTGCTTTCGACGGGGAGAAGAGGGCCGTGGGAAGGACATGTTCGTCGAGGTCCATTTGGGCGATTTATCTTCGGAAAAGCGAGTGAGGGTGCATGGTTTGGCATCAACATACGGCGGTACTGTCGACAACGAGATTACTAGAGGAGCGCGGATGGGCGTTCTGATTTCTACCGGCATGGAATCATGGATTGAAAATGGACACGCCCCTGAAAACCAAATTCACCAATCTTGGCACGCAACGGCGCCACTACTGGAATCCCAATCTCCACCACCAACCACCACATCCACGACCACCACCACCATATCCCCTGGTCAAAGCCACATCAAAGCTTCAGATGTGTCCAGCACTTTCCTGACCAGCTTCGCTTTAACAGCTATGGTTCCCGGACAACCGAATGTGAAAGCTGACCCTACCATGGTTGATGTGCGAGCGAGGTCTGATAAAGTTCTCTGGCATGCCGTAGTATACCCTTTTCTTGGAGAGATTAAAGTCCGGCGCTCCCATTAACACATGATCATTATCACACTGCCTTTACCACGAAGGTCATTATCGGCATGCATTGTTATGTGCCCAAGGGCATTGAGACCCAACTCCGAGGATCCAGTTACGCACAATACGGGCCCGGATGCGTCTCTCCAACTAAGGAATCGTACCATCGATCGTGCGCAGGCATCATTGCTCCAACTTCGATCTCGAACTGTCCGTCGCCAGCCTTCCCATGCTACAGCAACGTTACCGAAAACAGCGAAAACACCTCCGAAACATTTCTGGGATCTACCAGCGGAAATACGGTTGATAATCTATGGCCACCTTGTAATTAGCAGATACGCAATCGTCTATCGTCCCATCAAGCGGAGCATCTTACTACCTAATGCAGGTGGTTATCTGGATTTGGGGCTCATGGGCACCAGCCGCCGACTGTACTCTGAAGCCAAGGATTTATTTTACACGGAAAACTGCTTCCATATCGTCGAGCCAACCGAAGAGAAACGTACAGCATCGAATCTCTTTTGGCCTGTCAAATATCTTAAGCAAGCAAGACGCCTACAATGCTGCCTCACATTCGACATCAACGATCCTGGTAGAAATTTATGGCAAACTAGAATGCGCAAGGCTTTTCGATTCTTAGCAAGGCATCCGAGCATATTGTCCTTGGTTGTGAGAATAGACTTTGACCTTTTTCGCCAGCACGTCGGGGCTTGGATAGGAGCATACACCCATGTACTGGAAGACGTTGAATCCGCCCTCCTCATGCTGGAAGACGTACGAGTCGAGCGAAAGGCGGCTATAATCTTCAAAAATTACGGAACATCGGTTCATCGCCCGGGGTTTGACTTCGACCCAGACTTTGCAAAGAAATTATTCTTCGTAGCCAACAGTTTGGAGTGTATGATGAGGGGCGATCATAACCAGCTGTGGACATTCAGAAGAGGAAGCGTAAGAGCGGGATGAGGCGACAAGGAAGAGGATACGATAAGGGAGAAGATATGGCAGAATCTAACATTTAGTTGGACATGTATTTCCACGGTAGATGTTGGGGGAAAACCAAGTAAGGCCTAGACGTTGCTGAAAGCGCAGGAGCCGTCAAGAGGACGCACATACTGGAGGGAATGTCAAACGCAAGAGGATCCTGGAAAAAGGCAATTACAAAATGCTAAGAAACAAAGCCAATGCTTCTTAGGCACATCACTCAACGTTTGCTAGGCCTGACTTTGTTTGTACGTGAATTCGGAACCACGTGATACATTTCCCACGAAGAAACTTTGAAACCTATGGCGCCCTTGCTCAGAAAACAACCTTGGCTGATGGACTACGAAGATTTGAAAGTATCTCGGTAGAAACTTTCATCTTCGACAGATGCTCTTTGTAGACTGATCGTGCTTTTCATCGCCTTCCAGACTTCGTCCACGTCAACCACATTGAACAGATTGCGGCACCCTTGGATCCACAGGCAATTCATCAGATCTCATGCAAGAGATTTCTTGTGCCATCCTAGTCGGACTGCTCACCATACGTTCGAGATAACATGAGGACCAATTGCCCTCAGCCTACTTAGCCTTGGGGTACTGGACACGTCCTCAAACCATTTCGCGATTCTGCTCCTAGCGACGCGCCTGTTGCTAGCCTCGGAAACCCGAAGTACACTTATTCGGTACGTGCATAAGACTTGCGACAGAAATTGGCGATAAGATTGACCTGAGACAATATTCCTCAGGAGGTAAGTCTGTCTGGATATGAGAGTCAGATCTTCCGTCACAACACAATGGAGGCGAGGCGACGACATCACGCAGCCTTCTACTTAACTCAGACGCCTCTGCAACTAGTCCGTCATCCTTCCAAGTCAAATTCAGATATGGGTCAACATTGAACGCGCTCGTACGGCTTCAACCTGCACGCCCTTCAATTACGCTGTGATAAAGGCCTGCTGATCTGCAGAAAATCCTTTCTTCTCTGTTCGACGGACCGGACAATCCGTTTTGGCATCTCACAGCATCCTCTCATGCTTTTTGTTCAAGTTTCGATAGACGGCCGGAAACTCCGCTGTATCGTCTAAATGAATTTCCTGGCCTTTGGTCTCAGCATCCCCGGATTTCACACGGACGGTCCATTAGAGTCTGGTTCGCCTGTCTTTCAGGCACACACTGTGTACTACATAGTACTGCGGTAGGAGCTTGTCAAGTGCCCGGAAAGTGGCCAGGTACACCCAGAGGCGGCAGTCCATCACCACCAATGCAGATCGTCCACGGACGAGGTCATGAGGCACGACAATAATCTGGACGACTGCCGTGGTCCCGGCAACAACATCAATACTCAAGTCCTTCACTTCTGATTTGGCCAATTTTGGCTACCTAATAAACTTTGATTGATGAAAACACGAGTCGTGTTACTTCTACTACTTTGTCCCTAATTCGGAGTTTTCCCGTTGACCTTGAAGACGGCGTGGCCACAAGGGGTGCAATGTGTGTGTTCTAAGACACGCTGCTAGTTTTGTCACCTCGCGATTCCAGCGAGCCGTGATGACGAACGCGCGTATGGACAATCACTCGAATAATAGTAATAATGGTCTAGCACCGCCTAGCACTGCTGATATTCTGTTGTGCAATCCTGCATCACTGAGATTCTTTTTGTGTTGCTCGTCCCTTCATTCTTTCTCTGTCCTGAGTTTTGTTCTAAAAATGGGCCTCTTGTCATTTATCCTTCTATGCCTGGCCCTGGAGGTTGTAGGGGATATTCACCACCTGTTTGCCTCTTCATATCGGTCGCCGGCTTTATTTGCGCTTGAGTATGATAGCAACACGAACGCGCTTACACAGGTCGCCCACTTCAACGCCCATGCCGGTCACCCATGGATGTCCTTCAGTTTTGACAAGAACACTTTGTATGCAGCAGAAAGAGATGGTTGGTCAAGTTATCACGTCTTGAGCCCCAGTGAGATTGCCTTTCAGTCCAACCTTACATTGAGAGGGCGTTGTGATGGAGCCAGCTTCAAGCATGGCACGACGAACATTCTTGCTGGACAGAAACCACCCTACAATGTGTATGGAGCAGGACGCTCGCCTTGCGGGAACGTCATTAGCTCGAAGATGGATGGCAGCTTTGAACGCATCGTCCAGAACGTCACCTACAAAGCGGACAGTCGGGTCTACGGGATGGCCCATGATCCCTTAGACGATTTTATCTACAGTGCAGACACTTCCTCAAATGGTCTGTGGGTGCATAAAGTCGATCGAGCGACAGGGAAACTTTTACTAGCCCGGTTCACTCCTCAACCAGAAGCAGACGCGCGACCACGACGGCTCGCTGTGCACCCTTCTGGAAATTATCTATATGTCATTCTTTCGAAATCGAACAAGGTTGCCGTGTATAACATCAAAAGGAATCCCGACGGACCGCAACTGGTGTACACCGGAAAAAGCTTCTCCCTTGTCCCTCCAGGTCTGTCATGACTCGAGCTTCGAGCATTTTCGGCATGAGCGACTGACGGCTTTACAGGGCAAGAGAACAAGCGATACCGTGGATCAGAGCTCGCTCTCAGCGCCAATAACGACATACTCTATCTAACGTCGAGGTACCAAGTGAAGCGTAGAGATGAAGAGGATGAAGATGGAGAGAACGCTGATAAGCAAGGCGAAACAGGAGAGGATGAGAAAGATCAAGGGAAGAGGCGGCTTGTAAAACGATCGTTGGGAGACACGTTTACAAGAGCATTTGCGTCTCCCGTAATAAAAAGACAGTGGCCGTGGAGTCGGCCAGCCAGTTGGAACAATGGCCCATCAGTGTCCAGCACACCTGCGGGCACTGTTCTCCCAGGCTACTTGACTGGTCTACAGCTTTCCGAATCGCCAAGTGGTGGGAACGAGGCAGGGTATCCCCTCGGCATCGTCCTCCAGGTCTCCACGAGCACATCGGGCGGCAAGAGCAGTGTTATCTCAGCGGCCCCATGGTCCAACGAGCATGTCACACTTGCTGACAGCGAGCTGGGACTTGTCCAAGTCTGGAGATTTGAGGCTGTTTCCGATTACCCACAACAGAGTCCACCTCAATCCTCTGGCAGCAAGCCTCAACCTCCTCCAAACAACTTTGGACCAGATCCGCCTCTGGAGGTCAATCCTCAATTCAACAGCGGCCCGTCACCGAATCAGCCTTCTCAGCCGGACTGGCAACCGGCACCACAGTCACAACCTCAACAACAGCAATCTGGGTCTAGCTCCTCCATCTCGCCGAAAGGCCCCGCGCCCAATAATCCACTCAACAATGGTGGAAATCTCAATCTAGTGGGCGACCAGAATCTCGCCCACAACACGCCGCCCAAGGGTCTGCAGCCACCGAATCCCTTGGCAAAGGGCGAACAGCTTCCCAAATTTAGCATCACAGGCAGATGGCTGGAAAAGAGACAGGCGATGAAGACCATCAGAGCGAGTATCGTGTCTGAATGGAAAGCACCCGTATGGTCTATTGGAAAAGGTGATCCGGGAGCGCCAAGGGATGAGGATAGTCGGGATGACGATAAGAAAGGGGCGCTGCCTGGTTGGGGGAGGGGTTGTTGTTCGCATGCGCTTTGGTATGATTAATCCTGCTGGAGAGGAGCTAGCACAAAGATCAGAGTGACTTCTTTGTATAAATGAACCTTGCTTGAAGAACGATCTTTTTTGGCCTTGGGGCTTGTGCCTAGTTGAGGAAAGTATATGGCCGGTGCTGATGCTTGGTACCTTTTTCTAGCAGCTCGGTATCCCGCTCGACCTCGGATGGAAGTTTTGCGTCAGATTCGCCCTTGATAAACGCCATTATGCTGACTGCTTCTTCCACGACAGATGTTTATGACAGATGTTCACGACATTGTTTGGCTCTGGCACTGTTGCGTGCCGTCGGTCCGCGCGTTTCTGTCAGGACCATATACCTAAAGAAGTCTGAACGAAAGAGTATCGTCTGAAGAGAGAGCTGTCTGTTGTGTGAGGCCGGGAATTCGGTAGCTTCGGTTAGACGTGGATCCCATACCGAAGTATCGCAGTCAACGTTGTAGATTTTCCAGGGAGGCAGCTCATGGCCGAAGCCCAATCTTACTTACCCGCTGAGGTCTCCACTGGGAGGCCTGCCATTCGAGATTCTGTCTCTGATAATCCAGTACTCCGCTGCGAGAAGCACGCCAGTCCCATTGATCGGTTCTCGCTGGGAGAAGTGGAATCCGACTCAGCCATCTCGCGCCAACTATGGCCGCGGTGAGCATTGCTGCGGTGCATGTCGTGGCTCCATTCCAGTACCTAATCACGGCCAGCAACGATTGCCGTTGTACCATCTTCTTGTCGTACTCGACCAGCTTCCAAAGCATCACTCTCCTCGACGGAATCTCCTCCGTCTTCAGAGACATTCGAGAAGAAGCTCTCGATCAATTGTGGCAGGAAAGCACGTTTCTCTATCCGGGACCTATGCGTCACCGATCCAATCAGACCATCAGCAAGATATCTGAATCGCACTTTCGCACGATCCGACATATCATTGTCGACGCGTCTGGGCGTTGGCACTCCCGATGGAACGCGGATGCGCTGGGTGGACGCGAATGGACAGGTCTCCTGAGTATGCTGGGGAATCGAGACGGCCCGGATTTGCTGGTCGATGTACGATGTACGCTTGTCGAACAGGTAGTATTCTTGCATAACCGGTGGGGATATCGCGGTGGATAGGCAGCTCATTCACATAGCGCTCGGCCATGGTTCGACAATGGTGTAGGAGAGCTTGGAGAGATGGCGGATAGGGTGAAGCTTAACCTTCGTGTGCGCGTTCTGGAGCCGGACGGTTCGTTCGCGGATTTGAGCAACCAGCGGGTTCTCCCACTTGAAAGCAAATGATGCAGGACGGTGGAAACCAGGTACTCCAAGGCTGTTTTCACTCTGCCATCTACACCAAGATCCCATGGGGCTGTTGGCGGGAACTCGGGCAGCAAGATCGTATGGCGAGTCAGCCACACCGTGCCTGTTATCAGGAGCAAGAGATCGAAACGGATACACTTCCTCGTTATTCCCCTGGCGTATTCCAACCGTGATCCTTCAACCCACGAATACAAGTATGTAAATGGATTATCATCGACGGGAGAAATACCTGCTTACCACAATTTCTTCCAAAAAAAAAAAAACTCCATCTCAATCAGGAACAGTTACTTCGCGAATGACAAAATGGCCAGGTACCCAATAATGATGAGAACTCAATCTCAAAGGTCCAAACCATCATCGCACATGGCCAACGGTACCATTCTGCCAACACCTCGACATATCCTGCGCATGCGTGAAAACATCCGACGAACAGATTCTACGAAGAAAACAAATAACGATGATAATAGCCAACCACGTCTACAACAAGTCTTCATCATCGCCAAACCTTCAGCTTCACCTTCCTTCTATCCATCTCCGTCATTGAAGCCACTCCCGATCAATCGACTCCTGAGGGGGTTTTCGTGAGTCCATTGATCAAACATACATGACCACCGTCTTTCAAACACGAGAGATGGCAACTAACCTTACTACCTTGAATATTGAATCACGTATCCTTAGCTGCAATAAATAATCTCAAGGAAATTCAATCTACACCCACCCACAAACCCTCTCAAGAACTATCACAAGATAAAAAAAAGGTATAATATTGAATCAATGCCGCTAAAATAGCCACAAGGTGACAAGAAGAGCGCCCACCAAGAAATTCCCAAAACGCCCTGAAAAACGCCCCAAAAAACCAAGACTTATCCACACAGTTTCCTTCCATCCACTACAGTAATGTATAATATATACCAAATCAGTATTCAGACACAGTGAATCCCCTGCAGTTCATTCTTGGCACCCCTCCCTCTTCCTTGGCAAGCAGACCATCCACTCACCACAGCCCCTACCCTCCTCTAACAAAACCTCCTCCGCGAGCCCCAAAGATCTACACCACAACAGCCAACCCCCTCATCCCCCAACTCAACCCCCTAAATCCCCCAATGCAATCATTTCCCTCAAAACGACCTGATCAAGAGAAATATCAATCACCGCTCCCATGACCGTGGCCTGTTTCGGTATAATCTCACCATTGAATCCACCGAGCGCGATCGCTCTTTCCCACTCCTCATCCGTGTCCCCAACGTCCGAATCCCTCCTTACTTTCCTCGCACTTGGCTTTTCGTCATCCTCGTCCGAGTCATCGGCATCCTTGGTCGTGGTGAGAGCGTTGGTGTCGATGGATTTGCCGCCAAGGCGTCGTAGCATGCCCAGGGCACGATGCGTGACGGTGCCGAACATCAAGTCCTCGTTGACGGGAGGTGGTTGACGCACTACGCCGCCGCGGGCTTGTTGCAACCGTGCTTCTTCCATTTGTAAACGGACCTTCTCCTGTCCGTCTCTTGCAGCCAGCAAGGCAGATAATCTCAGCAAAGATGGTGCCCATCCATCTTCAGCAGCAAGCCACTCTTTGGCCAAACCGACCTCAGCGCCCGGAACAAGCATGGAAATGATATCTGCCGCGAGCATACCTTGGGTAAGGATGGGTTTCCTCGCCTCACACGTGCGGACGACTGCAGGATCTGACGGTCTTTCGGGTAGTACCGCGATGGCAAAACCGAAGGCTTGAGTCAATAGTTCGTATTGCTGATAGGCCGGTGTGCTAGGTGGATTTGGAATATTATCAAGGAAGAGGTGTTTGTAAAACATCCTGTTCGGGTCGTCTCTTGCTAGGAGTTTGGCAAGACTGTCGATGGCCGGAGGATAGTATTTGTGAATCTCGACATTGTAATGTGAGAACCTCAGTGGTTTCGTCGAGGCAGGAGAGGGTCCAGGGGCAAATGAGAGGAGGAATTGAAGGATGTTGAAAGCGTCTTCCCGACAAGGCAATGAAGTTTTATCGGATATGTTCGATAATATGATGACGACGTCCTTCATAAAATCTGAGGCGTTGACATAGGACCGCAAGAACATATTACGTGTCCCAAGAAGTCGTATCGATGAGGAGAGAAATTTGATGACTGGTTTGGAGCTGGCGAGGAAGAACTGGTTCTTATCCGAATACCGTCCAGGGTCTGACAGATTTCGTAATATCGTCGTGATGGCCACCAAGCGATCCGCTGCGCGATCGAGTTGCCACGCGAGCGTGCCAACTTCCGGGATGTCTTGAAGGCCGTGGACCTCCATCTTGACGTTTCGCAGCACATCTTCGTATGAACCGAGATCCAGTATGTCCGAAACTTCAGGTGCTTCCTCTGCTAGTAGTTCAACTTGATCCTCAGCGCAGTCAAGCAGTACATCAACCAGATCTACACACATGTCCAACTCGAGGAGGACTTGCCGGTGGTGGGTCATCTTGACCAGGACGTCCAGGGCGTACCGCATTTCCGAGTGTATACCGGATTGCAAACTTAACGTAAGAGCATGTATATCCGCGTTGCCCATCTCTTCCAGATTCGGCACATTCGGTATCAGCGCAACCAATTTCTCTGCTTCTCTTGCCCTGTTGTCAACACCATCAATGCCGCCCCAGCTGTCTTCCAAAAATTTCCATCTCGGCTCATGATTTGTCGTCTCTTCCTGTTCCGGCCCGCCAATCTTCAGAATCTTCTGGGCACCATTGGTCATCTTCGCGGCAGACTCTGAACGTTCCAGCTTTCCAGGAGGTGGTGTCGCAAAGGCCGGTTTTGCCAGAGCTGGTGAACCTTCCATTTTGTAGCTGACGCTTTTCCGATGTTGATCCAACGCAGTCTGCGGTCTCATTGCACCCGGATCTGTCTGCGGCGTTGCCCATCCATTGCTGCCAGGCAATGAAGCATTATTCTGCACGGGCGTCATTTGCTGCGGCGGCGGAGGTTGTTGCTGACCTACGGCGTTCATCCGTTGTTGCAATTGTTGCATGTACTGCTGTGTCGCATGAGTGCCCTGAGGCGTCTGTGGCATTGCCCTGTCGGGAGACATAGCTTGGCCAGCTCCCATGCCTCCCATCTGCTGCTGCTGCTGCTGCATTTGCTCAAGTTTCATTTTTTGTTGCGCTTGCGCATTAGCATACGTCGCAGCCTCCCATGGTCCCAAGTTCTTCTCGAATATGTCCTTGATCTCCAGTGCGGCATTGGGATACTGATCCGGTTGGTAACCCATTCTTTGCGCCACAGCAATCCATTGATTTCCCATGGTAATCCGTTTCGAGCCTTTGGCTCTCATGACGAGCGTAAAAAGAGCGAACAGACTTATAGGCCGGCCTCCCACTTGGGGCTGTGGATTAAACTGGCGTCCACCACCAGTCATGTACTTATGCACATTCTGCAAAAACTTCTGCTCCTCCATCATCCTCTGCTGTTGGCTTTGCATTTGTTGTGCTTGCATATTTCCTCCCGGTTGGCCCTGAGGTCGCGTGGGCGTTTGCATGCCTCCGGGCCCGGCCATCATTGGGTTACCCATTGAGGCTTGTTGTTGCTGTCGCGCTCGAGTCTGCTGCATTTGTTGCTGCTGCTGCATCTGTTGCTTCATTGAATGCAGACGGTGCGCTTCAGCTTGCTGCGATGCCAGGTTTGGAGTCAATTGGACTTGGGCGGCAGAATACGGCATCTGGCCACCGGACATATTCGGCATGCCACCAGGACCAGCACCGAAATTCTGGGCATTGTATCCTTGGGACATCGGCGGTTGTCCAGGCATGAAACTGCCGGCTGCCCCCATGTGTGAAGGCATGGCCTGACCACCCATCTGGCTGTTCATCTGTCCCGTCATGAATTGCGCGTTCTGTGGGGTCCCGACGCGTCCGTTCGAGTCTGGCGTTCCCAGCCCCGGCTGCTGTTGTTGTTGTTGCGACATTGGGAAATGCGGATTTGGAGAATTGCGCGCGGGCGGTCGGAATTGCTGATTCGATAGAGTAGGCGATGGTGTCGCGTTGGCGGATCCATGCTGCTGTTGTAGATGCTGGTAAGGATTCGGCGCGTGCAGTTGTTGTCCTTGTTGGTTTCCGGGGAAGCTACCACCTGGGTAGCCGGCGGCGTGTTGGGGAGTTTGCGACCGCGAGAGATTGGAATTGGAAGGCGTCTGGCGTGGCGACGCGGCTACTCCGTCCTCGCGTGATCGTTTGGAGGGAACGACTGAGTTCACAGGATAGGGAAAATGGGGGGGTTGGGCGCGTTGATGTTGGTGCTGCTGTTGGTGCTGCTGTTGGTGTTGCTGTTGTTGATGCTGGAGCGCGGCCTGTTGCTGCTGGTACTGGGCATTCTGGAACGACGGCTTATTGTTTTGATTGTTGTTGAACATGTACGAGGTATCGAATTGCGTCGCGTCGGCGAATCCATTCATGTTCATCTATCTGCATAGGCGGACGCATAATTAGCAACGGACTTGAAGCCGGTGGGTCGCACAGGAAAAAGGCGAGCAGCGCTACCACCGAGACAGCGACAGCGACAGCGACAGCGACAGCAGAGGAGGGGGAGAGGCATCAGCAACGGGGGCGGGCAATCAGACGGCTACGGTGGGAGACGGACGCCGCAAGGCACAAAACAGTTTGCGGCCAGCAGTACTCCGGGGGGGAGGGGGGGGGGGGAGGGCTGCTGTGGGAGAGTCTATCTGTGCGGTTCGCGCAACGAATGATAAATGACGCGTGCCAGTGGTGCCTCGATGGGAGGGGCGGGCATGCCTGTCCCGAATCCGAATCTGGGGCCGTAGCGTTTAAAATGGAAATGTCGGCTTACCGAGGAGATGGGGTTGTGTGGTGGGAAAGGATGGACTGGAGATGCGCTGGCTGGTGAGAGCAGGTGCTGGCTGGCAAAGAGACAAGAGACTGCTGAGTCTCTGCCACTGCTGGCTGGGCTATTTTCCCGCTAGCCGACCTGGCTGCACGTGCCGGACACCTCGAGCGGAGGGCCGCTGGGCAGAATCACTCGCAACAACATCGACACACTGAACACGGCCTGTGGATGGGGGGATGGGGGGATGGGAAGACGACGAGTATCGGCACCAGAGGCAGCTCCAGACATTGGGGGAGGAAGGAAGATGTCGGCAGCGCAGCTTGAGGCGGTATTGACATGCGCTAACCGGATAGGCTCGAGCCATCGATGGAATTGCCTTTGTCCCCATGCTCAAATTTAGGGAACCCAAAGCCAATCTTGCGCAGAAGAGGTGCCACATGTTGGGCCAGACACGGCCAGCGTGGACTGAGGTGCCTGTCTGGCGGCCGCTGCGTTCTTGTTGTTGGCGGGCTCATACGAGCTGGTTCCCGTCAGAATCGTGCATAAGGTGGGTTGGATTGGATTATCAGCGGACACTCCATTCCTTTTACGATAAGTAGAGCATCGATGGCGAATTTCAAAAGCAGCCGCTGCCCAGTCCCAGCAATCTTCAAGCCCGCCGATACCGACACGGCCCTAGGGCTGTCTGGATGTTCGAACCGTATCGCTCCGCCGTTGAAACATTCGCTCCATGCTCTCCGTCCATGGCCGCCGTGACGATGCCTGTGTGGAGGAGACCGAGCAACCACTGCATATCCATACCTGGGATTCACCGACACACGTTTCTCGCCCGGTGAAAATCAAACAGGCATCGCTTGATTCCCAACCGTCCCCGATTCTAGCACTCTGTGTCTCCTGCACCCGTCTCCTTCTCCGAACTTGTGCTGCCAAATTGAAACCACCAGGCGTCAAGACGTCCGAGCGCCTCAATCGTAAATCATCGACCAACGGGCGACAGACCGACCATCCCATGTCTCCATGCACTTAACCCGCTGTCCGCCCTCGATACACGGCACTTTGGCTAAGGCCGTGTCCATCGTCTGGCGACATGTCGCGACAGATAGCAGCAAGTCGTTTGTGGTACTAATCGGGAGACCTCGTGAACCCTGGCATGCCTGGCTCTTGAACTAAGGTTGTAGAAGGCGATCGGAGAAAAAGTAACGCTGCTCGACTGCGCCACCTTGCGCCACATATCTTGGAGAGTCAAAAGCTGTCCCTGTCTGACTTGACTTGCTGGTGTATTCGACTCCCTTTTTTCATTTTCTCATACTGATACTAGTAGAGATGCGAGAAGGTGAGGTCGATGAGCCACGTGAATAGCACGTGACTATATCTCTGCCACCTGGATCGCGTGGACTTTGAAGAGCTCGATTGATTCCTGCTCCAATGAAAGGCTTGATGCACATTTAAGCACTAGTCTGTGGCTTTTCAAGTCGTACTGGATTGTCAAATTTCTCGATCCTGAGGTCACGTTTCCTTTGACTGATCAAACCCGACCACCCACCCTTCATCACCTCACTCTCTCCACATATAGATTGCTACACGGATCACAAAAGACAGATGCTTACATCGACGGAATGTCGCCAACATTCTGTTTTGGTCACGGTCAACGCGAAAAATATTCCGCAAAAACACACCAAAGACCTTACGGAGAGTACTTTACAGGCGTGAAGAGAAGGACGGATAGATGGAAGCGATATTTCAGGTACCTGCTCTCTCGATCGAGTCTTCCTCTAGCAATTCGCCCAAGTCCAAGATCAGTCGTATTCGCGTCCTGCCGATCTGCCCGCGTCTCATCCACGTATTCCATACTCACACTCTTCAAGGCTTGACTGGCGTCTTCAAATGAGCCCTGTTTCTTATCATTTAATGGTGTACGTAGACGAGGCACCCCATTGTTATGCTTGGGAAAGAGCGCGCAAACGGAAAGGAGAGGAGAGGAGAGTGAGAGCGACATGCCAGGCGCGTAGTTGAATTATCCATTCTGACTGATGATTTTTCCAAGTTTACCGTAGCCACGAGAATGAGCCAGGGCTACTCGTCCTTGATCTCGCCGTTCTTTCATCCATGTAGTGCAAGACCTCCAGGGATGTTGTATACGACTCCCGGTCGTGACTTGCAATCCTAGAAAGTAGGCTCGGCGTGGGTAGAGGGGTATCCCATGAGTGCAACAAGAGCGGAGGAGACGTGTCGCGAGGAGAGTTGACGGATCAAGAGCAAATGAAGGTCGGCGTGTCTATCGGGTCGAAAGCTCGTATTTGCTAAAAGATACACGAAGGCCACTCTCTGAAGCTGTGGTCAAGTCGATTAAACAAATTCGATCATCTATCAAGTCGAAATGACAAGGTGAAGTAGCTATCGTGGCTGCTTTTGCTCAGGGCCGTCAACCTAGGCCTCAGTATCTCGACATGGCTAAAACCAAAGACTTGTCGATCTATAAATACGGCCGCTGGAACTCTTGACTCGTGATTCGTAAGCGTCAGGACAGTTTGACTAACAAGCCATGGCCTGGTGATAGAGGGTCCGTCAGATACGGAGCTGCCAAAGGACCTCAGAGTCCCTGTTCGACAACTTCTTGCTTTGAACTGTTCAAGTTGTTTGCAGTATAGGTAGCGGCTGATTTGGATCGGATCGAGCGGTGGCTGCCGTCTGAATCACTGGCGGCCGAGTCAACCCCTCCATTGACGACTTCACAATCTACCAAGAGAGATTTTTGGAGCTGTTCTCCCAGAGAATTGAGCATCGAAAAGTCCTAGATTTGGTTCCAGCCTGGAGACCTGAAAATGGTATCATTATAACATTCAAGATTGTATATCATCATGGAACAGCACGCCAGAGACAAAGCACCGCTGGCTCACGAAGTAGCTTCAAGCGGTCCCTGCTATAAAAGAGCCGGCCCACAGCATCAAGCCGGCATCATTCCGATGCCACCTCTAAACCCATTGCTTCCGCCGGCGGCACCACCTCCACTTGTTCTCTTGCCACCACCACCGCCGCCGCCCTTCTTCTTTCCCCCAAACTTCTTACCCTTCCATCCGCCAGCGGTGCCACTTCCCCTCGCTCCTCCCTTGGCGCCTCTCTTCCCACCAACCGCCGGTTTAGGCACAACAACCTTCTTACCTGCCGTGGCTTGCGCCACACCAAAATCTCTATTGAATTTCTCGACACTCGCCGGCTTCGCGGGCATCTGGAAATGGGGACTAGGTCCATCCTCTTCATCATCGTCGTCGTCGTCAAAGGGGTCGTCTCCATATTCATCTTCTTCCTCGTCGTCACTGATGAGATCAATCACGTTCTGGTGGTTGGGGTCTATTGGTCTTTGTTCCTCGTCATCTTCATCTCCTCCGTCGTCGCTCTCGGCTTGTGAAAAACCTTTGGCTTCTCTGAGATTCTTGAGCATTGTGAGAAAAACATGGCCGTGGCGGTCAACCATATCCGATTTGATCCCAGGTATGGATAGCAAATCTTGTTTGTCTCTGGATAGATTGATAACCATTTGTCGCAAGATGGTGTCCGAGAAGGGCCTCTGTCGTAATTGCTGAACCTGTTGTATCTTTTTGGCCTGGTCGCGGGCATTGAACACAAACATTTCTACAAGATCGCGATGTGACTCTGACAATTGATCCATTATGTTGTCATTTGTGATTGGCGGACCAAGTGCACGACCCTTTTTCGGCTTGATTTGGCCAGTCTCCCGTACAGGAACGAAATCATCGTCGTCCCCGTCGTCTGGAACGATAAAAGAGTCGCGAGCGTACCCATTGGAATATAGGGAAGGTGGGTCGAAAGTGTCGTCCTCGTCTTCCTCATCCTCAGCCTCATCGTTTGCAAAGAGGGCATTCTTACGTCGTTTCGAAATAGCCTGAATAGGGGACGACACATTCGTCGAGAATGGTAAGGTGCGTGCCGCTGCGACGCCGGTTTGATTGGCTCCAGAGGTCTTGGTCTTGCGTTTGGCTTTCGCTGGTACGCTGGCTGACTTCTTTTTTGGAGAGATCCTGACAGCCATCCGGACAGGACGTCGGCCTTGCATGAATGAGTGAGCATTGCAGCCAAGCTATTGTTTTTTAGTTGCACGATTGCCCACAGCCGCAGATGACTTACCTCAATGTATGAAGATGCAAAGCCAGCCTTATTGACCTCGTTCTTCTCTTCTAGAGCATTCTCAGCCACCAGGAGCTGAAAAAGTCTTTCTGCGTCTTCTCTATCAAGATCAGATCCTGCACCATGGAGTCCTTTCAGTTGATCGTGGCGAGCCTCCTTGATCTTCTTGGTCTTGATGCCGCGGAAAACATCAACACAGTATAGGAGAGTGACTTTGTTCTTATTCTCCATGAGCTTGCTGACCAGCTTGACCGCGGAGCCTGCATGTTGCGAAAAGTCCTTGTTCTCGAACGTACTGCTCGAATTACAATTGTCACAAGTCTTCTTACAATCAGCAGCAGAGAACCGTTCGCTGAAATAGCCAAGCACCTGGACTCTCCGGCAATCGCTCTTGTTGTCGCAATATTGGACAACACTTTGCAGCATGGTCTTTTGCCGCTCTTTTTGCTCCCAGCTACCTTCGCTTTCGTCTATCATTTTCTTGAGGATTGTCGTGTCTTGGTAGCTCCAGTAAAGATAACAGCCAGACTTGAGTCCGTCTCTGCCAGCTCTACCGGTTTCTTGATAGTAACCTTCGAGACTCTTTGGCAAGCTGGTGTGAATGACGAAGCGGACATTGGGTTTATCGATGCCCATGCCAAAAGCAATTGTGGCCACAATGATGTGGATCGTGCCTTGTTGCCACTCTGTCTGGACCTTTCTTTTTTGTGCTGGTTCCATTGCCGCGTGGTAATGCGCGGCAGTGATGCCCTTTTCTAACAATTGCTTTGCAAGGTTCTCGCACTGTTTTCTCGACATGCAGTAAATGATGCCGCATTTCCCGCTGTATGATGTGTGAATTAGATCCGCAATTTCGTCAACATTTCCTTTCTTCTTCGGACGAACATCGTATGAAAGATTGACTCTGTTGAAGCTCTGTTTATACTCCTCGCAACCTCTCATGCCCATGTTGTGGATAACATCGATTTTGACATTTTCTGTAGCGGTGGCAGTGAGGGCCATGACTGGAACTCCAGGAAATCGTTTCCTAACCTCGCCCAGCTGCTTGTAGTCGGGTCTGAAGTCATGACCCCATTGGCTGACACAATGCGCCTCGTCGATAACAAGACGGGCCAGACGATTACGAGAGTGCAGATCTTGGAGAGCATTGATAACCTTGGGACTCTTGTTCAGCATCTCAGGCGTAACGTAAAGCAATTGAATGAATTGCTCTACGCGCTCTTCCTTCAAAGCACGAAAAATCAAGTCTTTCTCTTGATGCGAGCTTTCGTTGTTGATCAGCAGAGCCTGCACATCTAGCTCTCGCAGGTGCATGACTTGATCTTCCATGAGACTGAGTAGTGGAGAGATGACAATGGTGACACCGCGAGTCTTTCCGGACTTCAAAATGGCCGGTAATTGGTAGCACAATGACTTGCCACCTCCGGTAGGCATCAGTACAAAGGTATCTTTTCCAGCCAGAGTCGCGTTGATTGCTTCCAGTTGATTGGGCCTGAATCCTCGCAATCCGAAGACGTCTCGTAATGCAGCTTTTACATCTTGAGACCATGGGAACTGCATACCGGGGGCAGTCTGAGCAGCTGACGGTTTTTTGTTTGGTGCTGCAAGCTTATGTACACTTTGCTTCGTCTTACTTGAAATGTTACCTGATGCATCACCTAACGCAGTTCGGGGTCCGCCTTGCCAGTCAATCGTGCCGGTCCTTGGGAGATTCTCAAGGTTCTCCGCCATGAGCAGCATCTCCTCATCATCAAGACCAAACTCCTCGTCGGGAGTATCGAAAAGGGAGTTCTGACCGAGCGGGCTGCCCATATTGTTTCCATACATGGCCTCCAATGCTTCGTTGTCGTCATCGAAATCGTTCTCGTCAAACCCGTAGTCTATATGGCTTGGGCGTGGAGATACAGGCCTGGGATTTTTCTGAAAAGGATTCGCCTCGAATACAGGCTTTGAGGTGGTCGGCTGTAGATCAAGAGTGCGTTTGTTGGTTGTTAAGTGTGTCCCCGTGATGGGCATAGACAGTGCATTTGGTCTATTTTGGTTGAAGCGGACAGGCTCGCCTGAAGCGGCTCGGGCTTGTGTTTGGGCTTTGTTTGGGCTGGCTGGTCTGTTGTACTGCGTCTGCTTGACATGTTGAGTGTTCGAGACTACGCTTGATTCCGGGACCACAACCTCTTGAGGCTTTTCTGGGACAGGCGTGACTTGAGTAGACTTCACGACGACCGAGCCAGCCTGAGAAGTCGGTCCCGCCGATTCTGTGGAGGAGTCAAAGATGCCAGCTTGTCGAAGCAGTTGCGCAAGCTCTGTTTCAAGCTGTTTCATTGAGGCCGTAACCCCCTTGTTCTCGTCCATTTTCGCCTGCGGAGGATCGATACCTTCGTTAAAGAATTCCAAGAACATAGCTCTGAGCTGTCCTTTTCGTTCCACACATGTCTGGTAGGTGACCGCAATCTTCGAAAGTTTTTCGAAAGCGTCTTTTTTCTCTTTATTCACTTTCAACTGTTCGTCGAGAGCATCGGATTTCGTCCCGTAGTCGTCAAGGTGCCGCCACGCTTGATCACTGAGACGTAGTCGTTCCTCCGCCAGACGCTGTTTGTATACTTCATTGCCCGAGTCGCCCCATTTCAGAAACTTGTCGATGGCAGTTTGCACCTGTGGCCCGGGATTCGAAGCTGGAACCGACACAGGAGTCTGCGTCGTCAACCTATCTTCTTCGTTTTCCTCATCATCCGAATCTGCCACGACACGAGCGACACGCTTCTGACAAGGTCTATCGTTGGTCTGAGAAATCTCCGAAGCAGTACGAGTAAGCGACTTTCGTTTCCGTGTGGTCTCCGTCCGAATATTCATTTCCGTCAAGGTGACTTCTTCATCGTACTCTTCTCCGGGGACTGGACAGGATGTACTTTTGTTCAGTGCGGGAGGCCGTGGGACGTCCTGCGGTGGATTCGAAGGGAGCGAAGGTCTGCGCGAGGGAGAATGAGGCGTGGGAGAGCATGCGATCGAACGAGATGTTTCAGGAGACGATCGAATCAAGGCAGTCGCATACGGAGGTGGAGGTTCAATAGGATAGTCATCAATTGATTGAAATCCACTGTTATCGGACTGTGGTGGAAACCTGGTTTGTTTGGGCGATCGTTGTCGGCGGACTGGAGAAGGACTGCCCTGCATTTCCGAACTCTTTCTTTTTCGACTGGGCTTTAGCTTATTGATAGGACTTGTACCGCCCGTCAAATCTAGCGTGTCTGCATGAGCATACGACCTTGGCGTACTACTCTCACCAGTCATTATGTTCTTTCTTGTTGGCGTTCTTGAGGGCGAAAACTCGATATTCTCTGTGCTTCTCCCATTTTGAGAAAACACTTGACTCAAATTTTGAGGCTTGGATGTCGAGCTCGGTGCAGCTCGTAATCGTGCCATGTCTTCCGCCCGAACCTTCTCTCGAGTTGCTACCGGCGAAGAAGTTGGGGCCTGTGACTGGATCCTCTCAATGTCTTCAAGATCTGTACTCTGGACTGCTGCAACAGCTCGCGTTCCTCTTGTCCTATTTGATCGTACACTAACAGAGGCGGGAAGGGCATCCTCCTGCAAAGGTGGGACGGGAGCTTCGAAACTGGGTGTTCGAACGAGACGGGGGCTCGAAGGAAGGGTCTGCTGAGTATTGGTGGGTATAGGAGCAGTTCTCGGAGGGGGAGCGAGTGGGACAAAAGGCTTCTCTCTCAAGAGCCAGGACAGGTGCAGATTGAGATTATTGCTGGGCATTTTGTTAGCGACGAAGGCTTAGTCCGATGAGCATATGTACCTTGTGTCGAAAGACATTGGATCGTGACATTGCGGTGTTGGAATCCCCCAGCTTCCTCACTCAAGAATAATACTCGTGCTTGGATATTGGGATACCTGGGGGAGGCGCGTTGTCGAGAAGCATTGATTGGTGTTGTTGATTTGCCGGAGCGGAGCGTGATTTGCCACCAGCAACGCGAAACATCGTGACCCGCAAAACTGTCATACTTCCCGACCGCACAGCCAGTTCTGCACCAATAACGATACCACGCTGGTTATCAAACTAACTTCAAGGGCGTCTATCCGGGAATGAAGAGCGTGGAGCGGTCCTCTTGCTTAGATGTATCAGTGGCGACGCGTCTATCTGTACAATAAATACCTATCAGCGACGCGTCTTGTCAGTGCGTTTTCCTTGGAAACAAACATCCTTACATCGAGGCTACGGATCCCTTGGGTCGCTCATGGATGGTACCAACACTGATAAGCCCTTGAAAAACCAGGAGTATGGTCTGGGAGGGAGTGGACCATCGACAGAGGGAAAGGCGCAGCTGAAGCAAGCCCACAGGACGAACTCACCATAGTTTGTCATGACATGCCATGACATGTTATTGATGGATCTGAAACGGAAACGAAAGCAGTCTCTAGTACGACCATCTTCAACTTGGAAATACGTATCGGACTAGAGTGATATTATCTAATCCGTGGGCGAGAAAGATGATAGAATTGGAACTCGAAGTGAGGCATGATTTCGAACCTCAAGCCCTCAAGATTCTTCCGGAAATTCAAATGTCCGGCAGTGCTACCGTTCAGTATGGTTAATTAAACAATTCGACTGATATGTAGCTCCTTTTATGAAAGAGGAGCAACTGATTAACTCATGTAGCTTCGAAAAGAATGGTATTCCTCCGCCACGCGACTAAATAGGCACGATGTACATCAGCAGCCAATATCTCGAAAGCTCATGAGCAAGGTCTCGATCAGTCAAGTGGCTGCTTTTGATCCATGATATCGGACATCAACCGTAAACAATGGCATTGAGCTCTGGATCCCGCACACTCTTTGTTCTTGGAATCCGTCAAAACAAACATGCTAGATCTGCTCAGATCTGACTCATGTATGTCAGGCAATCTCGTCACTTTCGCTTACCCACATCACTTTTTATTCGCTCTCGCCCATCGTCCGTCAACGTCTTCTCGAGGTCCAATAGAGAATCTTGCACTATCTCACTCTTTGTTCACCACGGTGCGCAATCACGAAGCAGGAGCTTGGTCTCGACGTATGGACCTGGTAGCCTCACTCAATATCTAGCTCGGCGACACCAGCATCACATCATCACGAATATTCGGTGTCCCAATCTCAGCTTCGTCAACGACGGTATTCAGTAGCTTCGATGCTGCGTGTCTGAGACGTGAAGCGCTGTCTTTATATTTAGTATCCCTTTCTTCGAATAAGGATAGACATCAAACCGGAGTCTTTCCACCAAACCTCATCATCAAGTTCAACTTCCTATAACACGCCTGTGAGTGGTCGCATCTACCACGGAACCGCACGCACCGCGCCTCATCTCGCTGAAAGACACATTATCCACCACCGCCTCACTCCCAACTCACTTGGCCAGAATAACCTTCGGTCAACCACGCTCTACATGGCTCACTTTGTCGGTCCACCCACGGTCGACCTGACTGGTAAGGCACTATCCAGCTTTTCTTGACAGCCTTTAATCCAAGCCGTCTACTAACATGTCTCAGGCCATGATGACGACTTGAATGAGGGCGAGACTTCGCTCATCGATGGTTTCGTTGATCTTACCATAGACTCGGATGACGACAGCGAAGCTGTCATAATTGACTCAGACGACGATTTCGATGCTGTTGATGTCAAGAATATCAAAGAAGAAGACAAGAAGTGCCACCTCCGGAATGGACCAATATCTGACCCATTCGAGATCCTCGATCACTGGCCTGAACCCGAGCTCAACCCTGGAATGAGTGTTGAGCTGAAAAGCACGGACGGCAAGGACGGAGACTTTGTACGGATCCAGGACATCATCGTCAATAATAACAAAGAGAAAGATAACATACTCATACGCGGCCAATTAATGCGACGAGCAAAATATGTTGGAGGGTTTGGAGGCCCGGCCAGACTAGCCGGTCAAACAATCGGTGGTAAGATGAAGAGGGACTTGAACGAGTTGGCACTCGTGTTTGAAGTGGACAAAGATGATCCGAGACCGGCTGGAGAACAAGCTTTGGTGACTCGTTCGCTCTCGGATGTACTTTGTACTCGCGATGTTGTCTTCACCCACGAAGACTTTCCGCGAAGAAGCTTTCGGGAGAGAACCACATTGAATTTTACAGATCCCAACTATGAGATACTCAAGCAGAGTATCAAGGAGGCGGGTGTTCTCGTTTGTCGGTACGCGTATACAGACTACTTCCAAGATACCCGTCACCGGCTATCGAAGGACCGACGGTCTCGCGAGGGATGCCTCCGCAGAATTTTCCTATCTGATTCCGAATTTACTCCGCCCAGAGCAGAAGGTTCTCAACAGCCAAAGCGTCGAAGCATCTCCGGCCCCGTCAAGAAAAGAAAGTTTACTTACGGAAGTGGCTGCTGTGGAGCTGGCGGCGATTGCGAGGGCGCTCGATTAGGTGGAGCGACGGTCAAGTACGGCTGGGACTTCGATGAATCCGCCTGTGCAAGCTTTTCACTCAACCATCCCAACGCGAAAATCCACTGTCGCGAGGCCAATAGTTTCCCACAACAAGGGGAGGACGACGCTTGCGATATACTACACCTGAGCTGGCCATGTGACTACTTCAGTCCCAATCACACCCGGGAAGGCAAGAACGACGATGCAAATACCAGCGCCATCTTTGGTACCTATCAGAAGCTCATGTCCGCTAAACCGAGAATCCATACTCAGGAGAACACTTTCGGCATTGATTCTCATCATCCCGAATTCATGGGCGCTGTTATCCAAGAGATTGTACGAGCAGGCTATAATGTCCGATGGAAAGTCGACCAGTTCGCCGATTATGGCTCTCCTGCCTCTAGGAAACGCGTCGTTATCATGGCAGCCAAGTAAGTAGCACATTAACGACGATTAAAAGGCGGTACGCTAACATGCTGAAAGAATCGGCGTTCCTCTTCCAGAAATCCCCAAGCCAACTCATGGGCCAGGTTCTGGGCTTCCCTACCGTACTGTCCACGACGCAATCAACAGAATTCCAGACACTGCCTCTTGGCACCTCGACCACCGGCGCCCATATGCTACTCCAAAGCCCTCATACAACCCTCGCACGGCGAAATCATCCTGCGTCACCAGGAATGGAGGAAAACACCCCCATCCCTCGGGAGAGCGTCCTTTTACCCCACGAGAAATGGCCAGTCTTCAAGGTTTCCCAGAGTCCTACCAGTTCACCGGCACCGGCATCACCGAAGTGCGAAAACAGATCGGCAACGCCATTCCTCCCAATGTATGGAGACACTATATCAGATCTTGCGTAGAGACGCTTGAGAAGTTTGATGCTGGGCTGATCGACGAGGCTGGGCGACCCATCGTCAAGAAAGAGGGATCCGTCAAGCGTGAACAATCCTGTGCTTCGTCTGTGTTCACGACTCCATCTCGCAAGCCAACCAAGCCCGATGTTAAAATGCCAATGCACTCACCTAGAGCGAGTGGATTCGGCTCTACATCTTCCTCTTTTTCCTCGGCATCAAAGACCATGCGAAATCTGTACCGCACGAGTCCCAGCCCAGCTCCCCGTAAAGCACGTGGCTGGTCCGAGAAATCGCATACCCTCTCATCTGAACCATCCGAACTAACATCATCTTCCCGTATCAAGCGTGAGTCGGCTTTCGGGGCTCGTTCCAGCCCGTTTAAGCGCAAGATTGAATCTATCGATCTCACGGGCGAGAGAAAGAAGGCCAAGGCGAAAGCGAAGATAGAGGAGACTATTGACTTGACGAAAGATGACTTGGAGGAGGTGGTTGAAGATTGGTAGGAGCGGCTCACATGGTGGGTGAAGGGCATGTAGGATATGACTTTGCATACATCTTGGCGGCGTCTGGTTGACTTTCGAAGGTTCCGATGGTGGTTAAGCGTTTGTCAAAGAGCGCGGGGACCTTTCACTTGATTTGCGTTTCGGCGGAGTTTCTTTGAAAAGTTAATAACGAGCATGAATTCGGCGCGTCATATCGAATGGCAGGAGTAGGCGATAATAGCAATTAGCACAATATTCTCAAATCAACATCGATAGCACGAAAGTCAAATCACTCAGCTTATCTGAAGACATGGTGAACGCGAAATGCAGAGGTTGCAAAACGACGACCCAGTAAGATGTTTTGGGGACGGAGGAAGTGAGACTGTTGGACCGACAGAAGATGTTAAGCAGAACATGAGTTTGAGTCTGGGCTGTGCCCAGGCGGCGGCAAGTTATCACGATGAAGCCGCCGATGTAGCCGGACCACCGCCGAATGTTTAGTTATCTCTACCTCCTACGTAGCGGGTCATGGCCCTGGATGACTCCGACTGCCTTCCTCACTTCATAGGCCAGAACCGATTGATTGCTGTCCGAAAGATCGGTTGCAAGCGATGCGCAAGATATACTCGATGATTGAATTCTTTGTGAATCTTCCCATTGGATCAGTCAACCGCCATCCTGCTTGATCCTTGATGAAGCTGCTCCAAAACCCCCTTGACGAGTTCGAAGTCTCGTTCTACATCGACTTGCCAATTCGAAATTGCAATTCGACTTGCCGGCTTCCCTTCGAAAGTTGTAGGTGAGATGTACATTTTGCCCGTGTCTTTTACTTTCTGGATTAGAACCTTGTTGAAAGCCGTGTCGTTCGCGCGGAACATGACAACCATGTACACACTTTGCAGCATTTCCTCTTTACCCGGGTAAGTTTCTGGAAGGACTGCATAGCCTTCGTGATCCCAAAGAAATGCAGCGATGCGTCGAGCCAGAAGAACTTGTTTTTCGAGCATGTCACGATAGCCGTCACGACCAAGGGCGAGTAGCGAGGCGTAGACGGGTAGAGCTCGAAATCGACGAGAGTTTTCGATGCCAAGGTGAAGAGGCGAGAGGTCATCCTTGTCAACCTTGCCGCCTAGATAGGCTGCCTGGTTCTGAAATACTGCGTGCCCAGTGAAGATATCCTTGCTCAGGAAGAACCCACAATCATAGGGAACATTAAGAAGTTTGTGCCCATCACCGGTAATTGAGTCGGCGAGCTCAATGTTCTCGACTCCCTCCAAGAGCTTCGAATATTGTTCTGGATGCTCCGAGTGCGCGAGAAGACGAGCCATAAGACCAAAAGCCCCGTCAACGTGAATCCAGGACCCGTGTCGATCACACAGGGCGCGGATCTTTCTCATCTCCTCGCCATTCGTGGCGAAGAGGCCAGCATTCACCTCGGCGCAGGCGATGACGACGATTGATGCATAGTGCGGACTCGCAAGTGCTGTCTCCAGCAGCTTCATATCGAATTTGTGAGGTTGCACGGCCTGGCCGACCAGATGAATAGAATCACGACCAAGTCCAACTATAGAGGCAGCCTTGGCAAGAGATGAATGGGGACTGGTTGTCAAGATTCGAATACCCCTGATTGATGCGTTCTTCATTGCCGTATAGAGACCAACCTGTGCCACATCGACCTTCTGAAACATGTCTAGAGTGATCATGCCGCCCGTCTTTCGAATCGATTTAGCGGCTAATCTTTCAAGAATCTTTTGGCGGGCTACTGCGAGACCGAGCACATTGCTGGCAGTTGCTCCAGTGGTGAATGTGCGATGAGTCCAGTTCGGTTTGACTTCTCTCTCGCCATCGTGCAGATAGATGGTATGCTGAGTAAAGTCGAGGAGTTGGCACAGCAGGTCCAACGCTTTGATCTCGACATTGGTCGCGATTGTCTCTTGTGGGAGATGTAAGTGGACATTTTGATCATATTCTGTGACAATATTGTCGGCTCTTTTGGCAGCAGGGGTTGCGCCTCCGATCACGAAGCCATAATAGTTTGCAGACTGACTGGAGGCGTTCAGACCAGGAGCCACGTCTTTTTCGATGTGACTGATGGCTCCATCGTCGCCGAGTCCTTGCTCCGGTAGCGTGGAGATCAGCTTCTCACGGGCGGTATCAAGAATCGCGGACTCTGGGAGGACGCGAGAAGGATGTCTGTCGACCATAGCAATGGAAGGGAAGGATAGGGTGAGTGTAAGTACGACATAATGAGATTGGCGCGATAACAATAAGGGCAACGGGTTTATATCAGAGCGGACACTCGCTAGGTTGAGTAAGGTCAAGGCTATCGATAACGACTCGGACTATCGTCGACTTTTTATTTCTTATTATGCGGCGCCAAAGCACCACCTCACGTATCGACCATGGCCACATATGATTCAGACTCGTCCGACGGGGAGGACGGAGACTACACAAAGACAACCACACTGCTAGGATATGCCGAGAGAGAGGCCACAGACGATCCCATAAGTCAATTGGGAGGATATCCTGTGAGGGACCAATCCCTAAACACAATCACATGCACTGACAGTATAGAGACATGGCTAGATGCTGCATCTTCTCCCTCAGGTACACTTGGAAGATGCAAAGTCTGCAACGACTACCTCACGCTTCTTCTCCAACTCGACGCCAACAATGTCCAAAAGTTTCCCGGCCACGAAAGACGGCTATACCTATTCACATGCAGAAGAAACACGTGCAGACGGAAGGAAGGAAGCATAAGAGGAATAAGAGCAAATAGAGTCACAAAGACACCCTCAAAACCCACGACACAATCGCCTCCAGCGCAAGAATCAAAACCGGAACCAGTCGCGCCACCGCAGAACATTGGTGCCCAATTATTTGGAGGCTCAGCTCCTAGCAATGGCACGACAAACCCATTCGCCTCCACAGGTCCAACTAATCCCTTCTCCTCTTCCGGCATTTCGAACCCGTTCGCAGCTCCAAATCCCTTCGCCAGTGCCTCCTCCCTAGCAGCTAAACCGGCTCAGACACCAGAACCCTCAATAGCAGCCCTTCCAGAAACCTTCGCATCCAAAGCCCGCATATCCGACTTCTCTCCCTCCACCGATCCCTCTTTTAGACCTTCCATCTCGGAGCCGAAACCGTACGAACCATGGCCTCCAACGTCAGAACTGCCGAAACCGTACCCCTCCTATCACCTCGATGCGGGTTACGAAGAGTTAGATGCCCCTTCCACGCCCGCCGTCCCAGCGATAGGTCCAGGGATAGAGGACGCTGAAATGAGTGGGACAGGTGGAGGCATGGAAAAACTATTCGAATCAAGCATGGACAAAACGTTTCAGAAATTTGCAGATCGGCTATCACAAAATCCAGAACAGGTGCTGAGGTATGAGCTCGCTGGAACACCTCTTCTATATTCCACTACGGATGCAGTGGGAAAATTACTGTCTCCTCCCTCTGGAGCTGGAAAGGTCGCAACGACGAATGGGGCATCGAAGATGCCAAAATGTACGAACTGTGGTGCGAACAGGATCTTCGAAGTGCAGTTGACGCCCCATGCTATTACTGTGCTTGAAGACGAGGAATTGAGTCTGGAGGGCATGGAGTGGGGGACGATCATTATGGGTGTCTGCTCCAAGGATTGCTCGCCCAGAAATGTGGAGGACGGTCAAGTTGGCTACCTCGAGGAATGGGTCGGTGTGCAGTGGGAGGAGTTGCAGAAAAGGCGGTCGTGATCTATGGATCCCACGACTGAATATGAAGTGGTGTGCGCATGAAGTGAAGTCTGAGTGGGATCTCCAGGCGTCCTCAGCATCTATGCGCTACCCATGGCTGGCAAGGACGAGAGCGTGCGGGGAAAAGTGACAGAATGGGTTGGTGGCCGACAGAGTCATTTTCAAATCTCGAGCTCCAGGCGTGTATGTTTTTTGTAAATTTTTATTGCAAGCCCGTCCCTCACGCTGTGGGAGAGAGTCTGGGCGTGATCTGGCACTAGACCAGAAAGCTCAGTGGAGTGTGGAGCAGTAGTGTGAAAGCAACGCGACGAGGGATCCGAAATCATATCACATTGACTTTCATGTCGAGGCATACATGAACCTCATCTATGCATCCCTCCCGTGCCCACTTTTGTGAATCCATAGTAGCTTAGTGTAGCCCTCCAGAACGCCGTGCATGCCCGTGTACCCACCTCGAGCAAGAAGCAGGACAAGTACGGAATATCTACGCGGGTTGCTCGTACGCCCTCCTGATCAACCTCGAGAATTGCTCGAATTTGACGTTCTCCCGCACAACGGTTCCCTCAGCCTTGTTATCCCTGTTCGGTGGCACGACAACAGTGTCGTCCTTGATCTCCCAGCCGCAAATGTTCTTGAGGAATTCGTCCAGCTCTGCGCCCTTGAGGCTCAACCAATCTTCCAGAACTGACTTTTGTACCTCCCGGAAACCCTTGCTGATCTCCACTGCGATCTGTACGCGCATCAACTCTTCGAATCCGACGACATCGGCTACCAAGTCTGCGTATAGATCGTCCGAGTCCAGTGTCGTCCAGAAGTTGCCGTAGTCGGCGCTTGAGAGGAGGTTGTTTAGGATGTTGAGTTTTTGGACTGCTTCTGGGAGCGGTGCGTCACCGGCTGCGGGGTTTGATGCTTTCGAGGATGATGACTGGAGTGTGTGTGGTGGGAGGAGGGAGAGACATAACGAGAAGTCTGGGGAGGGAAACACTGTCAGGGCTTTGACGAGAATGTTGGTTATCGTTTCGTCCTTGGAGAGGGTGGGGTTGAATTGGTATCTAGAGCACGGGGAAGAGACTGTCAGTATCTGATTCGTAGAAAGACCATGAGAGGAGTGGAGTCAGAGTAAAAAGTTGAGCATGTAGTCAGAGCTTGAAAAATGTTAACGTCAAAGGATCAGTGACCCTCGGGTAATAGGAAACGTAAAAAAGATTTGTTCGTCATGATACAGAGATCCAACCAGCAAGGTCGCGGAGCATAGTCAGAGATGAGTTACATACAGCTTCAGCAGAGCCAAGTTGGCGTAGCAGTCGTAAGTCCGATTTTCGCACTGCTCCATGACATATTTGGAGAAGATTTCGGTGGTCTCGGGGTTGTATCGGTCGAGGCCATTGAGGATGGTGTCGATGTAGTCCGGCCGGTCAGGCGTGTAATCGAATGCGATGCCCATGATTACTGTGAGGGAGTGAGCTGCCTGCGGAGGATCGTACTGCTTGTGAGGTGTGGAGGTTCAAAAATGAGGGTTGGTGCACGTGATGAGACGTTACACTTTGGGAGAAATCTAAAGACTTCAATTACATTGGTATCTGTGTGTAATTACTAGTATCCTTGATTAAAAACCGTGTAACAAACTCCTATAACAGTTGGACACGTACAGGGTCGCAGAACGGATGGAACTTGAAGTTCTTCATCCTTTCACCAATTCCCACAGCTCCCAACATCATCATCATGTCCCATAGATATGTACGTGGCGCGGATCTTTGGCGGAGGGACCGCTTCGGAAGATGTTCCAGGACAAATTCTGCCACGTCGTTGGGCAGACAACCAAATGATCTTTTCGCATCGCCCGAGAAATTGTATGAGAGATCTTCGGCGGAGATGTGCATCATCATTTTTTAGCGACAATCGTTGGGAAAAAGAGATCAATTGCGCTCTGATGTTTTCTCGCCTCAGAGGGAGGAAGAAAGGGAAGAATAAATATAGCTATTTACAAAGCCATTGGCTTCCCTACGGAGGTACCGTCCTTGTGGATAACGCGGTCGACAAGACTACCAATGTCACGAACACAGTCGGAGCAGTTACGATAGCTACAGAATGTCTTGAAGAGCTAGTCACTTCTGTACTCGATACCGACGTTGCAGTTGTGGCGCTCGCCGTCGTGACGTCACTTACAATAGATTGGAGAGATTCCAGAGGAGTGACTGTGACGGTGGTAGTAATAGATGAATTGAAGCTCAGCAATGTCCCTTCTGCTAAAGAAGATGCTGCGCAATTGAGTTGAGCGGCTATCACCACAGCCATTGAAATAACGGTTGTTGAGAAAGAAACGCCACAGCCGTACGAGGGGATTACATGCCAGAGGGCGAGGTCGACACGACGGCGTCTGAATGTGGCCGTGATGAGTGGCGGAACTGGTTGATGGTTTGGATCGTGCGGTGCGCCTGGTTCATAATCACGGTAACTTCCACCGGGTGGGCTCTTTTTTGCCTGTTCCTTTCGATCGGCGAGCTCGATGCCTTGCTGATAGGTGGGTGGTGGGTACTCTGTTATATTTCAATCCGTTGCTCGATGCATATGTGATTGTGTAGGACGGGAATTTCTGTTGTAAGCAGGCCTGCACTTGAGGCATCGCAATCTGCCCAAATCCTGTGTGTGAACATTGTGGGACATGGAGAGCACTGTTGAACCAAGAAACAGAGACAGGTTCCTGGTAAAGTATGCTAAGAGCGGCGAATAATGTGCCTCTGAGTTGAAGGTCTAAAATTTCATTAGCCCAAAGCGAGGTTCATTTCCTTACCGCCGCAGAACGCGAGCTCTCAACCGCAATCTTCCCGCTGGGATGGTTTACTATGGCTTGAAAGATTTTTACGCGGTACATCTACTTCTTCGAATCTCCTCGCCCGGCTAGACACTGTTTTGCACCGCCGACTCAAGCCGAGCCAGGTTTTCGGTCCTCGTGATGATTCATGCAGAGTTTACATGCAATCTCAACGTTAATTTGCACGGCTGCGGTCGACTTCGCAACCATACTTGAAGCCAGACTGGTCACCTCTTTGAAAGAAACATACAGTCGATCTATTGGGGATATAGATACTTGAGCTTACCACAAATTCCGGCCTGCATCGGTGTTCTCGAGTACTTTGCCGCATGCGCTGAAGGATGTCAATGTTTTCACGGACAAGCGGCGTGCGGGATGGTATAGATACCCCTTAGAAATCCATCTGCGGAGAAAGTTAGCATAAATCGTGCTCCTCCGATGAGCAGTGCTCTTGTAGCGGACGAGCGAGCAATTAATAGCCACTCCCATACACTGGACCATACGGACGAGGGAGATTTCGGATGTTTCGTCAATTTAGATGTTCAGGATCAGTCTATAGTGATGATGGTCAGCTACATAACACGATGACTGGAAAGGAGGAGATATACCTCCGCACAGTTCTCGTACTCGTGAGAAATGAAGAGAAAAGTGGTACTGAAATGCTCGAAGATAGTAGTTGCTATGTCAACGAAGGCTTTAGGTGAAGCTCCGCGATAACAAGTGACCTGAGAACCAAAAAAGTATGGGAACAATTTGCGCGGCCGAGTTGTGGGTACTCTATCGACTTGCATCAGATTTCCATTCCTCTTACTTACTCATGTCAACATCTCCCGGATGGTCTCTTCCAGCGACTTCGGCTTCTTCCCAGCCTCTTTCAACATGCCTTCCAAAGTCGCATCATCGATCTTGCATTCGCCATCTTGCAGCGCCTCATAAGAGCTACTCCACCACTCCACACTCGCCCTCTCCATTCCTCTCCCAGCATAATACTCCTCATACTCCTTTCGGCTCACGATCTTAAGCTCAACCCCTCTTCCCATTACTTCACTAATGATACCCGCAGCGTCTCTTAAACTCCTCGCCTTCTGCTGACTCAGATAAAATGTCTTGCCAGCCCACCTCTCACTACTCTCAGTGATCACTTTTGCAGTGCAATATGCCATATCGTCGATGCCCGTCCAACTCACCTCTCCATCGCCAGCAACAACCACCTCCGTCCTCTCTTCCTCCTTCAATCCATAGAAATACCCGAAATACAACGGCCAACTCTCGTTATAAAGTCCCTCTCTCAACATCGTGACCTTAACCTTCCCTTCCTCCTCCAACTCCTTCAAATAGTTCTCCGTCCGGATATGCGCACGCATCACGCCCGCCTTGCTCGGGTTTGCGAAAGCGAGGGAGGTGTAATAGATGTGCCTTACTCCCACGTCAAGAGCAGCATCGATGGCTGCACGGTGATGTTTCTCGCGTCCTTGCCAAAGAGGCGCCTCATTGTAATCCATCTCGATCCTCGGTGAGGAAGCGAGGAAAAGTTTTGTGCATCCCTTGTAGGCTTCCTTAAGAGATGTGGGGTCGTCGAAGCTGGCATAGCGGATTGTTATGGACCGGGTGCGGAGGTTATCGAAGCGTGAGGACTTGGGATCGGAGGAAGTCTAGTTCCAAGTCAGGAGGGGTAAGTAGAGTCTCGGGAGTGTGAGAGGACATACGCAAATTACGAGGTCTTTCGGGTCGACGAGGTTGTTCTCGAGGATGGCGTTGAGAACGGCACCACCCAGTCTTCCTGTTGGGCTTGTGAGAGCGAGCATTTTCCTGTTTTTGATAAGTTACGCTGGTAATATTGTCCCTGAGCTTGAATTGGTGATAGGACGGCAGTTATACGCTGTAATTGTAATCAAATTACTAATGATGGCAGACGACGTAGGAACTGTCCAGGGAATGAAGGATCTCTACTCTAGGATTGCGGTCGGCGTTCACGGATCTAGATTTTTCTTTCAAGAGCCACTGTAATCCATCTCGGGTAGTCGAAAGATGGATTTCGCGGTATGTGATTTTCGAAAGGTTCAGAAATACGATCAAATCACGGTCCCAAGAGCGGCTGGGGAATGGCGAGAAATCGAAGTCATTCGCTGTGCATGATATGTTGAGAGTCCAATATCGAGCACTGGAGATAAGTTCCATGTACTGGTCGCTCCTCTGATGGTCCGGCGCGAAAGTCCGCTGTCCGCAAAAACATATTGAGACCCGTCGTCTGCTTGCGGTAGATCTCTGAATGGGAGACAGATTCTTCACCGTCAGCCTCAGGCATCAGTCACGTCCACACGTCTTAAGCCAACTCGAGCCGCGTTTGCTCTCCTTCTCACCGACGCATTTTGCATATTCAAACGCCTGTGAATTGTGTCTCAAAATTCCGGGGAATCAAAATGCCGATCATGAATTTTCTGACCGTCATGAACCCACTATCCCAATTCTGGCAAGAATTACTATGGCGTGAATATGCGGAGCATTGGAAGCCGAGAGCCAGAAATGAACATTCTGCGAAGACGGTCATCACAACGAGTTAGAGCTAAGCTTCATCATCAAAGAACATCATTGCTTGATTCAATCCTGGTACGTGTGAACCCGGTTCTTGTTTCTCAGAAAGCTGCTTGAAGACCTGGCTTCAAGTCATCTTTGCATACGTTCTTTCAATATTCTGCCACTAATGCATGAAAGCAAGAGGGAACAAGAAGAGAAACAAGCCCAACGATAATACTTATCGAAGTTCAGTTTCACTTTTGGATAGCCTTGCTGGAAACTGTGTCATTGATGACCCTGAGACTGTCATTGATGCAAGATGATATTTCCTATTTTGGGCTTACTGCCTTCCTCGGCCGATGTATTGCCTATGCGGATAGTGTCAACACCAGGGGGTATCTATGGCTTTGATTGACTCTGGTAACTTGCTGGCCGTATGGATCAGCTGTGACCGGCATTCGAAGTTAGATGAAAGCAAAAATATTCTCATTCTCGCTTGGAAAATAGTTAAGAGCAGATCCTTGGCATCTGGATCATCAGAGGGAGCACGAGGATGCTTGCTTTTGTAGCTTGGGAGGCGAGGTCGCACAAATATAACAAGTTGACAAAACCCGCCGTTGTCTCGACGTCTCTTTGCCTTACAATTCTGTCGAGCTTAGACGTGGGCCTGCCATTGAACACGAGCTTCCCATGTGCTCCCTGAAGCAATGCGCGTGAAATTGACAACATGACCGGGCTCGATAGCCAAATAATTCTTCCAGGCAGTCTTGGGGCCAAAGTCCGTGGTTGTGGCGGCCTTGCTCTCCCACAAGTTCCAAACGACAACATCGGGGAGGTTGTTACGCGTAACAGTAACGCGAGGCTTGCCTGCGTTGTTCAAAACGACTGGTCGATCGATAGTGATTGGTGTGTAGATACGGTCCGTCTCGTTAGTGATGGTGACTGCATTGGAATTTTCGATGATAACTTTGTACGCTTGTGTCTTGTCCTGGTACCTGCTGCCTTCAAGACCAGAAACGGTGGCCTGGGTAATGTCCTATCCGGGGTTCATGTGTCAGGACCGTTCTCTTATGGCTCACAGACATCGCAATGAGGTGACCTTACCGGTAATGCCAGATAGGAATGAAGTAAATACTGGAACTCGATAAGCGCTTTGTCGGTGTTCGCCACCCGTATATTAGCACTGAGCTTGTTCGGCGCCAAAGTGACAGTGTATGTTAGATCGACCATGTAAGGCCAGTCCTCTTGGTACTTTTTGATCAGAGAGGACGAGTTCAGATGGAAGGTCATATCAAGGCTGGAGAGATCGTCAACCTCCTTGCTACCAATAAATTCCCAGGTGCTGTTCCTGGCGAAACCATGCGAGGGCATTTTCGATGTGCTATGATCAGCTGGGGGTGTCGCAAAATTGGGAAAAACCTAAGGTAAGATTGTCAATGCCAACGACATTTCACGAGCAGATTCTACTCACGACCGGGATTCCTCCCCGCAATGCCGCGCTGCCATCCAACACTGAAGCGGTGGAAAGGAAGAGCTGCTGCTCTCTGCTGCTAGAAGTCCACGACGAAACAGTCGCTCCGTGGCGGTAGATCTCGACAGTATCACCGCTAGCAATTGTAGCTTTAATGGTTCTGGCGCTCTCGACGACCTGAGCGGTGGTGCAAACTGCCTGGCCCAGTGAAAGCAGGCCTGGCAAGCTTGAGGGGGCGAATCTCATGATGAGATTACGGAGGTAGAATGAAAATGTGCCTCTGTAGTGGCCGAACGAATGTAGTGGGAAGAATGATTCATCAACTCCTGCAGCAACAATACAATGAAACCTAGACTGACTGGTCGAATGGCTCTTTTTGCCGGGTGTACAGACGTGCGTCTCCAGGCATAGAACCTCGTCCTCGATTGCAGCTGTGATGGTTCTCGATGCTGAGGTTGTATCTCACGTTGGTTTTGAACATTGAAGGAGTGAAGGCCGAGCCATCCAGAATGAATGGCGAGCAGGGCAGGGGTTGCTGGCTTCGCAGTCGGGTCAGGTGTCACCATCCTGCTCTCCGAGTCCTTCTCACTGCTACTCCACTCACATCCCTTCCTCATCGCCATGCCGCCTGTGAACGCAAACACTTTTCGCAAGAACGGCTAGCCTTCCCTCTCTCGACACTAAGCAAACCAGCTTTCACACAGTCCCGGTCCGGTCTTGAAATCAAACTCGCTTCTTCACACCAATGGCAGAATGACCATCAGCATCAACCACGAATTATCGATATTCTTGAAATTGCTGGGGAAAATGCCTGTCAATTCAAGAGCAGGCCAACGATCCTCGATTCCATTCTTGGTTTGACGAGTATTGACCGGACTCGCTCATATTGATATCACAAAAAGGTGCGAGGACCGTCTGTGCTTGTATAAGACGCCTACCGTCAGTAAGCCACAAAAGACTCGAGCTTGGCTTTTGGATTTTCCATTTTCAAGCTCCTCCCTTTGTTGGTCATAGCAATCACGTACGTAAGCAAGATTCGTTTGGAATATACTTACACAGTAGGTAGGTATGCCAGGCTGACGAGGGGGCCACGCCTCACTTTACACAGTAGCTGGTAATCATCTGAACCTATCTTGCTTGCGCAATTCTTTGATGCTCCAAACCTGGCAGTAAAGCTCATCATCACCAGAAACTTCGCATCTTGTGGCCAAGACTTCGGAGGAATCATCACTTCATTACATTCCAAAAGAGGCTAAACAATCCAACAAGCGCACAAAGGTATCCTAGTAACAAGCGCACGCAGTCCGACAAGAAAACCCCAAAACCCAGATTCAAATCAGTCAGATTCAAATCACAAGTCCGGCATCAAGACACAACCCAAGAGAATGGTTTCATCCCTACTCCACACCGTAGCCTCTCGCAATCACCAAATAACCCTCCTCCTCTCCCTGATTCTCCCACCGTTCCTAGTCTTCTCCCTTACCGCCCACCCCCTCGCCATCGTCTGAAAACAAATGACATCATCCAAAAGCGCATCAATCCTCCTGCTGAGCACCTTCCGCCACGCCCGTTGCAGCACTGCGGCCGCATTGACGACGCGCTCCCTGGCACAGACGACACGTGCACAGTGATGCGCCAGCAACGCCAACTGCACACGCTTGGTGATGTTCTTGCGGATACGGTAGTGACGAAAAACTCGTTGGAGGGTAGTGGCAGCGCGATGCATGAGACTCAAAGGTAAGAGACGGGAGGAGAGGTAAGTAAGCGTCGTGAGCGTGAGAGATTGACTCGGGATAGGCGTGCCGGAATTGCGTGTGAAGAGCGTTGTGAAACTCGCGCTGCAACCTAATGCTCGAAGTTTGCCTGGTAGCGTCGTTGCTATCGCGTTCGCCGATCGAGGGAAGTAGGGAAGATATGCATCGACGATACACTCCATGACCCTCGGATCCGCAAACGAAGTCGTGAGGTTGGTAACATGGAGGCCTTGAAGAGCAGTGATGCTTTGAGCCCATGCAAGCAGTAACTTTGAGCAAGACTTCATGTTCAGATTCGGCTCAGGGGACATGGGCGTGATGTGTTCCAAGAACCCTGCCGTGATGTCGTTCCCTCTCCTAACCTTGATACGGAAGTGTTGAATCTCTCTTTTGAGTTCCTGCCAATTGACCAGACTAGAGAGGCCACAGTGTCCGACAACAGCCCACAGAAGACTAAGAGTCTTTTCGCGATGCCCATCAACAATGTCATCGGCAAAGATGTCACACGATGCCTTTGCGGCAGCGCCACCAAGAGTCGCAAGGGCCGAGAGCGCAATCTGGACATTGTAGATCTTTTGCGGCCGGCCCGCGCAGGGGAATTTGAGATGCTGAGATAAGATCCAGGCTTCGGCTGGATCTTCTGTCCAGGAACTCGTCAGGGTCTCGCCTGTGGGCATGGAAAATGTCATACTTTGATCCAAAGATTCGTGGGGGCCACCCGCGCCATCGGCTGATTTGTTGAAGAGAATGAGTTCCACAAGACGAGTAAGCATGACGCCGTCGCGGAGATCGGTGGCGAGGTTAGTAACTTGGTATTGAAATTCCTGAAGTGGATACTGAACGGTCTCGAGCGTGTAGTTGAGATGGCTTAGGGGCCGAGTAATGTCGCCGAGGGAGGGAAGGAGGAGGCCTCCCATGGCAGTCAGGACTGCTGATGACGATTTGTATGGAGAAGCAGATTGAAACAAACAGTCCTTGATGAGGTCTTTACTCTTTGCTTGGTCTAGCAAGAAGATGAGCATGAGACCTCGAAGCACGGTACGACGCCAGGCCCAGCCTTGAGAGCCAAAGTCATCTGCTGCCTGGGTGTTCGATCTCGCGATGTTCGCAATCATTCCTTTGGACCTCACAGCATCCTCGTGCTTGACGAGGAAAGTGTCAAGAAAGCGCTCGACTGCACGTTGGGCAGTCCTTGCCCTTTTCTCTGACTCATCGGCCGTATTTGAGCCCGTGGACAGTCGATTACCATCGTGCGATGAAGTAGAAGAGCGATTATTGGCACTTGGAGCAGTCATATTAGATCGCCGAGGCTTCGGCATTGACATTTCTCTTCCAATAATGACCTCCGCCGCAGCTTGAAGAACATCCAAGTCATAACTCGCGCTGAACAACGCCAAGAACTTCTTCTTGAGACCAACGTCGTCCTTGATCCGGGATGCCTTTGCAAGCATCTCTTTCGGGATCTTCAAGGCTCCGTACAGAAGCGAGGCTTGCAATCGCTTATGCAGAAGGGGCACCTGAGGATCATGATACAGGGTAAGAAGGTGCTTCCGAAGACCAGCTTGATCGGCAGCCTGATTGAAAGTCTGGTGAGGCTCGAAGATACTGTTCACAAGTTGCGATAACGCAATCTCTTGATAGTCCAGCCAATGGTCCTCATAGAGTTCCGGGTGCACCAAGTCCTCACTGAGAACCTGATATTTTGTCGATTGCTGCTGTGCTTTCTGTAGTAAGAAAGGCACCTTTGGTGGAGGAGCCTGCGCAGATCGAGGTTGCGGCACAACTTCAGTGGTCTCATTCAAAGGAGGCAAAGTGCGGGCTCGTGCGAATATAGATTCGCCAGCATTTTTAGCAACCGCAGACGCTCCCTTACTCGCCTTCGATTCGTATTGCGAGGTCCTCACTCTGGTAGGCTGTCGACTGTATGCAAGGATGCTATCCGATCCTGTGCGCTTCTTTGGCGATTTGAATTCTTCCAAGCGGACCATCTTGGGTTGAGTAGGTGCTATTTTCTTGTCTGGCGTAGCATTCCTCACTCCTGCCATGTTCAACCTGGTCTTGGCCAAGTCTCCCAGAGGACGCACCGAGACTTTCGATTGGACGTGCAAGCCATCTGGTGACAGGTTCTCCTTGCCTGTCGGCGCACCTGGTATATCTTCCACGAAAGAGACGCTCTGTGCTTGTTTTCTGGCTCGTTGCAAAGGAGCTCGTTTGGGCGGTACTGCTAAGGACTTCCTGGAAGATGGCTTCTTCCGAATCTGTGTTGAAGTTGCTTGGCGCATGGACGGTCGAAGTGGTGTGTGCTCGTCCTCCTCTGATAATGTAACCAAGTCCAATCCAACATCAGGGGTACGCTCTCTCCGCCTCCGATCTTGTTTGTTGTCTGCCATGCTTGCACCAGGATGTATGGTAAACACAGTGGTATCGTCTGGGATATATATGGTCCTCCTCCGAGCCTCTTTTTTCAACAAGCCTGGTCTCGCCTGTTCATTCTCGTAGCCGGTCTTCGATGTGGTCGCGTGTGTCTCGGAAGCTATTGCAAGCTTGTCTGACAAAATCGAGGAAACTCGCCTTCTCCGTGGTTGTGCACCCAGCGCGCTCTGTCTCTTGCTGCTCGATTGGTGAAGGCCTTGGATGGAGCTTCCTTCAGCTGATCCTGCTTTGGAACCAGCCACACTGGGCGCGTCCTCGTGGATGGATATGGATTGTCTTGCAGATGGCGCAAGGCTGACTGTTCTTCGTGGTGCAGCTTTCCGGAGCTGTTGTGCTTGTAGCTCTGTTGTGTATTGCATGTCGGCGGTATCTTCATACATAGTGGACAGCGCGTACGGCTGTGGATAGGGATTGGGGTAGTGTTGTGGATAGGGTTGGCCGAGGAAGGTCGGCGCAAAAGGAGGACATGGTGTTCCAGATGTGTAGCGGTGCATCGTAGGTCGCGATTGCTTTGGGCTCAACACACTTCGGATGAAAGCCCAGGACGCAGGACGCGTGGAAACCTCAGGCTGGACTCTGGGCGCCCACGAATACTGTGCAGGCGCGGAGTGAAGCGCAAGACGACAACGCAATGAATGTTTGACTCGTCCTGGCGGTGGTTTGCGGTTTGTGGTTTGTGCTGTGTAGACGCGCAGGGGAATTTGTTGCCATGGACAACAGAGTTCCCGTGTGGGACTAGTCTGCGATACCCACTACTCACCACCCCACCGACTTTAGTTCATTCCCACCCTCACAGCAGCCATTCACGTGCCATGCTACTTCTAGCAACACCATGACCATCCTCAAGCAACCACTGGCACGCCAAGACTCAAGACAATCACTGCAGCACCTCGACTGTGGTATCTTCGGCAGCTGGCCCTCGCCTGTTCAAATCTCAACCTCCCTCCACCGCACTCCATAAACAAACATTCTGACAGACTGCACATCATCCTTCGTCTTGTCCTACTCCTGCCTAGCTATAGCCAAGACCGACGAGACTCCAGGCTCTATTTTCTGCAGCTCGGACCTGATGTTGCGACGTCGCGGCCTTCTCTCCTTCTTATGCCCTCTTCTTGGGGCTTCGCTCTCCTCTCCTGCGAGGCCCTTACAAGCACTGACTCAAAACCGGGTGGCGAGCGCCCCGAAGTTCTCTCCTCACACAAAATTTTGCACCCATTAACCTACCTTCGGGGCCTGTGGGCGCTAAAAACGCCTTTCGCCAGACGAAACTCGGCCAGCTCTTCCGTTGTGCTAGGAGCTCATCTCGATTTGGACTTTGGTATACGAAAGACTTCGTTTATCCCTGCTGTAATGCCCGAAAAGGAGGTCATCCTCTGCTCCGGAGAAATTGCATCGCTTCTTCTCTGTGAAAGAGATCAGAATCAGATGCAAGCCTTTGATCCTAAGTGTCTCGCGCTCACGATTGGTGGGCAATTCTTCCGATTATATGTTTCACATTGATTGCAGTCGAGATCGTGAACATGGTATTCAACCACGTGTAACGCGGGAAAATCATGCTATTCTTATGCATCTATTCTTCTCTTTTTCGGCCCACTCTACACCCTCAAATGAAGAACTACTTGGTATCCATCCTTCGCTTCGGCATCGATCATATCCCACAGCATGAAATTGCGGTTTTCCTATGAAGCATATGTGTGAGCCAACCCCGGTTTTTCGCTTCCTAATTATCAATCTTCAAGCCTTTCATTCTCACCATGAAGTCAATCATTTCACTGCTGTTTTCTTCGCTCACTGCGGGCGTGTTGGCCGCGCCCGCGGCTACGGCTGCCACTCCAACCCTGTTGATCTGTTCGGACAGCACAACGGCGAATTATGCCACATCTAATGCACTTCAAGGCTGGGGCTTTCACATTCCATCTTATCTTTCCATCCCAGTTCTGAATTTAGCCGTCAACGGCCGCTCAACGAGGTCATTCATCAGCGAAGGGAAATGGCAAGCATTACTCGATAAGACCAGCGCAGGGGACATTGTGTTGATCGAGATGGGTCATAATGATGACTCGGATCCAACAAAGGGTGAATTTCCAGTCCAGTTATCTCCATATTTCCAACCTAAGATGACCATTCCTAGGAGACAAATACGCCGACCGCGGTACCCTCCCAGGGCTAGGCGAAGAAACAATAGTCGTCACCAATGCCGCCGGAACAGGAACGTCCATAGTTCACACCTTCGGATGGTACCTACGTACCATGATCGCCGACGTCGAGAAGAAGAATGCCGTTCCAATCATCTCAGGTATGGTCCCCCGCAACAGATGGAAAGGTAACACCTTCCAATCCACCTACAACTTCACCGAAACTGCTCGTCAAGTCGCCGCTATGGCAAATGTGCAGTTCATCGATCATACCAAGTTTTCTGTTGCTGCGCTTCAGAAGTTGGGACCGATCGAGGCGAAGAAATTGTTTCCAAATGATAACACGCATACAAATGATGCTGGAGCTGTGCTCAACGCAGAGACTTTTGTGCAGGCGGCTGTGTGTGCGAAGAGCCCGCTAGCTAATTTGTTGAGTGCTAAGGGTCTGGCTATCGAGGCGGTGTGTTGATGGGGTTGCGGAGGGGTCGTCAGAAATTTGTATTGGTAATCATCCCCGTCCTTGTTCTTCTTTCCTCTACTTTAATTCTCTTTCGAATGTAGTGTAGCAGCACAATACATTAATTGCACACATCTCACTGCCCACGACTAACGCACCACCCACACCAGCACGCCCATGGCGTTTTACAAACGTATCCTGTGAGGGATACCAGCTCTCGTCTATGCTCCTTTTCTACTTTCTTCTCCTTTTACAAGCCGGATCTGCCTCAACTGCTTTCGGCACAGAAACACACGGCAGTATCTCCACGCTGTTGGAAAGTGTGGGCTATCGGCTGATCTCCTTGAGCACCAGTCGATACTGATTCTTCTTCTTCCTCCTCTACAAATCACAGGGTTCAGCCTTGCCCCGCCTGCCTGACGTAAAAGCAAGTACCAGCAGTCATCTTATCGGTTGGGTGGGTTCACAATCTCCCGAGCCCAGCATTGGAATCAGATGCCGTCACTCTTTTCCACATCGGGATCTCTTCGTCTGTTTTCCATCGGTTCTTCGGTTTCTGCAATCCGACCAAGTAGGACGTTTCGTTCGACAGGGTGGCGAACTGCGTCCCTTGAATCGTGCTGTTCTCCCTTCACGTCGCGATCATCATCAATGCAATTAATCTTCACCCGCAGATACTCGTAAAGAGTGTCCTCCTCAATCCTTTCTACTTTCAGCAATCTTTCCCGGGCTACTACGAAGAGCACAATAATGACGAGAACTTGCAGCGAATGAAAACCTACCCAAGTACAACCAGCCCAACCACACAATGGGAAAATGTAGAATCGTAGACAGTCAGATCCCGCAGAAGATATACGCGCCATGCACAAAGCCCAATCATGTATTAGCGGACATTCTACTTTGCTTCGAAAAGATGTTGTAACTTTGGTCCAGTTCACGGCCTTGACCTTTCTCTCACACTCCACGCCTCAAAGCTCCCTAGTCATCAGGATACTCGTCCCGGATGTTACTGACAAACCTCCTGTTCTCACCGTCCCATCTCCTAAAATATCTCCCTGCGAGTTGCTTCAGCGCTTCAGACGGCTCGTCATCCACAGGCATAATATTTTCCTGCGCCACGTATCGGGTGCTTTTCTCACTGGCCCTGTCATTTGATTAGCCTCATCTACAGCCCATACATCCACCATCGCGCAAAAAGCAGGAGCACAAAGAAGCAGGAATGGAGAAACTCACAAGACATGATAGAAACTCTGCGATCTTCCCTCACTCAACCGATCAACCCCCATACTTTCGATCCAAGCATCCGACGCACCGCAGAGTCTATCCCAGCCCACAACAACGCCTTCGTATCCGTATCTCCGATGTCTGAATACTTGGCCTACCTTGTACTTGACATTGCCAACATGCCCGACCTGACAATCCATCTCTTCGGTGGTCCTCTCCTTGACCTTCGGCTGATCCCAATCCTTCTCCCTCAGCAATTTCAATATCCGCAACGTTTCGAAACGCTCAGGATACCGGTTGAACATGGGTGCGATGTGTTTCTCAACTAAATCGGCGTCCCAAGGACAATGTTGCTGTACGTACTCGAGGAGAAATGGCAAGTAATGTCTCCGCCTGCTCATACCGCTTGAATTGTGGGTTTGCATCAGCATTGTTGACCAAAGTGAGGCATAGAACGCTTTGTCAAAATCTGGGTTGTGCCGATACCAAAGAGGAGTGTGCGGGTTGTCGGGTGTAAGCAGCGGGATGTTGCCATGCATTTGCATGGTTTGGACGGAATGCATCAGGTTTCTCGAGGAGCGAATGATGATTTCCGTGTCCGCTGCTTTGCTCAAGAATACTTCTGGATTCGAGCCAGCACCCATGGAGCGGAGCTGAGCTTCCAGATGGTTTTGTGGTACTGCAATAGGATCGCGGAAGGCATCAATGTACATGTTCTCTGGGGGCTTGGTAGTAGGTCTGCCATCCAGATCTTGGTCTTCTGGTGAGGACACGACGGCATAAACGTGCATTGGGAACGAGCAGGGGTGTGCTGATAGACCTACCCGTCTGGCGATGAAGCAGAAGATGGAGACAGCGATCAGAGGGAGAGAATGGTGCTCAGGATCGCGAAGGGCCATGCCGAGAAAATTGTTGGGGAGGTTGTGATATTCTTCATCGGATGCGCCTCTGTGACCATGAGCGCGCAAGAAATTGGCTATCGTTATGGCTTTTGCCCGAGTAGTGAGGCTGTGGAGCTCGGGATACTCGGTTTGCAAGACCAGAGCGGTGTTGTCCAACTCGGAGGTAACGGAATCGATGTCTTGCTCACCGTCACTAACGAATAAATCAAAAGCTGCAAGATTTCTCTCGAGCTGCTCTGAGCTCGTACCGCCTCTCAACATGCACCTCTTCCACTCCTCGATGGCAAGTCCACGATGTAGCTTCTCCAGTACAGCCTTTGCCCAATAGCGTCTTGCCAGATGGTCTTCTCTTTCTGTGGGCGCGGCGCAATGGCGCAACAAAGCCTCCTTGACGTCGTATGTGTATTCGGTGAAGTCCTTTGATATGGCCAGCATACCTTCAATAGTAGCGAGCCTGTCGGTCGGTGTATTGACCAATGTATCCATGCTCTGATCCACACGCCGCTCCAGATTCATCCTGTCCCTGAACTTGTCCCTCCAGCTTATATCATTCACCGGAGAACTGAAATTTGCAGGCAGTCCATGCAAGGGGTCCCAGTAGCGGAATTGCGTTCGACAGTGGGAGCGCCATAGTAAGGGTGTGTTTGCGATTTGGTGGAGTTTCTTCGACGTCTTGGAGACATCGATGAGCGATTTCGGCGGGAGGTGAGAGAGGATAGCCTCGAGGATCTCGGCGGGCAGCTGTTCAAACAGCATATTGGCGGTGGTTGTAGAGAGGGATATGGGAGGGGAGGATGGCTGTGGCGACCCTGGTGGATTGCAACTCTGCCGAGATCGCTTGGAATATCCGCGATGACGATTTGGATCGCGAGTGTCTTGGGTCACCTGACGATGGGAAATCTAATCATGAGCATAGAGAGTATTTCCCTTAGGAGGAGGCCGACTTGAAGGATCATAGAACTGAAGGATTCGGCTTCCAAAGGCTATAATCAACGGCATATATGATGATATCATGCACTCAATCGCCTGGATAATATTTGGTAGAAGGCTGTTTGTCTCTCCGCCGGTATCCGGATGAATTTCTGCGAACCGTCTTACTAAACGACGTAGACACTACATATGCGGGTGCTGATCATTTCGGTTTGCCTTATCTGATCCCACAGACTCCACCAACGGGCTTTTTGACTCTCTCATCTACACCATGGCTGACCTCACAAAAGTCGACTCGTTCCAGTATCCCAGTGGCCATCTTGGTCATCTCTCTGACGATCAGCAAAGCGCTCTCGACGAGTTCAAAGTCTTGAGCGAGAAGGAAGGATACTACACGAAAAAGGTCGAAGGCGGTAAGCCCGCCAGCCACGATGATGAGACACTGCTGTGAGTTTGAATCTCTCGTCGTAAGGGCTGGGGTTTGCCACTGCATCATACCAGGCCTTATCAAGCCTTGCCCCGGGCCGTCCTGATACGAGCGATCATGGCCTCCTGGTGGATGTCGCAGTTCTCGTCGCTAACATCTGTTTAGGCGATATCTTCGAGCTCGGAAGTTTGTCCCAAAGGAAGCCTTCACGCAATTCAAAGCCACTGAGGATTGGCGGAAAGAGAATCATCTCGAAGAACTGTACAACACAATCGACGTCAAAGAATACGACGAGACTCGAAGACTTGTAACATCCATCATGTCTCCGGTATGGATCAATCTGACCCAGTTCAATAGTATCCGCAATGGACGGGTCGACGAGATAGACGAGGTATTCCTGTAAGGAACCAATAACGACGGGAATTTGAATCAGCATTTCTTAATTCGCCATAGGTATATGTCTTTGAGGTCGCTCCTCTCAACTCCAAAGCATTAAACGCATATGAAAAGTCCGTGTCGAAAAAGCCAACAGTGGCTAACAACGAGACCAAAGTGCCCTCGAAAATGCTGCGACTTTTTGCCCTGTACGAGAATCTCACTCGTTTTGTTTTGCCGTTGTGCACAGCCATCAAGGATCGACCTCACCCGGAGACTCCAATCTCGCAATCGAACAATATCGTGGACATCCATAACGTCGGATTGAAGCAATTCTGGAACTTGAAATCTCACATGCAAGATGCAAGTATGCTGGCCACTGCTTACTATCCCGAAACTCTCGATCGTATTTTCATCATTGGAGCACCCTCTTTCTTCCCAACAGTCTGGAGCTGGATCAAGCGCTGGTTTGATCCAATCACCGTCTCCAAAATATTCATTCTCTCTTCCGCAGACATGAAATCGACGCTCGAAAAGTACATCGCCATCGAGAACATTCCCAAGAAATACGGCGGTACCCTGGAGTACGAATTTGGCATGCTTCCAATACTGGAGGAACAAATAGCATCGAGCCTGAAATGGACCGATCCCAGTGCCGACATGCAAAGCGGCAATAAGTCTTGTCCGACAGGACCAATCAAATGGCGAGCAAGGAGCGCCACAACAATGGAAGCAGTTGCAGTCGGAACCGAAAATGGAAAGCCAAGGGAAAGAGCCATAGCTACCGTTGAAACATCCTTCGACGACGTACATGGTATCTCTCGTGTCAACACCAAAATCGACTGGAGTCTCGAAAAAGTCAAATCAACCAGCGGTAGAGCGACTCAACCAATTGACGACGGCGATCCTAATTTCGGCAGTGAGCTGAGGGATCCAAGTATCGATGAGCCTGATACCGTCTCTGGGCCTGTTCAGGCGAACAACACGATGACTCTGCCTGCGAGACCGCTCGATCCTGGGAACAACCATCTGCCCCCTTCCAATACGCAGCCAAGGACTGGAAATTCGGACACCCATCTTGAGCAACAGGATGCAGGTCTACCGTCGCAGTGACGGTTTCATTGCACCTTGCCCCGGGCTGACATGGCGTCAAAGGCCACACACGCTTCGGGAACGCTCGCCGCTGGGACTCCTCGCATATTCAACTACGGTCAACACGATAAAGCGTACACCATCGAGCCCTCGACGGTCGGACAGGCACCAAAGGATGTCTCTGCCAATGTCCCCAGTTCGGCAACTCCAGAAGCTCCCGGATATCTTACCCAGACCCAGATTATCGCATCACAGGTGGTGGCGAGTGCTGCAGGAGTAGTGGGACTTGGATAGAGGACAGGAAACAAAGAGGAGGTGACCAAGGGAGAGGAAGATGTGAAAAAAGATGAGCGAGTTGATGGCATCAAGGACGAGGTTGCCGAGGAGTGTTTGAGGGCGAGGGTGTGTCTAGTCAACGACTGGTCTAGGTATCTTGCCATAGCTTCTTGTATATGGATTTTGGGAGATGGGGATTTCGGACGGTCTGTCTCACAGCCGCCTCATGTTTTTGAATATCCGACTCCCGTCTCATCATCTTTAATTTAATGACATTTTCCTTCACTTCGCTATGGGCGAGAAGCACTCTGGAGGTCAACTGTTTGCTCGTGCTGACTTCCGGCCTATACCGCCTTCGGTGAGCTGGCTAGTGGTCATGTAATTCATCCGCCTCATGGAACAGGAAGTTTCACAGTATTATGGGAGATGGCTTCTATGGCCCTGTCAATCGTGGCACTAATATATTTCCCCACTGGATTCTCTCGTGTCCCGTTCGAAGGGTGGTATGTACATCTCCTCTTTCGTTGATGCTGGAGTTGATCATCGTTTACCCCACCCCGATTTATCCTCAGTAATGCGGTGGATAGCATCACCGGCACAGTGTTGGTCGTCCACGAGACTGGGGATCGGGAAACGTATGTACTTCATCCGCGTGGTGTGAGCAAAGACCGTCTTCGTGATGGTGGGTTGATGAAGGCAGGACAGATCTCTCCATTCTACAATTTGCTTCCCTATTCCTGTTAACCGCCATTCAACATGGCGGCACTGCTTAGCGACCTCATGGAACCCATGACGATGATGGACTTCATCATTGTCATCATCATTATCATCTTTCTGGCGGCAGTCTATTCCGTATTTGTGATTCTTCCTCTCAGTATGTATGAGGAGAGAATGCGGAACTAGTATACGAGCAAATACAATATTGACAGGCTGTAGTACCTGATTTGAGAAAACATGGAGAATTTGACTTTCCTGATGTTCTTACGAAACCGAGTACATATTTCTTGATGGAAAATAAAAGAGTTTGCTTCCATTTGGAACATCCCACTTGACATCGACAGCGTTTACTCGCAAAAGATTGTACAAGATGGATGATCAGAATCAGTAAGGCTGTGCACGTGATCGATAAGGATAGCACGACAGCTCAGGGGAGCGGGTCACTCGATTGCTCTCCGCTGGACGCAAGTCACGATCGAAACAAATCAAATCATACTCTTTGTTTCCTTCCTACACTCTGAACAGCATTGTTGTATATAAGGTCTAATATACATGATGCTCTCTTCTCCAACTCGATTCACGAGTTTGGAACGATCCCTCGCCGCACTATCGTTACGGGCATTCGCCAATCAGGCCAAAATCGGACCCTCGCATCGCTAGGCGGAAGCCGACATTGAGCCTTGGCCGCCGCATTGAAATCAGCTTCCTGACGATACTCTTTCTGCCTGAAAATGTGAAATCTTTCATCGGCTTGTCGCTTTTTTTCTAATCTGGCATCAGAGGGCCAACCCATTTCTTGTTGCGTGCGATCCTCAGCATCGTCCAAATTGCGGCGTGGCGCCGGGTATAGGTGGAATGCTGGCTGGACGACGCTGGAGCGGATGAACTGCTCCTTTTGCGCGGGACATCTTGGACTCAGACAGAGGGCGTATGGCTCCGAGGATAGGCGAGATTTCGGCTGTACGATATGGGAGCGGATGGACTGCTCGTTTTTCGTAGTACATCTTGGTCCCAGGCAGAGGGTGCATGGCTCCGCAGCCTGGCGCACTTGTGGTTGACTCCTGGTGCGGGTGAGCGTAGTCATGTCAACATCCATCGATGAATCAATAGCCTGATCTTTGTCCAGGGTTTTGACCACGTCGCAACCGTTGTTGTTCAGGTCGTTGGAAATGCTGCCGTTGATGTTGTTGGAGTCGATAGCCATTCTGTCGTGTGGTACTTTCAATTTCTGTAAACTGGATCAGAATATATTTGTCGGGGGTGGAACCTGAAGATATCTTACTTGAATTTGAGTATTTGCAAAGTTTTCAAAGTGTGCTTGTGAGTCTGGTTCGCTTGTACGCTCAGGGTCTTGGTGCGTAAGATTTCAGAACTTCAATGTGTGTGTAAGCAAGAAAATTCGATTCGCGTAAGCTTTCGGTGTCTTAAGGGCAGAGTTGGAGAATGGTACCTGTAGCAGTTATGAGCTATAGCAGATTTTGATGTGTGAGGTTTTTGAAAGCAGGAAGAGGAGGACAAGACTACGCTCCGGTACCTATATTATGTTTCCTCGCTTTGATGAACTTACTTTTCCAACTGGCCGGTCCATGGTAACGAGAATCAAAAATTTCCCACAACGTATTTTTGGGCCCTTCATTGAAGCGAACAGACTTTTGGTCACTCACCTTGCAACCTTGGATACGAAAGAAGTATGCTGCTAAGGTCGCATCCTATCTTGCTTCCGTCATGCCCAACTTGACAATTTCAGACGAAGAGTATCCAACTGATAATTGCTTTCCAGAAAGAGGCGGTCGTCAGCCTATTCAAGAATGAACAATGCTAGTCAATATCTACTTGAACAGAAAGAAATCGCGCTCAAAGTCTAGCGACTCTAACCTGTGGCTTCCTGGTATTTTATGATGAATTGCATAAAGCGCCATTCCCAAGTTCTTTGCAAGTTCCTAAGCTTAGCCTTATCGCGATACATGTAATCATGTCCGGCCGTGGCCAGTGCTGATGGCGAACCTCACATAAACCTCCAAATGGTCATGTCCAAACGCGAAAGGACGGTGCCGAACCAAATAAAAGTCATCGTTGAAAATTCAATTTGGCAAATCTGGTTTTCAGCGAGCACTATGATAGCACGGATAACTGACAGCTTGGCGAAATCGAAGTTTTACAAACCTTACCGTCCAGTGCTCAACCGTATATTGAACAAACATAATAGGGGACGGTCATGACTCTCTGCGGGCACGCCGGACTTTGGAACATCAAATATTTCCACTGGCGCAATCGAAGCATTTTCTATACTGAAATTAGTCTGTGCTTGTCAACCACTCGAACGAATGTAAAATAGCAATTTCACGTGCCGTTTATACATCTTGCAAGTCAAGCTTTTAACCAAACCCGACTTGGAGTCGCAAAAACCCGCTTGCCAGCGACAAGCCAGCCGTCACTAATGAGATCCCATCAGACATGAGACGGGCAGCGTCTCAAGTGATCAGAGACGAACCGGAATCCCAGTGGCGCAGGGAGACCGTGCAGAGAGCGGCGTGATGAGAAGCAGCTTGTCATAGAAGATTGCAGAAATGGTTTAAAAACACATCTGTAAAAAAAAGAATCTTCAGCATTTGGGGACGTGTAAATCATGATACATGTCGCGTTTCTGCTTTCTGGTTACCTCAACGACAGCCATACGCATAAGTTATGCTACTTAAGATCATAACAGGTACTCACATCAACAAAATGCTACAAATCTTGACCTCGAAGAAGCGAGCGTCCCGTGAGCGATAGATCATATTCAACCTCATCCGACTTCTTTGGCCTTCCTCGTCCCCGCTTCGCAGCGCTGTTGGTGCCAGCCGGATTCTCACTAATGGACTCGGTCACAGCCTTCTTCGACTTCTCCTTGAACTTGACTGGCGTAATGTTTTGACCCACACTCGGGGCCTCAGAGATTGTACTCATGTCTCTCTTGCTCCTCACAGCTCTGGCTTCCGAAGGCGGTGTCATATTCTCAGGCTCCGCCATTTCAGCCGCTTGTCTCTTTCGCGGTCGTCCAGGTCGCTTCGAGGGAGGATTCATCCCTGAAAGAGCGTCTGTAAATTGCACTGCGTCTCTAGCCGCTTGTGCAGCCTCAGCTTGCAATTGTGCGTCTGCTTGATTGTCAAGGAACAGTCGTGCTTCATCCAATGCGTCCAGGCCTTCCATGAGAGCAGGATCCACAGGGATATTTTCACCATCAAAAGCACCATTGGCAATTACGATTTCCCGCAAAGCATAGTTCTCGGATTCAGCGTCGCCGTCCGCATCGGCGTCAGCGTCAGCGTCAAGCTCCATGGGTTGGAGGTCTGTGATATCTGGGGGAGGAGCTGCTGGTGTCTGGGGACCTTGGTCTTTGAGTTGACCATAGCTCCTCAACCAAGGCTCTCCAGGTGGGACGCTGTACTCCCGGTCCCGATCGAATGGGTAGAAGTGGCCCAGTGTCCACGTTCCTCCAGGTCCCCTCCTTTCTGGCAAAGGAGCAGGAACGTTCCTAGCCGAAGGAGTCGAGGCTGCTAAGCACAATGGGCAGTTTTTGAGTACTTGGCTGGCGGTTTCCTTGATACGAATCCAATGATACTTCTCTGCAACAGCTGCGGTGGTCTTATTAATACCGCCATGAGTTTCGACATGGATTCTGCGAGTTGTTTCATATTGTAGTTGAGGATCTGATATGACCTCCTTTCCCTTGAGCATGAGCTTCTCTGGTTCAGTCTCTGTCGCTGGAAGCAGTCTGTAGTGTGACGCAGCACTTCGAAGTCTGCTCTTTTCCGAACGATCTGCTCCATCAGGATACCGACCATTTTTGAGGTAGAATTTTATTCGCTGGAATCGTTCTTCAGTGATGAAGTCCTCGCTATCGGCACCCAGATCTCTTCCATATATAATCGCGTCAATGAGTTGATCCGGGTGTGATTTGAGATTGCCACAACCCTTGACGCGGCCGATTCGCTTAAACCCGAGAGCGTCCCAGATTCTGCATGATGCAACATTGGTCTCATACACGAGGTTAAACACGGAATAAGTGTAGCCCTATGCTAAATTCAGTACGAATAGTTGAGATTGATCAAACGACTAACCAACTTTGGTGCCCATTGGAGGTAGTTCTCTCCCATCAGTCTTCCTACCCCTCGATTTCGTGCTCCGTCAGTAGTGAGAAAGCCTCCGTTACAGACATGGCTTGATCGTCCAGGGTAATTTGGTTTGACATAGAAACTGCCTAAACACTCCTTCTCCCAGTCTTTTCCACCCATAGCTGCTCTCTTGACCGCTTGTACATTATCGTAACTACCCAGCAGCATCACTGCCGCAAAGTTTGCAAACCAGTATGGGCCAAAGAATGCCAAAGGCATGGCATCCATCATAGGGTATGTGTCCCCTTTCTCGATCTCCTTGTTCAATTGGCTGCATAGGTAATCCAGCAAAGAGAGAGGGACATCTTCGACAGACGAGAAGGGCACTAAGGTGGCTTTCGTGACGCGATCGCGGAGGGTGACTTGACGTGGCGTTACGTCTTCAGGAAGAGCAGATTTGGGGGCAGGCAATGGAGTGGCACCTGACCGTCTAAATATGGCAGGCGAGGAGGGGTCATCTAGCATTGCCTGGAAAAGCGATTAGTTAAAGTGCGCTGTAAGACGGTGAAGGATGACCTGAACCGGCATGACAGGCGCTCTGGTCTATCCCAATGGACCTGCTGATTTGATCTACTGCAGAGTCAGTCTTCAATGTCAAGTCATCATCGTGATAGCTTCCATTCATCAAACTCACAGATCCACGTTCACGCAACGCGGACAGAGAGCTTCGCGATTGACATTTGCGGGATCCGTTCGGACTTGAAAAGGCCGCATGTGGAGCCTTTGTAGGTCCATAGACATAGCAGAGCTCTCCTCGCATCTACGAACATTGCTGGACTCGACCGCAGATGCCTCCTGCTATCGTAACATTCTTGCAAATGAAGATGTGGGCGGTGGACAGCTCGTCGCCGGCCGTCCTAGCATCGCATCACAGATGCTGGAAAGCTTGAGGCACTGGCGGTGAGGATGGTGTCAGGCGGGTGTGGAGGGAAGAGGGCAGGGGCTTACCTACTGGCCTCGAAGGTCGAGGTCGCGAAACGCATTCCAGGTTGTACGGTGATGGTGGATGTTCTATCACAGTTTGGCAGATTTCCCGTCCGAGCTAGGCCGAATATGAGCACGTGACTTCTACCTCATCGACACAATCGACATCATGTTCGTCAGTTCAACTCCATCATCAGATTCGAATTGTGAGACTTAAAGTGTTCGCGCAAGGAAGGTGGTGAGCTAACAGCAAAAGCGCACTCCATTATCCTCAACCCCGGCTTCTAATCTTATAGTCCTCCATTCTACCACACCTCAGGTATAATGTGCATAATCGCGATGAATCCAACAGTCGTCCTTTTTTTCAGCGAGAAAAACCGCCCAAGAATGCAAATCATCTCAAAGACCGACGATCATAGTCTCGATACCGCTGTGTTTCGGGCCTAGCACTCCTCCAGTCTCCACGCGCCCTGTCTATCTCGTCTCTAAATCGATCTCGCACCGCCAACAACCTCATACGATCGTTAATATCCACGGATCCTGATCGCACGGTACTTCTTCTCGAGATTACTGCCGGCTGCTGTGGTATATATACAGACTTTGGTCTCGATTTGTAGCGGATATCTTGGGATTCCAGACCGCGTGCTGTGCGATTTCGTGGCGAGATGTCTCTGTATGGTGGTCTTTCGTAGGTAATCCTCTCGTACCTTGGTGGCCTTTCATAGGTAGCGGCTCGGCTTCGACTAGCTCGAGTTGTTGAAGGCAAGAAGGAATTCATATAAGAAGGTGGGGGAGGTTTCGCGGGCGCTCGACTGGATCGTCTATATGTAGATGGCTCTTCTCTGACCACTTCGACTCTGTGGTGATGTGATGACGATCTCCGCCTGGGAGGTGCTCTTTCGGTCATGTTGCGTGATGGTGATCTTGCTTCTAATCTTCGAGTGCGAGAATATCCGCCATGATCTGAAGATGGTCTGCGAACGAGCGTTCTCCTTGTCGCGATCCGGGGCGCTTCTCGCCTATGGGATTCCCTCACGCTTACGGATCGAGGACCGCTTTTGAATGACAATCCATCGTCGACAGAAACTTCAACCGGTGCTGGCATTCCTTTCCGGTAGGATGCGTTTCGCGTCGGTAGCACTATGGGTTGTGATGAATAGGCAACATCATTTCTCCAGTTGTCAATGGATTGCTTCCGTTTGGCCCAGGCCTCTGCTTCCTCCCAGGTATAGGACATCGTAGTGAATTAGAAAGTCCTGTAGGTTGAGATAGGGGATTAATTTGATGAGTGGCGTCAGAGAATGTTTGTGAAGGTGAAATGCCAGTCATCCGGGCAGGTGTCATGAGTAGCGACGGTTCGGGCCTCGTGCTCAGGCGCTGTTGTCGTGGCAGTCAAACAGTGGGTAAGTGGGTAGTGCCGCCGAGTGTGGGGTGATGAATGGGGGACCTGGAAAAAAATCCTGTGTAGGGAATATGATAGGTTTGTGATCGCAGACTCTACGATTTGCTGGTCAATCAGCAGATTATTCATATATACTGATGCAGTCGAACGGATGCTGGGCCGAGTAGAAACGCACCTAAATGGTTTGATTTACGCGCAAGTGGTAGTTGAAAGTTTAGATCGATCGAGAAAGGGGAACAAAGGTAAATTCAAATTCAAATTCATGCCCAATGAGGCTGTGTGCTGACGAGAAACCACTAATGACGTCGAAGCAAATAAAGCAAATACGCGACTTGCACGCCACGTTTGACCGCCAGTGTGCGGCCAGCGTGGGTGTGCGGGATGAGCTTGGGTATATGTGGGTACTCGCAGAGTGACCCGTGACATAGACTAATACCTAGTATCCACTGTAGTAATGTTCATGGGGGGGTTCGATATTTGTACACAGTAGCACTGACCAGGAGTAAGAGAGCAGTGTGCAACTAGTACAGACTCATCAAGGATGCATCTCGTGACGCCTAGTTCTAGGTATAATGTGCCGGTGAGGCTCACAGTCGCTTCATCACTGCAGTTGAGTGTCCCTCGACAAATCTTGACCGGATTATCATCCGCCCCTTGTGATCGAATTTGATAAATTTCTGGCGACATGAGGAAATTGTATCTCCAGAACTTTATCAGTATCAATCCTGAATTGGTAAAGTATATCGCGAGATCTGGGGAGGCTAGGGAACAGTCAATCGATGAAGCCACTGTGGGCTTAGAATGCAAGAAGTTGCGTGCATAGAGACACTGAAGGTCTCGGTGCGACTGTCTTTGCTCTTGTGAATACAGTAGTGGGTCAATTGTTTATTATCATCGTGGAGCTCGGTGACCAGAGAATCCAAGGCTTCCAAGCATGTGAATTTTGGGCGAGACTGAGAGAGCTCATGGATCTCAGGCTCTCAGCTCCCCAATGAGTTTACTCGAGGAGAGAACACAACCGGATCCCCAGCCACTCGACGATGGGGTCGGATATTGCACGAATCAATACGCATACGACGTGCAGTGTCTACGGAAACACAATCTGAGGCCTGGTGTGACCGACGTCGTTTCTTGTGTGTAATCAAGCTTCGCTTGTGTATTCCTTCGATCTGGGACCGGAGATCTGGCGACACCAACAGCCAACAGCCCCACTGACAGGCAACAAGGTTCAATACTTTATAATTGCCATGCACTGCAGGTCAGCGACCGTTATTCGGTTGTTTACCCGGCAGCTTCACAAGTCGCGTTGATCGAAGTTTCGACGCCCGTGTACAAGGAAGATCGTGTTAGAATCGTCAACGAAGATTGGACAACGTTACTTGCCTGACAGCGGCTGATGCGATTCAAGGGTGTTACAGGATAGCGCCTTTTCCGCCAGGCCGCAGCTGTAAGAAACCTGTCTGGGCTCTGATGCACTCTGTGGTGCTACTGCACGGTTCTGCGGAGAGCCGCAACCTGGCATTTAATAGCTCAAGAGACCAGTCGGCGAGGATATTGCTGGAGGAATCATGGGATCGGGAGAGATACAAGTAAGATTGGACAGCAACGTGTGGATCAGCAACGGGCCACGACGATTGACGATTTCCACCGATTGGATTGGCAACGATGAAGCTCAGCGCCACAACGGAAACCGTGCTGCCACCGCCAAAGGTATCAACCGCACGCTTGCGTCATTTGAGACAGAGGGAAGATAAGCTAAAACGGAGAAAACGGCGGTTGCAGTGATGCTGTTGGTGAGGCCTTGAAACGGTTTTGAAGGCAGGAATGGGAGCGGGCGGACGCGTGGATGCAGCATGGCAATGGCAATGGCAATGGCAATGGCAATGGCAGTTTGTTAGCAGCCCGCCTGTGCTGGCGATGGTGTTGAGGTTGTTCCTGTCCGTATTCTAGGTCTGAGCAAGCCCATGGAGTTTCCTCTCTTGATTTTACTCCTGTATGATAGTGGAGAGACTAGCCCATTGCAACATAGCCTGCCCTTCAACACCAGCTCCTCTGCTCCTCCCCCAACACTCGCTCGCAGCTAGTAGCTGCTTGCCCAGCCATCTTGCCCGAACTGCTCCCTTCGTCTCAAGATCAATTCTGCTCTCGTGCTGATATCACATTGAGAGTAGACATAGGGCTCGCGGATCTCACCACCTCCCTCCGAGATAGTTATCATCACTCCGGCTTCAGCATAAGCAGCTCGGCAATCGCGTCGGAACACCAGCAGGATCTTCAATCTGACCGGATTTCGTTCGTTGAGCTGAGGCAGACTCGCTCCCGTCCATGTCGCATACCACAGCATCTTTGGCCGCATAAGTTACAATAATCACCACATGTCCTCCATGCAGACAGACCAGCGCCCATCTTTTACCAGAATGCCGTCAATCATGAAGGCCTTTCGAAAGGTCTCGAATGCCACGAGCATCAAATCACGAAACAGCTCCCCTGGAACCACGAAGAACAGTGATATACGCAAAGACAACCGTTCCTCAACGACTCTAGACACCTCTTCTGAGAGCACCTCTCCCTCAAACTCTCAAGCTGACGCTGATTCGGCGTCGGCGACCATGACCGGCCCCGATGCCACTCCCGCTCCTCGTCGGCCTATAAACACAAACAGATACAGCGTCATGTCTCAAGTACGCTCCCAAGAAGAACTTCGAAAGAGTCAAAGGCTGACCTACCAGCAGAGTGCGCTTTCCGTTGTGAATGGCCGACTACCCTCCGTGTCCCCTCAATTGCTCTCTCCGCTTGCTCCTCACATCACCTCAATCTCTGACGGTTCTTCGGTGGGTGCAGAAAGAATACCAGTTGAGCTGGACTAACAAGAAATCTAGACACATCAAAAAGTTCTTCTCATTCGTGGTCAAATAGGTGATTATGAATCCGTGGGAGACCTTCATTTGAGTGGAACGCCTGTCCAGAAACCCTACGATGGCACTCTTTTCATCTTTTCACATCAGGATAGCTTCCCAGTCTTCAGTGTCCCTGTGGTCGGCTCTCGTTTCAAAGCCCTGATCCACTTGCAAGCTGGCAAAAACATTCTCAAATTCGAGTTCGTGAAAGCAAGAGCTTCCCACAGCAATGGGGTTACTGATGGCCACGTCAATTGGCTCACTCTCAACTACATGCCTCTCAATGCATCACCACCCCTCCACCTCGCCATCCTCGTCGCCAAGGACTCTCCCGAAACCTTCGACGTACCACCTCGTCGCATGAGTGCTGAAGGAAATGACATTGATATGGCCAAGCGGAAGTACAGGATGGCAGCATATCTGTGGCAAGCATACACAGCCGATCAGATGCAGCGCAATGGCTTCTTCAGTCGCGTCTTTCGTTTGGAGGAGGAGTGGCAACCATCGACCCTTGGTGGCGAAGCTCCCCAGCCATGGCGAAGCGAGGCGAGAATACATGTCATTCGGCTGGACAAAACTGTCGCGGAACTTCGAAGTCCCGATTACGCGCAGCAGAACCCGAATGGCAAAGAAACAGGTTTGTGTCTATCCACTCTTATCGAGCGCTATGCTGACCCTACAGGTGCATTATTCGATATTGCCATGGGCGCGTGTAAATCGTACTTTCGAGCCGCTCCCGGTCAGAAGCAATACGTTTCGGCCATGTTCCTAGACACGCACTGGGACCCCAAACTTAAGCTTATTACTGCTCACGCTGCTCTTGGTGGTGGAGATGACCAACTTGGGCTGGCAATCTTTGGATCCCAAGCGCTACACAGCTATCCGTCTTGCATTCAGGACGTGATTCCTGCGTTCACTGACTGCACTCCAACAGATACCAAATGTGTCGCGAATGATTGCGGCGAGTCTGGAAGCTCCTGGGAAGCTGCAAACATCGGCATTGGAGCACATCTTCATGAAGTAGGCCATCTGTTTGGATTGCCGCATCGACCTTCTGGAGTCATGTTGCGTGACTATGTCCGCCTCAATCGAACCTTCACCGTTGGAGAGCCCTTCTCAACGCGCACCAAGTCGCAAGGAAAGCAGTTTTGTCCACGCGAAGAGGAATGCGCCTGGAGTCGTTTAGACTGCCTCCGTTTCAGATACCACCCATGCTTTCGGCATAATATGGATCGGTATATTCCCACCGACGGCGGCATTCAGGTCTGGGGTCTCGACAATGAAGTCACAGTAACAGCTGATGCTGGCATTGCCTGGATCGAAATCTACGCCGACGATGATGAAATGTGCTATGCTTGGAAGGAATTTCTACCACGCCGCGCTATTCCAGGCCATGAGTCGCCACGATCCGATGCATGCCCAAGAGCTGTACGACTGACTGAGTCCGAGTTCCGAGAACAGCTGAAAGCTAAACTTCCTTCCGATTCTAAACGCGATATCAAGAAAGTGAGGTTGCAGATCTGCTCCACTGCCAACGTGCAGTATACGATCGAAGACTTTGGCAAACTGACTGGCAAGTCGGCCCGCTCCAAGCTGCCCAACGGACAAGTCGCTTATCGAAGTGGAGCGCTTGGTTTTGGCTCAGTTGATGGTCCTGAGGTTCAGACGATGTTTCTGGAGTCCAGCTACCTGAAGATCAAAGAGAAAGATATTTTGGGCAATATCAATCTGAAGAACAAGGTTCTTCGCTCAATCCGAGTCTATCACGGAGCTGCTCTCGATGGACTAGAGTTCTGTTACGAGGACGCGACGAGTCAGATGTTTGGAAAGCAGGGTGGAAAAACAGGTGGTGACGAGTTCACTTTCGACACACGGCGCGGCGAGACATTGGCAGGCATTTACGTGCGAGCAGGACAGTGGATTGATGGTATCCAATTCATTACAACGATGACCGGTAGAAAGAGCCCGCTTTATGGCAACGCAAATGGCGGTTCAGGGTAGGCTGCTTCAAACCGAGTGTGTTGAAATGTCCATGCTAATCGTGAATACAGGCACACTCTCATCCCGCCAAATGGCTACCGGGTTGCCGGAGTCGTCGGATCCTGTAGCAGCTGGCTCACTAGTCTGCAACTGCTGGTGACGCGCTGAACCTGTTTAGCTCACCTTCCCGACCCCGATCACTCGTCCGGTCGCCACAGCGGCACAGATTTTATACCACCTTGTTGAGCTCCAAGGACCCATCATCATTCCCTCACAGCCGAAGTCAGGCCATTGCATCCATCTGGACCAAGGCGGCATGAATTGATCCGACCACAACTTTACACTTTTGCTTTCGATCAGCACGAAATCATACCTGTCCTAGACCTCGGGTTTCCAGCGTTTTCTTCATCTTTTTGGCCCTATCGAGGCAAGCGAGCGCATTATATACCACCTTCTCTTGACGTACACATAGGTCACACTAAGGGATGGGCGGTGTCTTGTATTTCCTTCTACTGGTGGGGTGCGCAGTGCGCATGATAGAATTGACGGAAGGAGGGACGAGCGGTCTTCTCGTTGACCAGGAGTACAGTGGAACTGGATACGGTTTCTGGAGATGCTGGAGCTACAGCCTGGAGCCGCTGTTGTGCAGATAAAGACGGAAAGAAAGATATTGTACATACGGCACCTGTTTGCACCTTAAGGAATTCTATTGCGCCATTGAGAGATAGGCGTGGGCACAATGGACGGCAGATAATGGGTATTTCCATTGGAGGAGCCATGATCAGGCGCCCTACTCTAATAGTAATGTTATTTGTACAGACTTTGTATCGTGTCCGACGTTTTGGTTTTACGCCGCTTGTTCGTCTGCGTATTGTCCATGAACGTACACGTCGAGCGGTTTCGTCTTGTCTCCTCGATCTTCTGCAAAAGGATCTTGGTCTCGCGGTCGAGCTTCCCCATTGCTCTTGTTCCCCGTACCGCGCAGGTGGCTTTGAGAGTATCGCTTTGAGCTTCATTCCAATACTTATTCCTTGAGCTCCACAAAGGCGCTATTCCTGCGCACAAGGCCCTCGAAGCTTTAGATTCCTCTCTTGCGTTGCTCCACTCCCCTTCAGATTCATTTCCCAAATCAAGCCTTCACACCCTTCACACCCTTCCCACCACCACCATCACTTGGCTGCTGCTGTTCCATCCTCGACTGCAACCCGATAATCTCCGCCCTCGTCCTCTCCATCTTCTCCTGCGTCTCCGTGATCTGGGTCTCCACCTCCGTGATCCTCCCCTCTATGAATTTCACGCGTGCCTCGACGCTCATCGTCGTGTCTTGTTTTTCCTGCTTCAGCAACACGGGGCCGACGAGTTTGTAGATCTGGTTCGAGTCTTTGAGAGGTTGGATGGTGGAGAGGACGGAGTTGGATTCGGTGAGTTGGGAGGAGAGGGTTCGGCGTTGGGTTATTTGGGTTGTTAGGTCTGGGAGGGGGGTGTTAGTAGTGAGGGGGCTTGGGAAGATGAGGTGAGGTGGAGGAATGACCGTTTTGGAGTTGTGTGTAGGTGTCTGAGAGGCTTTGGAGTTGTTTTTGGGGGTCTGCCATTTTGCTGGTGGAAATTGGAATTGTGTATAGACAGCTCCTTGGTGTTGTGTTCTGGAGGGGCTCTCTCTTGCTGGGATGACGATGCCAGTCGGCGGGGCCTTCGATTTCTAATAGCAATTTATCGATTCCAGTTCGCAATTGCTAAATTTCTGGCGAACAATCACGACCACGATGCCCGAAATATACCGCTATCGATTTTGATTTAGGTTTTACAAGTTATGTTGGACGTGTATGTAGTTGGGCCTTGGGATGCTGGCCCCCACTGAGATTCCGTTGCCCAGTGCTCTAGACTGGCGGCTTCTCCACCTCGAATCTACAACAACAGCGACTTCAACAGCATCTCTGTCAGATTCTGCATCCAGATTGTGGGACCAGTACGATTAGCAGAAGCCGAACAAGTCCTTGACTCTCTTGAAAACACCGTACAAATCCTACATCCAAGCAAACTCTACCTCCGCCTTCCATACCCAGAAGACGACACCAGGCGGCATCGAACCTCGAACACACACACAATCTCTCACAATGAGCGGCCAAATAGACTGGGTCGGCCGGGCGATAGGGGTCGTCAAACAAGCTATCGAGTATGACACGGCAGGCAATTACGACGAAGCCTACAAGCAATACATGGCTGCCCTCGACCTCTTCATGCTCGCCATAAAATGGGAGAAATCGGAACCAAACAAGGCGATCCTCAAGAAGAAAGTAGCAGAATACATTGAGCGCGCCGAGAAACTGAAAGAGCATCTGAAGGCGGCAGAGGATAAGAAGAAGCCCGCTGTTATCGGGAGTAATGGAAAGGTTTCTGGCGGTGGAGGGAAGCAACCCGGAGATGGACCGGAGGGCGAAGATGCGGATAGTAAGAAGTTGAGGGGGGCACTTCAGGGAGCGATTCTGAGTGACAAGCCTAATATCAAGTGGGAGGACGTTGCTGGATTGGAGCAAGCGAAAGAGGCATTGAAAGAGGCTGTTATTCTGCCGATCAAGTTTCCGCATTTGTTTCAGGGAAAGAGACAGCCTTGGAAGGGTATTTTGCTGTATGGACCACCGGGAACGGGTAAGAGTTATCTCGCAAAGGCGGTGGCTACGGAGGCGAATAGCACGTTCTTCAGTGTTAGTTCGTCGGATTTGGTTAGTAAGTGGATGGGAGAGAGTGAGAGGTATGTTTGTTTGCAAGGGTTCGAGTTTGAGGATGGATATTGACAAAGGCTAGATTGGTGAAGCAGCTCTTCAACATGGCACGCGAAAATAAGCCTTCGATCATCTTCATCGACGAAATCGACGCCCTGTGCGGCCCTCGAGGCGAAGGCGAATCCGAAGCTTCACGAAGAATCAAGACCGAATTACTCGTACAAATGGACGGTGTGGGTAAGGACTCCAAAGGCGTTCTTATTTTAGGCGCGACGAATATCCCATGGCAACTCGATGGAGCCATACGAAGACGATTCCAGCGACGAGTACATATCAGTTTACCAGACACGGCGGCACGGATGCGGATGTTTGAGCTCGCCATCGGCAGCACGCCTTGTGAGTTGAAGCCAGGCGATTTGAAGAAACTGGCCACGGCGAGCGAAGGGTACTCGGGCAGTGATATCAGCATTGCGGTCCAGGATGCGCTGATGCAGCCTGTAAGGAAGATCCAGACGGCAACGCATTACAAGAAGGTATGTTTGCGTTATCGAGAGCAGAGGTATGCATGAAAGCTAATTGGTGTGATAGGTCACGTCCGAAGGCAAGTCCATGCTGACGCCTTGCTCGCCTGGCGATGCTGGAGCTATGGAGATGGACTGGACGCAAGTCGAGTCCGACGAACTTCTGGAACCACCTTTACTTCTGAAAGACTTCGAGAAGGCTATCAAGGGTGCGAGACCGACTGTCAGCAAAGAAGATCTGGACCGCAACTCGGAATGGACGAAGGAGTTTGGTTCCGAGGGTTCGTAATGATGAACGGTGCATGAATTGCCGCTATTTGTCTTAAGGGGGGATGAGAGGATGTCGGATGGCTTTGGAGTTTCTAGCTGCTGATACCATAGCACGGCGTTTTTTGTCTTCCGCGATCAAGAAGAGAGCGTGGGGCCAGCGGATGGACAAAATGTCTTCAATCATACCAAGTCCCTCGAATCATACGGTTGACAGTGACAAATCTCTGGCAACATCCAAAATCGACTTTTGGAAAATCATCGATAGGGAGCCCGAATCGGAAATGTCGGATCGAAAGAAGGCTCCGTGTTGTTCTCCTCGTTCCACTTCAGTCCGAGACACCATAGACAGACAATTGGCACATATCCTCTCTTCCCACTTGCTTGTAGGAAGGAAAACACAAAGAACAATTTCCCTCTTTTTCCCAACGAACCGCGCGATGGTTTCGTTGTTTTTCAGCTACATCCATGTATACCTTCTTCGGTATATATATATATATATATATATATATATATATATGCTCCCTACCAACATCCCGTGTCTAATTCGTCGTGACTAGCCCAGACGACGATGAAGGACGAAGGACGAACAAACGAACGAATGAACGATGATCACAGGCTCGCTAGGTAGAAAGTCAGCAAACAAGTATACAGATGGACCGAGTACCGAGAGAAACCCTGAATCTCTAACATTATCCTCTCCATCAAAAGGAAATCCACCGCAAGAAGGGGACCTCGATGGTTCCAAAATGAGACGAAACGAGTGACCCAGCATCTAGCAACTAGATCAGCAAAGTCGAAGACGTGCGTGTATGGCCCATCATGTCGTAAGCTCATCAAAATAACCCGAAGAATCAAGCGAGGGAACCAAATGCAAATTTCATATAGATAGCCTCTAATAATTCAGGATGAATACCCGCGCTCGTCTCCAGGTCACTCACCACGCGCGCAACGATGACCAGATGCGTTGAGCGTCATCGGGGATAGGTTTGCCAGAAAAGAAAGAAAAAACGCCCTACACCATAGCCAGCCAGCTTGTCGAGCGCTCCCGCATTCTATCCATGTATGCAAAAAGCGAGCGTGTCCGCCACGACCCATCAAACGCACGAATACATGCCCGCAACGCTCAAAAAGCCGCATACTCCTTGGGATCGTCCAGCTCAAACACGCCCTTATGTAATCCGTCAAGAGCTTTCAATCCGTCCGGCGTTAGATCAGGTTTCCCGACCGGCGTGACAGCGCCCGTGAAAAAGCGTGGCTGTTCGATAGTTAGCATTCCTTTCTCGCTCCGTCCGGTCTCGGCACAACACACCTGCCACTCCTTGCCACTGGCCTCCCTTTCTTTCTCCTTCGTCCTCTGGGCTTCTTCAAGCTCCTGCTTCAACGTCGTCGCAAGGCCAAACTTCCGCTGGACGATCGCCTCAGTAACCCCCTTCCAAAATTTTCTCGACTCGTTGGGCAATTGCAATTCCTCCGGTGGGACTGACTTCTGAACCGGGAAAAGCGGGTTCAAATCGATCAACTCGATCTTTTCCAAGGATTTCGCGAATGGCGTGCTTCCAAGTGAATAGTATATCTTATCCTGCCAATTGCCTTCAATACGAGCAACAATATCCGACTCGGCAACCTCCTTGATCTTAGTCTTCGTATCGTTCGCGGGATCGTAGTTGAAAATCAGGCCGACGATTCTGTTCTGGGCACGACCTAGCCAACCTTCTTCTAGGTATTCGAGGATGACTTTTAGACGAGTCTTCGGGCAGACGACGAAACAGGTGTCGGCTACGGAGATGCTTAGGGTTCCTGCTGTCTGTGATTAGCCTTGTGCCCTCAAAGCTCCTGTCACATGCCAAACTACCTCTTAGCAGGCCACCCAGATGTGCTGCTGGATGTGTGAGCTGGTATTGCTCCCCATCCCAGTTATCCAAAGTTATGAAAATGCCCAGATTATGCGCTCCAGCTGTGACCCGTATACTCGTGCCTGTGAATTTGGCGCAAAGATGATCATATCCTTTTGCAGTGATTCCCTTCTGAGGACAATCAATATAAAAGGCAGAAACAGGAGGGTGGTGTGACGTTTGCTCGGTCAAAAATGAGACCCTGACTTTCTCGCCACCGGTGGCAGTAACATCACTGTTCTTCGAGGCAACGCTGGCAGCACTGCTTGGTGGGGCGCTATTAGGATGTTTGAGTTGTTGAGCGGTATCCTCGACGTCCCAATTGCACTGCTCGTGTTAGCTTGGTCCGGCAGGGAGAGCAGAGTTATAAGCGTGCCCTGAAGAATTCGCCAATGACAGAGTTGTATGGCTTTACTGGTTTTCCCTTGACGTATTTCTAATCGCATGTAAGCAGCCGCTCCTGCTCGTCCAGCCAGTATGCCTACCAGATCTTTTGTGAACCAGAATCTGAGTGTACCTAGCATGCGTCCGACAGGGTCCTCTGAGTCGCCGATGCTGAAGGGAATCAGCATGTGCCCCTACACCACAACTCTCTCTCCGTCCTACCTGATGAAAGTCTCTGGTCTGTCCAAATAGTTCCAGTACTCTGCACCCAGATCAGTATACGTCCTTCTACCCGAATCCGGTATTTGGCGTCAGCGCACCAAGATTCGGTATAGGCTCAATGAGCTGTGCAGGGAGTGAGAATCGAATGGCCGCAAGGTCGGAAACACCGATGAATCTGCAGATGGCGTCAGCGCTTTGTACTACCGGTGTTTGAGGCGCGTCTGGTCAAGACCGGCAAAGGGTGGTCAAACCTTCTCAGAATTCCCAAGAATGTTTTCAGTTTTGAGGAATCATCCGGGGCTTTCTCGACCTTGGCTTCGGCGTGGGCTTGAGGGGTATCGCTGGGAGCTATTGGGCCTTTGGCAGCTCCGCCAGAGGTGGCCATGGTAGGATTCGTGGGGCGGCAAGCTGGCGTTTGTATGGAAGTCGAGCGGGTGGCAGAGATAGGATGGTCAGGATACAATAGGTACTCTTGGTCTCAGGGCGTGTCTTCGTTGTGAGGGTGGGTTGCGTTTGCTTCGGTTTTCGCCCTGGCTCTTGGACAGTCGCTATTGACGTACTGGAGCGTTGGAAGCGAACTCGACACTAGCAAAGGCCAACGCCAAACTCGCCCACCGTGTGTCGTACCATATCATGCCGAACGCGGCAAGCCATCCGTCTTCGTCCTGCCGATGCTTTCACTCTCTAATCCCCTTCATAACGGGAGAATCACGGTGGCCTCGAAGGTTCACCAGCAGCCAATCACCTCTCCATGCACCAGAAGGGCGGCATCCGAATCGTGCACCTCGTATTCGTGCGAGACTAGGGTACAGCCTGGACACTGGACACTGGACACTGGACACTGACAGCAAGAAAAAGCACGACATGGATGGAGACGCGCCACACTGACTGAGCTTCACGTCTTGATCACACTTCTTTGGAAAGGATACTCCCATGGGATTTGGAGACGATACTCATTACTCAGTACACGGCCTCGAGTCTTATCTCCTCTTGGCCTACGTATGGTGCTACTGCCCTCAGCCTCGCTTCCGCTTGAGCTGCCCCCGTCACAAGACAGCGACCATCCTCGGGGATGTTCCTGGCAAACGTTTCGCATCTGAAAGCGCGTCGACAGCACTGGTCCGCTCCAGATTATGTTTTTCCATTTCTTCTCTGGACAGGGTCTTCTTGTCCGGGAACGCATCCGTCCTCCTGAACCCATCCCTCATCAGAGATTCCCAAATCTCCTCTCCATAACTAATCATCCCACCCCCTCCAGCTCCCAACATCACAGACAGTCTCGACCTTCCCATCGCACCAAACCTCCACATCAAACCTTTCTTCGCCCGTCGTCTCCGGTCCAGCCATCCTCTCGAGAACAAGATACATCTCCGCGAACCGCCGCATCTCTGCCCAAAGATCAAGTTCAGGGGTTCGGACCTCTCCTCCGCCGCCCGCTCCATCCCTCGCATACGAGTATTCACCTTCATTACTGACACCTAGAATTTTCCTCTCGGGACCGCGTCCGAGTTCGATGCTCAATCTGACAGGCGATCGAGTCGATGGAGCACTTGATCCGCGAAATTTGGCAACGGCGCTGAACTTGATCAAGCGTCGTGGTGACATGGGCGCTGCGATTTTGTTGTTCTTCCAGTTGAAACAAGCCATTGGCAATTCCTTACTCAATCGCCCTGCATTCTCGCCCGGCAACTGCTTCAGCTTCGTGCTAACTTGACTTTCAACCCTCAACGTGAACGCTGCCTTCTGGCCTGCCTCAAAGGTGGAGCAGATAATCGTGTAGGTCCCTGCATCGATTTCGGGAATCTCGGCGTAGGCACTGCCGCGGCGGTAATCGCCAGAATCGACGATGATATCTTTCTGAGTAAGGCTGATGATTCTCTTTCCGTGGCCGCGGACGAGTTTGACGTGGACATTCAGATCCGAGGAGGGTGTTTCAAGAAGCAAAGCGAGAGTGCTCTTATGCGCCACCGTTAGGCTGAATTGCGGGTTGGTAGAGTAAGTGACGATATGCGCTCCTCCACCTGCTGTGGCGTTCGTCCAGCCTGACTCAGTGGTAGAAGAGTATTCGAATCGACTTGCCGCTTGTGAGATCTGAGCCTTCATATCCGAGAAGGCCACAAGAGAGAAAGTATGTTTGAGAGGTGGGAGGTCCTGTTCTGATATCACAACCGTGTATGTCATCTGTGCTGGAACATCGAGTCTCACAAGGGTTTGTGGTGCATCGACGTAGGGACCGCGCTCGATCGGTGTGCATGAGATGGGAATGCGCTGGCCCTTTCCACCATATACGTACAGGCTCATGTACCCAATAAACTGCCCAGCGGACCCCACTTTGACATTTACCAAGCCGTCTCTACTCAGCTCGGAAGTGTCTTTGAAGTGACGGCAGAGGAGTAGCCATAGAGTGCCGGCTTTGGCGCAGGAAATGGCGAATTGCGGGTTGTCGACGAAACTCCCACTAGCACTTCGTTTCGTCGTTAGATCCCACGCGAAGTGAATATCTTGCCGGTGTGAGAAAAGGCCCGAGTTCCAGTTGAGATATATCGAGTCAAAGTATTGCAAGACATTGTTCCAGTCGATCCAGAAAGTGCCCGGCGATAGCTCTTCCTTTGCAGCAGTGTCTGGAGTGTTCGGGTGGCTGTCCTCGATTCTTGAAAGTCTCTGCAGAAAAGCTTGCGGGATGGACCCTTTCCAGGAGCCACCCTCGCACCATGGGTTCTTGAGCAGCATAAACTTGCGATCCTCATCTTCTTTCATGTCGAGAACGGCATAGTCATGTTGACCAGCAAGGCCCGAATCTCTCTCCGTTCGATGCGACATTTTTGCTGTTCCCATCGTGACGAGAACATCCCCATACTGAAAAGCCTTGGACATTCGCTCCCAAACGTTCAAAGGATCGGTTGTGTCGTCCTGCAAAAACACTTGTTCAGGGATCCAACCGGTGAGAATCCAAAGATCGGTACTAGAATTACTCCCGGGAAAGTCATAGCCTCCCCGAACTTTCAGATAGGCTTTCTCGAAGAGCGCGGGCCAGAGGAGCGCGGGATTTTTCCTGTCAATGACATGCAGTAGCCTTTGCGTGCTGGAAACAGGTAGGCGATCGTCAATGACGACTTTTCGATAGCATCCGTTGAAGTTGAGCTTGAGGATGTACTTGCCGTTTGGCGAGATTTCGGGCTGCTGTTCGTCGTGGTTGTAGGGGAACAGGATGTCGTGCATTATCGTCGCGTGTCCGTTGCCAGCCCTGGAGGCTCCAGCGGCAAGGCTGGCAACGACGGAGCAGTCGGTTGCAGCATCTTGGACTAGATCAATCGGACGGGTTGCCTGCATAGTTGGTCGTAAATTGCTGCGACTGCCGGGGAACCAAGAAGGTGGAGGAATGGCTTCATGGGCTCGCTTCCACCCACAGAATGATTTTAGCTGATGCTCTGAAAGACAAAGGTCTGATGTATCCCTGTTTGTGTTAGCAAAGTTATGGTCACTCCGTGTGGATTATTCACTTGAAAGGCTCCCCTCCATCATCAAGGGCAAACTCTTCTGGCTTCGGTGGTCCTGCCCATGGTGGAAACTTGAATCCATTAAGCTTCGAGGCATGCAACAGCAATACCTTCTCGGCTACGGGGAGCACCCTTGCCGATACTGGTGCTTCCAAGCGCGCGGTAGGCTTCGACCTGCGTGGCTGAAGGGCGAGCGTAGGATTACCCGCTTGCGACTGGATAGTGGGTGAGTTTGAGACGAGTGCCGGAGCGTGATTGTTCAACGATGCAGCTGACGATGGAGGTGAGCTGACTCTTGCCTGGAGATCAGGACGCTGGGGTGGTACCAATCGGAGATCGATATTCGCAAAAGATTGTGCAAGGTCAATTTCTTTCTTCACCGGTGCCCAGACCAATGTCTGCTTGATCCGTTCCGCTTCATCTAGCAGGCGTTTACATCGAGCACGTATTTCTGGCCTCTCCGGTTTTGAGGCTATCTTCAAAGCGTCCATACAAAGCTCTGTGGCTTGCATAGCAAGTGAAAGCGCCTCATCTTTGGTCGATGCATTCTTGATACGGGCTTCAATGCTCTGACGGATGCAATTAGCGACGCGTTCTCCAGTGCACAACAAAGCCCCAGGCGTTCCATCTGAGATCTCTCAACGCTTTTGAAGAGATTCTGTCGACCCTCTTCGTATACGACAAGAGAGAAAGTCTGCCCCCAGAGATGGGATGAATGTGACTCCAGACTCTCCAAATTGAGGCCTTGATCCGATCATGGGATTAGGCTCACCGCAGACTCGGCATTGAGCGACGCGACCTGGCTAGAGATCGAGCTTGATGAGCTCATCGTGGATGATATTGCTCTGCTGATGCTAGGATGCCATCGATGGGGAGTGTACGAAATTCAAGAAAGGGGATGAGGGAAAGAGAGGTCAAGCTTTACGACCCCCGGATGTTGATGTTGTTGTTTGCGCTGGAGGGATCCAAAGCTGCCAATGAAGCAGCTTCACATGGCCACGGATCTATGGATCCCGTCGAACGGAAAAGCCCAGATGTGGCAACGGTTGGTGGAGATAAGATGAGATGAGGTGTTGAGGTGATGGTTTGAGGATCAGGACTTGGGTCGCGGCCAAACCACGAAGATCTGGTTCACACTGGTGCCCCTCCATGGACAATTCGTCAATTCTGTGTCTGCCAGTCTCCGATCTAACGATATCTCCTTTGAATTCATACACCACCAACTTGGGATCGCTATCGATGGTTTTCTAGCGAGACAATTTCTCAACGTCGCCGGAAGTTAATCGCTGTTGATCTGGTGTTACAGACGATGAATCGCTTGATAAGATTTTTATCGAGGGACATGGAATTACTAGTAGCAAACGCGCTATGCCTCCCTCAACGAAGTCAGCCCAAACCTTGTAGAACCTCCGACCATTCGCTATAGATGAGACTTAGAGGGACCAAACGATCAGCCGCGAATTGAATATATCCAACGCGTCACGGCTGACATTTGACATTGGACATTGGACATTGGACAGCCTTATCGATAGGGCCTCAAGATAGCGGCCACCTTGGTCGGTCCCGGCATTGAACCTTGTAACCTCGGCTTCAATCAGCAACAATTGAGCTGCCGCCGAGAGGCTCGTTTTCTGCCAGGAGGTGCGCATTATACCACCCGCAAGCATCCTTTCGGAGACACTCTCTTCAGGTCCATTGACTTGATATGTCTGTCTGAACAACAAGACCTCCCCTTTACTCTGTCGCCATACCGTCAGTCGAAGCGCGTACATTCCCCGCGCCTTCAACTTTTCTCCTCTCCACCGCTCTTCCTCGAGGAAGACCAGGAGTATCTAAGGATGCCTGTTCAATCGAAAGAGGCACCTTTGCCGCCATGGGGATTTGCTGTAGCTGGTGCGGCTGGTGCTGTCATGGCAAATCTTCTGGTCTATCCATTGGACATGTGAGTATGGGCACTCCGTCGAACAGAGCCAGGGCTGACCAGAAATGACAGTGTAAAGACCAAACTACAAGTCCAGATCAAGAAGTCGCCCAAAGCTGACGAAGTAGCCCTTTCGAGCGACCATGTACACTACGAGGGAACTTGGGATGCGATAGCAAAGATCCATGCAGAAGAGGGGTTCGCAGGTCTCTACGCTGGATTGGCAGGCAGCTTGATCGGTGTCGCCTCTACAAACTTTGCCTACTTCTACTGGTATACCGTCGTCCGAACTGTGTACCTGGCGAACCAGAAAACTGCAGGCCCTCCAGGAACTGCTGTTGAGCTGTCTCTGGGCGCAGTCTCGGGAGCCCTTGCGCAATTGTTCACAATCCCCATTGCTGTTGTAACGACGAGGCAACAGACCATGCCAAAAAGTGAGCGACAGGGTATGTACCAAACTGCAAAGGACGTGGTCAATAGCGAGGATGGATGGACTGGGCTATGGAGAGGATTGAAAGCGAGTCTAGTGCTTGTGGTCAATCCATCAATCACATATGGCGCATACCAGAGATTACGTGTACTTCTGTTCAAGGACAAGAAGGTGCTGAGGCCCTGGGAGTCGTTCCGTGAGTGCCTGCAATCCATCTCGGGAGTGCTGTTGCTAATACGGACGTAGTTCTAGGTGCCATGTCAAAGTCGTTGGCGACAATTGCTACACAGCCATTGATTGTTGCCAAGGTCGGATTGCAGTCGAGGCCGCCACCAGCACGAAACGGCGTCCCTTTCAAGACATTCGGCGAGGTCATGGCATTCATCGTTGAGCATGAGGGATGGCTGGGCTTATTCAAGGGCATTGCACCGCAAATATCGAAAGGCATCATTGTCCAGGGTCTTCTCATGATGACGAAAGAAAGGTACGATTGATATTTCCCATGGCTTATACACTTTTGCTGACGTTCTTGACAGAGTTGAGCTACTCTTCATCGTCCTATTCCGAGCCTTTCGACAAATGCGCACCGACAAGCTCCAAAAACTCGCAAATCATGCGGCGGAGAAGGCTGGTAAGGCTGCGCCTGTGTTGCTCAAGTAGAACTTGAGCTGGTGGAAGTGTGATGACCATTTATTGTTCGGTGTATATGTTGGGCATATTTGCATCAGTTAGGTACTTGGATATGCTGTGCTTTGGATGAGTTGGTTAGTATTCAGCGGTTGAAGGAGAAGGTTTCCTGCCTGGCATATAGATGGAGGGATCGAGGGAATACAAAGAAGATAGTAGACCTGTTCTTCGAAAGTTTTTTGATGCTCACGTTGCGCTCCGCCAGCCAAGGCGGTTTCCAGATGATACGGAGGCTCGAGATTTCAAGTGAAGTGGAAATCTTGATTGATTGCCTATTTATCGCATTTCCATGTGGCTGTGAGAACAGCTCGGATGAATTATTTCGCGCGTGATGTATTATTCTTAAATGCGTCACGCTCGTCAGCAAGCTCCCGAGCTCTTTCAAAACAACAACATCAAAAGGCTCCACCTTTCGCACCACTCCTCTCTCCCATCCACACACCCACGTCCACAGAACAATCACCAACCAGTCCACCAAAATCTCCACACCCTACCAGCTTTATTCGGTCCGTACCGAACGGACACACATGACGATGGCTTCCCGTCTTTTCGCTCGCGCACCCTTGGCCATCGCAACACCGCAGTCGAGCTTAGGTGGAAGGAGGACGTTCGGTCAGACCGCTGCGAGGTTTGCGGGGGAAGCCGCGGCGTTGCCTGCCAGGAGACCTGTTGGAGCTTTTAGGGGAGGGTGAGTGGTGTCTTTTCGTTTGCTGCTTTATGCGGATTGGGTGGAGGTAGATGGGCCGATGGGTGGAGGGGGTTGGCTAAGGGATGGGGATGGGGATGGGGAGGAGAAGGAGCAGTGGAATGGCGGCTATGTAATTTCTAAGAGATGGTGTTTCACTGGGATAAAGTTGGGGTTCCTGGATGGAAATACCTAGGAAGAGGAAGAGGAAGAGGAAGGGAAGGAAGTCGGGCACACGACTGATTTCAATGGACAAAGCTAGATCCTTTCCGAGAGACACACTGGCCGCTTACACAACACAACAGACTTCTCGGTTTCCTATCTGGTTCCTTTCTTGCGGCTGGTGGCATGTACTTCTACGTCTTGCAGGAATACAGGGTCAGCAATGAGTTGTTGACCGAGGATATTTACGTATGTCTTTTCCGATCCTTCCCACTTCACACATCGACTTCGACAGGTCTGACTATTTGTTCTAGCACCTACAAGCCACCGTCCAGAGGATAGAGAGCTATGTCCGCGTGTTGGAGGATAAAGTTGACAGCAAGAAGAAGTGAGAAGCCGGCAAAGACAGCGGAGTTGCATCGAGAAGGTGAGAATGGAAAACAGCGGCACAGGTATTTTGAGGCTAGGGGAAGCGGCACGGTTGGTGGCGAGAAGGTATCTCGGGCAATTGATGCGATACTGCAATAGGTATGTAACAGTAACTTGTAGCGCGAATGCGAGTGCAGTGGGTGATGGAACGGTAATGGCAATAATGCCAGTTTTGACACCCCTACGATCATTCCCAATTGAAGCCGTCTCTCCCCATCACTTCTCGATGGTGCAGGTATGTTCTAGATGAATTGCTTAATGGCATGTGCAAACGTCGATATCTACCACATAACGACCCTCGATTTTTTCTTCTTCTTCTTCTTCTTCTTCTTCTTCTTCTTCTTCTTCTTCTTCTTCTTCTTCTTCTTCTTCTTCTTCTTCTTCTTCTTCTTCTTCTTCTTCTTCTTCTTCTTCTTCTTCTTCTTCTTCTTCTTCTTCTTCTTCTTCTTCTTCTTCTTCTTCTTCTTCTTCTTCTTCTGTACAGATGAAATTCCAGTCACAACCAGTGCACGTTTCTATTCCACCATGTCAAGGTCAATGCCCATGTACATCCAAATGGCGGACACATTGCGGTACAACCAAGATCGACGGAGTGAAAGGAAGCCTTTGGTCCGTTCAGCTGGGAAAATCAGCAATTGTTCACACGTGAACGACGCAGCGCGACCACCATTTTTTCCAAGACAGATTCGCGTGGTGCTGCTTTCGTCGGGCGAGAGGATCGGTTCGGGGGCTGGTGTGTCCATTTGGTATTGTGGGTACTTTTCCTACTGAACTTTCTTTCCCTGATGGAGATCGGATGCTGGTTCAGAGGGAAGCGTGCCATGCTGCTCCACGACGGTTTCAGCTGCGCGATATGTAGGGTAGGTAGGTAGGTAGGTAGGTGGGTAGGTAGGTAGGGTTCACAAGGATAGTGATCATCACCAAAGAGTATCCGTTGGTTCACGTGGTGGCGGCGACCCTCCAAGCCCAGCTGGCTATACCATCAAGATACTTGGAGTCCATCAAGGATACCGTCAAAGGAGTAGCACATCCTCTCGACTTCCAAGCAATCAAACAGCCTTCCTCTTCCTCCCGCCACCCCTCCGCCAATTCCAAACGGCCTCCTGCGCCATGGCAATACTGCTCATATGGCCCCTCTCCCTCTTGCTCTCCTCCGTCATTACATCGACAACCTTGCCCTCCTCAACCGCGTTCCACAGCCCCCTCGCCAACACCGCCTTCTCCCCCGCAACGCCCGAAACACCCAGATTGCTTTCGTCCCCAAACTCGCCGATGCCCAATCTATACAGGATTCTCCCCAGCGTCTGGAATGCGATGCACCTCTGCGCTGGATAAGTGGAGCGTGCCAGGAGAGCGAGTTCGGGGATGGTATACCCCGCTGCCGAAGGCGCGAGGCCGTGGTGGTGCAGGCCGAGATCCGTGGGGAGGGAATTTGATAAAGAAGGTGGGATCAGAGCGCCTTTGAAGTCGAATCGCAGATCGGCGGGAACGAGATCCTGTTGCGAGGGTGCGTAGGAAGCGTCTTCGTCCTCTGTGGCTTTGGACATCCAGGAAAGTTTCGAGGGGTCGTGGGCGAGATTGGGGAAGTACTTGGTATGCAGATCTTCGAGGAAGGAATCCGAGTTTGGATCGAGGTCGGGTGCCGGTGCTACGGGGAAGTGAACGGAGCCGCCGTCGTCGTTTATTGAGGCGGGATCGGGGAGGGTCTGTGGTGGGAGTTCGAGGTCGGCTTTTGAAGAGGGTTGAGAACTTTCTGATGATATCTTAGGAATGTCCGGTATGCTATGGCGTTCTGCTGTTGGGTTTCGTCGCTCTTCTTCTGGGGCTGTACCGGGCGACGCAAAGGATACCTTTCGTTCGACCTTCGGCGGCCGTTCCTTGACTGCGTCTGGTTTTCTCTTCATTTTCCACGGCCGACTCGGTTCGTCATCAATGTTTGCTCGTTTGAGTAATTTCTCAAGCAACGCAGGACTCAATCCCGAGAAGAGTTCTTGACGCTCGGCCTCGATTTCGGCCGGCGACATCTGTGCAATCGTCCTTCGATTCTCTTCATCGATTTGCCATCTCTCCAACCCGTCCCCTGGATTCCGCGACAGCAGACTCGTGCCTGGAGGCGGTGGCCGCTCAACATCACGAGGTGGCTTGACATGCTCGCCCGATTTCTGCCCACTCTTATTCTGCTTGAACCGCGATGATCCAGTCCGTTTCTTGTGCTCGGGAAATCCAGTGACGGTGCTCTTCAGAGTGGGCGGCTTAACGGTCGTCGTTTCCCGCTCCAGCACGTCGCCGATGAAATTTGATGCAGACTGGCCATCCTGCATCCGCGGCGCAATTCCATCATCATCCAGGTCGATTTCGAAACGTTCCCCCCGTAGCGTCGACATGATTAGTGTGTCTTGTTTTGTTTTGTTTTGTTTTGTCGATGAGTGAGAGATAGATTGCGCTGGAAATGCCCCGAGTTTGTGGAGCAGTCATCACGTGGTGCCTGTGGCTGGTGTTGTCCAAAGATATTGGATGGGTCATAGGGAGGCCAATGAAACAATGGATCGATGTTGCGCAGGCCTTGCCTGTCAGCAGTGTCAAGGACGCACACAGTATAGTTAGCGGGTTCTGGCGGGCTGATTCTGGCCCGCCAGATGTACCTAGGAGTCTAGGACGGCCGACTCGTGACAGCAGTATATTCTTAAACAGTGACTGACGGTTTGTACGGACGACCCAGACGGCGAGTTCGCTTTTGCTCTCGCGATGCTCTCGCGTTGATCTGGCCGGTCTGGCGCCCCCCAGGTGCAGCTCGTAGGGGTTACCGTGCTCCTTGACGCGATAGCCGAGTGCCAGTTAATGTCGGATATGGGCAATCATGTGTCTCAGGCATTGCGAAACTCGACGCTGCTGTGGCTGAGGACATGTTCCCCCCCCCCTTCATGGACACCCGGACGGCCGCGACGGGCGCTTCAAGAAATCAACTACGATGGTATATCACGAGGCAAAGGAACAGGATTGCTACCAGTACATGTGCATTCAAGTGCGCCTGTCAACATGATTCCAAGGTTCCGTCAGATATCACTCCCAGTCTCCATCGTCACACCCGGCCACTGGCACTGGCAGCAGTTCGGCTGGCGTGCCTATAGCCAAATCGGGTTCGCTTCAGATCAGGTACTGTGTATGGATCAGCCTCCTCCCTCCCCAGGCAAGCTTTCGTGCTTCTTTGCCGAGAGCCAAAGAAACTGCGTTTTAGGTCTCGTTGAATGCTTGCTGCACTGACCCCCCAGATTTCTGACGAGCAATCTTTCTCGTTGCGCCGCGCCTGCTGATGTTCCCCCAATTCCTGATATATCGACAACACCCGCCTATTCTCGCACCGCTGCTCTCTCGCTCTTTTCCTCCCCTTCTCCCATCCACCCAGACACGTCTTTTCATCCTATTCCATCCTCTCCAATCCCGGACATCCCTCCAAACCATCGCCATCCTGTCGCCCCAATTGTCCTCCGCTCGTACCCGGGTTTTGAGCTGCCGACCGCTGTCTGCCGACTGTTTCATCCGCATTTTGTTGTGCATCTGCTGTTCTCGGTCGGCCTCCTCGCCGCTGGTGGTGAGAAAGCAGTGCAGCAGCAGACCCAACTGCCAACTCACACGCCCAACGCATTCCGGTCCTGCAAATCACATACACACCCCCCATATACTTGCCTCTGCTGACGAGCCATATCGCTGCTGCTGCTGCTGCTGCTGCTGCTGCTGCCAAACACTGTGAGTTTCGCAGTATTCCCTTGGTTTCATGGTCCAGAGTTGTTGTTGGCGCGCACAACCATGGAGGCAGGACCAGGACCAGCGGCCAACGACGATCCGCTCTCTTCGCCGCCGTCGTCGGTGCTCAGCGATCTGAGTCCGCCGCGATCGGATTTGGCGAATCACCAACGCGCTCGCGATAGTCTGAATTTTGGTGTTGCTGCACAACCCCCGGCTAAAAATAACCCCCCTGACCCGCCACCCGCCACATCCACCGCATCCTCGCTCTCAGGCACAGATCAGAAGCAGAAGAAATCGCGAGCCCCTGTTGTGCTCCCCGATGGCACCGTGCGAGAACGCAAGAAGCCGGGTCCCAAGCCCAAGCCCAAGGACCCGAATGCGCCAGAGAAGCCACGCAAGAAGCGTCAGAAACTGTCGGATGCGCAGGCACCTACCTCTGCACCCGTGCAGACCAAGCTCTTCAGCAACGCGAGCCCCATGGAGGGTGTCGAGATGTACCGTCAAGACCAGCCTCGATTGACGCAGCCGAGCCCAGTGCCCCAGCAGCGATCGCTGAAGGAGATGCATCTCGGTTCGACGTTGCCATCCAACTCGCATGTTGCCCCCCTTGGCACGCCCAACACTCCACGGCCCGCGTCGAGTGGTCGAATTTTCGATCCAATTCGAGGCGACACCGTTCAGGCCGGCCAACAAAGCAGTCGCATGTCAAACCCCTCTGGTTCCCCTACGCAGCTTCACAACTCGACACCTCTGGTACCTTCAAGTCTCGTGACGTCTGCGCCTGTCTCCCCTTTACCTCCATCAGCAAAACCTCAGCACCAGAATCCGTTCACCGCACCGCCGAACTCTGCTCTCGCACCCCATCCAAACAGCAGCAGCAACAACAACAACAACAACAATATCGGCCGCGTTCAATCCACCACGGCCATGGACATGGACACGGATGTGAAGCCAGCAAAACAACCCTCCAGCGCTGGCCCTGCATCGAACGCGCCAACGCCTCCGGCAGCGCCTAAACGAGCAAAAGAGCAACCACCGCCATTGCCGAGTGGGAGTGGATTGTTATCAGCCACCCCGCTAGGCAGCATCGGATCTGCGCCCACAAACGGCAATGCAGGCACCAACATCTTTCTCACCTTTTCACTGGTAGGCCAGAACAATGTCACCATCAACTTTGCTCGCGAGGTAGAACGCAAGTACGGCTTTGCTGCCTTGCATCCACGACTCGCTGCACGAAACGAGAGAAAGCGTGCTCTTGCAGCGGCTAGCAACGCCCTCGAGAAAGAGGCAGGTCTCGGATCTGTGGACGACATGTCATTGGATCTTTCTGAACCAGACAGCAACAACGAGACGGGCGGGAACGAAGAAGATTCTGCCAATGCACCGACGGACGGACGTAAAAGGAGGAAGAAGAAAGCCGAGGAGTATGATCGTGGCGATGACTTCATTGATGACACGGAAATGGCTTGGGAAGAATCGGCTTTGATGGCCAAGGATGGCTTCTTCGTGTACTCTGGTCCCCTGGTCACTGAACCGGAGAAGGTCACCATCGAACGGTTGGTGTTTCTCCTTTCGCTGATGATCACGCAATGTCACTAATTCCCAACAGCGCCGACGGAACCGTCAAACGTGGCCGAGGCCGTGGAAGAGGCGGAACTGCCAGGGGTGATGCGACTGGACGCGGTCGTGGCGGAGGAGGCGGACGTGGTTCACGCGGCGGAGCTACCGTTCGTAAACCTCGCGTCACAAAAGCTGACCGTGCCATGATGGAGCAGGAGAAACTGGAACGTGAAAAGATGGCTGCTAATTTGGCTGCGAAACAACCAGGTGTCCCGCAATACGGCGCCCCATCAGCAAGCTAGCTTTTTTTCCGCTGGTGGAGGAAAGCCATTTCCGTTCTGTGCGAGGGCGCGACAGGATCACACGAATCAGAGGTGAATACACGAGCGATTTCCTATTTTAGCTGGTTGATGGATACGATACGATCCGATGCCATCCCAGACCGCACGTTCAGGGTGCACTTTCCATTCCACGATTCCTTGATTGTACGTCTTCCCTGAAGGCGTTATGAATGGACACGGGCAACTTGTATCATTACCTTACTGCATTGGATTCGGGTATGGACATTCGGAGACATGGGAGAACTGCTCTTTTTTTCCGTCCACGGCAACGGGCGACCACAGTCATCTTCTTACATGGGCTTCATGAGGATGGCTTTCCTACTGGCTGATTATTTTGATGTCGGAGTTTATTATTTACTGTTAACATGGGGACATCCAGGGCGGGGGCTCACGCTATCAGCCAACTGTATTTCTAGCATCTTTATGACGGTAGAATGGGAAAGATCGAGGCGAGGGTGGGGAGTGGATGATGTAATACACCATATCCACGTCAAGTACTATCTTGCTCTTGTGTACATGTCAAGGTATGTCCCGAGATCAGACCTTTCTTCATGGTGCCAGTCCCAAAGTGCGTTTCCGCCAGTCCCACCTCCGTCAAGGCGATCAAAACGAGTGAGCGGAAGTCCGTCCACGAGATTCCATTCCTCATACTTGTCGTTGTCGATGTCGATATCGTTTTCGACACAGGTGAAGAACACCTCCTCGCCCATCGCAGGCCAGTCCCGACGATCGAAGAGACCACACTGAGGGGTTTGATTGTGAAAGCCCTTCAACGTCTTGAGCCTTTCCAGACCTCCGTCGTCAATGATGAGATTGTCCGCGTGAGCCGTGTGGAATGCTGATGGCCCGAGTTCGTAGACATCATCTTTGTATCTTTGAGAATCCGTCGAGTGACGAAGGGGGATCAGTGGCCCCTTGAGCGTAGCATGGCCACTGTTCACCGGCCCGACAAGACCAGCGACGGGATAGGTGCGAGCATCGATCAATTTGGCAAGGAATTTTTAAGCCCGGATTGTTCTGGGGTCACTGACTGGACCATTCATACAAAGCCAGGACCATGTCGGTGTGGAGGTAACTCGTCAATGACTGTTTGCGTGTGGACGCAGTGTCTGGAAAAACCTGAGGAAGTGCACCAGCGCAGGGATCCGAGAAAATGCTCACGCCATAGACCAGTCAGTGGATCGCGAGGCATGATTGAATGCACTCAACCAATCAGGTCTTGAGTCCTGGATGATGCACAAGGAATCAATCCAGAGATATCGCAATCCGATAGCGAGGCACATGCTGACTGCTTCCTAGAATGTCCGGGGCAGAGACGGAAAAGGAACATCCTGCCTCAGGGATTTCTCATAGTGATTCGTAGGCATCCATTTTCAATTTCGAGAGCAAAGTCGACAAGTGCTGGCAAATGCCGACGACGAATCGGCAACATATTTAGCGATACCGAACTCGAATTGAGAGTGTCGTTGTTATAATCTAGTAAGCCAATGTTCTTGGCGGACACGATTTCATGGACGGACTGTGCCATTTCCGTGTTCAATGTCTGACCTGTCCGAGGCTATGAACAGAGTATTGAATTCTGGCTGGGGTATAATTATCGTTTACTCAGTCGGTCAATCATGGCATCTCGGTCTAGCTTTCCTCTTCATCCCCTTTAATCCTTATCTCTTCGGATCACCACAGACTGCACATCGGCCACTGTCACCATGGTTGATGAATGCACTTCCCTCGCAAATGGCACTCTTACACTTCCAAGTATTTCGCAAGATGTTCGGCTTCAGGACATTGGAGCAAACCATGCAGAGAATATCGTTTTCAGCATTTTCAAACGAGCAGGTTGGACACGTCATTGAATCCGACTGTGCTGGGACTGATGGTTCAGGGTTCCTAGTAGGTGGAGATCCTCGTGTTGGTGATTTGTGAGATGTCGGCATTGATTTCGATATCGACATAAGTGATCGGGTAGAGTTTGCAGTTGAAGCCGAGGGCTTAATCGCCTCGACCGGCTGTTCTTGTTTGGACGTAATCGACAACGGCTTCGATTTGACTTCCTCACTCTCGGAATCACTTTCTGAAGTCGTGCCGTCGTATTTTGAAACTGAAGCTGACTTCCTCGCTGGCCTCCTTGCAACAGAAGCAGGAGGAACATCCATCATCCTCAGCTCCTCCATCTCCCTCTTCACATCCTCATCGTTCTCATCTTCTGCGCCACACACGCGAACCATACCATGGCCTTGCGGATCTGTAATCTTCCTCCCATTGCGGTCTGTAGCAGCTGTATGGTCGTCTAGAGCATGCCAGTCATCATCCGATTCTGTCTCGCTATCCGCCTCCTCCTCTTTGATGACCTCTTCCTTCTTTACCATTTCGAATCGTGCCAATGCAGCAGCGGCTCGCAGTTCCCGGCCTCTTACGCTACCAGCAACCCTAGGTTTAGCCTTCTGCTTTTTGCCTTCCTCGAGTTTGACTCGTGTATCCTCGTCGTCACCCAGCTTCTTGCCGCCAGTGCCAAACTTTTTGAGTATCCGCTTCTGCTGCCTCTCCGCGTACGTGAACTCAGGCTTCTCCTGCTTCCCGTCGCCTCTCTTCCTCTTCCTGCCTCTGCCCTGCCGTCTGTACGTCCCACTACACACATGTTCAGGCAGATCTCCCTGTGAGACAGTCTGTGCCTCAACAAACCTTCCATCAATAGCTCTTCCACGTCCCCACATACCCTCTCCAACGTAATCTTTGTCCCACAACACCTTCACCTCTTCACAGTAGGCATTTCTAACCTTCCAAAAGGAAGGGCTATGATTCATCTCCTTGCAGTGAGCAAGCTCATGCATCATCACCAGCTGTACATGCTTGAACGGTAACCACTGCCCACTTTTTCCCCTCAAAACCAGCTCGATGAGCTCACCAGCATTGAAATTCCGCCCGGCGAACTCGGGGTTCCATTCATGTTCAGCGAGAGCCATGACAGCGGTATGGTTCTTCTTCATGATCGGGTAGCATTGTGCTGCGATTCGTGAGAGGAAGTCGCGGGAGTGCTCCTCGTCGGGACCGGGAAGCGGGCGGATAAAGTTGATGAGGGCGTTTGGTTGGAGAGTGCGGGCATTTATGCGTTCGAAACCGAGAGGCATTGTTGCGCCGCATTCGGGTTAAACGAGCGTGAGCCCAGACATTAATATGCCATCTTAGAAGGTGTTGACGATTTGTTACGAAAATGGTGGAGGATGACGAGTCAAGAGTGTCAAGTACGCGACTTGGGTTCACGTCGAAACGTGATATGCTCGAAAGGCACGCTTTTGATTTAATCCCTGGCAACTGAGAGCAAAGAACTGCTTAGAGATAATAGACCTCGATTTGAGGCTGGACACTTCTTATGAGCGTTTGCGGGTCGAGAACATGATCATCGGGATATCTGTCTCAACGTCGCGGATTCTACCTCGGAAAAACTGAATAACCATATCTAAACATCGTTCTACAGACTCTCATAAGCTTTTTCTCACTCATGACTCCCGAACAAACGGCACCGGCGCACGAGGCGAGTACTCCCTCGTCTGTTTCCTTGCTAATCTTGCTACTTCGAATGGTATTCTATCCTCTTCCGAACCATATCGACACTTTCATTTCTCCATTTTCCCAATTTCGTCTCCATTTCCACCTCACCCGACTCAGCTTCTAAATCTGTTGCTCTTCGGCACCGCCGTATTGTAATTGGAATGATGGCAATCTGCATCAATTCAAACCACGAGCACAAGATCGGCGAAGACTGATAGAGTTTGTTGTCCATTCCATCTGTGACGATGACGATGAAAGAGGTGTACCAATTATGACCTGGCAGCGCACAGCCAAATCGATAGAACGCCGCCGCAGTGGGGAAGTTCGTCAGGGAAGATATTATGCTCAAAATGACCCATGTCAATTCGAAAAAAGCAGAAACTGCATTCTCGTTGTCGTATTGCGAACCGTATACTAGGGACATCAAGCCCAGGAACAAAAGTTGAAAGCACGAGGAAGGCCAACCAGACGCCAATGACGAATGTCTTCCGATCCGCTCGCTATGGCGTGATACCTCTTCTGGAATCCCTGCTGGACATGGCGTTGCTCTCCTGTCGCTCTTTGTTGATAGTTGTGGAGAATTTGAAGGGATTGAGACCACTCGTAGGCTAAGCCAGGTAAATTGTAAGTTTGGTAGCAGACCGCGATAATGTTAGCGGAGGCAGGGCCTGATGTGTTCAGGACTAAATTAGAAATCTAAAATCGCGATTTAAACCTGCGTTGAGAATGAGCATGGCCTTGTACCTTGGCCTACTATGGTATATACTAGGTCATTGGTAAATGGCGCAACCAGATGCGCGGTCTCGCATTGACGACTCGGACCTGGTAATGGATGATGACTCCCGCATTCTGATGGCTAGAGAAGCGGCTATGGATCCTTCCGCAAGCACTAAGGCAAGAGGGATCGAGACTTCAGCATCTCTCGAGGTAGCAGCCCGATTAGCCGTGGCCGTAGCGTGTTGTGGGCATGGATCGGATTACGAGACCGGCTCCAAGTAGCCCATCTACAATGATATCTCTAGATCTGGTTAGTCAAGTGTATTTTATCTCGGAAGCTCTGCAAGAACGGGTAATGATGATGTTGTTGTTATATGTTGCAAAGCGTTCCGAGATGCTGAAGGGCTTCCGCGGAAGCCGTGGGCAAGGCAGTCCAAGTCGGATTCTTTCCCTTTTCTTTTCGAACTGTCAGTAACATACTTCCGCCTCGCAATCGAACCTCTAAACACATACAGAGAGTTTCTGCAGGAGAGCCTCCAATCTCAAAGCCACATATACACAGAACCCCGACGACACTGAAAACGTGAATGAGGCCGAGAAGGGGTTGGAGGCAACAATTGCTGCCTTATTCCATCAAGATACTCGCTCTCGCCTCACTACACTCAATCTTACCACCAACCTACCCCATTATGGAGGTAGACACAGCTAACAGTCTGCTTCTCATGCCCTTCCAAAGCCATCCAGCCGCTCAAATGCAGGTCAAACCACCGCCTGTTCCATTTACTTCGTAATCCTCACTTATCGCGTCACGAAACACCTAATCCACTAACTTCTCCCATCTCCTCCTTTCTTTCCCCACCCATCAAGTAACTCAACTTCCACCTCATCCTCACACTTTCCCCCTTGCCAACTTCCACACCGAGCAATCTTATCACCTGACTAATCGGCCTACTCCCCTTTGGTCCTAATTCGCGCCCAGACTGCGGCTCCAGCTTGAGCGAGTACGTTTTCGTAACAGCGACCTGGAAAGTCAATTCCGAGATTGGGGTGAATGTGTTGTTCGTGATGTTCGACGTGATTTCGATGTCGTTGTTTGAAGTTGATCTAGACACGGTCCACGAAATGAGGATAGAAGTGTTTGTGACCGTTAGTTTGGCAGGCGTGGAAGAGGGGAGGGCAGAGGCGAAAGTCCATTCGTCATCAGCTGGGGCTTGCGCGGCTTGTGGCGGAGGTGCAGTAAAGCTGTCGAGAAGATTCGTCGAGGCTGCTGGAGGTGGTGCGGCATGAGATGACTGGAACTGGAAAGGTGATTGTTGGCGTGGCGTATTTGACGCTGAAGAAAGAGCCGCGAACGGATCTGGTTTGAATTGTTGTTGCTGCGCTGGAGGGCTAGTGAAAGTACTGGATGGTCTAGAGGATGAGTTTGGAGCTGCGAAATTAGAAATGGTGTTGAATGCTGATGGTTGAGATGCTGCTGGCGCAGGTGAGTTGAACATGCTTGTGATTTGAGCATTCGAAAGATGAGGTCCTGTTGGAGCTGGCGATGCTCCTGTTATGGTATTAGCAGTCATCATCATACTCGACCTTGAATGCACTTACCAAATCCATTCGAGCCCAGTGACACAGCGCCTCCTTGTCCATAGTTGTCTGTCATAGACAACCCGAGCAGATCATCCGCCAATGCATTTCCAGATGTCTTGGATACGTCAGCAGCAGAACCACTTGACGGTCCTGGAATCATCGCTTCATCCTCTGGTCCTCCCAGATCAATCAGAGACAACTCGTTGTTGGGCCCTCTCGTAACACCAGCACCGCTTGTTCCCAATGTGCCCTTTGGAATCTTAGCAGCTGCTTCCAGATCGCCCTTCTTGACTAATTTGTATCGCTCGATCGTTCGGTTTATGCTGTCATTAATCTCGAAAAGTTTGGCCACCGCCTCATGATCATCTGACTCTTCCTCACACATTTTCTGGATCTTCGGGTGAGCGCTCATCAAAGCATTTGCAAGTTCCTGCGATTATGTGAGCATTCGTCGATTGACCAGATCTGCAATACCGACCTCGAAAACGTCCCCTTCCTTAATCGTGTCGGAAGCCTGATGTTTCTGCAGCATATCTTCCAGTAGTCGCGCTTTCTGCTGTATTCTCCCAACCTCTTCAGCAGCCTTTGCCCGCCAATCGGTTCTGTTTCGCGTATCGTACCCAGCCATGACTTTCATGAGCTTATTAGCTTCCTGTAGATCACCAGGACCACCTCGTCGGATTAGTTCTTGTAGCTTCGCAGATTGCGCAGCTCGTTCCTCTTCCTCCATCTCATCGGCGGATCGCAAATTCTGCCATGATCAGTATCTCTCACCAATTCGAGAAAGGCAACATACATCGCTAGGATTCAAAACCGCAGCATCTTCTCGCCTCACTTCAGGGAACTGGTAACCTTTGTAGCTCAATAACCTATGCATGTCCCTTATGAACCCCAAATCCTCCTTGTACCGCGATGTCTGGCAGATAGTAGAGCGCCATTCCTCCAGCAACTCGAGTATCTTCATCTGCACCCGTGAGGCATGAACAGGCGGCCGTTCGGGAAAGCGTCGGACGAGCTCATTGAGAAACTCTTTCGTGCTTATTTGGAGGTGGAATGGGTATCCGCAGTTCTTGACGCAAATGTCGAGGAGCTGTGGCGATCATCAGATTCTGCCGGTCCTATACATCGCACGATACACACATTTAGGGCCAACATGGCAACATTGGGATTCCGATGGTTGACATAATTCACAATAGCCACCGCAGCTTCTCGAGGTCTTTCCTTGTCAGTCCAAACATCCCGCTCATATGTAGATCTGTGAGGCTCACGCATTGCCCTTCTTCGCATTGATCAAGTCAGATATCTCGAGGTTGAGGGCTAGGTTCGGCTCGAAGTTTTGCGGATCGCATGCGTTTACTATGATGAGACTTCGTTAGATACTATAGATCTATGAGGAAAAAAGGATCTCTAGCTTCTCGACCACATACAAATATATCTCTGCAACGGGGTCTGTACAGGCTCGCCGTAGCCGCCCCAGCGGTCCCTGGCGGCCATTCGGGCACTTGCAGCCTCCACTTTGGCGATTTGGGGGGTTTAAAAATGGGTGATCGAAGAGGTGCCTGTGGGCGACTGTGTTCTTTTGCTGCTGGTAGAGTACTTGAGAAGCGGTGTTTATGAATTGTTGGTGCCTCCATACGAGCTTGGAAGGGGGGGGCCTGGCTCAAGATCGTCATCTCTTGGTGGGCATACTCCAGAGTACAAAACTACAACACCAAAAACCAAACAATTCACGATCACCATATTCTTAGCCGCTCATCACCCTGCAGCCTCGAAACAAGACAAAAAACCGCACTTCTCTAGGGTTCCACTTCTCGATCTCAAATCACTTCCACGATAACTCTTTTCAACGAGCAACAATTCAAACGATCAACCACACCTTGAATCCTGACGTACCTGAAGGACCGCCGTTCACAAACAAACTCCAATGGTCCGCCATAAAAAAGACAACTTCCAGCGCGGCTCATCCTCCAAAAAGTCCTCCCACCGACCCGCACCAATCCGCCGTGATGAAAATGGCCTCGAAACAAAACGACCCCAATACAAAGCCGCCTGCTGGGACCTAGGCCACTGCGACCCGAAACGCTGCTCCGGCAAAAAACTAATCCGCCTAGGTCTGATGCGCGAATTGCACATTGGCCAAAGATTCCCCGGCGTCGTCATAACTCCTAATGGCAAAACCGTGGTCTCAAAAGCCGACAAAGAGTTAATAGAACAATTTGGTGCTGCAGTTGTTGAAGCGAGTTGGAATCGGATTGATGAGGTTCCGTTTGGGCGGATTGGAGGGAAGTGTGAGAGGTTGTTGCCGTATTTGGTTGCTGCGAACCAGACAAATTATGGGAAGCCTTATCGGTTGAATTGTGTGGAGGCGCTTGCTGCTGCGTATTTCATTTGCGGATATCCTGAGTGGGCAGAGGAGATATTGGAGCCATTCAGTTATGGGGAGAGCTTTTTGGAGATCAATGATGAGAGTTTGACGAAGTACATGGCTTGTGAGACTGCCGAGGAGGTGAAGAAGGCGGAAGAGGATTATTTGAAGAAGATCGAGAAAGAGTGGAATGATCAGAGGGGAAGGCCTAGTGCTGGGCAGGCGAATGGGTTGTTGGAAGAGGACGCGAAGTCAGATGGGCACGTTTCGAACGGTGAGGAAGAAGAGGAGGAACGAGATCCATACGGCATGCCACCGGAATCAGACGACGAAGAAGAGATGGCTGAGTTACGAAGACAGGTGTTACAATCAAAGCCATTTGCGATGAAGGAGCGGGCAGCCGAGCAAGACGAAGAGGAGGATCCCCATGCAAAGAGGGCACCAGAACGCATTGCACGGCCCATCCAACCCGCTCCTTTTACAAAGACAGAGGTATCAGATGAAGAAGATGAGGCTTTGGGTTCAGAAGCAGGAGACGGCCTAGATAACGACTTTGATAACCTCATGAAAGCCGGCCCTCTGACAGACCGGACTGGCATAATGGCGAAAGAACGAGCACGAGCATTGGAGAAAAATGTCAGCGCGACATATGCAAGAGGGAAGCTGGGAACACTCAGTCTGAGGTGATTGAGTCCAGCCAGGGGTTAGGTCCACGATAATGCGAATCAAAGGTACGCATGACTAAGTCTATAATGAAGCTGGTCTTGTTAACTGCGTACTGACTGGCTTTCATACAACAAAGCATTTTCCAGGCAATGCCCATACTATACACTGCATAATTGACCAATTGACCATGTGCCACCTATCTCCCAAACTCCAAACTTGCCATCGTCAGCCTATGAAAGCCAACATTGATTACGATATTGACTGGAGTATACCCGTTAACCCCGCCCGCTGAAACTCCTGTCGGACCATCCATTGCCTTTGCTCAATGAATCTCAGGCAGATAAGCACTCCCAGCTAGCAAAAGATTCCCACGCGTGAAATGCACCTTATACACCGGACTTTTCTTCGTTGGGAAAGCAGAAATCTGATCCGGCGTAACAACCACCTCTTTCCTCCCCCTCTGTTTATCCTTGACCGCATTGGTAACAGCCGCACCAGCGACAGCAGCAGCACTTGCAGCACTCACACCCACTTCAGGTTTGACCTGCGCCCCGTCCGCACTGGCATCAGCAGCCTTCTGCACGACATCCCAGACGCGCACTGTCAAGTCCGCACCACCAGAAGTGAGGACTGACGACTCGACCGAGAAAGAAAGAGTCCAAATGCCACCCTTACCGTGTCCACGCATACGTTTGACACGCGCACCTTTTTCGAGGTCCCAGAGGATAATACTGCCCTGATCATCTGCACTGGCCAGTAACTTCCCGTCAGGCGAACACTCAATAGCAGTAATATTCCCAGTATGTCCCGTAAACATCCTAACAGCGGTCCCACGATTAATGTCCCACATCCTGACATTTTTGTCGCCCGCTGTGAAAACATAAAGCCCATTAGGGTGAAAAGCGACTTTATCCACATCGGAATCATGCCCGACAAACAGGCGTAAAGCGGCGATATGTTCTGTACTCCACAGACGAGCAACTTTGTCATGGCCGCCTGTGAGGAAGTAGTGACCTTGAGGACCCCACCGGACATCCCAGATTGGCGCGTCATGGCCGCGGTAAGCAACAAGACAAGTCCATGTATCGCAGGACCAAAGACGGACTGTTTTGTCTGCGGAACAGGAGAGAAGGTAACGGGGGCCTGTAGAGAGGGAACTGAACGGGGGTTTTGCGGTTGCTGGGGAAAAGGCGACGCCGAAGATGGGACCAGAGTGGCCGACTAAACGACGTGAATTGGAGGGTTTGGTATTGGGATCGTTTGTGTCGCCAATGTTTGGAATTGGATTTCCGTCGAGGGACCAGACGCGGATGTAGGATTGTGCTGTTCCAGCTGCTACGAGCATGAGATCGCCTGAGAAGTCGAGGCAGTTGACGCTGTGATGGAATTAGCTAATACGACGCGTCTGAACAAAATACATTTCTTGTGATCGGGGTAGTTATTTTCGGGCATGAAAATTGCCAGGGATTTTATGGCCTTGACTTTAGATTGCAATATCTGTTCGCGAATTGATGCACTCACCTGTCATGAGTATTGTGAAACGTGTACATACACACGCTTACTCCAGGCCCGACACCGCCGGTTTTGTCGTCAATCTTGAATCGATCACGATGCTCTCGAAGTTTCTGAACCTCCATTGCGATGTCGCGCGCGATCGGCGGCGGTAAAGGTACTTGCTCCCGTGTCGGCGCGTCTTCTGTAGGTTCTTGCTTGATGCGCTGTTCGAATTCTTCAACGAGTGAGTTTTGACCAGGCTTTGGTGGGTCTCGAGCATCTTCTTCCTGGAGATCAGCTCGAATGTCTTCCATTGCATCAGGGTCCATGGGCAACGGCCCAAGCGCCAGCCTTGCTAACACATTGGGAGCATTTCGATCTGTGTTTGCTGAGCCCGGATTATGACCTGGAATACCCTCATCCTCCCCTGGCATGTCGTAGTCGTCGCCTCTGCGGGCCATCATCGCTGCCAGACTGCGCTCAACACCAGCTACAGCACGATCCACGGTGACAATGTGCATGTGAGCCTCGATCAGTTTCATCAGTACAGAGCCTCCATCCAACTCTCGGGCTTCCAGGAACTGTGTCAACATGCTGTATGCCATCGTTGTCATGGTCAAGCGATATTTGTTGCCTCTAAAGATCCTGCCAATATGCGACCCCTGAACATGCTCTGGAAGCGTGACGGTGCTTAATTGGCGGACTTCATCAGGATGCTCTCGTTCAAATCTTGATCCATGTTTGGTACTGAATTGTTTGCAGTCTTCTGGATAAAAGTCTGCAGCCAGCGAGAGCACGGAGTGAACATAGATCGGCCATAGCAATCGCACGAGCTCAGGTCGGTAGACTTCCAGAGTGTCCTCCACGTATGTGAGGAGTAGAGCTGCTGGAGGTCAGCCGTGAACTCAGCCATTGGTTAAGAGGTTGCTCATGGCTCACCATAAGCCTTCTCGTACTGTTTCCCGCCAGCATCCTCGGCTCGTTTCACCAGCGGCCGACCATTGTCGTCGTGGTGGGCGGATTCTCTTCGAAGTGTGGCTTCAGTCTTACTATATCCTTTCTTGTTGAGGTATTCAAGGACCTAAATTACATTGTTAGTGACGGTTCATATTGACGCAGGAGGAAGTGAGCAAATGTAAGCAAAACAAGCATGCCCTGACCATCTTTCAAAAATCGGACATCACAGAAAAGATGAGAATGCACATCAAGAACGAAATCTCACTTTGTAGCCCTCCTGAAATACCGCCGCCGGATTCGCTGCGACCAAACAATGCTGATCCCATTGCTCAAATGGACATGGGGATACAAAGTGCTCACGCCTGATTGACGGTATCGGAATTCTCGGCATTCTCGAGCTCATTTATACAAATAATCTGGAAGTGAAAGGAGCAACTGTGCGTGAAGTTTGACGTACAATCTGATTGAGGTTCTGTTGCGAGGTGGCACTTCCACCAGGCGGCGGGACTTGCTGAGGACCGGTGGAAGGTCCCATCCCGGCGCTTGGAGGCCCATTAACGACACTGCCTTGTCGCGACGGCATCTGGCCATGTTGTTGTGGTGGTTGCGCCATGGTCTGGCAGGGGCGAACGAGACCAGAGTCTCAGTTGTGGAAAATGGTGTGGCTCACTTCAAGAGGTCGTATCGGTATTAGTAGTGATATGGATTTCTCGGTAGAAGATGTCGACGGGGTGATGGTAGGGATGCTGGATTGAAGTCTCGATGTTTCTGGGTGACCATAAGTTGGATGGGACATCGCTTCCAATTGGCACAGAATGCTGACAAAGCCGTCTGAACCTCAAATCCAGCCTGTGCGACAGACCTTCACCAGCTGCAGAAATTGCTAGTCTCGAGATGCCTACGCGAAATGACTGTTATCGAATTCTGAGAATCTAGATTTATGTTCGTCAGCTCACAACTACCACGATCGATTCTGAATGGAAGAAACTCTCGGGCAAAAACGACGATAGGGGCCTCCCTAGCGCCCACTGGGAGACGACCAACGACCACACTTCATACCCATTCCACGAGGACATCCACGTCAACTGCACGTCCCCGAGCAAGACGCCCAAGCTCGCATTGCTTCCGTCTCGATTTGGGATGACAGACCGATGATGCTTAGCCCGGAATGGACATGAGATTGCACACATGAACCCCAAACAGCAGCCTCATCTTCATACCAAAAAATCATCGCCTGCAAACAATGGACCTCTCACAGAGACCCAACGAGGATGCAGCGATTAAGGATGTAGAAACCGCGCCGACGACTGCCGCAGAAAACATCAAGGAACTGAGCGCAATCAGCAAAGTACATACGATCTATCATCTCCCTGCTATTGAGTACCTAACACAGCACAGCAAATCCCCATTGCCCTCCAAGCCGCTGGGGCCGCAATCTCAGTCCTAACAAACAACCCCACGCCGGGCTTACTCTCCTCGAAATCCATCAAAGAGCGCAAGGATGTCTTCTCCGAGCAAGACGCCAATTTCAGCAGAGCACTTTACAAGTTAAACGAGGATCTGATGTGGCAGGTCGATCTACTCTTGGAAGCTGGACTGTTGATCGAGAAAACACCTAAAGTGAAGCCTGGGAGGGAAGAAGTGACGAATGGAGGACTGGGCACATTGGACGTGGGCTACTTGAATAGTAGGGCCAAGGATGTTGGGCTCGTGAAGGAAGGGGAGCTGATTTCGGAGGCACGAAACTTAGTGGAGAATGTCGTGAATGAGAAGCATGCAGAAAAAGAGAATGAGGACGTCATGGAGGAGTGAAAGAAACGAGTAGCACAATTGGCACACATCAATCTACCACTACTCACGATTGACGAAGTCTTAAATTTGCGAATGTCATAATCGCCAATGAATTACTACGACGACCAACCGAACGCTGGAGGCTGTAGATGGATAGTTCAAATGCTTGTAACCCAGCAGAAGACTCATCTGAACGAAGCCCAAATCTTTAGGATTGAAAAGCTTGGGACTGCAGGATTCATGGTGACAACAGATAACAATCTGTCACCATGTAGCCCTCAGCAGATTCGCGCAGCTTCAATGCCGGTCATGACCAGAATAACGCCAACAATTGTACCGCCTTCCAAATTGGTATACCAGATTCCCGATCCCGACATTATGTAACAAGTTGTTCCTTGCGTTCATGCTTCGCCTGAGCCTTGATGCGCTCACCACCTTGCCAGTCGATTCCAGCCGCTCCACACTTCTCATGAGTCGGAAAGACCGGCAATCCTCGACAACGTCACACTTCTTCACATTAATCAAGATCGCGGCCGGTCTCACCACGTACAACGAACTTCTATATACCATGCAGGACGTGGTGTCCTGGCGCTCGCGCCAAATTGTAATGTAGGTGGTAGAATTGCAATGAGTGACCCGGAGAAAGTGGGACCTTTTCCCATAAAGAACTACTATGACGTTGTAACAGCGCCTCTCGAGCTTCTGCTGTCTTCCACGAGCTCTCTGTCCTATTCTATCTCCGTCTACTTGATTCCATCCTAGTCTATACAAGGCCTAGCCGGCGTGTGTTACCGCCTGCCTCGTGACTTTTCGAATCATCTACCAATCACAACTCTCTGTTCCGGAGACGCTTTTGGTCTACCAATCACGACTCTCTAATCGCAACACTTGAGCTTACCCGTCCAATGGTCTGAGCTCTTCCAGACCACTATTTGTAGTCGCGTTTTGTTTGCCCAAGAAACCTTTTTTTCTTCACCATCTACGACTTTCTTCTTCTTTTTTGTCACTTACCTGGACACGACTACTGGGCGCCGGCTCTGCCAACCCTTCTTTTTCCTCCTCCTCCTCCTCCTCCTTCTTTCGGCCCAATTGAGGGCAGAGCAGCACTCGCCACCTTCGCGTAAGATGTTTTGGTATTGGCTTACTCTTGGGTTGGGTCTCCTTTGTGCGTAAGGTGTTCAGTCATCCTCTTGAGCTTGGGACCCTTCTCGAGTTGTTTGCCGACGCCATCTCATCCTCTGGGGCAATGAAGGAGCTGTCTTTTTCGCTCAGTCCCCACTGGGGACACGGAGCTTGTTGGGTTACGTCGGGACTGTTGCTGGTGATGACATCGTGGGAGCCAAAGAGGTTTACCTCGGCGCAGAACCGGTGAAGGAGTTGCCCTTTGGGGAGTCGTCACACTGGGAGCTTGCGAGGCTCTCTGACCTTCGGGTCATCCCTCAATATAGCACTGCATCCCGTGGAGGAGTTGCCCTTTAGGGAGGTACCCTTCGGGTTGCCCTTCAGGAAGTCGCCGCATGGGAGCCCGCCTTACCTGAAGCAACACACATCATCCAAATTCACACTCACCATTCCATTCCTTCACAACTACTTCCTCCTTCACACTCACTCACATCCGTTGCAATGATGAAACAGGAGGATGCGAGTTCGAGGGACGCCTCACAGCGCCATTATCTCCAGCTGACTGGCAACTGAGCAAAGCAACATAATACAGTCTCATTCAGGACTCCTCCCACCTACCTCTTACCCACACATACATTCAAAGTTCCTCCATCACAACCATGTTCCGATTCCGCCTGCCTCTCATCATCAGACTGCTCGCTCAGCTCACCCTAATGTACAGGCTGTCGTGGTCTTGGTTCTCCACGAACGAGCCGTAGCCGGCTTTCTCTTTCAAAGGTCTGCATCTTCTCTAACTGCAGTATCAGTACGGTATTGTTTTTAATTCGGCGAACAGGTTTTCCTTAGTTTCTATTCAGCCTCTTGCGATAATACCATTTTCTTTTTTCATATATGAGTCCATTGGCGAACGGAACATTGAAGAATAATATTCGATAATGATTGTGACGTTGAGCTTTGTTGCTCCCATTTTGTTTTTCTTGTTGAAGAGATGTCGTTGTCGTCTTTGCTGTGATCGTACGAAGTTCTCAGAACGGCCGTGCATGTCAGCACCAACACGCTCGACTCTTCGAATTCGTGTCACAACATATGCGATCACAAAAAACCAATTATCGGCTGACTACATGTATTGTTTTCGAAGCTCCCAAGAACGATACTCAGGTAGAAGACTCGTTGTGAATGTCATCAGGGGACGGAAAACTGATGGTGGAGAGGGTACTCGATAAATTCGCTACGAGAGAATGGTCTAATAACTCAGTTTCACCCAGATTTTCGGAAGTTTCGACCCAGTTCTCTCTCCGCTTCTACATAACTCAAGACCCAGCTCATGATATTTCTGGCGGTTTGATTTGTTCACGGCGTCGGGAAATCATTGTCATGGCTATCCACCCAGAGGCAGTTCGTTGAGATAAGCCGTTTCCAGGCGCCGTTGGATTGACGAGCGAATAATGTCGGTAATGTGAAGCGGGTGACAAGGAAATATCTGTGCTATGGAATGGGCGTTGGAGTTCCACTAAATGCACTTGAAAATACCATCATTCCCCGCCATTTCTTGAAGCCGAATCGATTCTCTTCCACACTTTCCCAGACCCAAACCAAACAGCACAGAAATCATGCCATTCAATCTATTCAAACCCCACTCTAAAAGTAGGAAGCACCACGATCGCTGAACAGCTACAGAAGGGATATATCTCCCACCCCACCTAGTCAACAAGAAGACCGGTCTTTGGAACAGGAAATACAAGCATGGAGACAGCTCCCATTCAATCACTCCGCGCGCCATCAAGCAAGGACTCGTTATCTCGCTAGATGTTTCGTTCCGTCAGCACCATCCAATACAAATGACCGTGATATCGACGAGGCCTTTCGACGAGGAGTACATCAAGAATACAGAAGGCTGCTTCAAGTTGAGCCCGCGCCGATGCGCGAGGAGATCAATCATATGCTTGAAGTCTTGAAAGAATGCGGGATAGCGCTCGGCTCCCTGGAACACAGAGATCAGTGGCTGGAGCAGCGGCTACGAGCACTGGAAGATTCGATGCAGCTGTGCAACCATCAAAAAGCGACTCTCACAGCGGGAGTGGCAGATCTCGCAAGGCATCTCGATCTTGCAAATGCGAAGTGTAGAAGAATGGGGACACGTAGAGTTGAAGATGATGTATATGATCGAGTCCGAGTGTTAGAACTGAGAATGCGTGGTGTAGCAGCGGGCGATGGAGAATCGAGACCACCATCTTATCACAAGGTCGAGCCGCAAGGCGGCGATAGTGGTGATGAGTGGTGGTCTTTGAGCCATCACTGGATAGGACAGCAAGGTCATTAGCGAATCTTCTTCAACATAGAAAATATGACACACCTTTCTCAAAAGGCCACATGAACGCGAAGTCGCTATCCGTCAAATTGTCAAAACCTTAATTCCCTCACACCCACTGAAAACCGTAAAAATGGGTCTGGCTAACCACGGTTCACAAGAAACAACCGTGTCCGAGCGACACCACATTGTGCCAAATCTATATTCGCGCTAGAGGAGTCCCCGACTTGCATTTGAGGAGACACGACTCGTATCACCAACAACCCCGACAACATCGCAGAGTTCACCAGTACCACCAACTGATCAGCCGCAAAAATGGCCCCAAGACTGCCAATACTCGGGCGCGAGAAAGAGCCCTGCAGAATTCCCAGAACCGTCTCCTTCTCCGAATCCGAGAATAACAGCTCTACCACTGAAGATTCCAAGCACAACACCAAGAGACGCAAATCCATATTCTGCTCAAACCCGAAGAAACTCTTCCGGTCTACCTCAGAGAGAATCCAGCAACCCAAGAAATCCCGCTCCGAAATCGCAACCGAAATCCTCACCGAAGAAAAAGCAGCCCACTTCTTCCAAAACCTCAAACAGGAAGAAGCAAAGCTATTCTGGCGAAAGCGGAATGAAGAAGCGCGACAGAGATACTATGGTGTTACAAATGGACTACCTCGATATGGCTGGGAGTCACCCCACGCAAATAATACGAATGCTAAGAGTTCGTCAAAGTTCGGAAATTCAGGAGGACTTGGGCGATCGCAAAGTTTGGGTGTGAAGTCATCTCGACAGGTCGCGAACTCACCTACCCTATCGACAAGGGAGGTATGGAATACGCTGTATGCGAAAAATCAAGAGATACATTCACTGCGCCTCTCGCACCAAGAGATGCTTGAGGAACTTCATTCGCACCAGATCGGTCTTCGTTTTCACAAACGCGCATTGGATGAGGCGCGATGGGAATCAGAGGAATGTTACCAGACTCTCTCTTTGCTGAATCGGCTAGCGGGCGAGGGCAAGCGCTTCGATGAAAAGATCTGGGCTGAGCACATTCAGCTACGGAATAAGCTCAGGAAACTGGAGGTGGAGAAGGAAGAATGGTGCGTGAAATGGGAGCAATGTCGGCAAATGTTGGACAGTGTAGATTCGATATGGTTTAAAGAATGGGAAGAGAAGGAGGTCTTGATACACGAGCTCAGAGACGCGAGAGCGGAGAACAAAAGATTGAATGTACAGCTGAAGGGTGCGTATAGAGGACCAGGGCGTGATGAGCCGGACTCACAATCGGAAAGAAGAGACAGCTCGATGGATGGAGAATTTTACGACGCACCGGAACGACCGGGACAAACGGGGATCGAAAATGACAGTCAGCTGTCTTCACCAGCCAGAGTGGCAGCAGAGGATCCACATGTACCTCCGCGTGTGTCGAGCCTCCACTGGCAAAACCTTGCCAGGTCTGCGAGCGCACGACGAGAACAATTTGAGAGGGAGGAGCGATTGAAAGCGATCACCTTGACGGAACCGAAAAAGTCCTTCTGGGGGCCGCGAGCAGATTTCGAAGCAGATCGAATGTCGCCACAGCCAGATCAAGTCTGGTGGACCCAATTATACGGATGGCCATATCGTACCCGTGGGTTGACTGTGTAGATTGAGAAAGTCTACGCTGGTAGATATAAAGAACTCGCCCACGACCTAAAACTGAAAGGCAGTAGGGAGCAATAAGATCGCGATCTCCCCAAAACGGACGCCTCGCCCGTTCAGGTCATCGAGCAGATGTCATGTCGCACATTCGTCTCTCCTAATCGTTCATGTCGAATTGGTCCTGCAGTATCTGTCAGCTAAGCCGGAGCGATACCTGCTGTGATTACGGGTCTTCTACCCTCAGCCCCGCGATTGTCGCAGCATCGTTTGCAGAATTATCAAGGACCTGCCCCCACATCTCCTTCACAATCTTCTTCCTTCGAGTCAACGACTTCTGAACAATCTTGGCCTGCTTATCGACTTCTTCCTTCTCGTCTTTGCTCACCGGTTGTACATTGCCAGACCTCAGACTAGTCAGCCGTTCAAGTATCTCCGTACGCTCGGCATCCATTCCAGCGATTGCGGCGCGCAGGTCGGTGGTGGACAGTGTGCTGTTCAGTGAAGAGAGCGTGAAACGAAGTGACTTTGCCGTCGTGTTCAGATTTGAGGTTTCCTCACGCAGCTGCTGGCTGCGCTTGTCCATCTCGGCAAGCTCCTCGGGTGAGAGCGACTCCTCCGGTTTCTAAGACTGTGAGTGGGAGAAGTGAGGATGAGAAGGTGGGCGTACCTGGATGACATGATAGACGCTTTGCTTTCCTGTCATGAAGATGAGCTTGCGGGCATGGCGCGCTTTGTCATGGATGACACGTACCAGAATCACGTCCATCTATTTCCTTGCGCTCGCGAAGCTCTTTCAGGATCTTCTGGGTGGCAGCTAGATGACGTTGGCGAGTAAGAACAGGTTACGATGAGTGAGAGAACGCACCTTTCGTGACCTTGTTGTGGAGGTTGGCTGAGATGTCAGTTGCCTGTCAGGGATGAGCTCATTGCAATTCAGTCAGGGACAGGAGGGCATTACTGAGTATGGTCGGCTGTGAGTAGAATCATAGTTAGATCCTGTTCGAATGATGCGCATACGGCAGAGTGAGCCCTACTTTTGCTTTCCTAGAAGCGATGGTGAGTGTGAGATCACGGCAGGACCGTTAGGAAAACTTACTGAGATAGTGAAGGATCATGTCCGTCGCTGCGAAAAGGTGAGCGATGCGCTCTCCCCATGAGAGCTCGATTGAATTGGAAAGCATTACCTGCGTCGCCTTTCGCCGGCTTCTCTGCTTTCTCCTTCTTAGGCGCCATTTCTGATGCAAGTACAAATTTGGAAACGCACGATGACTACAGTGGAGCAAAGAATAGGGGAGACAAAGTTTGAGGGTGTTGGTGATGGTTGATGATGATTGAGATGGAATTTCATCGGAGCTGCTAGGTAGGTTGAACAGCCGAGGCGGTCAACTCCCCATACTCTAACTTCAAAACCTGGTGGTCGATTGATAGCAATAGCGAAAGCGCGCTTGGAATGCCAAATTTAGGAGGTATCATAACGCCGTAAATCAAAGGGCCGCGGCCACATCTATGCAGTGCTTCCCACCTAAATGCTGCCTATCTACCTCCCTGAACGCCGCCAATCCCACGCGATGCTGCCGGACATCTGCTCTTCACATGACGACCTATTCGAATGTAAGCTTGATAGTTCAGTCGAATTTGGACTCAGAACTTACGCAATCACTTTGATCCTTTACTGCTGGCACACCCATGTCATCAAACGTCTTTGGTCCCTTCTTAGGAGGGCCAGCCGGTGTGGCAGGTTTTGGAGCAGCAGCTTGAGGAGCAGGCTGTGCAGGGGGCTGAACGGGTCTACCTGCGCTTGGCTGGGTTCTGCCTGGCTGAGGCCGGCCGCCGGCTTGCTTGACTGGAACCTGTGGAAGAGACATCGTAGTTTGCGTAGAGTCTGTTCGTGGTGGACGGCCTGCAGCGTTTGGTTGAGGCTGCGACTGCGTACGTCCTTGCTGCTGCAGATGGGCTGGACGGGCATTTGAAGTTGGCCTGGCACTGTCTCCACGCGGCGGACGATGTGCGGCGCGAGACTGGTCGACTGGCGACGGTCTGCGTGTTGAATGAAGAGGGGCTACATAGCCGATGTCTTGTAGTGATGGCTCTCCATGAATTACATTAGGGGAAGGACGTCCGCCAGACGCAGTATAACCAATGTCTGCAAGCGGTCTTTGTGGCCCGTCCGAAGAAGCACCCGCGCTATTTGGCCTACCATATCCAGGCTGCCCCAGTGGAGATCCTGCACCGCTTGGACGAGCATAGTTGGGCTGCGCATTCTGTGGCCGTTGTTGACTTGGAACCCCTGGTCGCCCATTGGAACCGACATCAGCAACCGCCGTTGCAGGTCGTATCGGAAGACTGAATTGCGCTGGCGCGTTCCGTCCGTATGGATTTTGTTCTGGGCGTTGTCCGTAGACAGCTGGATTAATGTTGAAAGCACTACCGGATGACGGCCGCGTCTGAAATTGACCTGGCCCGGCTGATGCAGATCTCAACTCCGGAACGAAACCTCCTGCCAAAGGAGGGCGCCCTGGCGCAATCTTCGGCGGGCCGTTGTCCACAGGATAAGGCGCGACAGAAGCTGGTCTATTCGAAGGAGGAGGGACCAATGGTGAACTATTGTCCACGGGATAAGGTGTAGTCGAAGATCCGCGGGGTGGAACGGCAGGCATTCGTCCAGGCCCGGGTGAGTACTGTTCCTGCTCATCTGACACCGAAGGCAGACTCGAATGCGCCTTGAGTCGGTCAGGTCTCTTTCCGCGCATCGAGCCATACTGCGATTTGATTTTGCTGATGGCAATGTTCTCATGGTCTGTTTTTGATAAGACGGACGAATGTCTCAAGCCTTCGATTCGTCCAACAGCATCTTGGTTACCATTCCTTGCAGCCTTGTCGTACCAATCAGTGGCCTTGTCCAGATTGACAGGCACATACATTCCGATCTCATTGAAGTATCCCAGCGCGAATTGTGCAGTTGCCAATCCACTCTGCGCAGCTCTTAGAGCATACTCATATGCCAATTCTTCGTTCTTGGGGAAGATACCTTCCGACCCGCACAAGAACCACTTGCTAATCGCCATCTCTGCTTCCGGTTCCCCTTGACGCGCGGCAAGAGCGTTGTAATGCAGAGATAGCGCGGGATCGAAGTCGCAGCCCAAAGAGCACAATTCGTATGCTGTGCCCATCTTCAATTGTGCCTTTGAGAATCCCAGATATGCTGCTTTCTCGATGTTGACCCGAGCTTCTCCTTCGTTATATGGCAAGATTGAATCCGGCACGGTGACTTGCGGCAACTCTCTCGCCTGTAACATACCAAGCACATAAGCTCCCTGGGGCGCATTCTCATCAGCCTGCTCTGCCGCAATCCGTAGCATGCGGATTCCCTTTGCGAAATCCTGTGGTTGTCCCATTTGTCCCATGAGGGTCATCATACCCAGCCTGTAATTTGATGCAGCGTCTCCGGCGTCCGACCCACGTTGGTAATGTACGAGAGCCTTGATCGGGTCATTGTTTTGTTCGAACTGCATTCCCATGCGGTATTCGGCTCTAGCAAAGCCCTTTTCTGCCGCCCTCGAGTAGCATCTGAATGCTTCACGTTTGTCTTGCCTCCAACCAAAATTGCCGAATTCTAGCCACATGCCCTTCATAAACTCAGCCTTTGGATGACCCTGTTCTGCCAAAAATCCAACAATACTGAGAGCGTCCACTTTCAATTGATGCTCGACCGCCGGCGTGGAAGGTCGTGCCGGCCTGTTCTCTGCCAGTCTCTCCTCATATGTAGTGGCGGCTGCGACATATGCCAGAGCATCCTGAGCCCATGCCAATTGCATTTCAGGGTCATTGGAAGACAGAACTGGCCCTCGCGCATTCTCCAATATTGCTTCTTTCTCATCGTCACTGGGAGGAACGTTCGGCAGGGGATTCATGAGTTTAGGAAACGGGGAGAAATGAGGTAGTTCGGTTGTGGGAGTAAGCTGGGAGTACCCGGATGAGGCAGATATGGGTGCAGCGGGGTTTTGGTATGGTTGAGGATTTGATTGCTGATATGGTTGCAGTGGAGGCTGTTGTTGATAGGGGGACATAGAGGCTCGCGGTTCACCGGCTCCAGACTCTAACTGAGCCAGGTTCTCTTGTATCTGGTCAGGGACCTCTGGCATATGTCTGTATGGAAAACAGTGGTCAGCATATTTGTCAAGGTGTTAGGCCGCGCATCGTCGTTGAGAGTTACACTGACCTCTGAGGCGCCGGCGATACGAGTTCTGGAGCTTGGTTCGGCATGTAATAATCATCAAAGCCGCCTGGCACGAAGGTAGCACTGAGACCTGGATTGCCCTGGGGGTACGCCATGACGGAGCGATTAGGCGTCTTTTCGAGGTGGTATTCTATGTAACCAAGGGGATAAGCGCTTTTATATTAAGACTCCAATTTTCGCAAGGGAGATCCGCAGAGTGGAGTAATTTCTACGCGCGCCAGCGGGTTCACTGCGGTTTAGTACACAGCAGTACAGAAATCCAACGCTTCCTGGTGTTTTGGTCTGGGCTGTCCCGCATACACAGCCACAAACTCAGCCGTCAATAAGCCAAAAATATGTTCATTCAGCGAACCGTCGTGAAGGAGGCGCAATTGCAGCTCGTGTGGTGAACGAAAAGGCCTTGGAGAGACGTCCTGGCTGGAAGAGACTCAGGAGAGTGATGGTGTTGGGAGAGCCCAGAATGCCAGTACTGCGGTCTCGCGGAGAAGGGTAGGGTAGGGTAGGGTGTGCCGCGTCGCGTCAGTCGCGTAAAGGTCTATGTAAGCACCGATACAGAGAGAGTGGCGGGAGGAGGATGCTCGCCGCGCAGCCTTTGTTTCTACTGCGTCCTTGTAGCGGCAGGTGGCTACTACTACGTAGCATCATATAGTACCTAGTACAGTACCTGGCTGGCCATCTACCACAGTACAATCTTCTTGCTCGCGTCACTGCCCCACTTTGATTCGCCAACTACACAGTACGTGCTGACTCTCGATATCCAACCAACCCCCTTTTCACCTCCGGTCCTGCCTCCTCCTCCTCCTCCTCCTCCACGATGATTGCGTATATCCAGGTCCCCGATAAAGATATACTAGAGCACCGTTCTCAATCATAGCAATCAAATTATCCGATGGGATCTGGCATTGCCTCTTTCGCCCTAGCTAGCAATTAGAGGTACCCAAATGGACTTGGGAGACGACTGTTACATAGCTGGACTCATGGTGTCCGAAATACAGCTGCGCCTCCCCAGGCGTTGTACTGAACTCAACGAATGGTCGGTGGAGAAGAACTTGTTCAGCAGGATGATTCTTGACTAATGACACACCCCAGAATGATATTTAGCATTATGGCAGCGATTACATGGGCTAGTCCAACTCACTGCTGCCAAAGCAAAGAATCTTCCTGTCAACCGATTCATAGTTTCGAGGCGAAATCGAATTGACTATCATTCAGGCGGCAATAACAGTCAGATTGCTAGGGACATTATGTTTTCGACAACTTATTGGACTTTTTCTACTAACTTGGTCCTTGGGGCAATCAAATTAACTTGCCCAAGAAGCTTAACTCAAGACTAAAGTCGACCCGGAAGATCCAGCTTGTACAAAGTATGACATGATACTTGACTGTTCCCAGGATTCGACCTCATGACTCGCCATCTCAAACTCGACTTTGGCGTACCACAGTATGCACAATTTTTTTTTTAGTGAAATCGTCGCAATCAATTCCAAACACGGTACCTGTATCACAGCGCCAAAACGATGTCTCCGAACACGGGTCCTTTGGCCCATCCAACCAACCTTCATGACTAGATGAACCTCATTCTTGATTGACCGTGTCTCAATCTCGATCCTTCCTGGAAATCTATGCTGCGGGACCTTGAAAGCATGCTATATACTGCGCGCACTCTATTGCCATGCTTTCATTCGTCGACATATTCCGGCGACTGCAGAAGCAAGATCTACACGCGATAATAATGATCAGTTAAGCCTTGCCCAGCATGCTGTCGCTCATCGGGCCAAAGCTCCAGCACCGCGCCGCTAGGACTAGACGATCCTCCAATTTCTACCACAGTACTGTGATATGTATCATAGTATACGATGCACTTTATCCCATCTGCATCTCCCACTCTTCACTTGGTTTACTGTCCTCGAATTTTCTTGCCGTTTGAATGCGGTAGACGTTTGTTGAGTGTGGTGAACTCACGCTCATCAGAATCAACATGAGGAGACCTTTTGCAGTTCTTCTTTTTGCTATCAGACTAGCGGCCTTCCCACTGCCTGGAGAATTGAACCCGAATCTTGACAATCAGTTCGCCGACAAGATTGTCGCAGCAAGAGATGGTGATGGAGTACATCTGATAGGACCGTTGACGCTAGGACCGTCGACGCAGCCTTTGCACCTGAACTCTTTGGCTGCTCGACAACTAGAATTGGGAGGCATTTTTGGAGGTCTTCTTGCCGGTCAGCGACTTCCAGGACAATCACCAAGTGGAATTGGATTTCCTGGGTTTCCGTTTGGCAACAGCGGACGTGGTCAACAAGGAGCAAGAGGAAGCCAAGGCGGGCGAGGAAGTCAGGGTGGAAGAGGACAGCAAGGCCAACAACCACAACCTAAAGAGCCTCTGGACTTTCCTGCAAATCCATCGCCCGGGCCCACATGGTTGCCAGGAGGCGTACCTGCTGGCGGACCTGGATACCAAAGTTCAACAGACGCGCCTCCAGCAGAGCCTAATCCTACCGATCCTACAGTCGAAGCTCCTCCGCCGGCACCACAGGAGCCATTTTTGCCAGGAGGTGTACCAGCTGGTGGACCTGGGTATGAGGCGCAGAATTCAGCCAATGAGCCCTCAGCCGCTCCAGCTCCAACTCCACCTCCTTCATCGTATGACGTGCCTGCAGCGCCCATCGAGCCTCGTCCAGAACTAAGCCCTGCGCTGACTCCCGCTTCCCTTGTCCCTCCAGTTGTTGGACCCGTTCCTGTTGTCAGCTTGGAAAATGGACCTTCCTCACCATCGCAGCCGATTTCATCCGCGGATGGCGTTCCCGCAACTGTTGTCGATCCGTACTCAGTCACCTTGCCACCTCCGAAACCCAGTGATCTGCTGCCAGACTCTAAACCGAAGGAAGATGCCACCCCTCAACCTCTAAACGGCGGTGGTTCCTTCACAAATACTCCAGGGCTTCCTGCTGGTGAACCGTATGTGGTGATATTGCCTGATTCGAAGCCAAAGACGATACCTGCTCCACCAAATTCAAAAGATGGTGCTTCTTTTACAGATAGTCCAGGGCTTCCAGGTGGAGATCCATACATCGTGTTATTGCCTGGTTCCGTACCTAAAGCTTCACCCGCCCCATCAACGCCAGCAGATGGGATCTCCTTCACAAATAGCCCCAGACTTCCTGGTGGTGATCCATATGTGGTGACTCTACCTGGGTCGAATCCGAAAGCCACTGTCGCGCCTCAACTAGCAAATGATGGTGCCACCTTTGCAAATTCTCCAGGACTTCCGGCTGGCGATCCGCAAACCGTGACCCTGCCTGGATCAAAGCCTCAAACAACAGCTGCTGCACAACCGCTACCTAAAAGTGTACCAGAGTCTGGTTCGCCAGCCAAAGCACCAACCCCGGACGATTTGAGCTTCTCAAACACCGTCGGTACACCTCCAGGCGATCCCTATGCGGCCGTCCTTCCAGAACCACAAGTGACTACTCGAGCAGTTCAAACTGGCGGTACGAAGCTGGAGGGAACTCCAGTGCTAAAGATAGATAGTCCTCCTCCATCAGGGCAGATTGGCACATTGCCAGGTCTCAAAGACAGCTCAGTTCCATTTTCAAAGGCAGAAGGCAGTGATACGATATCTCCGCCAAGTTCCGTGGCTGGTCTTCCTTCCCCCAATACTAATGGAGGCAAATTCGAACCATACGATACAGTTGCTGACCCGCCTAAATCAGAAAGCGAAGTGAGTGACGCTCTAGAAGACACTGAATCCAACTTGTGGGGACCCATCATCTGGGAAACTGTCCCTGCAAAGCCAAAAAATGTCAAGCCATTGCCAAAGCCTGTAGGACCACCGGTTGTTGTACCAGTGCCGGCGATTCCATCAAACAATATCGCGCCACAGTCCAGTGTTGAACCAGCAAGTACACCGGAGATTCCCAACTCACCCAAAGATTTTACATTCCCTGGCCTTCAAGAGCCATCAGCTCCAGATGTTGCAGCCCCAAACGGCGTACCGCAATCCATCGCCGGACCTACAAGCCTTCCAGCCTCCGACGCCCCAAAACCTCAAAACGGCGTACCTGCCGCTGAATCGTCATCCGAGGAACCATATGTTCCGATCGGATATGATCCAGCCGTTCCTGCCGCAGAGACGACTGGAGCAGAAGGAGAAGCAAAAGCACTGCCTGCTCCTCCTGTTGCCGCACCACCTGCACCACCACCACTTGCGCCTCCGATTCCAGCTCAACCCAAATCCATAGATCCCGAAGCCGCACCAGCAACCGCCGGCATAGCATCACTCTACGCTCGCTGCGGCGGCCGTAATTACGACGGCCCAACAACATGCGCCGCCGGTTCATGGTGTAAGATACAGAACGAATGGTACCATCAATGCGTTGCTATCGACGAAACAGGCTACTCTTCTCAACAACAAAATGGGGGTAGAACTGATGAGAAGGAGGAAGAAAAAAGTCGCACGGACCCGCAAGAGATATACAGCGATAGAAAGAAGAGCCAACCATTCACGCCGCAGCCTGCTAGATCGGGAGGAAGACATGGGCCTGCGTCAAGTCTAGAACCATCTGTTTGAGGGGAGAGAAGGATTTCGAACAAGAAGAGCAGCAGGAGGAAATGAATGGCGATGAATTTGCACTGCTTTTCTGGCGGTGACGGATATGCTAGATAGCTGATATAGAGAGGCGTAGTGCGCAATAAATCAGATTGTAATGGCTCATAGTATTGCGCAGGAAATTCTCTTCCCGACATGTACAACTCGGGTGGCGGGCTTTTCGTTTTTGAGCTTCTAAACAATTGAAATGAGAATGTTTTCTAGCTTTCGCGCTCCTAGGTCCCCAAAAGTACAGCACTCTAGCAGGCTTTTTTTCTGCATGTGCAGCAGATATCGCTGTGCAAAATCCAAACACGCGTTCGATTTTGAACAGATATCTGGTTTGACAGAAACTCATCGATACAGATGCGATGATATGCAGTTTCTGTCCAGAATATTTATTTCGTAGTTTGTAGCTCAGCTGGGACATACTACTAGCCACCACGCTTTGAGGCCGCCATTATGGATAAGCCCCCACCTAAATTCACTATTTAACCAGTCCCGAGCTCCGGCAGCCTGCGCTCACCAACCATCTATTTATGCCTTTTCATACACAGTATGGCTTCTCTACTACCTCGCCTTTCAGGCACTAGACGCATCCTACAATTAGGCACACGAACCTCTACTTCAAATAATACAAGACCGAATCTCTCACGCTCACGATTTCTCCTACCGAACCGATCCTCAACAAGAGCCTACGTGCCCTTCGTGACAGAGATAACTGTACGAAGTGTGTTCACGTGTATTCGCCAGCCGCTGACTGGACTGTAGGGAGGAACATGGCATACTTGTACGCACCCCGCTTGGTCTGCACTGTCGTACATGTGCCGGCGGCCTCGCTGTCGGAACGGATGCTGACAGCAACAGCCGACATATATTCACGGTTATTGAAAGTGAGGAGACAAAGTATTACAAGCGTCTGTACTACCAAGCTCACAATTGCATAGGAACGAATCATACTGGTTAACGGCAAGATTGACGACCACGTCGCATCTGTCGTTTACGCCCAACTACTGTTCCTGGAGTCGGAAGCACCAGACAAAGCCATATCCATGTACATAAATTCTCCTGGAGGATATGTCACGTCAGGTAAGGAATCGATGGGAAAGGTACGCGCCAAATTTTTCCAGCTGACAGAATTGCGCAGGAATGTCCATTTACGACACTATGCAATACATCCGGTGCCCGATAACCACGATCTGCATGGGTCAAGCCATGTCCATGGGATCGATCCTCCTCGCCGGAGGCTCTCCAGGCCAGCGCTACTCGCTCCCTCACTCGTCGATAATGATACATCAACCGTCTGGAGGCTATGCGGGACAAGCTGTGGACATGGAGATTCATGTGAAGGAAATCCTGCGGACGCGAAAAAAGCTGAATGAGATCTACCAGAAGCATTTGACGAAGCCACATACAATGGACGAGCTGCTGAAACATATGGATCGGGACAATTTCATGGATGCCGAGGAGGCGTTGGAGTTTGGACTCATCGATAGAATACTGACCAGGCGGGAGATTGACGATAAGAACAAAGTGGACTGAGGGCATACTTGAATGGCTCGGGGACATTTGAACCACGATGGAATGGATTGGAATTGTCGCGTTCTACCACGAGGCTCTTTGCAGACAACAAACAAGCCGTGTCGAATACCGTTTATGCGAGCGTTACGGACATCAAGATATTCTCGACTGATGACCGAGCTGCCTCAGGGACTCTCGAGCATCTTCGTTCATGTACCATTTCTCGAACAGGAACTCAGGTTGCCAAGTTTCTGAAGATTCAGGAAATGCTTGCCGTAAGGAATTCAGCGATATCATTGTTTAACCAAGAGCATTATATTAAGGTCTAGCTGTTTTAAGCGGACCTGGAGTCGAGAATGGATCGCTTTTCTGCTGGTAAGGTAGAACACCATAAGCTTGTGGTAGCCTCCGAGCGGTCGAAAAGATGGCCTTCAATTGTGCATAGCTCGGTTTAGCACATGTGGATATACAGACTTGATCAGACAGAGTGGATCAACAAGTGAATACCAAGATTGTGCTCATCGTCGTTTTCAAACGATATCATTCCTGGTTGGAGTGGGAAATCTTCGAAATCTTTCTCTCGCCAGCAGCAACGACGGGATTTATGTTCCATTCGAAGAGGAGTTGGAATGCACGCGTCAAGCCTGGGCCTGCCGCCCCGATGACGTCCATCGCTGCCACACAAAACACCGCCACACTTCCTGTGCTCAAGACCAACTGACCAAGACTTTTGCCCGACAACCTCAATCATCCTCCAATTCCCACGACACACTCATATCCCACAGACGTCTCTCTGCCTAGCCGCCATCTACCCACGCCTGCAAGTCCGCCAACCCAATGTCTAAACGCGTCAACACTGCAAACGGCAGTGCCCAAGAACCCATCATGGACAAAAAGGATGGCGAGGATCGTGAGTTGTATTTTGAAGCTGCAGATGAGGACAAGGCTCATCGTGTGCAGCCATGAAGAAGCAGGTCAGGCTTCTTGCCGAAGACCAGGGCCATTTCTCCATCATCAGAGCGTTACATCTTGCTGACCTCATCACGGAGCTCAATGGTACTTTTCTTCCTCGACATGAACGCGAGAGGGCACTTCACTCACCATTGATAGGCTTTTGCGGTGTCATGTCCATTTTCTCCTCCCTTCGCTATTGCCTAGGCGCCCCTACCGACACATCCAACCTTTACGCAGCCCTGGCCTTCATGCCATTTGGTCTTTTCTTCGACTTCATGGACGGCAAAGTTGCACGATGGAGGAAAAAGGCCAGTCTGATGGGTCAAGAATTGGACTCGTTGGCTGATCTGGTACACATTTGCTTCCACATAGCTACCACAATTACCGCGCTAACCAATCACGACCAGATCTCTTTCGGCGTTGCACCAGCTGCTGTCGCCTTCGCAATTGGTCTGCGAACTCCCGTCGACCACCTCTTCCTGACTTTCTTCGTCCTCTGCGGTCTCACTCGCCTCGCTCGATTCAATGTCACCGTCGCTGCCCTACCCAAGGACGCAACCGGCAAATCAAAATACTTCGAAGGAACCCCGATCCCTACTACTCTCATGGAAGACTCCATCATGGCATACTGGGTTTACAAAGGATGGGTATTGGAAAGCCTACCATGGGGTGTCCTTGGCGCTGGTACATGGTGGGAGTTTCACCCGATTGTTACCATATTTGTTTTGCACGGATGTACCATGGTCAGCAAGAGCATCCATATTCCCAAGCCATAGATCTCTCTCGAACATGACGAAGGCATGCGGGGAGTTGGCGGACAGAAAGGCGAATGGCGCGGGATATAAAAATGGACGAGAATATGGACAAGTGTAGCTTTATGACGGATAACTTTTGATACTACTCTGCTCTGTTACCTAGCGGGCGGTCAAAAGTGCAGAGATTCGAGGTCTGATGAAATATCAGCAGCTGCGGATGGGGCGAGTAACTCGATGTTGGTCGTGACTCTGCCCGAATTTCGGGACTTTGCCTGTCTGAGGACGAAATCAACCCTCACACGTAATCTCATACGAATCGTGTCTTCCAGCGTCTTCCACTTTGAGGATCTTCAGGCGACTGACACCGTAACTCGCTAAACGATTAACTCGTCGAGGATCTGAGATTGCGAGAACGTGTGCCTCGACAACTTCGAGCTGTAGGTCAGCACTCCTGTTTTTGAGATCGCGCTGTACGGGGGGCAAAAATCAGCAGTAGGTCAGTTCTAGTCTGGTGTCCATGAACAAAAGTGCTAATTGATTGCTTACCTACCTAGGTACAGACGTCGCCTCCGATTCCCTGCCAACTGATTCGCAGTCCTCGTTGTTCCTTGCCTGACGTTCAAGCTGGAGCAGACGTTCTCCGACACTGTTCTCGACCGAAGGAGATGGAACGCTGACATGTTGATCGCTGGAGACGCTCCCTCTTGCCCTCAGCAACACTACTCCTGCCTACCCCACCCCACCCCACCCCACCCAGTCCGAGAGACTTCTTTATCTCGCCGCGCCCACTTGACCAAACGCGCACGACGCGTCTGGAAGGAATGCATTGTTGATGATTACGAAGGCACTCGCAATCTGTCGAGACGTTGCACAATTCCTCCATCACGCACCGACAATAGCCAGCGAGCTTTTTCCCAGCCTCGTTCCCCTTGGCCGCACCAAGACCGGTGTATTTATTGTAAGCCAAGTGCCCGCCCACACCGCCAACTGTGGCAGCGAAACGTCTTGTATCGTGGATACGCGGATTTTCCAGCAGACGTTTATTTCGACGACACCTCCACAACTCCATTCATGATAACAACGGTGGAGGCAACGGAAACGGAGATATCTCTGGTCGGGAGAACCAAATTACGTGTTTTGTGAGGGACGTGGTATACCACAGTACGTAGTAAGCTCTGCGGCGCCTCCGCCTCCGCATTCAAGAATGGATGTGGTATCGAACATGCTACCAATAAGCCAACGTGCGCGACAAAAATGGGTAAAGAGATGAGGGGTTGGAGAAGAAAACATGTACGACAGGAACAGTCACAGTCAGACAGCTGTGGGATCGGCTTTCCACCCACTGGTCTTCCTTCACCCCTCATCGAGCATGCGTGGATGGCAGACACGACCGCGCCTCCATCACCAAGCACAGTACGGGAGGAAGCCTTTGTCGTTGCCTCTGCAGCATTGTGAGCTGTGGTAGCCGTCGATGCGGCGACGCTTGCGGGTGACATACCATGAGATCAGGAAAAGCACAATTGAGATATTCGCACGGCGACAACAATGGTCAAATAGGAGAGAATTGAATTGGTCTGCACTGTGTGAAAGAGAAAGGATTGAGACGAACAATTCGAGTATGTCAACCAATTAGATAAAAGGACACAGCGACCTCGGTAACAGCTGGCGAAATCCACTTGCCAAGGGCATCGTGAAGGTTGGAATCGTGAGCGTTTCTTAAGTCAAGGTGTTTGGGCACTGCAGAGAGCGAGGAATGAGACAGGCGGTCCTAACGAGAGTGGCCAGCGGCCAAACAATCAGGGAGAGGATCTTGGTGTAAGCTCAGCAGTCGGTCGAGAAAAGAGCTGAAGGCCTGCGGCTAAGACAACTCAACCTGGGGAAGCTGCAGACAACGCGAGACAGGACGAAGCAAGCGCAAATGTATTTTGAGTTTTGACTCGAAAAAGCTCTCAAACTTTGAGTGTGTCGCGGAGTGCTCTCCGCTGGAGGATAAAAGCGCATGAGAAGCAGAGGTTACGGGAGGAGCAGAGAAATGGCTGTTGTGTTGTCAACCCGTGTTTCGATCGCCGAATGTTTGAGATAATGGATCTTTACTGGTCGAAATGGCTGTGGCTTGCTCGCGAATTTCTAGGGATAGGGTTAAAGATTCTGGTGATGATGGACCGAGTGGTGGATAAGTGGGTCCTAACTTCGCGCTCGTCAGTGGACCCGTGCATTCTAGGAGTAAGTTTGAACCTTCTACGCGATGGTTCGCCAGACATCTTGGAATACTTGTCAAGGCTTTTTCGGTGGAACCAGTCTTTGCACCGTTCGTTCACATCAATTCTTTCAGCGACGCTCCATTCAGGGCATCTATTCTCCAGCGGCCATTCTCACTTGGTTGAGTCTTGTCAACTCTGATGGAACAAGGGAAAGAAACACCTACCATACTCGAATTTCTAGGACTTGGGACGAACATATCACCTTCTCCCTCCTCCTGTTCATCCCAATATCTCCACAGCAAAGATCAAGGATCCACCTGCTTCCAAGTCAAGCCCGAAAATGCAATAATGACATTGAACAATTCATCCTTCTTCTCCAACTTCTCTATCTTCATGTTGACACCATCCTTGAATCTCAAGTCCAAGAAGTTCTCAGTCTTCTTGACAATCGCCGTCTTGCCATCGCCTTTCTGCACTTCATGCAAGGAGGTGAAGGGTCGTTCCCACAGATTTTCTTCGGGGAGCCGACGCGTGAAGCGGATACTGCTGAAAGTTACCACGACGGTGCCGGAAATGTCATTCCATTTACAGGGTATGGCGAGAATGTCTTGAGTTGAGACTGCGCGGTCTTTGTTGAGTGCATCATTGCGCATCTTCTCGGCTTGTCCATGGAGATATTTGAAGGAGGACTCGGTGTGAGTTGGTATGTCCCAGAAGATCCATTGCATAGGTACGACAACACTGTAGTAGTTCGGAGCCCGCCATGATATTGGTCGATCAATGAAGAAGCCGACAATAACCGTCAAAGTCGAGATTCGTAGAATGAAATCGCTGCTCAAGAAGGTTGCCATCGTGATGGCACAAACTACGACTGAAAGCAAGACAGCAGTAGCACGAGGTGTCTTCCATTCATAGAAGTTGGAGAACATCTCAATCCAGTCAGCCAATACCTTGATCTGTGGCTGAATGATTGGTCCGATATTCTCAACCATTGGCTCAAGCCAGTCCGAGGATCCATGACGATTGATCATCTCCCCGAAAGTGTCTGGAGTCGCATTCTCATTGCCGATTCGATCATGAGACTCCTTAAGCATTTGCATTCGCTCAGGTTGTTCGCGCGACCGGACAATAGTGTACGCTAGGATGCCGAATATGAATGTGAAGACACGATTGCTGCACCACACGACAAGCCAAATCGCAAACCATGCGGCGGATCTTCGAGGCTGCTCCCATTGCCAGAGTCGACGAAGGCGAGATACTCGCTTTTGGAGGGAGCTGGAGGCCATGACGATCCGCTCTGTTTCTTGTAATAGGAGATCCCGATCCCAATTCATCTTATCCTGGCGCACACGTCAGCCAACGATACTATTTTAGAAAATTTCGACACGAAATCGACATGAGTGACGAGGTCGTGGAGAATCTACCGGGCAAATAGCCATGGTGGATCGAAGACCAGCGAGCTGGTTATCTTACCTGTGGTGAGCCAGTACGATTAGAATCTGTCCAAGCTTGATTAAGAAGAATCTTAGTCTGACGAGGCCATTGCGACCAGTTCTTGCCCTGCGGCTCGTCATCGCTCACCCATCGACATGTAGACAAAAGTGGGAATTTGGAGTCTTCCGTCGGCGCAAGCACACGCACGCGATGAACGTATCTGCTTAATGTCCAAGCCACTTTCTTGGACTGGCGGCTCTCTTCAAGCTCGTCGAAATCTTGTCGGGTCACGTCCCACCGCTGCTTGCTATCGATCTTGCTGTCCGAGAGAGCAGCGCTTTGTTGATCGAGTTCCTCGTGGGCACGGAGTAGTTCTTCGTCATCGCGGCGTGAAAAGTATGGCTCTTCGGAGGTTGCGAGCGTCCTCTCGGCTTTTCCTTGTGTGGCTTTCTGAGGATGTTTTACGATTTCCTTCAGATCGTGGCGAGTGTCGGGCAACTGATCCTTTATTTGGCCGAGGGTGGAAGACTCGGCGTTCACTGTTGGGTCTGGGTTGAAACCTGGATCTTGTTCTATCTTGTCCTGGATTTCATCATGGCCATCGTGTGGTTGGTGGTTGGCATCATCGATGTGAAGTAGCTTTTTGGTCTTTGACTTGGCCGCTTTGGATTTGTTCTTTACCCAACTGGCTGCTTCCTTGTGCTTAGAGTGGCCAACATCGGTATCTATTGAGCTGAGTGTTGAAGGTGTGTGTACAGGATCGGAAGAAGAGGTCTCGTCCTTGCCGCGGACCACAGAAGGAGGAGATTCATAGTAGTCGGTCATTGGTGTGTATGTGGACTAGGAGTCTTCGCTGATATTCTGGAAATGGTCGATGATGGAGGAAGAAGGATGCGAGGTGTATGAGAATGCAGTGTCTCCAGTACCAATGACGTACCTGGTGTCACCCGACGGAATATGGAAGGCACACCTGTTTTGCCGTCTTCCATTTGATCATGGTTCGACCCGAGCGTCATGTCTGGCAGCTTTGGTAAGAGCTGGCGAGTGAGTCTTGTTTTGCTGCCAATGAAGCAAAGAACTGTAGGTGGCGAGGTGCCATGGATGCGCTGCATTCCCACGTCGCCTTCGTTTCGGAGATGGCTCCGATCTGTTCAGGTTGCCGTCAAAGTGGGCGTTGTGCCGACGAACGGAGGCACTGCGTTCCAAGTCAGCAACGATGGGTTTTGATCGAGCCATTGACATCTCATTGCCGTGGTTAGATTCAAGTAATATGGCCAGACCATTGTTGGCTTTATGCGATGGGCGACGACCTGGAAGGACAGCTGAGACCGGTGCAAGACTTATCAACAGCGTCTGGATCCGTGACTCGAGCTTGGGATCAAAATACAGCAATGAAGATTGTCGTTGGTATTCTTCGTTCTGGTTCAAATGTCGACAGCATCTTCCCCTTACGAGGCTTGCCACTGGCAAAGTAGTCAGGCCACAAAGGACTCAGATCCACGCATTTGTTTCGCAGCCCATGATGAGATCCAGTGGAGGAAAGATGAAGCTGGATTGGATGGAAAACATTGGACGTTCCTCGGCATGATCTTAGTCAGCTTGCCTAGTTAGGTAAGGCACGTGAATTTTATCGACGCGGTACCTTGTTGTTCCCATTCCACAAGCCTGATGGCGACCGACAGCTCTGGCAATTTAGCCCTACCAATCGACGGTGACAATGTTTTCTCCAAAGTCATTGCCGGCCTTATGGTCGAAATCGCAAATTACGGTACAGCCAGCGTGCGGCGCATCTACGACGAGGCTGTATACAGCTTTCTCTGAAAGTACACCACACAATGCATATCTTCATGCCCATCATAACTCATTCAGTCATGCGGTCACAGTCTCGCTCAAAGCCTCCCAGCCACCAACCATCCAAGGCGCAACAAGAATTGCTCTCTGCGCATCAGCAACCGTCCCAGCAATAGCGTACGCTTCAGCCAATTGCTCAGCTCCAACAGTGCCCCTCGGAGGAACACTTCGCTCAGCAACATGTAGCGCCATCTGTCTCGGATATGGATCATAAAACTCATCCGAGAAACGTGTCCAAGGGCCAGACTTCCATGGGTAAAGCATAATACCACTCTGTACCTCCGCCTTCGCTTCATCCCCAGCATCAGTTCCGGACCGTGGGCAAAGTTCAGCCATGGCTTCAAGGACACGCTCGACTTTATTCACCTCAATGTCTGTAAGACCTTCGGTGACACGAAGGGCCTCCAATTCCTCACGGACAGCTTCAACAGCATCCATATCTTCATCAATCGAGGCCATGGCGCCAAGCATCGTGATAACACCAACATGTCCAGGAGCTCGCTCAATACAATCCATGAGTTGATCTCTGGCGACAGATCTCTCTTCATCTCCGCCCTTGGCCCATAGAACCTCGGAAAGAAGACAAATGACATCAGGGTTTCCGTTGCTTTCTTGCAAGGCTTGCTTGAACGCGGCGAGCGCTGAATCCATATCTTGCACGAAATATTTGGCTAATCCAAAGGTCAGTCTTGCGGAAAGCCGTAGCTTAGCACGAATGTCGGCAGGCATGCTTGTTTCGTCGTCGGATGTGAGATCGAGAGCCGTGGAGGCTTCTTCTGCTGCTACTGCAAAATTCTTTGCGGCGAGATGATTGCGGGCCAAGTCGGTCTTCGCGTGTGCAAAGTGTGTCATCGTTGCATCATCTTCTGTTTCTTCATATTCCGACTCGAGGCCTGTGCAGAGCTGTGTCAATGTCTCGATGGCAGATCCGTGGGAACCTATTCGCTCGTTGAACAATGCGGAAAGATGTTCGAAGGGGATGTCGTTCTCGGTGAGGGCGTGAATCTGTTTCAATGCGAAGAGAGGCTGGGTGAGATTGACCGTATTATTGGAAGTGGCAGGGTTGAGAAGGAGATGATCAAAGGAGTGAGCTGCATATTCCTTCTTCGCGATGATCGACCCTGAATCTGAGATCTGAAAGGCGTGTGTGAAGTGGAGAAGGGCTTCCTTGACGTCGCCCCATAGCAAAGCAACAAGACCCTCGCCCAACCAAGCGTGTGCATAATCCGGATCCGTCGACTGCGCCCGAGCGAAGGTAGTGTGGGCGAGCTCATAGTCTTTTTGTAGCAGATATAGAACCCCTAGATTCGTCCAAGCCTTGACGTTGCGCTCGTTCAAGTGCAGACTCCGGACAAAGGAATGCTGTGCAACCTTTGGATTCAGCTTTGTGGTCACTACGCCAAGTGCGTTCCAGAACTCGGAGTTGCCTGCCTCCAGCTCGATTGCACGCTTGAAACAGCGCATGGAGGCTTTGAGAAACTTAGTGACACCTTTCCGCTTGATGATGGAACCATGGAAATTCTTGCCCTGCTCAAGACAAACGTGTGCTCGATACTCGGCCCAGCCTAAGTTGTACCACGAGACGGCTTGTGCGTGGATATCATGCGAACAACTGATAATAGCTCTCTTCTCCGCGAGAATGCCAGCCTTAATGCAGAACGTGAGGCTCGGTTCAGGAAAGTCATTGCCTTCGCCTAGGCTCTCCATCTCGTCCTCGCCTAGTCCGTCAACGTCGGAGAAGATGTTGTACTGTTCTGCCTCAAAACTGGTTCGGAGCAAGTTCTTGATTTGCTTGCGGGGAACAACATCCAACCGTTCTTGGACGACGCTGTACAATGAGCAAGCATCTGCGACAGCTTTCCACAAATTGAAGGCTTGGGGCTTGTAGGCGACGATACCATGAGCGATATCCAAAGCTTGCTGAGAACTTTCCACAGCTCCTCCGAAAAAGCCAGTCTCCACGCATCGCCAGCCTCGCTCGAGAAGCGTCTGTAGGAGTGCGATTTCCACGCCAAACTCTTGCTTTCTCGTCTGCAAGACTGCTTGGTATCCTTGAATAGCTTCATCATAAGCACCCAATTCTCGATTGACATTAGCAAGCATGTATTGGTTGAACCACGCCTCTCCACTGCCTTTCATCGTGACGCCATCACCAGGGTTCGCAGCATACGTGAATGTGCGCGCGGCCGAATTATAGCGACCTGAATTATGGTAGCTCTCTCCCAGTCCGACATAGGAGTGATAATCGTCAGGACTGATGCGAAGAGCGGCCAGGAAAGAGACAATACTCTGCTGGTATTCTTGTCTATTCATTTGAACCACCCCCATCGCCGAGTAGGGCCAGCTGAAGCCCTTCTTCTTCGAGCCAGGTGGAGGTCGCGTCTTTCCTGAATCAATCACGCGTTTCGAAATGGCCTCGACGATATCCCAATCGCCTTGATCAGCAAAAAATCGAGCGAGGCGTTCTGCTGCCTCGACTTCGGATGGCGAAAGCTCGAATGCCTTCTGAAAGCACTGCCTGGCTCTTTTCTTATCTCTGGCGTAATCCGAATAGTAAATTCCCAACATTGTGTAGGGTGGGGCGTAGTTGATATCGCTCTTAATTGAGAGGAGAAAAGTGGCATAGGGTCCAGATCGGTCTTTGCGGTTCACTCTTGAAGGATCAATGTCCCATTGGCATTTACCGATCCTGTACAGAGTTTCTGCCCGCAAATTCCGAGCTTCTGGGTTCATCATTTCGAGATATTTTTTCAGATCAGCCAGCCCACGTTCCAGCTCTCCGTTCAGCGCACGACACCAGGCCGCCTCTGCACCGACGCGAGCATTTTTGGAGTCTCGCTTCAAGGCTTTGCTGAGATAATCGATTGCTGCTTCGTATTCTTCATCTTCCTCGAGGATCAGCCCAACGCCAATTAATGCAGGAGTGAATGTTGGCTTTCGCTTCAGCATTTCATCAAAAACCCCCTTCGCTTCAGAATGATGCCGCGGTGACTGGTAACGGATGAGGGCTGTTCCGAGCATTGTATTGAAGGCGTCCGAATTGTTCTGGAGCTTGAGTCCAGTTTTGTTGATCGCGCCATTCAGGGCCCTGATTCCAGCACGCACAGTTTCGACCACAGTTTCGTACTCCTCCAGGTGAGCATAGTATTCAGCCAGGAGTCGATGAGCAAGTTGCGACTGCTTCGCCTCAGCTAGTCCATCGCCCATGAGAACCAGCCTGTCTTCGGTGGCGACAGGGATCAGAGGAACGCCTCCGCCAACACCATCATCACTGGCTGCATCGTCTGGTATTTGCGTGGTAGTTGCAGCTGGGAATGGCGACAGCTCGCTCCCAAGATATCCTTTCAGGACCTTCGACAGCCCTCTCTCCGGAAAGAATTCAATGTATTCTCGAAAAATGCCGACGTCAAAATCGCCAATCTGCTCTACGTCTTTCCATTCGAGGAAGACATCCCATGCGAGAGGGTACGGGTGCTTGATGACAACCATGCCATAGGCCAATTTGGCGACCTGCTCTCTCTTCGCATCCTTTTGACCTGACAGCAGGACCAAGAGTGTGTCGTATGCCCTTTGAAGCAGCTTCTCTTCGTATGTTCTTCGTGTCTCGTCATCATTCGTCCAGTCAATGAGGCTCTGGTATAACTCCTCCAGATTACTCTGGCCGTAAACCTCTCGTTTGACCTCATTAGTGACCTGCTCTTTACGCGCACCAAGACGTGTTCTCCGTTCACCGATTTCCTTGTTGATTCGCTCCTTCTCTTCAGCTTCCGTCGTCTCCACCAGTCTTAGATAAGTGTGCGATGGGTGAGGTAGGCGACCTTCAAGGAGCGAGTATATCGGACTTGTTGGTAATTGGAATTCAAGGGCTCGTTTGTAGTCCGACTTCGTGCCTTTCTCTTTCGCATATCTGAGAGCTCTATCTAACACCATCTGAGAGGCTTCTTGCTTGTCTGCGTCGGCATAGATTTGTGCCAGTGCCTCGGAAGCCACTAGAAATCTATCCACCATCTTTGCTCCTTGAGCTTCGTAAAGTGCCAGTAATCCTTTCCATCCCTGGTCGTCTGTCGTCTTGATAGTCGTTGCCTCATTGTATGCTTTCTCGGATGCTTCAACCTGTTGCAGTTTGTCGTACGCTCGGCCTAGGAACAGTCGTCTGTGGATAATTAACGATTATGGCCACCTTCAATTGTTCACGGAACGTACGCGAAGTAATTTTGAGGATCCGCAGCAATGACCTCTTGGGATTTTGCGACAACATCGGCGTATTGGCTGGCGTCCAAAGCAGCTTTCGCAGCCTTGAGTGCGACTTTGGTACTCATTGTGAACGCTACCTGGTATGCGGTCGAGGTGTTGCAGTGCAGCCTGAAAAGTTGTCCATACCCCGAAAATAAATTCGCAAGATCAAAGCACGAGTGTGTTTCTGGGCGAAGAAGTCTAATGGAAGGAGGAAAAGAGTTGTTTATTTGAAGTGCTTTGGGATGTTTGTTGGTTCAAAATTCATGACGACGGAGATGCCCAGTGTCTGTGCTTACAACCTGGGCCTCAGCCTTACGACGATTCAATCCCACAAATTTTTAATCATAGTACGAAGGCATTGATTGGGTCCAGTTGGTTAAATAGATCCGAGTTTGTAATGCTGGGCCTGTGAGGTCTTCTCCCATTACTTCTCCCGCCAAATTTCCTAGGCTTTGCGGGAAATATAGGCTTGACATCATTCCTGAATATATCATATTCACACCTTCATCTTCTAACTATCGAGCCTAATCCCCTTGGCTTCAAGTCTTTTACGCTGAATAGAAGCTCAACGCAATCCTCCAAGCAATATTGTCATGGTGGCATGAATGAACAGTCTAGCTGTGGTATGTCGATTCAAGTAGCTGCTATGATCCTTTTCTTCTCCTCATCGGTGAAGGTGGACGCTCCTTGTTGTAACGCATTGATGAGAACAGGCAAAGACGAGTTCGAAAAGTCGCCGGCTGATCTCACCTTGTCCAGGTCTGCTTCGAGCTCTTTAGCTACCTGTCTCAGATACCAAGCCGAGAATGTGATTCTGGGCTCTGGCTCAGGTTCCGCTGGACTCTATTATATTTGTTAGACATCAAGATCTGGAGGGAAAGTGTGCTCTCGACTACCTCTTTCTCGCTCTTCTCGGCCTGTTCATCGCCGCTCTCATGGCTGGTCTTGGCCCCCACAGCCTTCTTTACAACCTCATGTATCGCCGTCTTCTCGTTCTTAGTTTTCCTTTTGATTTCTACCTCGCTCTCAGAATCGCTACTCAGGCTTGTGTCAGAGGAGTCAGACGAAGAGACTTTCCGTGTTAGTAAGTCACACATGCAACATAGTGGAACACAACACACCCTGAGTTCTTGCCTTAGTCCTTCTTTTTCTCTTTATGGGCCCGCTGCCCTTTGTTTTTGCTGGAGGCATTGTTCATTGACGTCGATACGAACTCTGGAAGTTTTCTCATGGACGGGCACGACGATATACTTGGAGCGCGTTATCGATAACGCTTAATCCCTGCTATTTTAGCGCGACACGAAAGGTGGGCGCGGCGCGTCCTCGAGCTTACACCAACAAACACTTCACTCCTCATAGCAGCAACATTGCTATGCAAACCTCACTGCCCATCATGGTGAAGCGAACTTACTCCAGGCGGTCGCAGACACCTCAAACTCGACTGGAGAAGCAGCCGGCCAAACGAAGACGCGTAGAAAGCTCTTCAGATCCAATATCACCATCCCTCTCGCCAATAATCTCATCAGACAGCATCGAGCCATTGTCAACACCAACACCGCTGTACAACCATGAGACTCTTCATTCTTCGCCTCCATCATCTCCTCCTCCATCAATGCCAACAGCTTTGAAGCAAGGTGAAGCTCTCGAGCCACTGATCCCTCCACCTCGATTCCTGCCAATCGCGACGACGCGAAAAGAACCACTGAAAGAATCAACAGGCAATGCGCGGAGAATCAAACCACTCCGCCAACCAAAACTCACGCAACTAACCCTCGATCTTGGCCAGAAGACGCAAAAGAAATGTGCAACATGCGGCATGGAATACCGTCCCTCTTCACTCGAAGACGCAGCCTTGCACAAGAAATTCCACGCGCAGAATGTCGGTGGTATAGATCTCGGCAAGAAATTCATCGAATCCATCTTCGTCAATCAAAAAGTATGGACTGGATCTGCCGGCGAAATGATCATCGTTGTTAATCGGTCTGCTGAAGCGAGGAAGAGGAGAGTGGTAGAAAGCGTTCTTGGTGTTGTAGAGCAAGAGCTTGGTGGGGTGGGAATTGATCGGGAGGAGTTGTGGACGGAGATCTCGGAGATCTCGGAGACAGACGCGATGGCGAAGTGTGATCGATACAAAGCATATTTGTATATTCGCGGTCAAAAATGCGTAGGTGCTTGTTTGACGGAACGGATACGGAAGGCGTATCAAGTTCAGTCTCCAGACATTGGAAAAGGCACCGGCACAGGCCCGCGAAGCTCATCGATCACGGTCTCGGAAAATCCAACATCGGCTATCCTGGGCATTTCACGCGTTTGGGCCTCAACATTCGCAAGAAGGAGTGGGATCGCCAAAAGGATGCTGGATTCTGCCCTTGACAACTTCGTCTATGGCATGAAGGTCTCTAAAGACATGGTCGCATTCAGTCAGCCGACTGAGAGTGGAGGGAATCTTGCAAGAAGCTGGTTTGGGAAGGAGAGTGGTTGGCTTGTTTACAACGAATGAGCCGACGCGCTATGTTTTCCCGAAGACATGTTTGCTCAAGGCGCTTTCCAACACGTAGCTCAACGCTCGAGGCGGCCGGTTGTTTGGATTCTGAGAGATGGCCTGGAAATTCTCTCATGATGAGGTTAGGAGCATGAATGTGTCTCATGAGAAGATCTGGATGAGTAAGGAGTATACTGGTCTGGACATCAAATTCTACTACCTCCTGCTCTTACAGCTGCTTTGCTTGCTCTGTTACCGGTCATACTCCGCTTGTCCTCGAAGGGTGCAAGAGGTGTGTTTGTAGCTGAATTTGATTGAGCTGGGACTGAGTGTTATTGTATTATTGACAAGCATGGTTTCTCACTCCTACACATTTTGAGACAGGAAACAGGAAGTGATGACATACCTGCATAGCTCGGATCTGCCCTTCAAGCTTCGGGCCGGTCTTCTGCGAGAACGGCTTGTCGAGACAATCCTCGCTTGTTGGCAACCCAACATGGAGTACCTCCTGGTATTGGGGTGGAACTGAGTGTTGAAGGCTTCTCTTTTCGCCTTCATCTTTGTAGTACGCAAAAAGTGTTTTGGAATGGGCGGGAGTTGTTAAAATCAAGATACCCAGATGAACGGGACGTATAAATAACTATGAATTGGTCACGCTTTCGTTTCTTCATTTCTCTCGTTAGTTCATCAACCAGATGTTCGTAAATCTTCATCCTATCGATCCTCCACATCGTCTCCTCCCGGCCCGCCTCTCCCTCTCCCATATCTAAAGTTTCGCCTTCAAACCCTCCTCCCCTAACCTCAATCCCACCTGCACATTCCCTCCATCCAACAAAATCTCCTGGCAGTCCTCCCCCGAAACACCATTTGCCCACTGCACAACCACGAAATCGACATCCCGATCCCCCAACACAATCATCGGAGCATGCCACGTCCCAGCCCCATACGTAATTGCTTGGCTTCCATCGGCGATGAAAGCCGTCAAATTGGCGAGGTCGGGAAGACCGGGTCCACGGGGCCAGGAGTCGGGGAGGGAGAGCGCTCGTGCTTGTAGGGGACGGGACTGAGTACGGGAGTGGGTTGAGGAGTTGGAGAACTCTGGGAGCGTGGTTTTTTGGGTTGAAGCGAGCTTGAATTGAGATTTGGCGAGGGAGGGGGAGGAGTTTGTGAAGCTGGAGAGGGTTTTTGGTGTTGTTTCTCGTTTTTCTTGGATGGTGCTTTGGGCTTTTGCTAGGGTAGGGGATGAGTTTGTAAAGGAAGAGAGATTTTTTGGTGTCGTTGATGTTGCTGATTCGTGAAAGGGGAGGGTCGGCGCGACGATGACCAGATATTTCGTTTTGGAATCCATTGGTAAACCTAGGGGTATGAATGTTTGGGGCGTGTATGGATGTCTTTCCATTATTTTGACGTCAAACACCATTTCTCCCTCTTTCTGTTGGCGGAGCTTCCGTGGCGAGGAGACAAACATATTCATGACTGGTTTTGCAACTTTCCTCGACGGGGCTTGTGGATAGTAATTCGTGAGTTGGGTTATGTCTAAGTATTTCAGGGCTGAGCCTTGGTTCGCGGATTCGACGCGGTTTGTTGTTGGGTTCGCTGGATTGTGGGCGGGATTCTGGATTAGCGTGCCGAATTGTAGGAATGATTTTTCGGTGAGAGGGATTGATTTGATGTAGACATCAGGCGAGTGTATTGAAGGCGGCATTTTGTTTGGTATATAGGAAGATCTGGGGAGTTCTGACGAGAGTGGAATCAAAGGTTGATAAAGCCACCACGATAACCGCTTTCGGAGAAGTGGGGTGTATGATCCCTGTCCGTCAAGACCGTGACTTCGAGACGCAGCGCCTTACTCCGACACCAAACTTGGAACATGACAGAAGAAGAACCCTCCTATATCGACTATGAGGCCTTCCTTGACCCGGAGTTCTCAGCGACTTCGTTCGCAAACACGCTAGTCTTAGCGACGAACAATGCCTCCGACACGCCTCTGGATCTCTCGACACCACTTTCTCGTGTCCTCTTCGACATTCAAGAAATAGACACACATATCGATTCTTTGACGACGAAATCGGCGCTGCCATTGTTGGGTTACACCAAGAAGAGAGCCGATGCTAGTGGACGGATCTTGGATGGGGTGGAGTCTCAACTCGCGACTTTGAGTGAGGGATATAAGACGCTTGAGAAAGAAGTGATCCAACGACATGAAGCTGCGGAAGAGGTGAGACTGGCTGCTGAGAGACTGTGTGAGACCGTGCGATTGGGAAGAGCAGTGGGACGATGTTTGATGCTTGGACGACAACTGGAAGCTCAAATGGGGGAATTCACGGGGACGATGTCAAAGAAAGGGGACCACAGAGCGATGATTCGATCCGCGAATACCATACTGAGCGGCCGGCAATTACTCTACGCGTCGAAACCGGGAGAGGAAGGTCACGGTCTTGAAAGAGTCAACGTCATCACATCGCTTAAAACAGATCTATTCACCCCCTCGGAACGAACCCTTACAACAAGAGCCCAACAGACCATCCGAGAATTCTCAATGTCCTCCCTCCTTTCTCCAAATACTCAAACTCCAACATCCCAAGGACCAGGACCAGCAGCAACCTACGCCCAATCCGAAGAAACAAAATCCCGCACAACTTCCGCACTGCTAACCCTCTACCTCCTCTCACCGACGACTCCCAAGACAGCATCATCAACCTTTGACCCAACCCTCCTCATCACCTCCCTACAAGAGTACCTCCAGATGTCCATAAAATCCTCCTCAGCAAGCATGGCTCGTGCCCTAGCCCACCCACCCCTAGAAAAAACCCTCCTAGAAGTATCAGCCCGCTGCCAAAACATCCTCGCCCTAGAAAAGCTCCTAGAAAACATCAAACCACCGGCCCATCCACTGTTTCCCGCTCCAACCCCAGAACAGGACAAGGTGTCAACGCCCCCGCCAAACTTCCTCCGTCCCCTTCTCCAATCACTGGACACCTCGTCCCTACCCTCGTACTTCTGGCGCACCCTGGCCTCCTCCCTCTCCCCCAAAGTTCAAGAGATTCTGAACAAAGGCGGTGTCTCGGCTCGTGCTTTGCGCGCAAATCGCGATAGGGTGGGTGAAGCTTTGAGAGCATGTGTCGATCGGGGGAGCAGGGTGCCCGGAAGGTTGGGGCCGGGGAGGAGGGAGGAGAAGATCGCCGGATGGGAAAGGGAAGCGAGTGTCATGATCAATGCTGTTGTCGGCCATTTGCGCTGACGAGTTCTTCGAAATGGGACCAGGAAATAAGACGGAGACTTCTGATCAACGGGGTCAATATTGGAAAGATATTCGGAGTCATATTGAGAGAAGATGCCCTCAGTAAAACAAAAAAGACTTCTAAGCCTGTGTCTTCCCTGAGGAATTTCTTAGTACATGGTGTGAAAAGAGAACATTGAACACGATGTCGGGGAAGGGGACTTTTTGTTCGATACGTCGGACCATTGAATTCCATGCAATCAAATGTACATAAGGAACACCGGTGGAGTCACAGTCAGCTCTTCCTTCTCATCTAAAACCGCTGGTAAAACTCTCCACACGCTTCGCTCGTCAACAAGAAGCCCATACGCCACGCATTTGCCAGCCAATGACACAAAAAAAATAGAAACAAAGGTCGTAACGCCAATCAAACCATGATGGCATCCAAAGAGTCCCTATAGTTGAGCAAAAAATGGACCCGTTTTCACACTACAGTTGCAGGTGCTTCTCCCTCGGCCACAACCGCTGTCCCCAATCCTCGATCAGGCGACTGTAGCACTAGCTGCTCATGCCTCCTCGCCTTCAAAAAATTCGAGATACTCCGGATGAGAATAAACCACCCAACAATCATAAGAATATACGCAAACCAATCACTCGTGCTTATGCCGCCAGCCATGGCATCAGCAGCCTGTTGTTGCACTGCCGCATCAGCACCGGCACTTTGCGTGGGATCGAAATCGTGTGAGTTGGGATCCTGAGGCGTGCCGTTGAAGTCGCCATTTCCATCCGTGGGATTGTTTGTAAGACCGGATGATTTCATGGAAAATCCGAACTGGACAAGAGTCATTCCGAGACCGGCAAGTGAGCCATTCTTTGCAGCGTGGGTGGTGTGAAGGAGGTAAGTTAAGAGGAATCCAACTATTTGGAAGGACATGGAGATCATGGCGTTCCAGATAAAGGAAAAGACGGAGCCGACTGGGAGGCCGTCGACATAGACTTCGTCAGAGACCATTCCAGGGGCGAGAATGGTGGTTTCCCAGTAGGGCGGTGTTGCGTCGGCTGCGGCTTGTTCGTAGGTCTAGGCAGACGTTAGATGCGTAAGCAGTGAGGGGGCGGATGTCGCGACTTACAGGTGGTTTTTCATCCACATCATCGCCTCTTTGAGGCTTTGCACTTAGGTTTGCAAAAACACCGTCGTTTTGGCCTCCAGCGTTGTAAGTCTGGCCTCGGTTGAAGATTGGTAGTTGTGTGACCATTCTCACGATCCTGCTGCGCTGAGTCGGGGGATTTGATGTCTGTTCCGCAGGCGCTGATACTTGTGTGCTTGGGTTTTCGAAAGTAGGAGGTGCACTACCGTGCATCAGCCGTTGACGGTCATCCTGACCTTCGTTGCCGTCGTCTGAGCCCTCGTCGTCGGAAGGAGAATCGAACGTGTCGTGCAACTCACGGTCGGCATCGGTAGACAGCGGATCTTGTCGGAGTACGGGGGAGGATGCTCGTGAGCGAAAGGAGGGCGGAGGGGAGTTAGGTATTTGTGGGGGGTCGTGATGGTAGTTGTGGCCTTCTACATGGTCGTCGACGTCGCTAGTCGCCACGGGCTCGTAGGAGGGCGCCATGGTTTGCGAGAGGTGCCAGGGGATGCCGGGTATTCCGACTGTCTTTGACGGGCAGAGGAGTGGTAGTTGTTGGTGGTGAGAATAGAGATGTGGTGGTGTTGGGTGTCTGAGGACGTTCGAAGGGAGGGTGGCTGAGCGCTGAGGGATTGCTCGGCTGGGTTTCAAAACGAAGCCCGCCTGACTCGTGTATCATCAAAAGAGCATTAACGCCGTCATGCATTTGAATATGTATTCATACGAATGATTCTCTATTTGGAATACAACAAAATCCGTAGTCATGTCTTTAACCGTAGGTAACCCCATATCTACATCTACGTCCATACTAATTCTCAGGACAGAACATCGCCAAACACTACTCCCGCATCCTCTCACAATGGCCTAAAGATCTCATCCGCCCTGAAGTACAATTTCAAAAGGTTATCCAGGCACGCGCTGCCAAAGCCGCCACGGTACCTGAAGGACAAGAGACCGCCGAGCTGAAGAACGTGAACGCGCTCTATTCGTTGCTGGACAATCGATATAGTAAGAAGGTATGAAGTCCCGATGCTCGACCCAAACTTCGCACTCGAATGCCTGCCGAGAACGAGCAACGAGACGTGGACATGATTTCGCTAATACACCATACAGTATCCCGTACCACAACGACTACTGAGACCGAAGTCGAATCCTACCTACTACGATGATCTCCTAGTCCAGCTGAATGAGGTACCTACACAGTCGCGATGGTCGAGTTTGATGACGAGGTTAAAGGGGTTGGTGAGGCTGACGTGAAGAGAAATGGAACTTGTGCGATACAACAAGATCTTCCAAAGGGGGAGGCACAATGTACAAAGTAACGTCGAGGCCATCTGACATTTTCAGGGTTGAGTTGCCCTGTTTTGAAATGGGTAAAGCATCATCCACAATGACGAGTACACAGTATAGGTCTGCAAGCCGTTTATGCTCGCTCGTCCTTTGATGCTGATGCAAGGAGAGAAATAGCCGAAACAAGAGTAGGATTGAAAGAGCTTTGTCTGGACATGCTTTCGGTATACCAAGACAGAAGGCTATCTTCTCAAAGAAACAATACTGGTTGTTCCACAGAGCGTGATGACGACCCAAATAGGATCTATACAGCCGTAACTCCATCTTTCAACAGCGTTCAAACCGGCAAAAACGATTGTGGGATGTAAAACCTTAACCTCGACCACCATACATCTGCTAGCTAATTCGCCGTGAGGACGTGATCCGCAGTTGCTTAATTGCTGTTTTTGTGCGATCAAAATTCTCCTTTTCTTATCCGCCCCGCGAGGACGACACTTCCACGGTTCATCAGTTTGCCCTTAACGACGAACAAGACCTTCGACGGTCTTACAGTTGCAAACCCATCATGCCAACTTCACAGTATTCACGGCCTATGGCATCCGCCTGCTGGTTCAGATTCTGTGACATGTATTCAGTTTGTCCAATTGTCTGGTCTAGTCTTAAAATCACTATCGAATATAGAGGGAAGAAAGAGTTGATGATAATACAACTTCACATCAGTACAGCCCCGCTTGCAGGAATCATATCGAACTCGATACCAGTTTGGGAGTGACGTCCTCAATTAATGCGCATGTCATCTCCTATCGAGGCATCTCAAATCTGAAAAGCTGCTCTCCAACCCGCTCATGCTTTTGGGAGAAGAAAAGTTATAAGGTGTACGCACTGTACGATTACAAAGTATCCCTACCCAACAATCGCCTAGCTCAATCTCGCACTCTCTCATCACATCACACTTGCTTCAACCCCTTACCTATAAGGCTGGTACGGAGGCATGCCCATGACCGGCGGCGGGTACGGCGGATACCCCGATGCAGCAGGATAGTATCCCTGTGGGGGCGGCCCAGGCGGTGGGATCCCCATTGGTGGAGGCGCGTAACTAGGCGTAGGCGGTTGCGCAATACGCTGCGGCTGCAACAATCCTGGTCCGGCAGCTCTCAGATTAGCACCATGCCAATCCACGCTCTGCAGATTGACGGTACGAAGAACATGTACCAACTGCGGCGGGATGATGTTTGGTTGCATGTTCTGGCTCAGATCTCTGCGTGGTAAGACGGAAAGAAGGAAATTGATGTCGCGTGGGAGAGGAGCAGGGCCGGGTGCTGCGGCTGCATATTGCATTGGTGTATCTCCAGCACCTACACGGCGACGAGCATTTTCCAAACGACGGCCTGCTGCGCCTTTGAGAGGCGATTCTCCTCGAGCAATCTTGCGAGGCGGATCGTAATCCTGCGTATCGGCAATGTACGGGCGCTTTGGCGAGTTGTTGCCGAAGGGAGCTGCAGCACCCAAACGTGGCGATGCTTTGAACGATGGTACCGGAGATTGCTCTATCGATGGAACCGACTCCGAAGGCGGCCGCATCTGCGTTCCAGGAGAGATAATCAGTCGCTCGTTCGTAGGATCAAATGACTGATCCAGAGCATTGGTGTATTGGTATCGATGAGAAAACATCTTCAGGGTTGGATCCTCAGGGAAGTGCTCCCGCATGCGTTGCTCAAGCTTCGTGATCTGCGCCAGCTCGCCATATTTCGACTCGAAATCGTGAAAGAAAAAGTACAACGGCTTCGCTTTTGCAATGTTCTCCGGCTTCTCACCCAACTTGCGGACAGCCTTTTCAAACACAGCGCGAGCATTGATGACATCATTGACGTTCACCAGATGCTTGATATACTCGAGAGCAAAGTTCTCGTCCTCGGGGAAGAGGTCGAGGCCACGATCGAAGAGGCGAATCGCTGCCGGGTCTTTGTAGCAGTGGTGCTCCATGAGAGCGCACCAGATGTAGATGTCAGCAGTGAGCTGCCCACGCTTCCGTGCCATCTGAAAAGTTCCTCGAGAGCCTGGTATGGGATCGCCTGGCTTTCCTTTGCCCTGAACACGTCGCATAGCACGGATGAGTCCCATCCAGGCGCCAGTCAAGGTTCGTCGTAAAATGCTGTTTTGTATCTTACCGGCCTCTTGCACGGCTTTGATCTGTTCCTCCTGACGATCCGTGGCAGCCTTGGCCTTGGAAGCCTCGTACTCTGCGTCCTCGTCTTCGTCATCACTTCCTTCCTGGCGATCTTGTAGTTCCTGTTGAGCCTCTTGGGCGAAAGCCTCCCGGATCTGAGCAATTTTCTTCTGTTCTCGTGCGTTGGCCTTTGCGATGAGATCGTACAGAGCATCCAGAAGCTTGTCGTATGGTTCCTTCACTGTCGCACCTCGTACTTTGGCATCAGCGACACTAGCAGATCCAGCCTCGATACGGTCTGCAAGCTTGAAAGCAAGCAAACAGCTTTCTGGGTTTGCGGCAATGCTGTTGGCGAGGAAGTCATCGCCTTCCTTCTCCATTTCGTTCTCGTAGCAGAATTCATGAGCATCGTACCATAATTGAGGCTCAAACCGGAAGGCCATCAGTGCTTGCTTGTAAGTGTACACCACCCGTTCTTTCCACACCGCCGGCTCGTCCTCTTTCAAGATCAGTGGATCTTCCTTCTCCCAATCGATCCAGTCTTTCCAGATGTTCAGCTGGTCTTGATATTCTTTGTGGCCGTCATAACCTGGCGCTGGAGGAAGACGTGGCAGAGTAGTTCGAATCAGATTGCGTGTCTTGTTTTGAAGAGCAATGTGTGCTTGTTTGGCCTGCATATATGCTGGCATCTTCTCCTGTAAGAATTTGCGGCCCTACACCGTGTTAGTTTATGGGATTGGGGAGAGCAGGCGTTGACGATTGTCGCCAATATGTCGTTGAATATCGCAAAGAATATTCAGTGTGCACACTCCACATAAGCGGTGCAAGTCCAGCTTGGAGGCTTAAAATTGTGGTGATTTGCACAACGTTCCCCAAGAATATACCACATCGAAGTTTTGGCCAGCCGCCGAACGATGCTCTCGACTATGTGGCGATCTGGATTCGGGATGTGTTTCCTGAAAGGCACCAATACTCGACTCTCAATTGGAGCTTACGAAATCATTCACGGCCGCTTATAATCCTCCAATACGTATGCGATAGTGATCGAGAAACAAGAACGCTTCAAAAACAAATTGTGCACGTACCGTCATCTTGTTGAGCGAAACCTCAAATTGCGTATACTCTGCCCAGATGGTTGCGGTAATCTGCGTCGGGATGACAAGCGCCTTTCGGTATGCTGTTCTCATCGCATCCATCTTTTGCTGATCTTGCCAGCCACTGCCACCAGCGGTGCCCGGACCTTCCTTGACAAACTTGATGTAGTCTTGCCAAATCTTGCCGGAATCCTTATCTTGGCCGATTTTTGAGAAGGTAAAGTCAAAGGCCTGCTGGACAGTACTGCGCGCCGCGCCCGTCGGGTCAGATATTGTGTTGTGACGGCGGCGTACAAAGGCGAGGTAACGATCCCACACTGCAATTCCAGTCTGGGTCATCAAAGTCTTGCCGAAGATGGTGGAGATGCGGTCGAGCTCGTTCTGCTCGGTTTCCATGTCGAGATAGGCCGCCCATTGATCCGCCTGCGAAGGTATTAGCACGTCCAAACACGACATTGCAAGCCGGTACTCACAGCAAAGGGGAAGACCTGCAGAAAGCGGTCATAGACCGCTCGGGCATCGTCGAACTTGCTTCGTCGCTGGTGTTCATTAATAAGACTCAACCACGCTTCGACATCGCCACGGGGATCATCTGCTATTCTGTCCTCTAGTATCCCGACTTTATCTTGTGGTAAACGCGCCTTTGGGAGCAGCACACTAGACGAGGTAGCTTGGGGTGGAACTTTTGTAGCGAGACTAGGGACAGGGAGAGAAGTCTGAACAGTTGATACACCTGTAGAAGTAGTAGAAGGGACTTTTTCGGCACCATTTGACTGATGATCAAGAGGGACGGCGGCACCTGAATCGGAATGACCCTGATGTTGTGCAGCTTTATCTATTGAAGTATCTTGTGTTGATAGTGTATTGTTGGGAGTAGCATTCCCCGACTCTGCTTCATTCAACTGCTGACCACTTGTGCTAGCCATCGGCATATCCTCGTCGTCTTCGTCGTCGTCGTCAACGACGAAACCGCCCACTGTACGTTGCTTAGGAGGGGCCTGCGTGTGCACAGGTAGGTTTGTCGACGCGGTGGACGATTGAGCGCTGGGGTCTGGTTCGGGAGAGGAGTCTTGCGCATCCATCTCAACGTCTTGGGCTTCGTCGTCGTTGCCGTCTTCATCGGCTTGCGGTTGCTGGTGTTCGGTGGGATCTGCGCCATTATCCCCGAAGTGAAGGTTTGATGGATCGTAGTCGTCTTCCTCTTCCTCTTCCTCGTCATGTTGGGCAATGTTAGCTGGGTCATACTCGTCCTGGGCGCCCAGTGACTGGTAGTTGTAGTTGTCGTCGGCCATGTCGGCGCCGGCGAATGTCGAAGAGACAGTGGGCGCGGGTGGAGTGCGAGTGGGAGATGCGCTGGAGGCAGAGGCAATGGCGGATGGCGGCGCCGGGTCTCGCTGGTGGATGGTGATGAGAAGTGATGTGGTTGGAGTTGATGCGGAAGGCCGAGTGTTGCTGCAAATGGAAGCGGAAGACGCGAAGAACGTGAGAGCAGAGTGCCCCGGGCGGTTTCAAAGTCGGGAACTGGTATCGATGTCTAAGTCGCGTTCAACAGTCGAGAAATTCCTGGTGGGTTTCCCGATGGTTTCCCAAGGGACGGCTGGGGGGATATGTGACCATAGATGCCCATGCACACGTCTCCAACAATCTCTCAATTCTCATCTCTCGAAGTCTTCCCACCTCGCGAGTCATGGCCGGACGCCTTCAGCCTCATTCCAGCACGTCGTTTACTATACGAGTCTAACGGACGCCAATGGCCCAATATATCTGCCACACTACACCAACACCGCACCTTGGCCAGCGCTGCACCGTGAAGCTCTGAGCTCCGCTTCTGTCACGATCCTGTATCCTGCGGCCATCGAGTCTAAGATCCTGTTATCCTCCAGCCTTTGAGCCATCGCCAACATCTCCTGGAAGTGGACACCTCCGCCCAATACAACCATACCACGCGCATTGGATCGTGAAGCAAAAGAGAGGTCGCTAGGGAACAGTCTTCACTCCATAGAAGCAAACATCGACGCGATCCCCCCAGTCCTAGGCTCCCAGGAGCATCTCCTACACACCACCTTCGAGCGACCCTCCCAAACAACCACAACAATGAATCCACACATCTCCCTCCCTCGTCATAACAGCACAGAGCGCATCTCGTTCGGCGCCGCTCCACCCACACGATCCAGCGGCATAACCATGCCCCGAATGCTAAAGCGCGCCCTCAAATTCCCCAGCATGGACTTCGAGACCGCTGTCTGGGAGATGTCCTCCCTCCTCCTCCGGCCCACTGCCGTCTTCAAGAACATAAAGCGGACCCAGCACACGAAGAAACGCTACCACACCGCCGACCCTTCATTCACCTACCTCCTCTCTTTCTTCCTGCTCCTCACGAGTATAGCGTGGGGACTGGCATACGCAGATGGTTTCGGACGTGTGATGAAGATCTCAATGGTCTTCGTGTTTGGACATTTCATAGGGTCGAGTTTGGTTGTTAGTGTTGTTGCGTATTTCCTTGTGGGGAGGTTGTTGGGGCCGGGTGTCAAGGGACTGCCCGGGAGGAGGAGACAGCAGGGGCTCTTTGTGCAGCCGGGGGAAGAGGAACAGCTGGAGTTTGGTTATTGTTTTGACGTTGCTATCCGGGCCTTCTTCCCCGTGTGGGTGTTTTTGTATGCGGTGCAGTTTTTGCTGATGCCCGTGGTTGCAAAGGAGTATTGGTATGTTCGGTTTTCTACCCCTGTCCAACTCGCAAAGCTGATGAAATACAGGCTATCACTCCTCGTAGGGAATTCATTATACCTTCTCGCGTTCGGGTACTACACCATCATCACCTTTCTAGGATACAATGGTATGTTCTCCTTTCCACATCCCGACTTCCTCCCTCCCAACACCAGCCCTCCTCAAATCCTTTCACTCTCAGCTAACCGATCCAGCCCTCCCCTTCCTAGCCCACACAGAGCTCCTCCTCTTCCCAACCGGCGTTCTAGCAATCCTCTGGTTCGCAAGCCTGTTCGGATTCAACATGTCACGGCATCTAGCGCCGGTGCTATGGGCAGGAGCAAATCTGCGGAAGGGCATATGAACTTCCCAAAACGAAATAGCGTACTAGTAATAATGATATCCAATCTTTTCCCATCAAATGCTTTCAACGTGCGTGCTAGCAATCGGTTCGACCACCCACAAGCAAGCAAGCTTCGTGTGTCCAGGCATGACCTACTTGAAATCACAATTTCGCCTTCAATTCCAACGGCACTTGTACCTCGTCAACGTACCCAGTCATCCCACCACTCTCACGCCCTCTTCCCGCACCCATCTCTTGGGCATCTTTGACCAGCCACTCGTCAACAATGAGTCTCGCCACATTTGCTCCCATGAGTGAACTCGTCTCCATGGTCGAGATAAAACTCTCAATCCCACTCGTGTACCATAGGTTCTCATCCAACCTCACTTGTTCAAAAGAAGAGCGAGGGAACTCATAGGGATACGATTGCCACAGTTTACGGTAGATCCACGTTACATCTTTGGTGGGTGGGTCCTCTCCATCAGAGTCCGGGGTGGGCAGACCCAAAATGGTGGACAGGAAACCTCCGTTGATTTCTCGGGGAGAGAAGATCTTGTATAGATACTCTTTCTTGCCGGTCGATGGATTGATGACGCGCCTTAGGGTGGAGATGGAGAAGAAGCCGGCTTTTCCTGCGTAACCGACCGGTTTGGTACCGGGGTCCTCGCCTTCGAGGAGGGTTGTTAGGATTACGGATGGTACGGCCTCTGTATCCTTGAGTTTGAACGCGCCGGGGGAGAGGATGTGTGGGGAGGTGAAGAGTGTAACGTGGAGATTGACGTAGGGAATTTTTTCGGGCGTATGATTTGGTTTTGGGGAGATGTTGAGCGACGTGAACTGGTAAGGTGCTGCTAGGATAATTGTGTCGAAGGATTGAGTGTTTGTTGGGCCGATGGACGTTGTGTCGAGCGTGTCTTTGGTTCGGAGTGTGAAGGTTCCGTCTTCGTGGCGAGTAATGTCCGTCACGTTGGTGGAGAGGTGGACGGATTTGGCGCTGTGATCAATCATTGATTCGAAGATCCTCCAGTTGCCACCGCGGATTGCCATTGCGCCCTCAGCTGCTAGGCACACCATTGCTTCGACCCCATGTATGAGACCCAGATTCTGCGCGTAATTTACCCTTGTACTCGCCTGAATAATCTCCCTAGAAAACAGCTCACCCACACCCCTGTCCTTCAAGAATTGCGAGCCAGTCCTATTCGTCACCTCCAATAGTCCAAGGTTATAAAGCGTATCCGTCAGCGAAGCAAAGGGGAAGTATGGCGCTTCATACATCTTCCCGAATTTGCCCGTGACCTCCTTCATCAAATTTCTTGCTTTCAGAGGAGCCAGTCCATACCGCCACCACAATTTGGCCAGCTCCTTCCACCAACTTGTACCAGCCTCTTGCGTGAAGACAAAAATGTCGCCATCATACACACCTAGTACAGGTCCAGACTCGGGTTCTTCATCATCACCACCCGCTTCTCCTAATTGTATCCTCGATAGATTGAACTCTTCAGACGCATTGTAAAGGATATGGTTTATCTTCACGAATATGGATGCACCAAGCTCCACGGGTGTGTTTTTGGCAAACGTCGTATTGTTGTAGGCGTGAACGGTCGTACTGCGGCCGCCGATGTAGGGGTTTCGTTCATACACGGTGATATCGAGCGAGATATTGGAGGATTTTGCATATTGCGAAAGATGGTATGCTGTGCTTGCGCCGCCAGCTCCGGCTCCGATGATGGCTACTCGCTTTGTTGTTTGGGGAGCTGTATTTCTGGAGGCATCGTAAGGGTCAAGAGGGGTGTGGTGGTTGTTTGCGAAGGTAGCGTGGAAGCCTATGGATACCAGGAAGAAGGAGTATAGGAGTCGCATTGTGTAAAACTGAGGTTTGATCTTATGCGCTATTGTCGTGGAGTAAAGCTCAAGAACGTGGAAGGTGGAGGTTGTAAGGTACCTGGCAAGGCGGAAACGCTAGCTATGTTTAGCAATAGGGCTGACATGACATCAATGGCATCTTCAGAGCAATCGAGACCAGTTATTCACAGACCACCGGTGCTCTCATGCATGTACTGTGTTCTTTAAAAAGGTGAACTTCAAGCAGAACTTGAAAACTTTTGATAAAAATTCAGACCTTTCATCGGTCGAATACTGCTTTCAACTTAATCCATAGCATCAATTCCCGTGATGGACTAATAATCTCGTCGAGAGATGAGACCGACTAGACGCGCACAGTGCGGAAAGCGAAAAAGAAACCAAATAAGAATTTGAGGGTGCCCATTGTGCATGGCTGGGACCGCAGTAGACGTGCTTATTGGTTCGTTCTGCCTATATTATTCTTTGCACATCCGTCTGCCTTGACCATTCCCCATATCACGCTCCTCTGACCTTCTGTAGGATTTCATCAACACCCACGCCCTCGTCACCACTAATGATGTCCCTCCATACGCTATCAGCCACTCGCTCTTCGGTAGGTATTTCTGACCAGTTCGGCGAATGCTCTGCTTTGATCCATTGAAAGTCTTGGACTTGATTCCATCTGCTTGCACCCTCCCCTTCACCTTGTCCGTTTCGAGAAAATAGCCCGGGCAAAGGCGCAACTTTCACACCCTTACAATGCTCAATGATTGGATCACTCGAGCAATATACGTAGACTGAGACATTCTCGCATTGATGCATCCGCAGTTGTCCCGTACTCGCCACAACCACTGAATCCTTCATATCAGTGATGTGGAGAGCACCCTTCACCTTCCCAGCCACGATCAAAGAATCCGAAATTTTGGTAATGTTCATCGTGGCAAAGAACAAGCTAGGTATCGGAAACAGGACAGAGATATCGATTATGCATCTAGATATGTTATGTAATGTCGATGTTGTTATTGCGTTCTTTACAGTGTCGGGGACGATGACGTGAAGGCTCTCTTGTGAGGATATGTTGAGGCTTGGGGCGTGGGTGAAGGAAGGACGGCGGATTAGTGTACAAGGTGTTGAGCGGAGGGCGAGGTTATAGTTTCCTTCATCTGAAAATTCTTCTTGAATCGGCGGCGATGATTGTGATGTATTTGCGAGAGGCTGAGTATCGAACGCTGCTGATGTGGGCACGGTGGCAGGGGTGGTGATCTTCCTCGCAGTCTTAAATGAGAATTTCTGACGTGGTGCGAATACTTCTCGTGCTCTCTGGAGTTTCTCGTTCAATTGTTTAATTTGCTAGTACCGTTAGCGCTTGTACTCTCCTCACCCCACCACAATCCATAATGGAAACATACATCAGAATAACTCTTCTGGTTATGAGCAGGTAACTGATTCGAAGCAGCACTGACTTCACGTTGGAGTTTTGCGATGCCGGCTAGGGTTTCATTCACGGCGTCGAGACGAGCTGTGCCAGTTGATGGCGTTTGTGAGAGCCTCTCTATCTGTTCTTGAAGTGCTGCGTGACAATTAAATGGGGTTTTAAAGATGGTGTAAAGTGAATAGTTACTGGTGATTTCTTGTTTGAAATAATCAAAGAAGCGATCTTTGAAGCCTGCTTCTGAGCATTCGGGAATCGAGGGTACCATAATCGGAAAGGCTGACAGAGCTATTGCTCATACTTGAAGGAGGCCGACCGAATTAATGTTGATACTTTGCGATTTGTATTTCAAGCTGATCTGGCACTCGTCCTTGAAGGCTCGTGTGATGCTCATTCGCGTGATGATTGAGCAAGTCTTAGACAAACGAAATCTGGGGGGTTGAGCTCGCTGGACAACATAAAAGTGTGATCTGTTCACCATCTGCAAGGATTTTGGTGAGCGGGATGCAAAGACGCCACAAGCGCAGGGTATGTGGCTCGTTGACTTTTAGCCAATCGCATATTAGCCAACATTGGATTGGAGGGAAAGCAACAAGGTGTGTGAATTATGTTCTGCTACAGCTGCTAATATTGGCAATTCACGAAAAGTGCTGCAGATTGGATGGAACTGCAGTGGGTCCGTTTCGACGTCGGTTGCGGCATACAAATGTTCATCTGCCTAGTCCTATCACTGCTATTTGTCAACTAGGACACATAAGATGCGCAGGAAAAATGAGGAACAGAATTGATCGCTCCGTCTTGGAGACATCGTTGACCTTGAGCTTACGCAGTCAACCCAAAAAAATATCTACAGGTTTTAAAATGCCTCGAGCCGAAAAGACCAGTGGGATTGATGAGATCTTATGCCTTTCGGACCTATTCTCCCTTTGGCCGTGTTCACGATTGGCTGCCTTTGACGTGCTCTCTCTCTCTCTCTCTCTATCGATCTGCTGGTAGCGGTGTTGTAATTTCAATCCCATAGTTCTCCTTGATCCTCTGTCTTCTCCGCTCCTCATAGCCTGGGGCGTAGATACCTGGAGCAATTAGCGATGAATCAAATGCCCATGGTGTAGACAGCTTACCTCTGCCCTCTCCTAGCTCAGCAATGGTCTCTTCAATTGGCCGTTTCCTGTTTTTCCTCATCATCATTTTCCTCTCGTATTCATCGACCGTGGGATCGTTCTTTTGTCCGGAAAGCGAAGTCTTGGTATAGTCGAATGCAAAGGTAATGATTGCGAGTCCACTACCGTATCCAAGAACTGCTGGCATGGTCCGTCCTATACAAATGTCAACGTGTGCATGCCCGGTCCTCGCCATGAATCCTACGCGTAAGACCGATCATGGAGCCACCAAAGAACCCTCCAATTGCACTATTCCAGGCGTCGTTCTTTTGTCTTAGATTTGCGCTGACAGTCGAGGCAAAAGCGAAGGATGCCCCCATGGCAGCTTCACGGTGTTAGCTCCAGCTCCATCGATTGCTCAACCACCCATATCTGACGCACCAAACGTGGCTGTGGTCCCCCCGAATCTCGTGAAAACCCCCATGGCTCCAACATTCTGGCGGGTGAGGGTGTTCTGAATGGCGGCCACGAGAGCGCCGGCTCCTCCGACTTGGAAAGTGGCTTTCATGGTGTATGCGATGGCATCTCTGGGGTGGAAAGCGTGCTCCTGGGGGGATTCAGCAGCCATGGTCGGGGGTGAGGTTAGGGATGCTGTTATGGCAGCTTATGTAGTCAGATGCTCATGCAATTGGGGGAATATCCGGTCCTCAGGCTGTTCTGTCAGATGGAGTTGGACGGGAAAGAGGTACTACGAGCACAATCCCAGCTCTCATTTAGCGCGCCCGCCTGAGCCTCATCATCGTCAAGTTATTACTGCATTCGGAACGCATCTCAAGGCAGGACCTAAAGACGGAGGATGATTGCAATATAATACCCAGAACTGCTGTACGCCATAGATTCCTGCTCATGAGAATCTCTCCCAACCATCGCCACGGACGGGCCATTGGCAGGCTTCCACCACAAACCCAGCACACGCGAATCCAGCCAAGCATCCAAGGCGCTGACGACGTTTGCTCGTGGCAATCTGTTAGACCACCTGATAATCTGGATCTGCTATCAACATTGCTGCTTGTCTGAAAACTACATCGCCTCCCAATCCCCACGTCACTCCCCATAATCCAGGCGCCAGGCGCTCCTCCTCAAACATGGCTTTCTGGCCAGCGAACCATCCTACTTCCTCACTCAATATGCCCTCTTCTAAAGAGACCTCCGTCATCCCAGGTAAGATCCAACTCTCCAATCTCGGGGACGCACAAAGCTAACTGTTGATTGCCCAGGCCAAACGGCACCCAGAGTCATTACAAACATAAAACTCGCAGACCGAAGATTCCGAGACCCTCTCGAACGAAACCCTTTCACGGATCCTCCTCGTGGCTACAATGAGATCTTGGACGAGAATAGGAAGAACCAAAGAGTCGGATCTTGCAAGCATTTTTGGACCACCCAGACAAATCAATCGGTACTTCCCAGGCAACCGAGAGGCTTGAAAGACGCGAAGTATCGGATAGCATGTTTCTGCCAGCTATGTAGGTGGCATGTCGACATCACGATCACGCTGTTCGGGAGCTCGTGTCCAATTGAAGGGCAACCGCTGCACCATTTCTCAGGGTTTGTGAAGATGGATAAGCACCAGGAATGGTATGAGGGAAAGTGTACCATGTGCGTCGCGAAATTGAACATCGAGTATCGCGAGCCACGGTTGAGTACAGAGGATATTGCACTTCTGACAGACACTGCTCTGCTGCAACAACGGCTGCAAATAGCAAGGGAGAAAGACCCGGATCGACCTGACCTTAAAGTTACACAACCGGTGATGGTTCTTGATGCTCTGGCGACCTACATTCGTGACTCCTTGCAGCCGAAAGAAACGCATCGAGAAATCCCACGTTTGAACCGCCGGTTCCTGCTATCTTTCGGGGAAGATTGTGAGCCTCTTTTGAGAAAGCTCCACTTTGTTCAGACGGAGGAAACTTGGCGATTGCCGCAACCTCCACCAGAAGATCCATGGTCGGCAGATCTACGACAATACCTGCAGGATGTTCAGGAGGAATTATGGGCTCTAATGCGCGTGATCATGGAGACTGGCCAGCAGAACAGACTCAAGGCCTATCATGAGATACCCCCGCCGTTCGACAACGACATTCAACTTCTATTGTCAACCATCGAATACGATCAGTCGCGTTTCATCAGACGGTCGACTTTTATCCCCGTAGATGAAGAGCTGTTGCATGCAGGGCTTGGTACTGTGGGAGACTTTCCGGACGAGCTGCTAATTTACGCCTTTGAACAGCAAATCAAACACGATCCTGCCGGCACGCCATATTATTACGATTGCCTGGCCAAATTAGCGGAGAAGAGGAAAAGCGAGACTTTAGAGATCAAGGTGATGATGCTCGCATCGGAAGGGTATTTTGGGCGTGAAGATGTGACCAAAGCGTACAAGTACTTTTCTCTCGATGCGTGGGACGCCGCCAACTACAGCGATGAGTACATACGGAACACATTCGAAGCCCGATTAGGCTCCGTACAGTCGTGGCAGGAAACTGAAATGCGACAAATGTTACGAGTTATTGCAATGTCGAGAGGAAGCAAGTCGCTGGAAGAGAGCGCAGCAGATGGTGAGTCGAATCTTCGTGTGCGAAACGAATCCCCAATTGATGTTTTCATGCGCCCATCCGTGCTAGAAAACTAAGGTCATCCTCCGCCTTTGACAATCGAACCAACATCTTCTCGCAATGTCTTCAAAATCAAGAACGATGTCGATAAGTATCTGGCACTTTGTAACTTCGTCGTGCCAGAAGTTCATCAACATCGGTTTCGATTCTTGTCGAGATTACCAGCTATTCATCGCCATTATCGTTGAGTGTTCATTATTTCAGACAGCTCCGCTGTTTGCTATGCTCGTGCTTTTTTGCGCCCTTTGTTCGGACATGGTGCGAACAATATTCGCTGCTTGCGCCGCGCACTTGCTTCATAAACGCGACTGCCCACAAGCACCTGAAAATGTAGCACGATTTCTATTCATTACTTCCACGTCCCGAAATCAACACAAAACACGCTAACATGGACTCTCCAGAGAAGTTTCGAACCGCCAGCGAGGCGTTCAAGTGGCTGTTCGACGAGGCTGATAATGCAGAGGCCGCCACCGACGAAGTCATACAAGCGCTTGCTTCAGAAAAGCTCGAAGCGGCCAAGGTGAACGGCACAGTCAGCGACAAAGACCGAGAGAAGGTCATGGAGGCGATGACGCTCATTGCGGATCACCGCGGTAGCAATCCTCTCAGAAATTGGATTGCAGCGTTCAAAGATGGCAACAGTCATACCGCCTTTGAAGACGACGACGACTTGACGCGGGCCTTCAACCATTACAACATCCAAGATCGAAGCGGCTTCGTGGACATGGATGTATTACAAACCATGTTGACAATGAAACTACAAGATCCCGACGCTTCCACGCCGGACAAGGAGAACTCGCTGAAGTATTTCGAGATCATCAAGAACTCTGGGTCCACGAGAATTGCAAATCAAGATTTCGCACCAATAGATCACAATAACCCTGTCGGACTCCAAAACTTGGGCAACACTTGTTACCTTAACTCTCTACTTCAATACTTCTACGCCATTAAACGCTTCCGCGAGATTGTAACGAACCTCGACGAGCATAAGCTTCCACTGGCAGATTATCCAGACCTTGACCACTTCGGCGAGGTGGGTGGCTTGAAAGTTTCCAGAGCATATGCGCGATGGGCTCAGCAGGACTTCCTACCGCAACTTGCAATATTATTCGACGGAATGTATACTTCTTCAGCGGCCGCCCAACCGGATGCCAAATTAGCCCGAGACTTCCTGGTAAAACTGGAGCAACTTGATCTGCCAGCCGATAATTCACCACTGCCATCAAACGTTGAACGTACTGATGCCAAGGACGCTTCGTCCTCTTCGGCAGAATCGGATGGAGGCACGAGCGACACCACCTTGGTCGGTGATGTCGTTCTGACTCCAGAATCTGATGCTGACGAGATCAAGGATATCCCAATGGTCGATGCTCCCAAGAACGACAGGCCAACGACGTTCTCAAACGATGAAAAAAAGAACGTAGATTTGCGAAACGAAATGATCACAAAAGAGCAGCTTAAGAAGGCAGCGGAGCAAGTAGCTCAGCAGCAAGACGTCCATGAGATTGCGAACAATCTCATCAGCAAAGCAGTTTGCGCTATGAAGCCGTCGGGAGATGATTGGAATGGCAGAGAGAGAGACGAGATCACAAAACTCTTCTACTCCTCTTTTCATGAGAACAAAAGGAATTCGAAAGAGCCCGCGAAGCTCGTCGTCGATAACACTGTGTTTGTTCACTTGCATGACAGACCAGCTGGCATACCGGAAGGTTTGGAGGCCGCGTGTGAACTGGATCACGTAACCCAGCAATACCGAACTTACGTGCAGCCAGCGCCCATTCTCCAAATATGCTTCCAAAATCAAGAAGTTGTCGATGGAGTGAGGAAGATCATCACCCATCCTTTCCACGTTCCTCTGGAACTTAACTTGATGCGTTATATGGACAAGCCGCACGAGGAATTGCTCGCATTGCGCAAGCAGTACTGGGACCTCCACCGGCAGATCCTTGATCGAGAGGAAGCCAATGCCAGACTCCATACCAGATTGAAAGACGCCGCAGGCAGAACGATCGATATCGAAGGCTCCGAGCTTTTTGGTGCTTCTTCCCAGTTCTTGAAGTCAATTCGCGAGGAACTCGGCCCCGACATTGATGAACTGGACGACTTGACGTCGACGCTTGAAACTCTTTCTGATGAATGTAGCTCAGCCATCCGAGAAAGGAAAAAGGAAATGAGTGCGATTGACGCAGACTTAAAGAAGAAGTCAGCCGAGTTGAACGACAGGTCAAGGATGATTGAGTTGACATCAGAATCGAAAGTGACCGACTTCGACTACGCTCTATTCGCGGTGTTTGTACATTGCTCACGCGACGGTAACCCAGGCCATGGCCACTACTACATCTACATCCGGGACTTTGCGGGCGACAAATGGCGCTGCTACAATGACGACAACGTTACCGTTGAGGATGGTGATATCAACAGGTGGATACATGGAAAGAGACAAGGCGACACTGGACGTCCAAACCTGGTTGTATACGTCAAGACCAGTGACAAGGAGAAACTGACGCAGCCTCTCCATCGCAAGGAGCACGATCCTGCTGATAATACACCATTACCTGCAGCCACCTCTACTGTAGCTGCTAGTACAATCGATGCCGGGGCTGACAACTTCAAGCATGATTCCGGCGCTGAGGACGATAGGCCGCCGAGATTGGATGATGGTGAGTTCGATGCGATGGAGGATTGCACCACGTCCTATCACGGTTGAGCTGCCGCCCGTAGTGATCGATTATGCTGTTGGCTAAACGTTTATAAATATAATTACACGATTTCGCGTTCTTGAACCTGTGCTGATGCCGGGGCCTCTGCAGAGATTTCGGAGACTCTTTTGCAGGCTTTCCTAGCGGAGCAGATTCGTGAGCAGGCTCTCCTAGCGGAAAAGACTCATTTGCAGGCTCTCCTAGCGCAGAAAACTCGTACGGAGGCACTTCTAGCGGAAGGTATAGCCATGCAAGCTGAACGTCTCGAAGAATTCAACGCAAACACGGTGGACCCTGGTCAGCCGATGGCCCAGAGTATGCAGGCTGAACAGAACGACTTAGAGCCAAAGGAATGGGAGGCTCAAGGATCACAGTCACTCAAGGACGACACAGCAATTCCGGGCTTCGAACCTGGGTTCACCAGCACTGCCAGAGAGCTTACTCGCGGAGAATGGAGTGCCGCAGAATTGCAAGAGTCACGAAAACGTGCCGGCGAGGCAGTCGAACATGGAGATGAACCTGCAGCCAAGCTATCGAAAATCATTCCTGAAAAGCTCACGTCGGAAACCGATCCTGGCTACATCTTAGCTAGCAACGAATTTCATCGCAGGAAAACCTCTATACCTAGCGACAGATTATGCTCGGAAACCCGGCGTGCCGCAGTTTTGCAAGCGGAGGAGAGTGCACGGGCACACGCCAGAGACAATCGTGAAGCTGTCGAAGCCGACGAGAAAGCCATTTGTAGAGCTGAACGGGCAGCTGAAGCAGCGACAGTCACTCTCCACAGCCCAGTAAGAGGAGGATGCTTTGACCATAGCATCCATGTGACTGCTGTCTACGATGGTGCCGACGATGAGCCTGATCGCGGACGAAACCCCAGTGCTGAAGTTAGAGTCACCGCAATGGAGGTCGAGTGTAGTCCACCGCCTGACCGTAGCGAACCTGTAATTGGCAACGACGGCGCGGATGATGGGCCTGGTGGTGAGCGGGCTTCTAACTCTCACTTCAGGCCCTCGGAGAAAGCGGTCGAGGTCATTCCATCGCCCAACGGCAGCTCCCCTGTGGCTGCTAACGATTCACTTGAAGTCGACTACGCGAATGATGATCTCTGCTCTGAACTCAGCAGCGGTTTCTCGTCTATCGACAGCGATGTTGGTTGGGTTAGCAAGAGCAGTGATGGCGCGACTGGGGGGAGTGATCAGGAAAGTGAGGCTCCAAATATTACGACTAAGAAGAAAGCCGAGGCCGATGCGGCCGATGAGGGAGCTGAAGCTTCTGTGCACACGCCTCAGGAGATAGTCGATACTAATGAAGTCGATGAAGCCGAGGCTTCAGATGACGCATCTAAAAAGAAGGTGCTTGACTCCAGCCCCACACCTACCACAATAACTCCACTGCCTTGTGTCAAGACGCCTACCCGGATAACGGCTCTTCCAAGTCCTGTCTCGCAGAGACGCAGGGTCACCTTTGTGGAGCCATCAAAGCCTTCTCCGCCGGAAGAGCCCTCAGATAGTGAAACGACCGAGGATGCAGGAGAAGGAGCACAAGAGGGTTTGTCCCACGTGTATCCCCATCTTTGATGCAGGAAAGTGCGCTAAGGAGATGTAGAGGATGCATCAAGCCTTGCAGAGAGGATAGCACTTGTGGTATGGGCTGTGGCTTGGTACACTATTGTTTTGGGGTGGGATGGGGAGAGGTTGTGGCTGTGAATGGGCAGGCCTCGAGAGGACCAGGGGTATTGACTATGAGCTCCTGGGTGTCAGCACTGCATGATTGGCTGCAGCATCAATTCAATGTATTTATTTCTTCAATATGACTTGGAGGCGTAAGGTGCAGATTGAGGGCCGTGACCGTGGGATTGTGGCAATTGTGGATGAAGAATGAAGCTTCAAGTTCCTGTCCAAATCAATCTCGGCTGAAGAGTGGTTTGAAACGGAAAAGATGGCGTACAAAGAGGAAGTCGAGAGGTGACTCAACATGTGCTCGGTGAATAAAAAGGTGAGTTGTTCGGCGACGAGAAGTTTCTTTTGAGATGTATGTGAGGATGAGCAGTTTAAGCAGGAAATTCCACGTTCTTTGCTCTTTAATCTGTAGGTTCCATTCGTACATGTGGTTGTGTTCTGATGGTCTGTAGGATACTCGAATTGGGACGGAGGATGAGGCGTACAGTTTTGAAGTGAACATTAGTATCCAGCCTTAAGATTACTGCCCGCAAAGGTGGTAAGAATCCTCCATCAGCGCCCGACTTCACTCCTTGCTCGGCGCATGTGGAGATGCCAGATGTTCGCATACTGCATGAAAATGTCGCCAGAGCGGAGGAGTATAATTTGAAAAGATAAATAGGCATTCTGGGCATGTCTAAAAGTAGATCACCATAACCCATCTCCGACTGAGATCTCGACTTCCTTATCTCTACTCTCTACCCTGTTCACACAAGTCTTTCGTAGCAATCGAACACAATCAGTGTTACCTCGCTCTCGTTGGACTGGAAAATTGTCCGCTGCTCGAAGCTCATCTACCAGAAACATACTTTAACTGAGACCGGATTCCATGACAACTGGGACGGGTTTAGAGTAGTTAAGACCCCACGATGTCGTCTCCGTGTTCCGGCTCTTGCTTGGTACATCTCGGAAGGCAATATGTTGCACGTTGCGTCCCTTGTTGTCCTCGCGACTCTGGTGACATCACAAGATGTTAGCTACATTTCACCTAAGAACGGCCCTTATAACGAGATTCCAAAACTAGGCTTTGGAACCTGGAATCTTTCACGAAACACCACGGAAGCTGTAGCCTCTGCGATTGAAGCTGGATATCGCCATCTCGATTGTGCAACCGCTTACAGTAACCAGAAAGACGTTGGCTCAGGTATCAAACTCGGGCTGCAAAGAACCGGGCTGAAAAGGAGCGACTTATGGGTTACCTCCAAAATCTGGGGCAACCGACATGGAGGTCAAGTCAAAAGCGGCATTGAGACCAATCTCAAAGAGTTGGGTACGTTTGTTCTCTTGTTCACCGGAGCTGTAAATGACTGTGATACATAGGCCTCGATTATATCGACATGACCTTGATGCATTTCCCAATCGGCCAAACCGGTGGAAAGTCTTCCTACGACTACGTTGCTGTAAGTGTCCATGTCGCACATTCATCGAGTGACCCAGCCCGCCTGACACTTTGCGCTAGACTTGGAAGGAAATGGAGAAGTATGCCGGCGAAGGGAAACTGACCCGCTTCATCGGAATCTCAAACTTCAACCAAACGCAACTTGATGATCTCCTCGCCTCTGCGACCATCATTCCAAAAGTCCACCAATTTGAGCTCCATCCCTACCTCCAACAACAAGCGTTCGTGGACTACCATAAAGCCAAAAATATCACCGTCACAGCCTACGCACCTCTCGGAAACACAAACCCCTCCTACGCCCTTCGCGCCCGTCGTGCCACGCCATTGCTTCAAAATCCCGTGCTGAAAGAAATCGCCGCCGCTAGAGGATGCACACCTGCTCAGGTCAGCCTGAAGTGGAACATGGATCGCGGTGTCATCCCGCATCCAAAGACGCAGAGGAAGGAGAGGCAGAAGGAAAATTTCGAGGCGTATATGAAGTGTCAGCTGAAGGAGGAAGATAGGGCGAAGATTACGGAGCTGGGTGCCAAGCCGCAGAGGTTTTGGGAGATCTGCTCGACTATGATGGGGCTGCCTTGTTATGGGGGCTTGGAGGCTAGTAATTAGCTTGGGCTGGGGCAAGGAATGGCGGCTTGTTCTTTGGAAGAAGACCAGTTGGTGTACATCGATTTTGTCACACATGAACCAAGCTTCGCTGCCACTTCTATGCCCCATAGTAGCGCGAGCTCAATTCTCGAATTGAGGATCAAGTCCCATGTTGTGATTGTGACGCACGCAAGGGAGCTCTTCCAGTGAAGATGTAGGGGGCTTTGGTGCCACCAGAGTCGGAGCTAAAGATGACTCTCGTTGGAGATGCTCAACTCCGACGACACGAAGAGCTGTGACATCTACACCTTTGTCATCATTGGTTCACGCATTGCGAACAAATCCTTGACCTCAACACTTTTCCCTTTCTGAGTCTGGATTTTGCCATTCTTGGCCTATGGCCCACACCGCTCTCCCCACTGGATTCCTTCAATTGTTCTGCTGTTTATGGGCTAACACCCTGGCAATCAATCTTTATAGGTGTATACAATGGACCATCCTCAGAGCCATGGTCTCGCTACTGCAACTTATTCACTGACAAACAGGCAAGCTCGAGTATTATGTGTCGGTCGCAACTGACAAGTGATGATAACCAACTCCAAGACGAGATCGTCTGGAATCTGTCAGCCATACATTTGCCAACGTCCGTAGAAGCACGGACTAAGTCCTACCCATGCTTTGCATAGACCAACCCTGTCACCCATCAGAATGATGACCAACGTTTTCATGGAGTGTGTCACTGTGTTCTTTAATCAGAGACGAAGAAATCGTGAAAAGGCTGTTATGTTCCTGTATGCGGCGGATTGTACCCAGCCTTGCGCTAGTCTCATCGTGGGTGCGGCCTCCAGCCGAGGATCAATTCGTAACAGTAGGTAGAGTCTAGACACCAGATCGGCACCCCCCTGAATCTTCCCCGACGCGGCCTCGTGCACATCATGGCAGCACAACATCTTTTGGCAGGGCTTACTGTCACCGCTACCGAAACAGGTGGAACTCGGCTCGGAGGCCATCGATACTCCCGCTCTCCATACTCTATGGACGGCATTGTGTTCCGCCCGGCAGCAGCTCTGTCGCATCCGCGAGGCGCTTTCAACCGCCTGTGGGAGTTCCTCAGGTTGACTGGTTAGATGTCGTGCCGACGAGCGCTTGTTGTTCGTGCCTACAGACGGCATCATGACTTGCTGATCTGGCGGCTTCGGATTGGTTTGTTGATTGGGGCATGCATGTTGAGACTGACATCCCCCCCCCCCGCCAGGCTGTACGGATACGTCGTCTACTTCACCTTCCGCGACTCTTATCTGCCCACCTGTCCTTGAGATAAGGCCATCTACGTGCTACCAGGTTTCAACCAACAGCGAACACAAAGAGCGTATACCAGAGATGTCCAGGTAAGGCTATGGTTATAACATATGTCGCAAGGTTATGAAGGTACGCGGATACATTATCAAGGCATACGGTACGACGGCAGGTGGGTGTGACCACTGGTACTGCTTCCTGTAATCATGACTCTCGCGTCTCACGGACTTCTATATGCACTGTATTTGCTTTCAAGGAGCCAAGGGACTGCTTTGAATCGTAGTAAAGCCAGCAGCAAAGCAGACAGAACAAGTGTAGCGGCACGGTCAAGTTGCTGTCAAAAACGGACTTCAAGGGGACCATCACTCGCATGTAGGCACTATTATCGATCCGACCAGGCACTATGGCCGGACGCTGATGATGTATGAACACGGCGGTCCTCTGCTTCATCGTCCTCGTTGTCTCGCTTGTTCTTCGTCGTCCGTTCGACAGTACTCGCAGAGGAGTTTTGCCTCAAACCCCCTCGGAAGAACACATCAAGTCCCCAGCTGCGCCTGATTTCACCGAGACCAGAGTGTACATACGTCTTGCTGAAGAAGAGCCACGTCGTATTCTACGAGCTCGAGCCGATCCTTCTGCAGCCTGGGACACGGCTGTCGCCAGCGGGACCGATCTTCTCTGTATGATGAAGATGACCAAAGACGAGGCTGCGAATTGGGCTTTGAAGTTACCGAAATGGAGCACTACGTTCTCGGTCCTTAGTCATTTTGATGATCCCAAAGCTCTCAAAGATTAGGACTGGACGGCTCTCGCTGATGGATTCGATTCTGACGGCGGCGAAATCAAAGATGGGCTCGTCGATTTCATGGAATCATTGCACCTAGACCCAACAACAAACACAGCGTGGGCAAAACACAAATGGGTTCATCTAATGGATTGGGACATGGATGGGAAAAAGGGCAAAGTAAGATGACCAATCATCAACCACCCGGATCAACACTGACCACACGCCTTACAGGCCATACCGCGGGCAAACTACCACAGCCTGTTCAGCAATGGTACATCCACGGCCGTGGTGGTAGACTCGATGTTCTCACCACAGTATTATGTCAGCACTGGAAAAGCCAATCCTCCAGCACCGGACTTGAGCAGACGTTCCGACATCTGGTTCTTGCTGTGGTACCAGCACGGGCAGAAACATCACCGATTCCCAGGTCCGGGATCGGGCGGCCTCAGCTCACCGCCCTCGCACATCTTTATCCTGCACATCGTCACGGAGGACGTCAGAGAAATTCTCAAGAAACTGGTCACGAAGCTGCAGAAACCGAATCCCGACGGTGGGGAGTTCGACACCGATAGTGAGGAGGGAAGGATGTTCATAGGTACCAAGCACGGCTCGGCCGTCGCCATGTTCTTGGTTCAGCACAAGGACCATTTCGGCGACTACGTTATTCGCCACGTTAGACTCTGGCGTACGTAGGAGGGAAACCGGCGCTGGAACTTGTATTTCGAGATTGGACAGGTGACGAAGGAAGAGGAAAAAGAAGGGGAACAAGAGACGCGAATCGACGTTCCTATGTATGTTGATGAGCTTGGAAGTCCCGTGCAGGTTGATGATCCCGGCGGAAGTCCTATGGATACAGGTCTCGACAGACGAGTGCGCGCGAGAATCTGAAGAACATCGGTGTGAGAGAGATCTGGATGGATGAAAAGTTTCCGGCTGATACATAGTGAGCGTGGAAAGCAGACTGGCAGCCAGGAAATCCTTCTTTCCATAGCCCCCACCACCGGAAATGATGGCTGCTCACCATCGATTTCCAACATGCTACGATCACCAAAGTTCAATGCTGAATTGGACCACTGAGTTCCGACGACAATCTTCAATTCCTGGAATCGGACATTTCGACAACCATTTTTCTCGCAGTGTGGATTGAATTTGACAGCTCAGTCCAACTGACTCGTCAGGAGAGGATCAGACACATGCTGCATTCAAGCCACAGTCGATCGACGGATGGGACCCATCCTTTCGATGTCATACCTAGGGAGTTGTTTGGTGAATTAGAGGCCATGTCGCGACTCAGATATAAAAGGACGACGCTGATAGCGAACCTCGGCAGCTGATGTATCATCATTAGCCGACTTTGGGAGAGTCCTCGGTAGGATAGCTCGATGGTGTCACGGAATGTGCTTCGACATGGCTTCAATGTTAGTTGGTCTGGAGCAATTGGCCCACTAACTGCGGGTGCTGGAAGTACAGATGCCGAAGCGGCGGGCACCGGAACAGCAGGACCTGAATTTACGAGAGCTGTAGCTGCATGTTCGTTGCCGGCTATCAGAGCTGGTATCACTAAAGAGTCGACTGGTTTCAACCCTGTTGCTCCGATAATAGTAGGCAAAGGAGTCGTCTGCTAAGGCTCAGATGGGAGAGCTGGGGCCTCGGCAGTCTTGATAACTGGTGCCTTGGTCGAAGTCTGCATGAAGCACACTTGTCTTCATGACGGGTGGGAGCATTATCTCCTCAGGGTTATTGTTGTCCACATTTGCACCACTTTTCGTCCGGTCAACAGCGAACTTCGTGCAGGTACGGATATTGTGGGCAGAATATTTCAAAGATATCTCGGGAAGCGTTCAAGATAGTTCAGCAGCTCCGGCATGACGCTCTGAACCTTCCCTATGCCAGGCACAATCCGCCTCATGATTACAGCCTCGCCTGGAAGCCCCCCCCGTTGGCATTGGCTGTGCAATGCCCCCCTGGAACGTTGATGGGATACGCGAAATTCGAGTAGGCGAGCGTGGCATCTGTGGCGAACAGGAGTTCTGCAGATTCGTGACAGGTCGCAAGAACACCAATCGGTGTAGAGGCAGCAGCCATGAGACCTTTGGATGCGTATCCAATGTAGACAGTCGGGTATGTGCCGTTCGAACTAGCAGTGATCTAATGCAAAATCCCGCAAAATTACAGAGCAGCCTCATTCCCAATTCCATGTCTACAGCAATTCGGTGTTCGAACTCTCGAGGGGCTCGCCCGTGGCTGTCGCGTTTGGCGCCAACTGCGACCCCATTATTGGGCGTAATAATTGAGCAGCTAGTGATGGTCATATTTTGATAAATGGTAATATGCCGAACTACTTCAATGACACTTGTCGCGGTACGCGCTTCCAAAGGATATGATAGAGTCGTAGGTACTGGCTTCGACTTGGAAGATACATCCTGAACATGATCTATTGGTACTGGAGTGCCAAGTGGACTGACTTATCGCGAACGTCGCGCACAACAGTCAGGAAGGACATGTCCCCAAGGTGAGGTCCAAAGCCACGATGCTCGCCAAGCCAGTCACGGCAAGAGGAGAGATTCTTCAGCCTCCAGTGGAGGCATGGCATGAACTCAGATGCACCCCCAGCTAGTCTACCACCGACCTTTCCAATCCAGCACTTCTAACGGAACGTTGTGCCTCAGCAGCCGGCAATCTGACCAAGAAACGATATGCCAGAAGGCGTGCGACGGCAAGCATAAACAGTATTTAAGGCGAGATACTTTTCGTACTGCACAGTTCACTGTATATCATGGACCATAGTATAACGCAGTAGTACGAAGTTGTAAGCACCTCGATGCCAAAGTTCTGCGGACGATCATGCGAGACCCTGATCTGTCACTTGCGTCTCTCTCCTCAGGCATGTCGTTGACTGTAACACACACAGTACAACTAGTACTGTAGTTGACGGGAATGTTTCAGATTCAGCTTTTGGCCTGGGCTGGCTCATCTAGCACTATAGCTGTGACATCGCGACACGTGACTTGCCACTACTCCTTACCTCCCGCTTCCAAACTTTGAATACCCTATGCCGAAGCGACTTTGAAATCCACCGACTATGATATTTCATATTTTCAAGTCAGCCAGCCACCCTTGATAGCTCAACAACTCTTGTCCAAAGGTGTATCCAGTAATTTTCAAGCGGGCATCTCGCAGAGGTCTTCCAAATGATCGGCGGAAAGCATCCTCGTAAATGATATACATAGTACACAGTATACCATGCAGATGTACCAAAAACGGTGCCATGTCTATCAACCTATAGGTCGGTCACATCATCAATCTATCCGGTAAGGTCTCCCCCTCCCGACCAACGAACGAAGTCGTTGGGGCCTCCCGCGCTGAGAAAAAAAAAACCACTTTCCTCCCTGGTCTGGTCCGGTAACCACCACCACAACGGCGTGGCCCTTCCTCGCCGCGTACGGACACTACTCTGTCTTGACAGTGCTGAGCCACTAACCTACTTTCCCACGCGGATCCCGGATGGTTAGGGCGACCTCATTGAGCACGGCTCGTTGCTCTCCAACCAACCACTGACAAGCAATGCCGGTAAGTACTACGTTGTCACCCGTTTCGTCGGTGGACAGGCTCTCTCTACGAGGCCGGCCTGCTTGTCCCAAGTTTCGCAGTTGCACCTGCAGTGTAGCCAACATCTATTTTTTCTTTCCAAAGTGGAACGATCCTGACATCCCAAAATGTGGATAGGTTTGACTCAGTTTCGCTGCGGGAATCAGGCGTGGTCAGGCTCTCCCCCTCCCCGCCCCGCTCCACGGGGCTTTGACCTTCCTACGATCAAGTTGTACTGTAGTCAGACCATGGCAGTCGGGTGGCAGCCTGTGAGAGAGTTCTTCGGCCAAACCCTCCACCTCTAGTGCTCTAGAGAGTCTAGACCACTTCGGCTTGCTAAACGTGCGCCTCAGTTTTACAGTCCGGGCTCCACAATGTCACAGGTCAGTCTTTGCTTGCTACTTTCAATCTTCACGAAATGTGAAGGTACGACTCGTTTTGTTGGTGTCCAAGGAATACAATGAGCCCAGCTGTAGCCTGATCGATCAAGGCATCCACCCACGCAAATCACTGCGCGGCAAACGTTTCCACCGTCCAAAAGCTTATCGCATACCGTTCTCGCGATCGAATAATACCTACTTTTTGGTGTTGCTGGTTCTCAGAAAACCCACGCCAAGGTTGCGTGATAGATAGAATGTTAGGACTACGCAAACATGCATCCCGATTCTTCGTTTCGAGCGAGGTAGACGCGCCTGACCCTGTCCAAGAGAGACTGCCAGTAATAATCGTATCGGTGAAGCAGTCACCGGTGCGCAATACCTTTTGAGCAAATAATGAAGCCCCTTGGATCTGACTAATGTGCGGCTACCAGCTCTTGCGAGTACAAGACCCTAGCCAAAGGCGCGGGCTACTACCGCATAGTGCAGGATCTGGCGGAAATAGTGTTGACGAAAGCAAGGGAAATCGTTGGCTCCTCAGGCCAAGGTGAAGATTACCTAACTGCAAGTTAGATCGTAGTCAATTTCGCAACGATGTGGTAAGTGTCTGACGCATGTTCAAGCCAACGGAAGTGTCTTCGTACCAGGAGAGTCGTTAGTAAGTTACAAAGTTCACGGAAATGCAAAGAGTTCATTAGTAGAATTTACTTCCAAACCTCTAACAGGGAAAAGGCCGAGATTATCCATCGTTACATTTTTCATCTATGACCATGACCATGACTATGACTTTGGCCCTGACCTTGCTGACTTTGACTGTGGCTCTGACCTTGACTATGGCTCTGACCTTCGTTTGATGCTCCAAGCAACGACGCGAATACCGATGTCTTCTTCTGTGGCGTAGGCGCCTGTATCGTGGACGGGTCCGGCCTCTTGACATACATGACAGCTATTTCTGGTCAGAGGTGCAATGAAAAGCAAAGGCAAGGGAATGCAACTTACTCAATCCCATGACCTGATCCCACGATCCATCTGGCTCCTTCATTCCCGGCCACTTGCCGAAGTCGTAGTTGGCCGCCAACGTCAACTTCTGCCCCTTCTTAATCTCCTTGACCTCCAGTCCCTTGTTCTGCCCGCAAGGGCTTATGTGGCTGATATGTTTCATGGTCATGTTGGCCATGTTCTCCATTCCCGGCATGTCGCTCATCCCGCTGGAGATGTATGCTGGCGTTTCACCGTAAAAAGCCTCACTGTTGCAAGCAAGTTTGTCGTCCACGTGGATTGTTGATTCCAGGCCGCCATCATGGATATGGCCAAGAATCCCAATCACCTCAGCGTCGACAGTTGACGTCCATGTTGTCTTGATAGTGAACTTGGCTAATTGGACTGGTCAGTCGACGCACTCATTAATCTGGCTCAGTTGATACTCACATTGCCCTTCGGGCGGGTTGACTTCACTGGTTCCACAGTTTCTGATGTCGTGGTGGATCAGCTGCACGTCGTGTGGCAGAGGATGGCCGTCAAGGATATCCCAGACCATTGTGAAGTAGACAGTCTCGTCTCTGGCGTTCTCGTTCATCAGCTCCAGTAACAGGGCAAATTTGTCCTGTGCCCGAATCTTGTAGCCCGCGTCCGTCACTCCTAGGTCAGGGAAGACCGCATTGGTTCTTTCGTTTCCTGTCGAGAAGATGCGTTCCGACTGGAAGTGGGTCGAGTTTGCCATGACATGAGGGAGTGAGATGGCATGTTCCAGACACGTGATATCTTGCCTTCCTTCCCCAATTGCCAGAATGACCGAGTGGTGCAGCCAAAGTCCCGTGTCAACATTGGCCTGGCGACCGTCTGCGTATTCCAGACTCTGCCTCATTCCAATGATGGTGCAGTCGCCAGCACACGGCTTATCGAATTGGAGTTCTGGGTAGTTTTCCAGCATACCATAACGCTGGTTGTGCATCATGACTTTGGCACTGGGAACTTTATACGGACCATACCGGATCTTGATGGCTTTTGCGCCAGGAACATTGGTCTCTGATTTGAGCTCTTGCACTCGAGGTACCGCAGCGGCCTCTGGAGGCGCAGGCGTCCGTCCGTACGGTGTACCTGCGAAGGCTTCCATGTACCACTCTGGGAATTGGCCAGCGTTAGTTTTGTTGCCGCCCATCACTTCAATCATGGCTTGGAATGCGGGAACTGAATCGTAATTAGCCTTGGTATGCATCGGATACAAGACATCGCTCACGAGCCTCAGGAGTGCCGGTGAAATGGCCCTCCATTTTGTTATATTTGGCTTGTAAAAGAGGCAGGAGGGCGGGAATGAGAGATGGGTTCTTCGCCACTGTGCTCCATTGAATCCGTTTATCGAATTCAATTCCCATAATCTTGAACTGTCTTTTTGCATTTGAATGAGCAGTTTCAATCTCCTGTGCTGGTGCTGCCAGGACAGTAGCAGCCAGTAGGCCAGGAAGGGATAGACTTGATCTCATGATGGAAAAGTGAGTGTGACAATCAGTGGTAGGAGAACGCTGACCTTCTCTTTTCGATGTTGGAGAACGGCAAAGGGAGGTGCAGGCACATGAAAGCAGCCGTCGGTCACGGTTGGTATGTACCGCCTGGAAATCACCTATTGGTGGCGATGATATTACAGTATGATTGAATGCGGACCCTACAAACCACGCACTGCTCCTGCCGGGGTCCTTGCCCGGGGCGGCACTATACTGTATACCACTTGACAGTAGATGCGCTTGTTTGCGAAGCTGAGCGATGCATATTAGTCGCCAAGTGGAGAAGGGTAATCAATATGTCCTAGATGGAGGAACGAGTACCAGAGTATAAGCGGGATGCCGGAACGCCCCCCAGCTGCAACACATTTTGAATAGATGAAGAGAACGATCCAATCTATAGGCTCGGACAGTCTATATTGAACTTAAACTTCGCACTCAAGTGTCTTGACTCGAGCTGGTCCCATCTAGAGAGAGGGCTCGAAACCGGATGCGCTGCATTGTTATTGCTCTACGGTCCCGTTAGTAACTCTCACCCCTACATGCCAGCTTGTAATCTGCCCCCCGTTCGAGTGAGGCGCACCATGACTTGACGTCCGAGTTCGTGGGAGCTTGCCACCGTGACAGCAATGCTCCCGTCCACGCGTACTATGGTACTTCTAGAGTCAGCGAGGAACGCGCCAGTGACACGGATAGACGATCTGTGCTAGAGCCCTGTCGATCTCGTTCTAGTTCCGAGCCTCAATTGCTTGGCGAGATCGTCGGCTAAGAACTGAGACCGTACGGCTTCCGTCGTCCCTTATCGCCCAATGTTCTGTTTCCATCTCCAGTCTTGTTTCATGCGCTCGCAGAGACATGATCCTTTGTGCTCTTGGTGTTTTTCTTCATTCAACCCTCCCCGGTCACTGTGAATGCACCGTAAACACTCTAATCAGGCTTCTCGTCTTGTCCCCCGCGAACAAAGTATGCTGATCGGTCACGTGTAAATGTCTGGCCCATTGCCGACGAAGGCCTGGTCTGCGTACGTGGTAGACCGTACGTACTGTGTACGCAGTACAGTATGTCTGGGTATTCGGCGGAGATCTCACATGATACGGATGGTAGACCATGTGTGTCAATAAGATCTGTACATAGTACAATATCCTGTTTAGGCCTAGTTCAGCTCGTCAAGTTCTATATGCATAGCTATTCGCACCCCTCGGTTCATGTGCAAGATGTACTCTCAAATGCTCTCCTACTGTTTGCGAAGTATCTGTCCGCAAGGACTTTGTCTATAGATTTGTGTTTTCTCGAAACTCTGAAAATACACTCCCGCCTGAATGTCCTGACAGCAGACTCCTCCAATAATCTATTGTTCACTGCTCCTGCGACTACCATCGTGTTGTCGTCGTATACATATAGTACAGCCTGTTGGTCGACTTCTCCCTTGATCTTCGAATCTGTCGCAGGATCATCACCTAATCAATTCAATTGCTTCTGCTCTCTTGACGAGATATAGCGCCATGCCCAACTATCCGCACGAGATTTACAGCCAGACATGGCAGACCTGTCCGCTGGTCTCGCCTTTTCTGTTCTTCACGTCGTCGCATTTCGCGTTATGAACAATCGTTTTCAACTCGCTAGTCACCAGTGCGAGGAGGACTGTGTACTCGCAAAATGACAGCCATGATGATATCCAATGTATCACCGTCGAAAGAGAGGTTCTCGGTGAATAATTCCAGGTTTCCCGCCGACTGGTCGATCAAGTTCGTCTCTTTCGCTCTCTGGCCTTGTAGTGCGGATGTCGCTCGTGAAAGTGGATCGAAGGTCGTCGATACCGTCGGCTTTTGAGCAGTTTGTTCTGGTAAGCAGATTAGCAATAATGAGAGAAGTCTATCGCGCAACTTGAAGGGGTTTCGAGGATCGAACAGCATTCATTACAATCCCGACTCTTCTTTTTGTCCTAGAAGACAACTCCACCAGACGCTGAAATTCCCCTTGAAGTGTCAGGACACGACTGATGGTTATGGAGAGTAATCTGGGGTCGTGGACGTGCTCGACACGCGATATCGCGGTGATCAACTCAATCGACCGTTCAGCATATCCCGAACATGGTGACGGAAACAAGATATTTGAATCGCGAATCTTGACGACTTGTCGAGCGATAGATTGGATGAAGTAGAATACTCTGCTTCGCTGCGACTTAGCTGACTCTAATAGCGACAAGGACTTACAGGTAAGCCTATCCAGTTACCTCTGCACGCTGCTCATGTACAAGCCCTTGGTTTCTATCTGATCTTACTCTGCCCGCAAGTCAATACCCGAGCCCAAATCTATTCGAATAATCCAAATTACTCGGAGAGTCTACAATAAAGCTGGGCAACTCAAAGCTTGTGGAGAAACTAGTGTCCCATGAACCCAACAAAGGTAATAGGAGAAGCCAGCAGCTGCAGACAAGTCTCGAAACCGCTCAACTGCCACGGCAAGCACAAGAAAGATCAATGTGGCAAAGACATATTCCCACCACAAAATGTTCACCTAATGCGCAAAGGGCATCATGGCCAGCTGGTACAACAACACTGCCTGAAGTATCAGAAACCCGTGCGATACCTAGATTACACTCATCCATTATTGTACAGAGTCTCGAATCATCCGCCCCACGCAATCGCGTTTTTTACAACTTCATCACATCGCCAAACCACCGCGGCCACAAGCGACGCGCTCACATGAAATACCTACATCGGCGTTAACTTCAAGTCCTCTCATTTCAAGAGCGGGCATCACTTACCTCGGTTCCTCAAAAACATGATACTTGTGCCCTCTCACGCCCTCGCCTCTAAACATCTGCGGGAAACGTAGACCTTCTGGATAGCTGGTTTCGTATACGTGCTGATCGCCGCCCTCGATCGCAAGACGGCCTTCATGCTGTGGACCGCCCTCGAGTGCACCCCCACCACCCACAACAAATTTGCCCACCTGAATCTCCGTGTCGGTGATCGTTGACCTCGAAACTCTCGCGTATCCCGTCCTCCTCAGATTCTTGAAAAGTATGTATTCACACCATCGATCCCAATCTGAGGGATCGATATCGCGCATACCAGACCTTTCGGAGACGTACGTGTTATAGTTCCCCTCCTTCGGTTTCGTGACGAGATAGCTCAGCAAGATAGCGGGTCGACCTTTGGGAACACTTCCCATCAAATCAGCAAGGTATTCAGATTGCAACCTCCTATCTTCCGGATCCTCCTCCTGTCCGGAATGGAAGACAAATATATCAACCATTTCCCCATAGCAATCCAATGTCGCATGAATAGCTGGCGCCAACTCGCCTACCGGGCTCGGTAACAGATGGTGCGTTGAATTTAAGATCGGGAATTTTGATAGGAGAGCGGCGCCCCACGTGTGTTTGTTCGGACCTGGTCCAAAATCAACATACATGCCCAGATCCTCAGCAAGGAATTGCGTTGTGTCACGGTTGCCCATGATGATGCGTTGCAAATCTGATTCAAGCAACCCCACGACGTCAAGCTCAAGTTCTTTGATGACATCACGCATGCGGTGTTCAGAAGACCACATATCGTTATCCAACGAGAAATGGATGGTCCAGATACCCGCAGTGAGCGTTTTGGTTTCGGGATGGTAGGGTTTATAGTTATATTGCGGGAAGCGGAGGAATGCCACACTTGCTGAGAGAATCTCGAGGGCGATGAGGATGTAGAGATAGTATGCGCGTGATCGCTTGGCTGTGACTGATATTTTTGCCGTCTTTCCTTTTGCTGGCGATGGGGCGGAGGCTTGAGCTGAAAAGACACCCGCACCGAGGAAGAGCATATTCCATGTCATGACCCAATCAGTGTGTTCGCGCATAAGAGGTCCACCGGGGACAAAAGCATAAGCGACTACCCAGACGTGGGCGAGGACAAGAAAATTGTAGGCGAGGAAGCCGATACCGAAAGTTTTTGCTGGCGAGTGTTGGATTGCAGATGAGATGAGAACAGGTGCTGAAGCCATAGTGTAAACGGCCAATGCAAGTGCGCCGTAAAACCCGAGCCAGTGGCTCTTGGTCGTCAAGATGGCAGCACCGATGGATCCTAGGCCGTAGAAAGACCAGCTGCGAGTGAAAGCGGGGAAGAAAAGACCGATGGCGAGACCGGTTCCCATGGCGAAGTGAGTGAGAGATCCGTGAGGAACAGCCAGAGGACCACGAGCTGGCCATCCTTCCCAACCCCAAAGAATCATGGTGCTGGAATCAGAGAGAAGAGAGTGCATCGTGAAGAATAATCCGGCAATACCAAAACCAGCAAGGACGGGAGAGCCTTTTGTGTGTCCAGATGACGGCACATATCCTCCGGTAGAAGATCTCGAGGACCTCAAGTAAGCCAAAATTGCCAGAGCAAGACCAGTCTGATTCCAGCCGCCGTTTGGACCGTGCATGATAGGCCAGATTGGATTGTTTGTGAAGAAGGCGTACTTTGCGATGCTCGAAGCCAGCAAACCGATGCTGAATGCGGAGATCCTTGCTTCAAGACGGTGTGGTTGTGATCGTTCAGCGTAGAAAGTGGCAGTCCAGGCTAAACATTGCATCCAGACACCAAAACCAACAAGAAGGAGACGAATTTCTGGTCGAGTAACCAGATATGCTATGAGACCTGTGAGAGACATGAAATGGAGAATTGTGACGTTTCTGATAGCGTAGGAACGGACAGTTGACGATGCGAGAAGGAATGGCGAGACGGTTGTCATGACCATCACCTCCCACCCTGAAATTCCCATGTGCCAGAGCGGGAAGTCTGGACATATTAGCAGATTGCGGATAATATCGGCGCTTACTTACACCACACACAGACACCGAGAGAGGTGAGGATAGACCAGAAGACGAACTAAGGCCATGTCAGCAACAAACGCACCAAGGATTCGCAAACACCAACGCCACTGTAAACATCAGCCGCAGCATCAATGGCCTTTCGCCATTCGAATCCCTTTGCAAAGACTTCGGCAACATCCCTGTTCTTCCTACCAGCACATTAACACCAGCAAATTAAAAGGATAACCACGTCACCTACTCTTTCTCAAGAACAATATCGGACACGGTTTGCCTAGAACACACAGGGAGCTCAGAGAATGTTCATAATCGTAATAGCATTTCGGTAAAGCTAGCTACTTTGGGAGCCAGGGAACATACCCTCGCGAGATGCCCCGAACGTCCCTAATGACCACCTCGAAGCTCGAAAAATCAAAGACTGTGCATGCGTCAAAGCCCACGTCAAGGAGAACGAGGGCCCATTCGAAGAAGGCGTAAATGGTGTACGCTAGTATGGTTTGTTAGCCAGGGTTAGAAGCAGGAGAAGTGGGTCAAAGTCACCTCCAGCAACCTTATGCACCTTGTGTTGGATGAAGAAGTAAATCAATGGGACGAGTGTACTGAAGAATGCACCTGCGAAGATCTTCCTGTACTTGATAGCTGTTCGGTTGGGTGGGCTGAGGGCAAGACATCCCAGGGTCCATGGTAACGTCGCAACAAGATATGAAATCATGAAGATGTCATGCCAATCGTGGTCGTCTGTAGAAGTGACATATGTCCAGCCTCCACATGTGAATGTACGGAAGATGCCCATCCCAACGACGAATTTGGCCAGGGATTTGTTCTGCCTTGAGGTCATTGCGTACCATAACGCGACGAGGGCGAAGCGAGGTCCTTGTCATTCCAGTCAGTGCCCATAATCCCCTCTCTCTATTGAGTGTATATACCAGAAGTCAATGCTATGAACAGCATGAATACGGAGCGCTCAGGATATCGGTCGCCAATTGTCGCGGATACGGACGGAAACCATTCTTGAGGGTATCCCTATGAAGTCGTTGGCATGATACAAGGCCCCTCTGGCCACCACCTACATAATGCTCATTCTCTACGATCTTGTAGTAGTGCAAGTAGCTGTGATGCCATCAGTCCCAGGCCGGGCTACTTGACATGTGCAAGCCAGACCTTCCCACAATCAGAGCACCCAGAAATGCACCTGTCGAGATATTAGACGGATATATCGAAGGGAGCGAGGACGCGTGTACAGTATGCGATGATGGTATGCGTCCAGGAAATCCATCTGCCATTGAACTGCAACGTGTAAGCAGGAGGCGACGCGTGAGATTTTGGCACAGTTACTGACCGAGGCGACGACATCTCCGTCCTTGAATTTGGGGGCCATGATGGCAGTCAGTCGTGGCCCATTCGAAAGGTACGAAGGAGAGAGGGATGCTGGGTTTGGTGTACAATACACTCTCCTGAATAGTACCTTATTTGGTCTGTCGGACGGCAAGATCGTGCTTATCTAATCTGATCCGAGGCAGATCCGGCCCTTGTCCAATTTGGTTGCCCGCTGCACCTCCGCCATAAATAAAAAGTGGTAGAGACGGACGGTCTACTTTGGGACACTATCGTCGATGCGAAACTGTCCAGCCACCGATAAAACACCGGTCCAATATTCAAACACACATCCCAATCTCACGCTCTCTTACGCCCTCGGTATCCATATACAAATCGGGTGCGCACACGAGAAGAGCCTACTAAGAACTCGAATCCTTCCCCAACCTCCACCCTAAACCTCCAATCACCATGTCCTCCTCCAGTGACAAGGCCCGCTTCTACCTCGAACAGCAAGTCCCAGAACTCCAAGACCTCCTCCGCAAAAAGATCTTCACAGAACCCCAAGTAAAACAAATCGCTCAGAAACGCTCCTCCTTCGAACACATTCTTAACGCCCGCGGCTCAACCCCTCAAGATTACGCCCGCTATGCCGAATACGAACAGAACCTCGAAGCTTTGCGAAAGAAAAAATGCGTGCGGCTGGGCATTCGGGGAACTGGACATGCCGGACAGCGTAAGATTTTCTTCATACTGGATCGAGGTGTGAGGAAATTTCCGGGCGATTTGAAATTGTGGATGCAATACCTCGCGTTTTGTAGGAAAGAGAAGGCGACAAAGAAGATCAAAGAGGTATTGACGAGGCTGTTGAGGTTGCATCCGACCAAGGCAGAGTTGTGGGTGTATGCTGCGAGGTATGCTATCGAAGAGGAGGGCGACATGATGGGTGCACGAGGATACATGCAGAGGGGCCTGAGGTTCTGCGAGATGAACCGCGGACTATGGGTCGAGTATGCGAGGCTGGAATGCATTTATGTTGCCAAGATTGCGACGAGGAGGAGGATACTAGGGGTTGATGGCATCAAAGATGGCGCTGTCAAGGAAGTAGAGAGCGAGGATATGATGAGGTTACCACAAGTCACGGAAGAGGATATCAATCCCGAGCTCCAGCATTCTGGCATTGACGAGGAGGCATTACAGAAACTCGAAAGCACACCAGCGATTACGGGCGCCATACCCATCGCCATCATCACATCTGCCTTCAAAAAGTTCAACCACGATCCACGGTTGGGAGAACAATTCTTCGACATGGTAGCCGAATTTGAGCAATCGAGTGCGTTTCACACAATACTCAATCACATCATCACATCGATGCTAGCGTCCAAACCCGACGCTATCGAGACCATCGCATGTCATCTTCGCTGCCCTCTCATCGGCACCACACCTGATGATCCCTCCTTCCCGGGGGCCATCGGTGAGAGTCTCCGCCTCTCACGACAATCGATGGTCAAATTGCCGCTTCTCAGAGAACAAATCGCGGAACGCACGATTCACATCCTGTTGCCGTATGCCCTAGACCCGGGGCTCGACACGGATATTCAGAGGGTTCTTGGCAGCTCGCTACGATCATGCGTCAAAGAGATTGGCAATCCAGAACGAGTTGCAGATATTGTGGAGAGCCTTGTGGAGCATGAGGAGCAGGATCAGGCTAGACGGCTGTTGGAGACGAGTATCAAGGTTAATGGCTCGCACGCAAGACTGATGCAGGCGCACGCAGCACTGAATGCGATCGTCTCGGCATAACTGGCTTGATTGTGAAGCCGCAGAGATGTGTAGGAGTTGGTAATGGTCGACCCAATACAAGACGGAGCAGACCACGGAGAGAACACAGATGGAAAGCACAATCATCTGAAGACGACATACTCTGAGCAACGAAGGGGAGAATAATGGCATACGGGCATTACAGGCGTTTCGCAGCGTTCATTCTCAGGCACGGAAAACTCGTTCGGAGGGAGTGGTTTGGCATGAACATGTTAGCGTAGATAAATGTTCCGTACTATTCTTATAATTTCTGCTTGCACTCCCCTTGCAATAGGCTTGGAAATTTATTCCTTGGTGCGATTTCCCCGTACTGCTGCTATCTGCTGCCCAGTACCTTTTTTTTGGTGGCAGCTGTGGGAACGCAGTCCCGGGCAAACATCCTTGGATCGAATGGAGTTGGTGATTACTCTCGCCACCCATCTTCACTCCATTCAATCATGTTAAAAAGCGAGGCAGTATGCGATCCCATTCTCCATCGATGGTCATACCCAGTCTTCCAGTTTCTTATAATTTTTATCGCCTTGAGATATGAGCATTGTTTGTGATCCCTGCGGAGATTTATCTTTTACGCATTTCGGAGATAATGATGATTCTAAAAAGCTAATAGTAGATAAGTGACTTGGACTCTCTTGGCTCATTGTCAATAACACTCGCCGATACTTGACGTTTCTAGCTTTATACTTGCTCTGTAGTCTCCTTTTCGTTCCATATTGGTAGTTCGTATCCATATCTTTCGTCACCTCTGAAAAATGCTCCTCTGATCTCGTACTCGAGTCCTCAAAGAAGATACCAAATCAGGCCACGCGCTCTTCCCGCTGTCGGCAGTGATCTGCTGAGAATACCACCCGTATATGTAGCAGGTAGTGAATATGCTGACTTCCAGCTGTATTTCGTCCCTGAGTTTTCATTGAGAGATGAAGAATGACGGGGAAAACATGGCAGTTGAAGTTGGAGCGATCAATGACCAATGCGTAGAGAATCGGCTGATACGTATCTCTGAACAGTTAGTCGAGTGTAATTTGTGTTTGAGAGTAGAAATCGGTTCCTGATTTGATTTGCTTGTCATTCGCCACCCCTGCGTGATCTCCGCGAAGCCTTCTTACTGCTGTGGACTTTCTTCTGCCTGAGTCTGACTTCGTTGTCTCGTTTCTGCCTGTCCAGCCGTCAGTGGGCGATTCGCCGGGTCAGTCAAGTAAGAAAGCATGATCTCTCAAAACAAATGCGCGTAATTCTTTCGCACGCTTTTCCTAACAAAGGCACCGTAGTACAGCCGGAACGGATGCATATACCCACTTTCACTATACGTTCAATTTGATATTACATTGAGCGATCTCTCAAGTCTCCAAATCCTTTTTCTACGTTTGCTTCGAATAGGTATTTGGCTTAGAAATAGATTGATAAGATGGCACGCAGTGAGAACAAGCTCTTCTCGCTGATGGGGAAGTAGTCTCCTCGTCTTGGTGAGACCGGGAACGAGGGTATGAGAACGGGGAACCCAATGGGCTGAAAGGCTAATGGGTCGCAAAAAAGTTCGCAAATGTTGTCATGAAGAGAAGCACTTACAGAGTCTTCACTTTCGATCTTTGGTAGTCGCTTGTGATGCCAGGGACAGCTTTCACGGCCACTTCTTTCAGTAGTTGGTGGAAACGTTCCCAGCATAGCTCTGCATTATTCGCCTGCTTCCGGCTGTCGTCGGCTTGAATGATCAGGGATTCCGACGCTTTTGCGTAATAACGAGAAGCACGTAAAGGCTCGTGCATCAAAGTTGGCAGATCTTTCAACAAGTCTTTGACAGAGACACGCAGCGTCGCTTTGGAGGAGACTCTAGCTTCTGTTAGCGTAGACTTGGGCTCGGATGAATTTTTAGGAGTCAGGTTGCAAGAGGCTGCGGCACAGGTGGACGGTCGTTCACTACAAATTTAGGGCACAGATCTACACTCTCTTCCACCAAAATATGGAAGATGATGCTTTTTATACGGATATTTGAGCTCAAAGTGGGAGATCCAAACTTACTTGTTCACATTCTGGCCACCTGGTCCGCTACTTCTACTATAACTGAGCACCCCAATAGCCCTCGAAGATGTCTTGGGGTCGAATTGGGACAGCCAATGGCGGCAGTCTTTTACATCGTCTTCATTCGGCTCTTCGGGCTCGTGGGCCCATGAAGATTTTGTATCACGCCGTATGGAGGTTGAAAATTTTGGGAGGGTTCGAATAGAGAAGTGGTAAGGAATTTTGAGTCGTAGCCGTGGTCGTGGGCAAAACGTGATGGATCGAGTTGAGGTGTCGCTCACCTGGCGATAGAGCAGGTGAAGCATGCTTGGTGGAGGATGTATGTGAATGAAGCGAGCGCTCGTCCTAGACATGTGGATCTCGGAGACGACTGAAGAAGCATTCAAGTCTCACTTATCTGAAGCCAACAAGGATGACGAGAGACCAAGATAGGAAAAATCGACAGCCTTCATTGAAGGGATTGACCTGGGGAAAGCTGTGGGCGTGTTGACAAGAGGGCTGAGGCAGCCGGGAGAAGCTCAATCAGGAGTGTGTGAGAGAGAGAGAGAGAGAGAGCAATTTCACTCTCAGAGAATTCGCCATCAACGAGGGGATTATTACACGCTCTGGTTGATGGCGATAGCCACTGTTAGTGCGGTCCTGGTGGGAGTTGGGTGCTGGAAACATGTCCGAGATTCTACCGATTGATATCCGAGGCCCCAAGCGCATGGTATCGATGCAGGATCAAGAAGATAACATCGCTTGGATTTCCATGATATACTGGATTGAATACTGAATTGAACTCTTCTCGTAGCGGCTTTGATCATCTTGGTCCAGTCTGGAAATTGATCACGTGATAGTCATTGTGGCTCCGAGCGAGTTTCCGCTTTGACTTCGGGCTTCAACTTCAGTTTCCCACTCAATCGCAAACCGCACAATCTCCATCCAACCCACTCAACTCCCACGACACCTCCCATCCTCCGCGCGCGAAGCAGGACACAAGTGTCTAGGCAGTACAAGTACTATATACAGACATATCATCTCCATACTGCCATCCTCTCCGCTACTCTTCCACGTCCGTCGCACACCGAGCTTTGTCGCTGTCCTTCCGCCAGTAACCCCAGCTTGGTTGCCGCCAGTTGCATCGCCACCGCGCAATTTGGCTATCATCGACTAGTCGCCTCATCCTCCTTAGTCGCAATCGCTTGGACAATCCATATCGCGCACTAGACTGATGACTTGAGGCACAGCTTAACACCCAACTCTCCGCCCAATTTTGCGTCCGCCTTACACACCCCTCCTCTATCCACTCCATAATCTATGAGTGCTACTCCTCCACAGGAGGCTGTTGAATTTAGAGGCAACTCCCACACGCCCGTCTCTCCCAAGCCTTCCTACTTCCCCTCTCCTGCTAACATCCCTATCCTGGAAGCTCAGATGGACCCCACCTTCAATGAAACCATGATGCAAACAATGCACCCTGATACCTTTTCTGCCACCGCTCCGCCTGCCACACAACCCGAATACGCAACAGCTCCGGGAGGCTTAAAAGACCAGAGCGTGCAGTCGACGACCAACGCCCAAGGCGTAGACAGTGCGCAAGAAGACGATGGCTCAGATGGGTTCGTTTCAATACAGGACGCCGAAGAGCAATATCCTGACCTGGAAGACAATTCAATCGTCAATGTATCGCAAGGTACTGCTACCTCTCTTCCCCAAGCTCCTGTCTCGTCAAGTGAAGCCGTCAAAGCAATTCTTGCTGCACAATCCACTTCGGGTGTCGATCATGTTTTCCTTGACACTCCCACTCCCACTGCGGATGACTCTACAAAACCACAAGCCAATACCCAAACAGATCCAAGCCCGAATCCTCCACCGACCCAAAATGCTGCTACTCTCGACCTTGACGCCATTCTCGCAGGCCTCGAAAAGCAAGCCCAAGCCAGTCTTGTTAGAACTTCGCCCGTCATTTCGAATACCACACCACTCCAGCAGACAAAGTCAGAGCTATCTGCTCTCCCTCCTAATCCTAATCTTCCTCCAAAGCCTCCAGCGCAAGATCCCTCATCACACCCAAACTTCACGCCCTCAAGCGATATCCGCTCGTATCATCCACATAATCAGAAAGATGCGCCATACCGTACGGCTGGTCCTCCTACTCTTAACACGAACGGCTTGCCTCAGCCACCACATTCTTACCAAACACCACTGTCGTCCACATTTGTCAGCTCTACTCAAAGTCCAGCAGTGTCAAATTTTGGTCAACAAGATGGAAGTCCGACGTCCGAAGATGAGGACCTCCCCCTAGATGCCCAAACACAGAGGGAGTACGATCAATTCTTGGCCTTCGAGCGTCAGAATGTTGCAGATGGGCAATGGGACAAATTTCCAGTCGGATCGCGGCTCTTCATCGGTACGTTATTGCGAATATAACATTCGGCACAACGTTCTAACATCTGCTAGGCAACCTCACTACCGAGAAAGTTTCCAAGAAAGACCTCTACCGACGATTCCACAAGTACGGAAGACTCGCACAGATATCGTTGAAGCAGGCATATGGCTTTGTGCAGTTCTTGGATGCGGATACTTGCAGCCGAGCTTTGACGGCAGAGCAAGCGCAGAAAATACGAGGCAGGGAGATGCGTGAGTGCTCATGCTCGTCTTGTTGCTAAACTAGTCGCTGACATTATAGCAGACCTAGAGATCTCCAAACCACAAAAGAATACCCGCGCTCGAGACGGTGCAGGCGACAACCGAGGAGCTCGTCGACGATCCCGCTCGCCAGACTACAGTCGTGGAGGCAACCAGCCGCCACGAGGAATCGATCGCTACACATCAGGATCACAGATTTTGCCACGCGAACGCGATTACCGCCGTGGACAAAGAGACGACTACCGACGCTCTATCTCGCCTCGTGGTGGTCGTCGGAACAACATCGATCGATATGATGGTCGAAGAAGAAGCAGATCACGTTCTCCTCCGTACACCCGCGACTCCAGGCCTCGAAGTGAAATCCGAAATGGTGGAATGGAAGATGATCTGCCGCTGCCAAGACGAGCTCCTCGAGACGTTCCAGACGTGCAGATCATTTTCGCCGATGACCTTGACCGTCAATTTGTTGAATGGGCCGAGAAGTCGATTCAAGCACGTAGCCTGCGTGTAAACGTTCTGTACCTAGCACCGCACTTGTCAGAAGAAGCTGTCATCAAGCGACAGATCTTGGAAGGCGTACAAGCTGTCGTGCGATTATCGAGGGTGCATCAGCTCAAGGGCAAGATTCCGCTACAGGTCTTTGATCGACGAGGTGGTCATCATAATGTTCAATTCGAACAGTACGAAGATCTCGACCCGACAACAGCAGCAGCACTCGTACTTCGCGCCAAAACAACCCACGGTGCACCCGTTCAACAAAGTTCGTACGGGATGCCACCGCAAGGACCACCAGCAACATATGGCATGCCGCCTCAACAGCCACCGCCGAATTATGGTTACGCGCCTCCAACTCATCAACAGCTGCCGTCAACTTCGTATGCAAATCCCTATGGTCCTCCTCCTGTCCCTTCGGCTCCGCCGCAGCAGACACCGCACTATTTGCCACCGGGCCAGACTCAACCAGGTCCTGATCTGGCGAGGATCTTGGGACAACTTGGGAATCCAGCTCCCCAACAACAGGCGCCTCAGGGATATCCACCGAGACCGCAGCAATCGCCCTCCGGACAGCCCTCACCGCAGTCCCTGTACGGACAGTCTCCACAACAGTATTCGGCTCCTCCTCAGCAGCAATCGTACGCACCGCCGCCTCAGCAGTACTCGGCCCCTCAACAACAGGTTGCCCCGAGTGTGTTTAATGGAACGCCGGCGCCGCAGCAGGATATTCAGGCCCTGTTGGCGAATCTGAGCGCCTACAAACCACCGGCTTGAATGGAACTAAATTTTGAGCCTTGCGTGAGTCACTGAGGACTAAACTTTGTTCGCTCCGGTAGTGGCGGTAATTTGCTTGCATGAAAGCTTGATCATGGACTTTCAGACTTGTTCATGTCTTTTTCTAGGCGGTCTTGATGCTTGAGGTCTTCTCTTGTTTATGTAGTATGAGTTTATGCTGGTTGTTGCTCTGGCATCTTGTCTCAGAAAGTAAGGTGGGGTTTGGTTGTAGATAGCATTGAGCAATAATGTTTTGCTTTCTCTACAACGGTTCCGGAAATGGCTCTGTTGTATGACTGGTCCACCATGGAAGACATAAATTTGCACCTATGGACGCCACCGTCTTGTTGGTCACAGTTGGTCACGACAATCGCTTTTTCCTTTTTCACCAAAGGGGTTTGGGTCGTTGTAGCCGATGTTATTTCGTGTCTTGTCTTTCTTGTTACAAGGTTCTCCTTGATATCCTGGAGGCAAGGGTTACGAGTGGTTAGCGATTCCAATCCCTAGGATCTCAATGCTACTCTGCTTGATTGCATTGAGATGACGGCGTGATTCCGCTCTCTGCACTCTCCTCGATGTCCTCTGACTTCGAACTTGTTGTTGATAAACCCTGATGTACTTGAACCTGTTTGGGATTTTCTGTTGGTTCAACCTAATAGCATATTTTGAGTCTATCATCATCATCATCATCATCATCATCAAGCTGAACATTGTTGAAGTGGAGAATAGCATCCCTCGTTCTCTTTTTCGTGGAATCTTGTATTAGCATGGAGGGAATGGCGCTACGACCAAAGGTGAATGTACTGTGAGCTTTGAATCATCGAAACGCCAAGTATTGGCGTCGAGAGTGTCCCATGACATAGGCAAGAAGAACGCTCTCATTTTGCGACCGCGAATCCTCAACCATGATCTGTCTCATTTCATGTGCGCGGTTCAAGCTTTCGCCGCCCTCGCCTTCGCAATCCTATTCTTCGTCCCCTCAATTATAGCAGCTTCATCATAAATCCCGGTGACACTGGGATGAGCCGCCACCCCCTTCGCCCACTTCCAAAAGTTCGGTGCCTTGTCCTCGATCAAAACCAAGAAATTACTCGGATAGATTCCGGCCTTGCCCAAACTCAGGAGTCTGACGATGAAAGATCCCGTCAATACCTCTGCCAGGGTAATTTTTGCACTCCCACCAAAGAACGGAGACGCGTCAGTCAGCAATGGTTCAACCTCTTTCACAAGCGCGGCAACAGCGGAGTCGACAATCGCATTACTCTCGGCCTCAGAAACGGGGCCGAAAAGCTTCAGCAACCCGCTCTGAAATTTGGAAAAATACGTGTCTACGAAAAATGAGATGCGGGCACGCTGCTGCGGTCCTCCCTTCTCCGTAGAAGCGAGGACGAGTTTTCCTGGGTTGGCGTCGGCGATGAGCCATGAGACGATTGCGCTTTCGGTAAAGATTTCGCCGTTGAAGGACAGGGAGGGGACGAGGCCGCGAGGGTTGATTGCCAAGTACTCGGGTGTTCGTGGCGAGTCGAGAGGAATGGTGACCTCTTCGAAGGGTATGTTGAGTTCGTCGAGGGCAATGTGGACACGATGGGCCCCTGGCTTCGTTGGCGTTGGTCAGGATTGCGGGGAGGGGAGTATTTACAAGGACATTTGCGGTTGGTGTAGAGAATGATCTCGTCCGCTGTGGATGCCATGGCTGTAGTCGGAGTTGAGGCTTGTTGATTGAAGGAATGAATGCTGCGATTGCGACGCTGTGATATGGCCGTGTAGCAGGATTCGGCGAACTCATATAGACAGACGCCTGGGAATTTGTGCGATCTCAAGCACTTACTACCAGCACCCCATCTTGCATCATCGGGCGTGGATTCTCGAGGCAAGCGATCGCGCTTTCGGCGTCGGTGTTTATGCAGCATCCCACAAGGTTGCAGCGGAGCAGCCTTACAAATCAAGTCAGAAGCATCGGCTCACGTGAGAAGTCCGCGCCGTGCTGCTCCGAGTCCTTGCTTCCTTGCAGCCTTGGATGCCCGGCGAATCACCAAGCATATCATTCCTCCGAAGCGCTTTCTTATTGTACCGCCTGGCCGTCTTGCTTACGGAAAATAATTCCCTACCAGTCCATCCATCTCAGGGATCAAGTCTGCTACTCAAAATGGCTTTGAAATCGCTTCGTCCATTCCCACGGACCGAGCTATTTCGATCTGCTCGGATCTGGCGTTGGCTGAAACGGAGACGATTGGAACATGGCTTTTCATCTTGCCTTCGTGTTCAGCTTCTCGTATGAGTCTTGCACAAGTCAAGCCGTCCTGCTTCATTGTCAGCAATACAATCGATGTCAGAAAGGCGTAAAGTATCTAACCATCACTGGCATCTCGGTGTCGAGAAGGATGATGTCTAGGTGTACACCGCTCCCCTCATTGGCAGCCCAGTACGTAGACTTCTCCCAAAATTCGAGAGCTTCTCTGCCGTGGCTGGCTGCGTACACGATGTGCCCTAGGTTGCGAAGCTGTTTACAAAGAACACGCTGCTTGACGAGATTTTCTGACGGTGTCGGTCACTATGGCCGCGAAGAAAGATGGAGAACACACCTTCAACAACCAGAATCGCAAGTTTGCGCTGAATCGCTGTAGAGACCGTAGGAAGCACCTCTGGCGTTGCACCGGTAAGCACCGGTGGGGATGGACGCGGTTGTATCAATATGTGAGCAGATCTATGCTCGGGAAGAGCAGCGTTGATCATATCCTCGTTCTGTGTAATGACGATTTGACTGCTGAATAGTGGTGGTTGAGCCAGTCGTTGAGCAAGTACATAGAATGCGAATGTGCTGCCTTGTCCCGGCTCTGTAGCAAGACCGATTCCACCGCCTTGAAGCTCACTCAACTTCTTGGAGATGAACAATCCTAAGCCACTTCCGCCGTGTTCTACTTCGGTGCGTGGCGACGCTGACTGATGTCAGTGATGTTACGAGGTGACAATTAAGCCTACCTTGCCCAAAGCGCTTGAACAGTCGCTCTCTCTCCATTGGCTTGAGACCAGGACCTGTGTCGTGTATAGCAATCCGCATAAAGCATAAGCCACTCACAGTGCCGGCCCCGTACATGAAGCCAGAAGGCACTGTGGTTTCTTGCGGTTGAATGTATTCGATGTCATTTTCGACATGAACAGGATTTTCCAGAGAACCTCCAATCCTGATGATGATCCTCTTAACCACAACCAGTCTGATGAATTTCAGTGCGTTACCCTATCCCAGTGTTACCAATCATCGGTCAATCGAGTCAAAAAGCAGAGGAATGGCTTACGAAAATATTGACGAGGACCTGGGTGAGTCGACTTGGGTCCAACTTCACATTGTGCAACCCCAACTCTTCAAAGGATTGCTCCACATTGACGGATACCGAGATGCCATGCTTCACAGACTCAGATTCAAACATCTTTACCACTTGGCCAACAATCTTGAGGGGCTCAACATCGATTGGGGTCACACTGAGCATGTCGGAGTCCATTTTGGAGAGGGTGAGAATATCATTGACCACATTTTGCTGATGTTGAGCGCACAAAGTAATGGTGTCAGTTGAATCTCGATTGTCTTCCAGAAGAGTCCTGAGAACTAGGTAATGAGATGTGTTGGGGGTCGTGCCATAGGAAAATAATTCAGTTAGGGAGGAGCTGATGGAATCTGCGCTTTGGGTGATTGCGGAGAGAGGCTTGCGGATCTGGATTCGCCATCAGTTCCGCTGCTCTCTCACGTAGGTTCCATGCACTCACCTCATGACTGGTCATATCGACGAATGCTTCTTGTGCTCGCTTAAGTTTCAACGCTTCCTCCATCCGGCGAATTTGATGGGCTTCTGCCCACTTCTGCTGACTGATGTCTGTGATCGTGGCAAGCGAGCTTTTTGCCGTACCCTCGACATCCTCATCAATAAAAGCTCAAAGCAGGATCCAGGTGGACCCCGTCAAACATTCTCCAGACTCCAGCGTTTTCGACCACAGTTTTTTCAATGGGAACTCAGCGACGACTGGTTCTCGATTAGTAAGAAGTTTTTTCCAGGCCTCTAGCACCAAAGTAGTCGCATCGTCAGGGAACAAATCGAGCCAGGATGACAGTCCCGCTGATTCACCTGTGAAGCCCGTGATGTCGCGATAGGCCTGGTTCGAGTATAAAATGTTGCCCTCCAAGTCTGTTGTTACGATTCCCACCATCGATTTGTCCGAGATGCGCTGGAACTTGAGCTCGCTCTTCATGAGCTCTCGAGTTCGTGACTGCAATTGTTTCGCCACATCCTCTCGGTGGCGCACTTCATCCTCGTAGAGCAGAATTGCTGCAGCAGACGTGGCGATCTGTCTTTGCATAATACTCATAAAGCTCTTAAGCTCATCGTCGACGCCCACATGTGGGCTGATGCCCATGACAATGAAAGCGATTGTATCGCCTAAGCCATTCGGCGTGATAGGCCAAACAACGATATCTTTCGCTGGTTCTTGCACACCACGAATCTCGATGCCCTTAACGTATGCAGAGGGAAGAGTTCCTTTTTTTGTGGACAAAAACACAGGCTCTCCCGTCTCATTTGCTTTGTTCATCGCGCTTCCGTATCCTTCAGAGATTGAAGACAAATGTAAGCTTTGCATGTGCGTCGCATGTTTAGGCGAAAGCCCGATCTGTCCTTGTAGCTCAACTAAGGGCGCCGCGTCCGGCGTTCTCGGAGACGAATCAAGCTCTGCAGTTCCTACGTCAACCAGGCTCGACACAGTGTAGAGCAGCGAAAATGGGAGAGCATCGTTTGTTCCTAAGGCTTCGAGCAGCAATCTCCAAAAGTCGCGCATGTCTTTGGCAACAGAAGAACACGCGCTGATTGCTAAAAGAAGGGAGAATCTGCGGGCTGCGTGGTTCTGCTGTGTGACATCGTTGAATGATTCGTATATCCCCAGGCAAGTACCTCTTTCGTCCTTGATGGGCTGATACTGGAAGGAGAAAAGCATTCGTCTCGACGACCTCGACGATTCAGCAGCATGTGGACGTTTTCGACTCGAATCGCTTTGCTCGTCTTCTGAACCTTGTGAATAAGTATCAAGATCTGATCCCACACTTCTGGGTAGACTTCCTGAAGTGGCATGCCCATGACCCGCGGGTGTCTGTCGAGCAAGACCTCGATGGCTGCCTCGTTGTAGATCACACATAACTCCTTGCCCCAGAGAACGAATGCTGGTGTGGGATCGTTCATGACAAAGTTTGCCATCTGATGTAGTTGCTGCGGTCAATCCTCCATACTCCCGATGATACTCGAAGCCCAGTCCACAGAGCGGAAAAATTGCACAAACGGACTGAAACGTGTCGCCGGGACTGTCAAATCTGTGCAGCCGAATGCAAATCGTTCTGTTGATGCCACGGAGGCACTATCACCATCATCATTCCCATCCCACGTTGGTGATGTCAGGTCCGGGGAAAGCTGCTCCGTCGCTGCTGTTGGCTTCGTTCGATGCATCGATTTCCGAGTCTCCTACATCTTCACGTATGCCGCTCACAATCCGGTACCTCAATCGTGCTGTGAAGGTTGTCCAGGAATATCCATTAAAACATCGCATGGAAGGGCTTCTCCATGCTTTCTTGCTGTCCTGCTGGTGTACGATCCAGTCCCGAAAACCAATGTATTCAATATCGGAATGTCCCTTCGCTCGTCCACTGATTAGTTCATTGAGTGCGAAGTGGCTGCGCAACGCTGGATTACGATGGACAATTGGCGAATTCGCAGTCTGCCCAACCAAGGTTAGATCCAAGACCAACGTCGGTCGAGAGTCGCAAGCAAGCGTGTCTAAAAACCCCAGCGTCGCCAGATCAGGCTCCTCATGACAATCACTACTGTTATCGCGTGGAGCTACGCGTACCATACCAGATTGGAGAGACAGTTCGATGGCGGAGAGAAGAACGAGGCCGAGTCTGGCTAAAAAACTAAAAGATTTTAAGTAATATCAATAATTTTAAAAGAATCTAGTATAGTATAATCAAAGAAAATTCAAATAACAGAAAAGTTACAAATAACTTCCTTTTTAGAAACTTACTTCATAAAATGGTACTAAAATAAAAATAGGAATAAAGTTAGGGATAATCGAGTTTGAAAAGTAGAGAGAACTTCTACATCATTACTGTACCGAGAATCATCCACAAGCTTGCTAGTGTTAGCAATCAGAAAGCTCCCTGCGTGCAATATACAGACCGCCTGGGTACTCTCAGTACCTCTACCTACCTAAAGTCAAGAATCCGCCTCGCACAAAGGATACAACCGTTCTCAATAATGCGCGTGCATAGATCAAACCTACGCCTACGAAGAGACTTCGAAAACACGGCCAAGTTTGTATGCCCCCGATTCTCGGAACCGCAATAATAATAGAGCTAGTCGCGTCACGTCTACCTTCGAGACGCGTAATTCCGATACCACTTTCCTGCTTCACTACCATGGCTCGCGGTATTGAAGGTAATGAGATTTCTACACCGAAGCCGCCAACTCTGAAGAAAAGCGGTTCTTCCTCACTATCCACTGGCAAAGGCCAAAAGAGCATCTTGGGCTTCTTCTCCAAAAAGCCAGCTTCCACGACTAAGTCAGCTTTCAGCGACAGGGTCAAGACAGAATCGGTGATAGACACTACTCCAGCTCCTAGCAGCGATGCCATTGCCCCCTCCAGCCCAGACGGGGGCTATCATTCCTCAGGGAAGAATAAGGAGAACGGTACCACATCTCCGGCAAGCTCACTGGAGCCAGTGGCAGCAGCTGATGGTGTTGCAGAAGGATTCAATGGCGCCTCTATAGGCTCTCCTTCGCGGAAGGTAAATCTCCAATGTCGCGTTGATAATGAGAAGAATGCTAACAGCGTGTGTCACAGGCCAAGAAAACTATCAGCTACGCGGAATCTGACGACGAAGACACCCTTATGCCTCTACCTGCAAATAATTTGCAACGGAGATCTTCCAAGCGTCGGAGGGTGAGCATGGAAGACAGTGATGATGAGTTTGGCTTGGATACGGAGACAGAGGCTGCTATGGTGGAGGCAGAAGCAGGTATTGGAGAGTCCACGACAACGTGCTTGCATTTTCTCATGATTTTACAGAGATGGACAACTTTATAGCCGCTGACGATTCTGAAGAGGAGATAAGTGTGCCTCAAAAACGCAAGCGACCTAGGCAAAAACCTTCGAAGATAGCCTCTTCTCCTCCGTCTCGACCGACCTCGAAGCATACTAAAGACGATGACGATGATATGGAGGTGGATGTGGATGTGGATGTGAGCAAAATGACTGGGTCTTCAGCCCAGCAATGGACGTATGATCCTGACCACACCGAGTTGATTAAGCTGCGGGCAGCTCCAAAGTCGTCTTCCAGCAAACCTGCAAGAGGACAGGCGCACAAGACAAATCCAGAAGAGAGGCATAAATGGTTGGCCGAACCCTTGGACGCCGACATGAACCCTCCTGGTCATCCTGACTACGATCCTCGCACGTTACATGTTCCAAAGGATGCTTTAAGCGGACTATCGGCATTTGAGAAGCAATACTGGGACATCAAGAGCAAATTCATGGACACGATCGTTTTCTTCAAGAAGGGCAAGTTCTACGAGCTGTATGAGAATGATGCTACAGTAGGTCATCAAGTCTTTGATCTCAAACTCACCGATCGCGTAAACATGCGCATGGTGGGTGTGCCTGAATCAAGTCTCGATCATTGGGCAAATCAGTTTGTTGCGAAGGGATACAAGATCGCCAGAGTTGAGCAGATGGAAAACGCACTGAGCAAAGAAATGCGAGAGCGCACCGAGACAAAGCCAAAGAAAGGAGAGATCATTCGTCGTGAACTGGCAAGTGTCCTGACCTCGGGGACCCTTGTGGATGGAGGCATGTTGCAAGATGACATGTCTACCTATTGTGTCGCGATCAAAGTACGGCTAGCCCACCTCGATGACCCATGAATATCACTAACGAACTCCAGGAAATCGAACGAGAAAACGTCCCCGTGTTCGGCATTGCTTTCGTTGACACTGCTACTGCACACTTCCAGCTTTCAGAGTTCACCGACGATCCTGACATGACCAAATTTGAGACTTTTGTTGCACAGATTCGACCTGGCGAGCTCTTGCTTGAGAAATCCTGTATCTCTGCTAAAGCACTTCGCATCCTGAAGAACAACACCAGCCCGACTACTCTCTGGAATTATCTGAAGCCCACCAAGGAGTTCTGGCCTGCAGATATCACGTGTCGCGAGATTGATGCAGCGGCCTACTTCGTGTCCACCGATAAGGACAACCACGATGCATGGCCAGCAGTATTGCAAGAAGCACGAGAGAGAGAACTTGCCATGTCAGCGTTCGGTGCCCTCTTGCAATACCTGCGCCTCCTCAAGCTCGAACGCGACTTGGTTTCTCTAGGCAATTTCGCATGGTATGATCCAATCAGGAAAGCTACAAGTCTTGTCCTCGATGGCCAGAGTCTGATCAACCTCGAAGTTTTCGCCAACACTTTTGATGGAGGTGCTGCAGGCACACTCTTCGCCATGTTAAATCGATGTGTCACCCCTTTCGGCAAGCGTATGCTTCGACAGTGGGTATGCCATCCTTTAGCAGACTCACGGAAGATCAATGCTCGATTGGACGCAATCGATTCTCTGCTTGCCGACTCTACTGTCACTGATTCGTTCACTGCATCCTTGGGCAAACTTCCGGATCTTGAACGGCTACTATCTCGCATCCACGCTGGTCGACTCAAGGCCCAAGACTTTGTTCGCGTCTTAGATGGCTTCGAGCAGATTGAGTACACCATGGGCTTACTTGATAAATTCTCTACTGGCGAAGGTGTCATCGGTCGACTGTTGTCGTCCATGCCTGACCTCGCTGGAGCTCTCAAGCACTGGAAAGATGCTTTCAATCGGGTCAAGGCCAAAACAGAAGGCATCCTTATCCCTGAACCAGGCGTTGAGACCGATTACGATGAGAGTCAAGACACTGTTGATGATTGTTTGAAGAAGCTCGAGCGACTATTGAAGGACACCCAGCGTGAGCTCGGCTCAAGCTCGATCTGCTTTCGCGATAATGGAAAAGAAATTTATCAAATCGAGGTTCCCGTCAAGTTGTCCAGCAAGATCCCGAAGAGCTGGAATCAAATGTCCGCTACCAAAGCCGTGAAGCGATACTACAGCCCTGAGGGCAAGAAGCTCGTGCGCGCACTGCAGGAGGCGCAGGAAACACACGGCCAGATTATCAAAGAAGTGGCAGGTCGATTCTACGCGCGCTTCGACGAAGATTACAACATCTGGCTCGCCGCAGTCAACATCATCGCTCAACTGGATTGTCTGATCTCCCTCGCGAAGGCATCCTCGAGTCTCGGCAGTCCAAGCTGTCGTCCCACATTTGTCGATGATGAACGTACGGTCATCGAATTCGAAGAGCTCCGTCATCCCTGCATGCTTTCCACCGTCGACGATTTCATACCCAACGACATTAGGCTTGGTGGTTCAAACCCAAGCATCGACCTGCTCACCGGCGCCAACGCAGCTGGTAAATCCACCATCCTCCGCATGACCTGCGTCGCCGTCATCATGGCACAAGTCGGTTGCTACCTCCCTTGTACCTCCGCAAAGCTGACCCCTGTCGATCGAATCATGTCGCGTCTAGGTGCTTTTGATAACATCTTCGCCGCGCAGTCTACATTCTTTGTCGAGTTGTCTGAGACTAAGAAGATTCTTACGGAAGCGACGAATCGATCCCTCGTTATCCTAGACGAGCTGGGTCGTGGTACGTCTAGTTACGATGGTGTCGCTGTCGCGCAAGCTGTTCTCCACGATGTCGCTAGTAGAATTGGTTGCGTCGGATTCTTCGCTACACATTATCATTCCCTTGCTGCTGAATTCTGCCAACATCCCGAGATCAGGTGCTGCAGGATGGCCATCGATGTCGACGAAGCGGAACGGCGTGTTACGTTCCTGTACAGACTTGAAGATGGTGTGGCCGAGGGGAGTTTCGGTATGCATTGTGCTGCCATGTGTGGCATTCCCACCAAAGTCATTGAGCGTGCTGAGGTTGCTGCGAAAGAGTGGGAGCACACGTCTAGGTTGAAGGAGTCCCTTGATGCGGCGAGAGAGGGCGTTTTCATTCCATTGGGGATGATGAGTGATGTATCCTGGTTGCTGAAGGAGGGCAAAGAAGATGAGATTGAGGATCGGAGCTTGTCTGTGCTGAGGGGGGCGATTGCGACGTTGTAATGATGGCACGTTTCGGCGCCTCGTTACTGGGATATCTAGTGGGGATGGGATGGGATGGGATTGGATTTGATGGCGCATGTAGGCTTGTCGGCATAGTCGTTGGAACGTTCTCTTCCGACTCTCGCACGCGCAAAGTAACCCGCTATGTATTCATATCATGCACTTTGTATCTACATACATGAAAAGAGCGAAAGAGCCGACGTTATCGATCCACGCAACTCCTCTTGCTGTGTGCCTAATCAACCAGATAGGTCGAAATCATGAAACAAAACTAGTTCTGTCCCATCTTTTCTCGTGGAATCTACCAAAATCGGGCCGGACTCAGCGACGGAAGCCATTATTCCTGTGGCAGCGTCGAGCTGTCTCTCCCCACTGATTATCCTGGCCATTGCCGGTGAGTTCTGAAAACGTAAAAAGGATGATATTTGGGGATAGAACGCACGAAATGTTCGTTGACTCTCGTCCTAATTGTTTCGAGTGAATGCTTCGAGCATCCCGATTCATGTCCTCCATCTGGTCTACGCCAGCCTTTCTTTACAGGTGCGCAGGAGAGCAGGAGAGTACCAAGGCAGCTAGGGACTTCCACCGGAGGTGCTAGTGGAACCTCGAGTTCTACAGCCTCTTTGTCGCCAGCCATCTCAGCAAGGATACGCCCGTTTCCTTCTAGTTCTGCCTCTCTCATCGAGCACGATGACCAAGCCGACAACGACGCCAGCGACTTTGTCCCTCCTTGTCCGTGAATCTGCTGCCGGCTCTCTTGTCTGCGTGGGTGGTGCTTGCGAGATAGACGGAAAACTTGTACCATTGCTAGTCAGATGTCCGTCCGACCACCCTTTTCTAGCATAGTCAGACCATCGGCGGCAGCTTGGATGATTGTACGAGTGAGCCAAAGGCTCCGATCAAGCCCATGTATTCCCTACTGGTCACACCTTCGCGACCTCACCCATGCCGTGCTTCTGCAACTCCCCTGCATCAACATTACCGTGCGGCAATGCGCCCTCATCCAAGCCATCTACTATGGTGTTGTTCTCCAAACCCTTCGCCACATGATCCAGATTATTATAAGCCTTGGGATTTTTCTTCAACTCGCCCGAACTCATCGACTTGGTTTGATATCCTCGAATCCTGCATTCATTAGCACTCTTCCAGCGGGTCTCATGTATACCGTGACAAACCTCGGACCACGTCCTTTAGCAAGAGGTAACTCCGACTCGTAGAATCTCCCAAAGGCTAGTCTGTCCTCTTCGAAGCTGCCCTTTTCGATACTCTCTCTTACACCAGCGAAGAACTGGTCTAGGACGTGGTGATTATGTACCTGCAGAAGAGCCCAAGCAAGCATTTCTTTGGCGGAAAGGAGATGGTGAAGGTATGCAAAATGGTGCTTTGTGCAAGCATAGCATTCACAGCCAGCCTGGAAGGGGGACATGTCTGTCGCGAACTCGTCATTCCAGGCATCTGTGCCAACAGCCCTCAGTGTGGTGTCCTCTGTCTTCGCGGGCGGTGGGAAGACAAAATTCAGCGCAATCCCGCCATCCGTAGCTTTCGCAATGAATGGCAGCAAAAACAAATCCACGCCGAGTGAGATCTGCCTCAATAACTCCTTTGGTCCCCCAGGATTCGTCAGTGCCAGTCTTGGTAGTCCATTAAGAGCGTCCGGCAAGTCAACCACCGATTGAACATCCTGCACGTAAAGCCCTTCAACCCCTTCTCGGAACTCATCCACCAGCGCATCCAAATACCATTTCTGCTGCTCAAGCGGCACAGATAATATAGGCGCAAAGACCGCCGTATCCATTACTTTCTCTGCCATGATTTCCCTCATCCAAAGCGTCGTCCGATCTCCCATCTTGTCCGCCCTCTTCACACTCGGTTTGCCCCCTGCCCCAAAATCACCAGGCCCAAGCATAATATCCGGGCTCAACTTCCTGGCAGCATCGCTGTAGAATTCCACTGTCATAGATCTGAAGCCTACCGACGTACATATTGCAAGCGATTTATTCGAGTTCGTATTCGTGAGGGGCACATCGATAGGTGGGAAACGACGGGGGCCAAGGATGAGGATAGTTTCTAGGTCGTGGCCAATGAAGGTACGGAGGCGAGAACCGCCATCTTGAGGATCGATGGAGAAGATGGGCGGGATGTTCGGAGATTGCTTCTCTATGACTTTGGTGCGATGGAATCAGCGGGATTGTCAGCTTTGGCTGCTGGTATCAGGGATGGAGGAGGACATACAATCTTCCAGTCCTACATAGAGTCCACTGATTCGACAGTGTTTTGCCAGATTATCCTGGGAGACATGTGGCACGACGCCTCTTGAGGTATTTGCAATATAATGCGGTGTCTTGATCGAGGAGCGTCCCTTGAGGACCAACTGACCAAGGCGAGGTCCTGACCGCGGAATGGAGGAGAGCGTGAAGGAGAGCATTTCCTCTGGCAGGAGATACAGTTTGCCAATGTCGATGTCGGCCATGATTGCTTTTTGGTGATCATTGAGAATTTGTGGTGGGAATGGGTGGGACGAAGATGATTTGAGCGCTCGTGTGGCGCTAGAACACGAAACCAACGCGAATCAGTCAAAGTGCCATTCGACCTCCAGAAACAACAACTTTCAAAATCCCATATTCCATATTCGACAAAGTGGACAATGAGGGGCAAACTAATCGTCCTCGAGGGACTAGATAGAGCCGGCAAATCGAGTCAATGCATCAGGCTCGCGGAACGATTACGAGAAGAAGGTCACAATGTACGGCACATGAGATTTCCAGGTAAATATGCAGCTCTGCATTTCATCTATTCCCGGCCCTGATTCTCTACAGACAGAACCACACCAATCGGGCAAATGATCAACTCGTATCTCACCGGCACCTCAGAACAAGAAGATCACGTAATCCATCTTCTCTTTTCTGCGAATCGATGGGAGGCCGCGTGAGTGAGGTCCACTAGCAGCACTCTCGTCATTATCGACATTAACCCAACTCAAGTGCCAGTATCAAAACCGACATCGAGGCCGGCACGACCGTCATCATAGATCGCTACTACTACTCGGGCTGCGTCTACTCTGCTGCAAAGGACAATCCAACTCTTCCTCTAGCGTGGGCCCGCCATCCTGAAGTAGGCCTTCCGCGTCCCGATCTTTGTCTCTTTCTCGATATTGCGCCAGAGGAGGCCGCGAAAAGGGGGGGATTTGGTGGAGAGAAATACGAGACAATGAAAATGCAGGATCGTGTGCGGGAATTGTTCGCTGAGTTGAGGGAGGCACCGGAAAAGGATGACTTTTGCAGGATCGATGCTGGAAGGAGCGTCGAAGAGGTCGGAGATGAAATTTGGCGCACAACGAGGAATGCCTTTCGACGAGTGGATGAGGCAGGCGCGCCGCTTAAGACTGTTCAGGCTTGGTGACCGAAGCACGAGGATCGATTATTTGGTAGCCCTGTGTATGGTTCGTTCAGTCAAGAACTTGAACTCCGTCCCAGTCGCTGTCTTTTTGCGACGCTTTGTCTCTTTTGCTGGGTGCTTTTGGAGACTTTTGCTTTTGACTCGATGACGACTTCGCAACCTTGGAGGCAGTGGCAGTCTCCTCCATCTCTCTACTGATCTCTTCCTCGAGCTCAATGAACCCAGACATCTCGTCGCCCTCGGCAGGATCTAGCTCGTCATCACTCTCAACCGCATCGTCAGGTTTCCCTTTCCTTGTCGGTTTGAATAATTGCTCCACTTCTCTTTGCCCTCTGATGCGTAAAGATAACTCTTGAACCAGATCTCTCCATTTGGTCGGGGTTTTACAGCTTGGGCAAGGCCCCTCTATGGGCGTGATCATAGTGCGACCTCCATCACCATGTTCCCGATGTAAGAAGTCCGTTGAAAGACACTGTATATGCGATACCGCAGGACAGTCGGCGTGCGGACAGACAACGACGAGTGGATCGTCCTTGATGATGTTGGTACAGACCGGACAAGCAATCTTCTTGCCGGACTCGAGAAGCTTCCTACTCTTTTCGAGATGTGCTTTTGTTCCTGAGTAGGAGAAGTCTAGATTTGCAATCATTGACGCCGTCTTGCCAACCTTGGGCGCGGGAGGTGGTACTTGGACAACCTCATCTGGATCGGGAACAACGGCATTGTACATTCCCTTCAGAGGTACAGCTGGCTCTTGCGTCTTAGTGTTGGCTTTCGGCACAAGCTTGCGCTTAACGCTAGTGTCGACTGCTGAAGGGTCGAGAACGATATCAAAATTGCTACGCATGTTGCCATTGGCCTTCTTCTCGTTTGTGTTCCAAACCTTGAAAACATCGGTGGAGAAGAAACGCAAGGATAGTGGCCAGCGAGCAAAACTTGGCACTCTGAGGAGCAAATGCAAATTCATCATGTAAGCATTCAACGACAAATGAGGTCGCCGAGATTTGATCCTTGTTTTTCCGGACCTTGGCGAGTATCTTTCCGTCCTCTTTGGTTGTGTAATTCGTTGCACGGCTGAAATGTGTCGGCTGATATGGGGATTCTGCCAGCTCCACCTATTCATGCTCAGCTCCGGCCGCCTCACTTATGTAGTTGAAGCCATACTCAAACTGTAAAGCCGCGATCTTTGATGGAAAGCCCTGAACTATACAAGCCACCTCCCACGGCCTCCGTTTCTGGTCCGAGGTTCGTTTGGCGCCCCCTTGGACGTCTCCATTATGCTGTCGAAGTCTCCTTCGCATGTTGGGTGTTGAGCCAACATACAATGTGGTTCCATTCGCGGAACGAAGAAGATAGCAGCAGTAGAACGCTGGGATCGGTAGACTTTCCATGGCGATTCTTGATGGGATGGAAGTTGTCATGTCCTGAGACACTTTGACGCAGTTCGGGGAGACTATTGGGAGGTTGGTAATGAGTCTCGTCAAGGCATTGCTGAGGGGAGTGGGGATGGTTGATGATTGCTTGCAACTGACGCGCTTCATCATCAGACCGGGACCGCGCTGCGAGTCAGGGACGAGCCAGGAGATTATGATTATATAAGCGCCGACCTCCTCCAGTCCATCTCTACTCGACAATTTCCTCGATATCACCTCCATTCCTTTCGTGTACAGTCCTGATTCGATTTTCAAGCAATCGGACATGGCCACCACTGGCATCCACTATAAACGTTTCCGACATCTGGCCTTCCCTATCTCGCGTTAGCAGTCATTGCCCGCTCTGCATTACCCGATTGTCCGTTCCGTTCCCGGTATAAACCATGCCTCTGCTGATGATATGTCTTTGGTACCTTGTGCTTGGTGTTTGCGTTTCCAAAACACAACAAACGTGGCTGTTCACTCTGATCACCACATGTATTTAGGGATGGCCTACTCGCTTCAGCGGCTCGCATCCTCGCCGACAATATACTCCACAGCGATAGCTGCTTCGACTTCCATCAAAGAATGCTTACCCACATTCCTACGGTCTGCTTATAGCCCTCTGCCATCCGTCTTTGTACGGAGAACAGCTCATCCGCATAGAGTTGGGTGAAAGAGGTTCACTTCCTGGATATCATTGTTCCTTTCCGACACATAAAGTATACAAAAAGGCCGGTGGCCTGTACACAATGGAAGAGTACACCGCAAGCGATTTGGCTGTTCCTAAACATGCTTTTCCCAGATACTCTCTTTGCTTTGATCCTTGCTTTGATCACAGCACTCTGCATATACATGTTCGCATTTCTCTCTCTACACAACCTCGCAAAACTCATTGGCTTTCTCTTCTCATATACTTCTCTTGACTCAACACAGCACGAATTCTCATTTCTCATCTTCAGAAGTCAGAATCACCGGCCAGGCGATATTCAAATCGAAATGACCGAGACGCCTTCACCACCTTCGTCACCTTTACTACCATTGACATCCTTATCGCCTGTTATTACTGAAACCTCGCAAACTCTTCCGTCCAACACTTCAACGATTACGCCGCATCATTTCGAGCCGCAGGATGAAGACGAAGGCCAGCAAGGGCTGGAAAGCCCGAAGCGTCGGAAGACATCACATCCAAGCGCAGACGGAGACGGAAACCACGACGACGCCTTTGAAATTGCTAGTAAGTCTGAAAAATCAAGCGATCTCGTGGTAGAGGATGGTAAATACGATGATCCTCGTGCAAATACTTCCGTGTCTGAAGCGACAAGTGACGCAACCATAGAGGAGCATTCGTATGACGTCGACAGGCTTTTCGACGATACTGATGGACATGGGGTTGCGTCCCAGGTGAGTACGCCTGTGCTCGTAACGAGCTCGCCAGTGTCTCAAGTGAGCCCGCCAGCGTCTGAACATGGAGCGGATGGCAGAGATGAGGCAGAGGCCACGGGACCAGCTGTCGCGGGATTCTACAGAGTCGATGTATTGCCTGCGTGGAATCAGCCGCGAAAGCTGACTCGATCCATGTCACTCGACTCACACGATCAATTCCAGCGCGAGCCAACAACCCCTCTTTGGCAATCTTTGAAGCGGGCAATCTCTCAACGAGGAGACTGGTGGAACGACCTCTCCGTGCCTGACAGATTGACTCAGCACGACGTGACGCAGAGATCTTCCAGCGATTGGAACAGTGGGGATGATCACCTCACGTTTAGTCACGAGACCGCCGATATGGCTCTCGATGTCGTACCTTACTTCCGAAGACAGGTGGAGATCGAAGGAAGAACTGCCGGTGATGCGCTTTACAAAACGGAAATCTGCATTGATCAGGAGCGAGGGCTCAAAGTAACACTGGAGCAACTGCTAAATCTTGTACCGGGTGGCATCGACTCTTGGTTGACAGATGCGGTCATGGAGACCCTCGTCCATCTCATAGCACCAGCACGCATGCTGAGAATGAGGGGGTCGCGATCATGGTTCTGTACAGACCCCATGATCCAACACTGGTGCGCTGCCATTGATCCCTCCAAACACTTGAACGTAGAAGACATGGAGGAAATGATTGTAGAGGAGAGAAAAACCTCGTGTCTGCCAGCTCGAGCGATTCCGCCTGATGCTGTAGCCATGGTGCTCTTCACCAATCGATCCGAAGGACACTGGAAAGCAGCCATCGCGTGGGTAGATGAACATAACCAAGGCCAAATCAGAATCTGTAACTCTTGGGCAGACCATTGTCAACATGGAGACCCAGCTGCGGGGCACAGAGGCCACGATTACGATAGCTTAAGGCGGCTCATGCTCTGCATAGCCCTCGAATCTCCGAATGAGCTGTTCAGAAATGCGAACTGGGCTCGTGGAGGCGAGGTAAAAAACATTGATTGTCCACAGCAAGTCGGTACTGACGATTGCGGGGTCTTCGCGGTCAACGCGGCGCTTTGTCTGCTTTTTCATGGTTGCGTACCGCAAGGATGGCATAGGTCCGACGGCTATCGGGAGGCGCATGGCTTGTACCTGAGAAGAGGTTATATGGGGGTATTGAAGCGTTATTTGGACATGACCTCCATTGGGGTGGAGACGCAGGCCGAGATGGCGAGGAACGGAGGTCGGAGATGGTCAGTGTCAGGAGAAAGGACTGACGGTGGGTTGGTAGTTTAGGGTCAGCATGCCGGGATTTCTTTTGGTCGGTATGTAGAAGTGTGTGTGTGTGTGTGTGTGTGTGTGTGTGTGTGCGTGTTCATAGGTCGCAGTCTAAAAGCGGTAGAAACGGGGTCAAGGTCAAGTAAACCACCTACGCACCATCGACTATACGCGTTCTACCTGTATTTTCAGTCTCTTTTACAGCTACAAGTCACAGTGGTGCTACGCCATCAACTCAATAAGTTCAATATCTCTTGCCCTGGCACTTTCCTTGACCTACTATCGTCAACATCAGCCCTCGATGCACAGAGAGATCAACGCACCAACTCACGCCGGCACGAATAATAGGAAACCCGTACAGTGGAGGCATGTCCGCCCAATGGGCAAGAATGGAACACGACATGCCAGACTGGGTAGACAGGCTCTGACACAAACAAGTCTCGCAAAGACACAAATGTCGCGGAGTTGCATGGGTAACAGATGGGTTGGTGGCCCATACAAGGCTCCACAGCGCCATTCCGATTTTTGGCTCGCGCTCTTCCTGCAAAAAAGTATACAGCTATTTCCCATTTGCGCATTCCACCATCATCGAGACCTGATCGTTGTGAACAAGATGGACAAGCACACAGGGCGTAAAAGGCGCAGTTAGGATGGACGACGGAACCTCACCTGCCCAACTCCCAGCCAGGACCTATCTATCCACTGTAGTTATTCCCCGTAGCCACTCCCCAGAAGAAAGCAGACCAGCTCCCCAGCACCAAGAGCCCCAGGGACCCCAAGCAAATTTTCGAGAGCGTTCGATTCCTGCGTCCGTTGTCCTCCTCGAATTCCCTCTGCATCTCATTGATCACCTCCCCGTTCCGTAAACGCTTCTTCCTCGTCCACTGCAATCTACCCAGATCCTTTGAGAAATGGGAGCCGATGACGAGGGCTATGGTGACGGCGACGGAGAGAGCAGCGAGCGTGACGTACACGCGTGTCACGCGGTGATAGGAGTTGTTGTCTGCGTCTTGGATCGCGCCGCAGACTATTGCTACGATGATGTTCATGCTGTTGTTCAGGTGAGCAAGGGATTGTACACACAAGAGATGGAGGAGACTGACGCGTTGTTCATGGTGATTTTCAAGCTGTACGCTGAACCAAAGACCGAGCCATGCCACAAGGAAGTACGAATACTATCGATGATTGTTGTAGGGCCGATAGAGAAAGCTACAGCGTAGAGCCCGAACGAGGCGGCTGTTCCCTCGAGATTAGGTGACCAATTCGCGAGAGCCATGGCTATGAAGACGCCGGTTCCGCAGATGGCGACTACAAACAGACTGTTAGCAGGACTTAACCTTGAGAAAATGGAGAATGTCGACTCACGCAGCGTGATCCTATTTCCAAAAACATCGATCAAAACCCCCAAACACGGCACGAGAAAGAACCCAGCATACTGCAGCGTAGCAGTATACCACCCCGCGTTAATCGAGTCGACTTTGAACCTCTGTTCCGCAAGCTCCGTCGCGTTCTGCGTAAACACAATCGCCGTGCTCGTCTCGAAAAGTGAGAAGGCGAGGATACTCCAGAAAACCCATGGTAACTCAAGAATCTTGCGGATCTCAAACTTCTTGTTCTTCTCGCTGAGAATTTCACCCGTTGCCGGATCGCGGGAGACGACGTATTTCTTTTCACAGTAGCGGGTGAAGTACCAGAAGCCGGCTGTGGCGATATTGGTGAAGATGTTCATAAAGACGGCGGTCCAGTAAACCCAGGAGAAGTCGCCGGTTTTCTTGCGCATTCTGTCAGCCCTTTTCAAACTGTATGTATTGAGATTCTTACCTTTGCGATGATGTTCGCCGAAGATTTTCCAACGAACGCGCCAATCTGGGCGCAAGCGAGTCAGCAAGGCTTACAGAGATGGCTAAACAGACCACAAACCTTTCCAATGCCCAATTCAAGACCTAGTGTCGATGCAAATCCATTGTTGGGCGGGAACCAAGAAGAGAAGATCTTGTACTGCGCAACTTGCGTTGCGATGTCTCCTAATGCAGAGACAACTGTTCCAAAAACCATGAATTCGTAGTTGCGGATCGTGGTAGCGGCTGCGATTAAAACGTAGCCAACCGTATAGACCAAGTTGCCATAGACAATAGCTCTTGCGCCTCCCTGTTTGGTTGTCACTGCATCGCTCTCCGGTGATTGTTTGCACTGTACTCACCATTCGATCCGTCACGATTCCACTGGCCAGCATCAAGACAGTAACCATGAAGTCTTCACTTGCCGAAAGTAGAGCGTATTTGGTATTGTTGATTTTCATTTTCTATGCACTCGTTAGAATTGTACCTTCCCAAGGAAGCAATTTTCCCATCACCTTCTTGATAGTTGATTTCATTGCGCCAGTAATACCGCTACTCCATTGCGAACCAAAACTAATTGCCGAAACCATAAGAATTGCCATGATCTTGATTTTCAACGGCGGCGCTCGACCAGCTGGTCTTTGTTCGGTGGAAGACAAGTCATCATCCGTCGGTGTTGCAGAAGCATTTATCACCGCCTTCTCCTGATACGGCGCTATGAGCTCCGAGGGCTTCTCACTCATCATACAAGATTAGTATACAGTCCAGAAGAAGGACCTGAAGGAAGATGATCAGACAAGGTTTTAAGAATGCCGGACCAAGCCATGGCGAACGACTTGATCTTGTATCCCGAGATTATTGCGGCATCATTGCGGCAATCTGATCCGGCGCCATGGTAGTGTCGTCGTGTCCAGCCCCATTAGTGCACAGTTTTCACTTTTTGCGAATGCTTCTGTGGAGTGTCTCGGCTTTGCTTTGATCTGATAAGCTTATCAGATCTTGGCGGGAGGGTGCGAAGCCGGATGGCCCATTGTTTTCTTATGGGTCGTTAACAAGGTCGGGGTTGCTCTGCCGTGCGCGACGAGGAACAGGAATAGTCATGATATGTTCAAGGAGGTGATGAAGAGAAAATGCCAGTAAAAAGCTGAGACTTTGGTGACAAACGCTGGACAGCCAGCAATGTTTTGAGGTCCCTAGTAGCCTCCTCGAGTCCTCCTCAGCTGTGATCATGAGTATACATAGTACATTTTGCGCGGTGTATACTGCTCGTAAAACGTGCTCTGCCAAGTAATTTGCCATGGCTGCCATGTCTTACGCAAAGTGAGCATCTCCATAGGTTTATCTGTCGCATTGGATATTCAGGTGGTTGCTTCATCCTAGTGGTGAATACACGGGGCATTTTCGAGAAAGAAGGCGGGCGGGATCTCAGACTTGTGTGTATAGAGAGGGAAAACCAGATGTATGACTGAAATGCTGCTGATCCTTGTCTTCGCTGTCGATGCTGTATAGTAGGCATTCGAGTCGCCCTTCTCTCTGTTTTGCGGTTCTGAATCAAGCTGGGACATCAGAGATTATGACGGCGGCCACTGTGATGAGAGAAGATGCAACTACACGGCTGTCCTAGGACAACCGGACTTGAGAGCGCCTGCGATCAGGGACCTAGATGGCGGATGAGGAGTCGAACTGCGAGAGAACTGCGAGCTGCTGTTGTGGTGAGAGTAGAGCTACAGGGCCATTTGCAACAGGCAGACACTTACCAAACTAGGGGGTTCCATAGGAGGTAGTGTCGCGTTGCCATTCACATCCAATCTGTGGTTGAAGATCACCATCATCAGTCTGCGCACCCAAGCCCATCAAGCCAGTGAGCCACGCTATGTTCTCAATAGGTTGCACGCCTTCTCTGGTCGAGAAGGCTGTGTTTTCCTCGTCTTCTGGTCACTGTCATCGAACTCCCGCGTCTGGATAGAACAGCTTTCGTTCAGGCTGATTCTCGGTAGCTAGGAGAAGCTCAATGCCGCCTAGTTTCTCCCAAAATTCCACCCGGACGACTAGTTGAGCCATTTAGACGCGTCTTTGGTCAATTCCCCACGGTTCTCGGATCAGATACTAGTACTGTACTATTGTCGCTCTTCGAAGACAACGGAAGAATGGGCGGGCTTCACGAAGACCACGAAGCTCCCAAAATCATCGAAGTCTTCTTGACATGGACACAACAATTGCTCCCTCGAGATTCATACCATTCGATGTGTACTGGCATTTCCTCAAAACTCGTCACGTGACAGGCGCCAACCTTCGGCCTATTAACAAATGCACCGCGCCACGGAGAAAGTCGCCTCGGAGAACCGGATTCTTATCCTTGACATCCAAAACACCATAGAAATCTCCCGTAGCAATCAAACTTGTCCAATTGTCGATATCAATGACAACGCATTCGTTGCGCACGCGGCATGCATCGATCTGCTGACATTCGGCGGATCTACGAGTGGCTGCTGCCAAAGCGCTGACAGCCTGGAATTGCTTGAGATATAATTGGAGCGGTAAATGGCATTTTATATTTGCTCTTTTTGTAGTTAATCGACTTAATCCCCCCATTCTCGTTACTAGTGGTTCTCGATGCTGGTCTGCTCTTTCGTCTCCTATTCATCTTTGAACTTCGATATTTGTGTGCACCCTTTAACTGAAAGGTACTCGCTGCGCTCTTACAGCCCAATCTCACGATAATGGGTGACAATGGTGGAGGTCCGGCGACTTCTTCCTCGAGGAAGAAAATCGTGGTAGTTGGCTTGGGGATGGTGGCTATTCAATTCATGTGAGTCCCGATATAAAGAAATTGCTGGACAGCACTGATATGATTGCCATCCAGTGAGAAATTGATGAAGATGGACACGCAGAGAGAATACGATGTTGTGGTTATTGGCGAAGAACCTCATCTTGCTTACAACAGGGTGGCATTAACCAGCTATTTCAAAACCCGCAACATTGAGGAGCTTTTTATGAACCCAAGGGAATGGGTATGTAAAACATTCCTTGCTAGGCACGCAATTGACTGAGTTTCACAGTATGACAGCATGCCGACAGGAGCTCTCGGATACCACCTCAACTCTCTCGTCACCGACATCGACTCGGAAAACAAGACCGTGAAGACTGCGAATGGCCTTGAAGTTGCATACGACAGCCTTGTTCTTGCCACAGGATCTGTTCCCATTCTGCCTCCATGGAAAGGCCACAACGCTAAGGGTGTATTCGTCTACCGGACCGTCGAGGACTTGGAGAAAATGATAGCCTTCTCGGCGAGCAAGAAAGGACTAGGTCTCCCAGGTGTCTGCGTTGGAGGTGGTTTACTCGGCCTCGAAGCTGCGAAAGCCATGATGGACCTCGAGGCTTATGAAAACGTTACCGTGATTGAGACTTTCAAGTATCTTCTCGCACGCCAGGTCGACGCTGATGGTGGTGCTATGATTGTTGAACAGGTCGAGAATCTTGGCGTCAAGGTAAAGCTTGGAAAGATGGTGAGCGAGATTCTCGAGGATGAAGATCACAATGTCACAGGAGTCAAATTCAGCGATGGAGATGAGGTCCCGGCCTCGTGCGTCTGTGTTGCGGTAAGTTGGATGGCACACTTTTTTACGTCGTTGTCTAACAATCTCTAGATTGGAGTGCGGCCGCGAGATGACTTGGCCAAAAAGAGCGGCATCGAGTGTGCGCCTCGTGGCGGTATTCTTGTAGGAGACAACATGCAGACAAATGTGCCTGACGTGTACGCCATCGGAGAGTGCGCCAACTGGGGAGGAATGTGCTATGGTCTTTATGCCCCAGGTATAGGTACGTTTCACACTCGAGACCTTCGAGCCCTGGTATCGATTGCTGACAAAGTGTCTTAGAAATGGCCGATCTCCTAGCCTTTAACTTGACTACCGGACGAAAAGCAAGCTTGCGCTCAATTACCACACCAGACATGAGTACTAAGCTCAAACTCCTCGGCGTCGAAGTCGCCAGCTTCGGTGACGCGTTTGCCGACATGTTCGGTCCAAAGTGGTTACCCAATGGTCTGCCAATTGGCGAAGCAGGAAAGGTCCATGTCAAAGCTCTTACTTACAACGATCCTTTTGGCAAGATCTACAAGAAGTACCTGTTCACGACAGATGGCAAGTATCTCCTCGGCGGTATGATGATCGGATCCACGGGCGACTACTCGAAATTACTTTCCGTCGTCAAGAAACAGAAACCGTTGGAGACTGCTCCGGGCGAATTGATTGTCGGAAGTGCTGGTGGTGAGGTTGACGCAAACGATCTGCAAGTTTCCCTCATGACTCTTACATCCGTATTCTAACATGCTCTAGCGATGATGATGCCCAGGTCTGCTCCTGCAACAACGTAAGCAAAGGCGACATCGCTGGCGTCGTGAAAGAAGGGAAATGCAAAACCATTGGCGAAGTGAAAGCCTGCACAAAGGCCGGAACAGGCTGTGGTGGCTGTGTCCCCCTCGTCACAACAATCATGAACACTACCCTCGCAGAAATGGGTCAAGAAGTGACCAACTTTTTATGCCCACACTTCGACTACTCCCGAGCAGACCTGTTCAGCATTATCAAAGTAAAGGAGCTTAAATCCTTCGAGGCTACTATGAAAGATTGCGGGAAATCACCGGGATCCCTGGGATGCGAAATCTGCAAACCCACGATCGGATCGATCCTCGCCTCGCTATTCAATGGCCACGTCATCGCCCCGTCTCGAAAGGGGTTGCAAGATACAAACGATAAATTCCTCGCTAACATCCAGCGAAACGGAACCTACTCCGTCGTTCCCAGAGTGGCGGGCGGCGAAATTACACCAGATAAAATGGCCTGCATTAGTCGCGTAGCCAAAAAATACAACTTGTACTGTAAGATCACAGGAGGCCAGCGCATCGATATGTTTGGAGCCCGAAAGCAGGATCTACTCGATATCTGGACCGAACTCATTGATGGCGGACTCGAGAGCGGGCACGCTTATGCAAAGTCCCTTCGTACCGTCAAGTCCTGCGTCGGTACAACGTGGTGCCGCTTCGGCGTCGGCGACTCCGTGGGCATGGCGATTAGAATTGAGGAACGCTACAAAGGTGTACGCGGCCCTCATAAGATCAAAGGAGGTGTTTCTGGATGTGTTCGAGAATGCGCTGAAGCTCAGAATAAGGATTTCGGGTTGGTAGCTACAGAGAAAGGGTACAACATCTATGTCGGCGGAAATGGAGGAGCCAAGCCTAGGCATTCCGAGATTTTGGCAAAGGATGTTCCGTTGCATGAGGTCATTCCGATTTTGGACCGGTATCTTGCCTTCTACATTCGAATGGCGGACAGGTTGCAGAGGACTGCGAGGTGGATCGAAGGATTGCCTGGTGGGATCAAGTATTTGAGGGAGGTGATTTTGGATGATCGGCTTGGGATTGCAAAGTAAGTTATTGCCCCATCCTCTAGCCCAAAGTGCTGAATCAGATCTGACCTTTGTTGCAGGGAGCTGGAGAAACAGATGGAACAACTGACCTCCTCCTACTTCTGCGAATGGACGGAGGTCGTCAAGAACCCTGCCCGTCGCGCCCAGTTCGCGCAATTCGCCAACACCTCGGACAATATCATCGACACGATCGAGCCCGTCAAGGAACGCAGTCAACAACGTCCGAGCTACTGGCCCAAAGAATCCGCGCTCGTCGATTTCCGAGGAGTAGAATGGACAGACATGTCTTGGCAGCCCATCGTTGAAGCCTCGAAATTCCAAGATCTGCCCACGGGGGATAGTTCCGCGGTGAAGAGGGGAGACACCCAACTCGCAGTCTTCAAAATTCGAGGGAAATTCTACTGCACGCAGCAGATGTGTCCGCACAAGCGCGCGTTCGTCTTGTCCGACGGCCTTCTCGGTGACGCCGACAACAAGCTGTGGGTCTCGTGTCCATACCACAAGCGTAACTTTGAATTGGGCGGTGACAAGGCCGGATCGTGCAGCAACGATGACAGCATGAACATCGCTACTTTCCCTGCCGAAGAGCGCGGAGACGGGTGGGTGTACGTCAAGCTGCCCCCCGTGGACCAGCTCGACATGGTCTTGGGCACCGAGAAATGGAAGATCAAGGCCGGGGAGACGGAAGACCCGTTCGCCAAGATGGACGATAAGCTACGAGGCATGAAGGGACGGAAGGGTGTGCAGACGAACGGGGCTGGGAAGGTCGTCGAAACCGGTGCTAACGGGATCGATTGGTAACTCCGACACAAGCCGAGAACCGGTATCGGGATAAGAAAGAGAACTGGAAAAGTAAACTGGTAAATTAGTATATTGTACAAAACGCCACCCACCGGCCCCTTTTTTCATAGCCGGCAAATCATCGATATCGACCATCCTGGAAGAGAGATTAAGAACACGAACGAACATTGCTGGCCCCTTCCCATATAGTGCAGGATCTACAGAGGAGAGACGCCATGTAGAAAGGCGTTGGAGGCGCGTGTTTGTCAGCCATGAGCGTCCCGTCGCGGAGGCCCAGTGACTCATCGGGATCGTCCATCGTACCGTGGCCATGACCACGGGCGCCGAACCTTTGTTGGTTCCGATATTGGTGAGATACATACATCAAGCAGGAATGGAACAAAGTGGGGAGATGCCTTGCGTTCGACCGATGATCTAGTAGTAGCGTATATATTGGTCAAAGGTAAACTGCTGTGCCGACGCGGGTTTGTTCCTTCTCTTCCACGTCCCTTGCCGCACTGTATCGATTCAAAAATGGTCAGGTGTACATGCATACTGTGTGGGTTGCAATGCAATAGATTTATATTAAGGATATTAATCTCGGGTGAAGGATTTCCAACCACGAAATGATTCACAATGCACCAGCCTCGTCGAGTTGGGTCTGGAAATCAGTCCACACCTGAACAACGGTCTCTAGATCTTCCAGCTTGATCTTCCCGCCAATCCCATTTTCCGCAGCTCCAAGCGTTCTGGCCGTGTTGACCGCATTCGATATTTCTCGTCCATTCATATCAGGTCCACTAAGCACCTTGACACCCTCCTCAACGTCGAAGTCGATCACGTCTTTGGGAAGACTGGAGAGCTTCTGTCGCCACAGCAGAGTACGGCGAGATTGGTCGGGCGCGTGATATTGTAAGGCGAGGTGGATTCGAGAGCGGATGGCCGGATCAAAGACGGCGACGCGATTGGAAGTGAGGAAGAGGATGCCCTGGAAGTATTCGAGCTGCTTGAGGAAGACGGCGACCATGTTGTTCTGTTGGAACTGTTCTGGGCCTGATTTGCGGGCCTCGAGGAAGACATCTGCTTCATCAATGAGAACGATAGCATGCCAGATCGACGCATACGTCAAAAGCTTCTTGAGTTCGTGGGATATGCGTTCTTCCCAGCTTCCTAATTCGCCCGTTGAAAGTTTGAGAAGTGGACGACGTGTCTGCTCAGCGACAAGCTCAGCCGTGAGGGTCTTACCCGATCCCGGAGTGCCGTGCAGGAGCATGATGAGACCCTTGCCTTTGAGTGAGACCTCATCTCGAGCAGCGTCGGGGTACCTGTGGGACGTGACCAGGCTCTTGATTAATCTCCTTTGTGCTTCGGGCAGAATAAGGGCGTCCATGGGGTTGGTCTGCCATTCTATAGAAGACAGATTATCCAAAAAAAACTTGCACCATTCTTTCAGCTCGAGGCTGTAGCCGTAGACGTATGGAGGACAGAATAGAGGATCGGCCTCGAGGCTTTGGAATTGGTTACTGTCACAAGCTGTTTCACGGCAACAGTTTCCATCGCCTTCTCCTTCAGTGGACAGAGATGCGACGCTCTCTTTCTGGTCGCGCATCTCCTCCACGAAGGTCTTTGCATCGACCACGATGCGTTCTGTGGCTGTACGAGGGAGCCATGTGCCGTCGTACTGGGAAAGATGTCAGTTTTAGTCCATGTTTTGTGGGAAGAAAGCAGACCCACATTTGCTCGCTCGTCGTAGAAATCCCATGGAGGCCTTTTCAGATAGAGGGACAAGCCATTGTACTCGTACGGCTTGACTCCCTTGATTTGCAAGAAGCGCTCACCACGAGCTGTCAATTTCTGCTTGATGCTGGTTTGTTCCTCGGTGTCCAGGAACTTCAAGGGAAATGCCGAAAGAGAGCTTATCTTGGAAGGTGTTGTTCCCACAAATTCTTTTCTTTCGAAAATCTTGAGAGTGGTTTGAGAGGCACCAGATTTCTCGCCATCGCATCCGCTAAAACTGCAAGAGAGCTGGAAGTACTTTCCCGCGCAATTGTCTTTATGGTAGCCGGTCTGGTTGAGTATGTACAAGCGATCTTGGCCATAGGACGACGCGTAGACCAGATCCCCAGGCTTATAAACCATCCAGGCATTCTCGAAAGTGACGAGGCCAGAAGCGATGAGTTTGGTTGCAACTCGGCCTTTGTCGCTGGCTTCACTAGCCAAGAAGAGCAGAAGAAGGTCAACGTGTTCGCGGGTCGTTTCGTCAGCAGTTGTTTTCTTGTACTCCAGCAGCTCGGCGCGATGATGATGGAGGAGGTTGTATGGAGCGTCGTACGAAACCTGCGTGTCGAAATCCAAAGACTCTGAGGGGAAGAATTGAACAAGCTCCTTGAGCGCCCTAAGCAATTGAGGAGAGTTGATGGTCACCGTCGTCTTCTTTAACTTGCCGTCCTCATCAAGTACACGTTTGGTGACAATGGCATACTGCTCGAATGGCTTCTTCTCCAGAGAGGAATCGTATTTTTCCTTTTCAATCACCGTATTCTCTCCAGACTTGGTCTTCTCCACCAGGCTCTTGATTTCGCAAACACTGCCAGTGAAAATTTCGACGTCGTCGTCGCTCTTGGACGATTTCGAGCTATCGGAGCTTTCAGCTGGCGTGTCTGTTCCCAGCAGCTTTTCTGCCAAACCAACGGCCTCGGCGTCAACGACGGGCTGGGCCTTATCGTCAGTCATGTTGCCCCGTTGTCCAAATCAGAAAAAGAGAAAGCAAAGATGCTGAATTCGAGAGATTGAATAAACAGCAAGGTGAAAAGCTCGCAGCTGGATTGTACAGAGAAAGAACAGCTAGGAACAGCTTGACGCCTTATACTTTTTCCACCCCCAGCTTGGTGATGTCTTCACTAGTAGATGCCTTCTGCCTGACTGATCCAATCCCGAAGACGCATGTCTCCAGGATCGCACGCGGCGGTAAGCCAGCTGGACATTGCGGCTGAGTGGCATTAGTTGCTAGCGGAAGCAGCGCATGGCTTTCCACAGAGATGAAACTGTGGGCATCGTGTGCATGGCTAGACATGAGTAGGGTCAAGTTCGCTGCAAGCGCGTCCTCCCCAAGGATGGACAGACAAGGCAAGGTAGGCAAGCAGACAGACATGCCCCACCCCAAGGCTACAGCGGGTTATGGGGTAATGTATGAGGCTGCAGCCTGGGCAACAGCCTGGAGAGAGAATAGGTCGGCTTTAATTGGCAAATGGGACAGTCTGCGCTGTAGGAGTGATATGCCACAATGTGTTGGTTGATCCTGACTTGTCGACGTCGTCGGTTCAGCCCTCCCCAATGCCGAACCCCTCTTCCTCCATCGACTTCGGGGTCGTAGAACTGCTCCTTATATACTGTACGGAACATGGCTCTTCTTGTGCTTTTCGACTGAGCCATCGAGAGTCGCCCCTCCAACAATGGCATCGGCTAAGCAGGATAACGTTCTCCTGGCGCCCTGGGCAGAGCCAGCCTGGCAGTACATTCAATCCCCCTACTACAACGAGAGCCATCGCCGGCTCCGCGATGCCCTGAGAGCCTACCTCGATGAACACATCATACCACACGCACTGGATTGGGAAGAGCAGGGGGGAGCACCGCGAGATGAGGCCCTGAACTGGACAAAGACGGGCTTTGTGCACACAGACGTGCCCAAGCAGTACAGGCCGTCGAGCATACCTGACCCAGCTGGAATACCCCTGGACAAGCTAGATGCCTTCCACTTGCTCATCATGACGGATGAGAGCTCTCGGATTCCTGCTGGTGGTGTTGGCACTTCTCTATCTGGTGCGAGCATAATTGGCATCCCTCCTGTCATTCACCATGGCACCGAAGAGCAAAAGCAGAAGTGGCTGCCAGGCCTGTTCTCGTGGGAGACGAGTTTCTGTCTAGGCATTACAGAGCCCGGAGCTGGTAGTGATGTAGCCAGTATACAAACCACAGCTGTCAAAAGCGGTGATGGTAACCACTTCATCGTCAATGGACACAAGAAATGGATTACGGGTGCACCGTGGGCAACACATATGACCACAGCAGTAAGAACAGGAGGCCCAGGCATGGACGGCATCTCGGTCATCGTCATACCTACCAATTCTCCAGGCTTTTCCAGCCGTCGTATAGCAAACAGTGGCCAAAAGGCTGGTGGCGCCTCCTTTATCGAACTCGACAACGTTAACGTCCCAGTGTCCAACCTACTCGGCCAAGAAAACAAAGGCTTCTCCATCATCATGGTCAACTTCAACCGCGAACGCTTCGTCATGGCCGTAGGATGCAACCGACGCGCTCGAGAATGCCTCTCGGATTCCTTCGCCTACGCTATGAAACGACACACATTCGGAATTCCTCTCCTATCCAATCAGATCATTCGCTCGAAATTGACGAGAATTGCTAGAGATGTGGAGAGCCATTGGGCATTCTTGGAGCAAATATGCTATCACGTCCAGCAGAGCTCGGATGGGTGGCAGAGTCGGGAGATTGCCGGGCGCATTGCTTTGGCCAAGGTCATGGGTGGGAGAATGCTCGAGAAGGCGGCTAGAGAAGCCCAGCAAATCTTCGGCGGTGCGGGATATCAGAAGGGCAATGGTGTGGGTGGCGCTGTGGAGCAGACGAGCAGGGATCTGCGAATGATGGTTGTGGGTGGTGGAAGCGAGGAGATTCTAAGTGATCTGGCGATCAAGCAAGAGATGAGCGAGGCGAAAAGGAGAGGCTGGGTGGCAAAGCTGTAGTTGTCGTATATTGGAACTCATTTTCGTTATCCATGATGACACGGCTCTGGACTACTCCATCGTTTTTACCCATTCTGGGTGACGACCTTGGAAGCTTCTTGGTTGAAATCGTCTGACCGGTAGATATGGATGTGGCGATGAGGTCCAAGCAAAATGCCGGGATGAAAAGACTTGAGGCATGGCGTCAAAATGAGTGATTCGAATAAGGAAAGGATCGCATGGCTGAGTGACACAAAGCGCTACTACGATCGATCAATTCACCTGAGCATTTTCAGCCCTTACTCAATCTGCCCGGTGTTTTACCAAATGAAAGACTTGATTCATGACGCTAGATTGCTTACTGAAACCTTTCTTTTTCGTTCAAAGTAAGCGAGGAGGAGGAGGACGACGACGATGACTAACTTTACTGTGTACATTTGTTACAAGAATAAAGGGAGTTCGTACCTACCGTGTAGATTCCCGGGGTATTGTATTAGCATATCCCCTCCACTGCCACCACTCCCGCCACGCACATCTCTTCGCCAACACCGGACTTGATATATCGTATCGTATGTAAGGAGAAACTTTCCGCTTTTCACAAAGGGGTTTCCAGCGTATCGAGTTCCATCGGCTGTAAAGAGTACACAAGGAAATCCCTGGCATATACCTCAAGCCTCTACACAGCCCATCGACGTGCCCAAACGCCAAGGACGAAGATTCTGGCTTTTTCTCGCTAGTGTCGGTACTGCCCTCGCAGGTATTGCTCCTCCTGCTGGTAAGGATACCTACTCTCTTTACCTACTACATCTAGACGGTCTTACTTGACAGGTTTCTTGGAAGATACGGCTGACTTCGAAGTAAGTTTCGAAGTAGCTTGATTACGGTGACCAAACCCAATACGTTAAACTTTAGGAGGAGCTGAGATGAGGGGACCGGAGACGATGGATACCTTCGCGGAGGGCGCAAAGGAAGTCTGAGAACTTTCACGCTTTTCGAATAAACCCCCGCTTGACTTGGGGGAGTTACAGCGAAGCTGTGTTCAACGGAAAGGCTTTGAATACACACATGCCAAAGATCCCCACCTGGGCATCTCCCAAGGAATGCCGGACATATGTCGTCCTCTGGCTGCCTTGCAATGTAATATACAAATGGAACCCTTCGCCTGAAGCCTCACAATGCAGCCATGCCCAGAATTCCTGCGCCTCAACTCCGATACTATACAATTCACCATGGGGGAATACCCTTTGTAAATATCTAAACGGCTCAAATATACGTTAGTCATAAATCGGAATGTCAAAATCACTTTAGTTCTCACAGCTTTCAGTCCATCAGCCAGGCACGTCGCTTCTCCTCCTTTTTGGCGCGGCGTTTCTCCTTGAACGCCTTCACTTCCTGCTTGGAGAGCTTCTTCTGCTGTCGCTCTGCTTTCAGGCTTCGGCCATCATGGCTGTTTGCAGCAGCGTCCACGTCGAAGAATGCATTCATTTGTCTCTTGGATTTGTTCTCATCATTGTGCTGCTCCGGTCCTTTGTCGGCCGCCTGCCATTTGCCAGTGAAACGATTAAAGGATCCAACCGCAGCGTAGATTGCTTCTGGGTTTGGCGGAGGAGCTGCCTCTTTCTCGTCGTCGGATTGTGCTTCTTGCGCGTAATCAGCATTCGGGTCATAATCGCCATGGATGGCTGGATTGTATCCGCCTGCAACCACTTTTTGGCGCACTGGGGAAGATTCCGAGCCAGGCGGACCACTGCTTGCCGTGGTTGCGCTGTGGTATGCCGTTGGATCGAAGGCGACTGGCGACGCCTGCGGAACGCGTGGGTTTTCGTATGTCGAGACATTAGTGTATCGATTCCAAAAGAACCATACTCCGTTCGCGTCGACCAGGGCATCCCAACCATCATCTACTGGTGCTGCGTCTTCGGGCAAAGGCGGCGCTTCATCAGGCAGAGGTGGAGCCTCTTCGGCGGGCAATGGAGCTGCTTCATCAGGCAAAGGTGGCGATGTTGAATTATCTAAGGTCGGTTTAGCTGTCGTCTTAAGTAGCTTTCATTGTCTATTGCGCTTTGGAGGTACCGTCTTGGGGCTGCTGCTTGGTCTCATGTTCCTTGACAGGCGCTGGAAAGTCCTGGGTTTCTTTTTCGGCCATAGCTAGATAGTGGTATTTTGCTGTGTCTACGATAATGATTGAGGATGGTGGTGAGTGCGAGGAAGTTGACTGCTGTCGAAAGTCGAGACTGGACGCGAGGGGGCTCTAGCGCGCCTTGGCATCACGTGGGGTAGCAGATCCATTTCCACGGCAATCGACGTCGAGAACGGCAGATTTTCTTTGGAAACAATATGAAGATACATTGATTCGGTACATTTGAGATTGCAGGCAGTGAAAATGCCATGCGCGGGTGACAAGCCACAGCTACTAGTATGTATGCTAGGTGACTGAAGTTCAAGTTCCTCACAACCCCCCTGTGTCACCCACGATCAGTTGATATCGTCCACTCTCACCCATAATCCGACGCTGTTAACCCAACTCAGTCAACATGAATGTCGCGAAACGCCAGAAACAGCGGAAAGTGCTGCTCATGGGCAAGAGCGGAGCGGGCAAGTCGTCCATGCGAGCCGTCGTTTTCAGCAATTATGTCGCCAAAGACGTCCGGAGACTCGGAGCGACCATCGATGTGGAACACAGCAACATCAAATTCATGGGCAATCTCATGCTCAACCTATGGGATTGTGGAGGGTCAGTCATCCACTCCAAGCTGGGATGTGGTGCCAGTCAAGAGTACAACGCTTCATATTGAGCTCTTGCCATGGAGGACTGCCACCTTGATGTCAAGAGATTCGCATATACGGAGACGACGGATTGACACTGGCCATTCACCCACGGACCTGTGCAGTCTGCATGTTCGCCGACGAGCTAACCATTTTCTTAGGCAAGATGGCTTTGTGGAAAACTACCTGACACACCAACGACAACATGTCTTCTCCTCTGTCGCCGTTCTGATATTCGTTTTTGATATCGAATCTCGAGAGTTCATCGCTGACGTCCTGAACTACACCAACATCCTCCGAGCCTTGGCGGAATACTCGCCCACTGCCCAAGTCTTTTGTCTTATCCACAAAATGGATCTGGTCCAGGCCAATCTGCGGGCTCGCCTATTCCATGAACGCTCTGATTACATCCGCGAAGCCTCCGAGCACTTTGCCGGAGATGTCACTTTCTTCCCCACCAGCATCTGGGACCAAAGCCTGTACAAGGCTTGGACACAAATCATCTACTTCTTGATTCCCAACGCGGAGAAGATCGAGGGCATGCTGAGACAGCTGGCAGAGGTGATCGATGCTAGGGAACTGATCCTCTACGAACGCGTCACGTGCTTGATGGTGACGAGGGTGTCCAGAGGGGACAAGGAGAACCCGTTCCATGATAGATTCGAGCGCATCAGTAGCATACTGAAGACGCACAAGCAGTCAATGGCGTAAGCGAGCCATGATCACGCACGCCGTCTCAGACCCAAGCTCACCCGCGTTGCAGCAAACACACAGGCATCCCGGCCGGCAGCGCCAACTTTGCTGAGCTCCAGATCAAAGCGAGCGGCTTCATGTTCTTCATCACGCGCCTGACCGAGAACACGAACCTCGCGGCATGTATACCACCAGAGGAGCACATTTTCAACGCTGCAAGAGTCAACATCGCGCTGGCCCGGCCACGCTTCGCCGAGCTTGACGTTGCGATGAAGAAGAGACCGGTCCAGGAGCCGCAGCAGCAATCGATAACGAGCAGCTCCGATTCGAATGGGCAGCAGGACGGGGAAGGGAGAGATTGAGCACTTGCAGGGCCAGGAGGGACAGCGGCTCAATGCTTTCTAGATATGATACCCATGTATGAACAATCACCTTTGATGGACCTTGCTTTGGTGATGATGATGATGATGATGATGATGATGACATGTTCACGGGATATGGACGACTTGGCTGATACTGATCTACGCTGACGAGTCAAGGCTTTCGCTACCTACCTCACCTGGCACTCGATGCTCTGTTCCACCCCTCTCAGCGGGACAACGATGTACCTGCAAGGGTATCGTGTTCGGAACCAAGAAAACACGCCACCAACCGTGGCACGCACACGCAACCAGGGGGTAAAAAAAAAAAGTCTTCTCACAGTCTCAGCCCCATGCCCGACCCGCAGACCTCGCATCTTGCTCTCCAACTCCACATCACTCCCTTGAATCAATACTACTCTCCTCACTCTTCCTTCTCCCTCCATTCCCGCTCTCACTGTTCTCCGAAGACAAGGGTTCGCTCCACCTCGGACTACTCCCCGCCACACTGCTGCCCCGACTCCCTCCGTTGGCGTTGTACCCGCTTTTGCTCACCTTACCGGCAGGCGCCATAAAGGGACTCGAAACACTCGACCCCGGCTTCCCAATACACTCGACCCTGAATCCCAATTCCTCCAATGGCGCGGCATCGACAATGCCCCTCCCGTCGAAAACAAACATCGGTCTTTGCATGGTCGACGCAATCCTCGGCCAGGATATGCGAGAGGAGGTGTCGGCTGCCGTGGCTTTGTTTGAGAATTGATCCCATTCTGTCAGTATGACGACGGCGTGGGCGCCCTCGCAGGCGGCGTAGACGTCGTTTTGGACCGTCACGTTTGCTTTTAGGCGCCAGAATTCCGGGGTCGAGGAAGAGCCGAGTTCGAGGTCCTGCCAGACTGTTCCTTCGAGGACCTTGGGGTCGTAGATGCTCAGTTTTGCGCCTTCGGCGGCGAGGGATTGGACGATGGTTATGGCGGCGCTTTCGCGTGTGTCGGCCGTGTTCTTCTTGTATGCGAACCCGAGGATGGCGATCTTTTTGTTTGTGAGGGAGTTGAAGAGGCGGTGGATTATGCGTTTTGCGAAGCGGTCTTTTTGATATTCGTTAATGTCCACCACTGATTTCCAGTACGCCGAGACCTCGGGGAGGTGGAGCGATTCGGCAATGTAGGAGATGCAGAGGATGTCCTTCTTGAAGCATGATCCACCAAAGCCGACGGAAGCTTTCAGCATTTTGGATCCAATCCGGGTGTCTAAGCCACACGCGTATGAGATCTCGTCAATGTCGGCACCCGTCGCTTCGCAGATCGCGCTGAGGGAATTGATGCTGCTGATTCTTTGGGCCAGGAGAACATTGGAAGCTAATTTGGCCAATTCGGAAGACCAAACGTTCATTGTGATTATGCGTGATTTTGGCACCCAGGCTTCGTATACATCTGCTAGAGCCTGTGCTGCCTCCAGACCACTTTCTGTTTGTAGCGATCCAATAAGAATGCGGTCTGGCGTGAGGAGATCCCGAATTGCGGTTCCCTCAGCGAGAAACTCCGGATTTGATAGAATCTCAAAATGTACGCCTGGTCTCGCTGTTGAGGAAAGAACGTCTCGAACACTGTCGGCTGTCCGACACGGCACGGTACTCTTCTCAACAATAATCTTGTCGTCCTCGGCAATATCTGCAATTTTTCGTATCGCCGATTCGAAAAAGCCGAGCTCGTAGGCACGCCCAGCTCCGGATCCTGTGGTCTTCGTGGGGGTGTTCACACTGACGAAAATAAGGTCGGCCTCGAGGATGGCGCGATCCACGTTAGTTGAGAAGAACAAGTTTGGCAGCCGGTTTGCGTCGCCATCTCTTGCTCTTGTGACGATTTCCTTGAGGCCAGGTTCGTAGATGGGAAGGCTCTCCGAGTTCCAAGCGTCTATCCTGACTTGGCTGAGGTCTACTACCGTGACCTGAATATCTGGGTTCTTTTCTGCAATTATAGCGCATGTTGGACCGCCCTGTCACGTGTGAGCAATGGGTGGTCAATTTTCCATAGCACTACGATCCCAAACTTACGACATAGCCAGCTCCAATGCAGCATATTCTCTTGATACGCCGTCGGGAGTCCTCGGTCCCCTTGCCTGCTCCATTGGTGAGGTCGAAGTCCAAAAAATCTCGAGATCTGAATGACTGGTATTCCATTACGCCAGGGTTAATGAGCAGTTAGTTCTCTGCAGTGTCCGCTCTATCCAGAGCAGAAAGACTCGATGCTGAGTTATTTGTGACGAAGATGGACACAGGGTGATTGTTGGGATAAACACGCAGATGGTGCTGGAAAATGGATCCTTAGAGGCAGTGCAACACTGATCATCAATGGACAGAGGAAGCCAACATCTGAGAAGCAGGAATAGCGGGAGCCAGCAGTCAGCAGCAGTTGAGACGGAAGAAAGTGGATATGGGCGACACAAAAGAAACAGGAAATGAAGGGACTTCAGATGAGCAGGCGATATGAGAGTAGCAGAGTACGTAGTATACAGGCGAGGGCAGCACCCATTTCATGCGGTTGCGAGGCTGCCCATTGCTGAAGCAAGCGGGACAAGCGTGTCGATGCTCGAACGTCGATAGGCCAGAAAAGCCACAGGTACTAACAAGGCTTCCCGGCACGCGCAACGAATGGCGACCGGGCACGGCCAGGAGCCAAGATCAGTTAGAGAAACGCGCGGGCACGGCTGTGGCCAATGTGCGGGAGATTCAAGGTGGTGGCTCTGGTGAGCTGAGGGATGGGAGATGGATGGGAATGTGATGGGGGCATGGGGCGTTGGGCATGGGAGGCGAGGGAGCAACGGCCATGGAATCCACTAGGTACTGTGATACCTACAGACACAGCAAATCTCGTCAGGCCCCGGCGGGAGATGTGATAAGCTTCAGCCAAGACGACGGCGGCTTCGAGCAGTTGAAAGCGGTCTAGTGCGATTGCGGACGACGGCCAGGTAAACGGGTGCAACGGGTGCTACGGTCTACGCTACGGGTGCCATGATGGGTCCACGGCCGGGCGGGGGGTGTTGCAGGTGCTGCTGCTGACCAAGCACTCTCAGGTCACGCTCTGGCAACGCTGAGGTGCCCTTGCAACGGCCCACGACAGCATCCACCACTACCATCTAGGTAGGTAGTTCGGTACGTAGGCAGGTACGCAAGCTGCACGGCCACCATGGACTGAGGTCGCCCAGGCCCCAGTCCAATGCCGAGCACGACTGCTGCCAGACGTGCCGGACGTGCCAGACGCGAGAGGCCGAGGACTCTGCCGCGAGCAGCAATCTGGTCTCCGCTTCAAAGGTGGAGCCTCAAAGGCTGTACAGTACTGTGTGCTAGTTAGTACTGTGTGCTAGTTAGTACTGTGTGCTAGTTAGTACTGTGTGCTAGTTAGTACTGTGTGCTAGTTAGTACTGTGTGCTAGTAGGTACCGTGTGCCTTGGCTCTCGCCGCCCTCGTCCCAATCACGTCCACACATCATCTTGGGCCTGGCTTACATACCTAGGGATCATCGCAGCACACGAGCACTTTCTTTCTGCTTTATCCCGCTGCGCTGTTATCATCCTCGCTCCCGCCTTGGTACTGCCAGTGCTTCTCGTCACTAAACAATCGTCCGTTTCCCGATCAATCCGACTTCACTTCTGGATCCCGGCACCTCGCATTGCCTTGAGCAGCTCCGATCCATTGTACTGCATTCTAATGCCCATCATTCTTCAACCCTCAACAACGCGTTGATCGCCATCCTCATCACCTCCACGGCCTCCTTTCCACTCTCTCCATTTTTCCTCGTCAACACATCGGCATGGCCGATTCTTTTGCTCGCTTTTCCGAGAAAGCCAGGAGTCCGGAATGGAACATCCCGTCATCCCACTCGGAGAGCGAAGAGACCTTGCTAGACGATGAAATGTCGTACCAATATCTGCACAAACCGGAAGACATCGAAGCACAGCCTATCTTGGATCAAGAAGTCAAAGACAAGATAGTTGCGATCCCCGTTGCCGCCGAATACACCATCCCAACCCAGAAAAAGTTGATCTATCTTTCAGTCTATTTTGGCCTCAATTTGGGACTTACTCTTTACAACAAAGCTTTACTAGGCAACGTAGGTTCTACTCTACCATTACTGCGACTTCAGGTTGGCTAACACTCTCGACAGTTCCATTTCCCGTGGCTTCTGACAGCTTTCCATGCCGCGTCAGCTTCGCTTGGCTGTTTCGCCCTGGAGGCTCGAGGATACGTAAAGCCGACCAAGCTGGGAACTCGTGAGACGCTCATTCTCGTCGCATTCTCTTTTCTCTTCACAATAAACATTGCCATCTCAAATGTTTCGCTGTAGGTTCCAGTAGAACGCTAGCGCACACGTCTCTCTAATCTGATTCCCAGGGCCATGGTCTCAGTGCCCTTCCACCAGATCATGAGATCAACGACACCTGTCTTCGCCATCTTGATTCACCGAATCATATTCTCGAGATCATATTCCACCTCGACATACCTTTCCTTGGTCCCTCTGGTTTCGGGTGTTGGGTTCTGCACCTATGGCGACTATTATTTCACGCCGGTTGGGTTCATGTACACGCTGGCCGGCACCATTCTCGCGGCCACTAAGACGATAGTCACAAACCGGTTGATGACCGGATCCCTCGCTCTCCCAGCCTTGGAGATTCTGCTGCGAATGTCTCCTCTTGCGGCTTTGCAGTCTCTCTACCTCGCCTACTACACAGGCGAGCTGAATGCCTTCTCCCAATGGATCGAAGCCGGAAATTTCACCAACTTCATGATCCTTGCCCTGTTCGGCAATGGTATGATCGCATTCCTCCTCAACGTATCCTCTTTTCAGACCAACAAGCTCGCTGGGGCCTTGACGATAACCGTCTGCGGCAACCTCAAACAATGTCTCACCATCATCTGTGGCATCGTGCTTTTCAAGGTCAAAGTCGGGCCCCTCAATGCTTTGGGCATGGTTTTTGCTCTGCTCGGAGCTGCGTGGTATTCCAAGGTGGAGCTGAAACGAAAACTTCAAGGCTGAAGAAAGCAATTCGACACAACGCCTCCGCTTGTCACACAACCATGTGCGCCGTACAGAATAACATAATCTCGAAGATCTTGTCAGTATGCCGTCGACCATACGTAAACAGCGAACTCGACATGAAGACCAACTGTGCGATTGTGACCACTATCAGCCATCAAATGATTTTCAAGTGCCCGTAAAGTGACTATCAAGTAACAAGAACAAAGCCACGGATTCGCGCACGCCACAATGATGGCATTCGCACAACGTGGCCGTCTCTCGTGCTCCCTTCTCGAAAGGCCCAAGGCTCTGGGTAAGCGTCGATCGCCTCACCCCGATATTATGGCATTGTGCAGCGACAATGGCATCAGGCCTTGGAGGCTCCAATGGAACGGGGATAAGGCTTGATGCAGATGTGGTGTGGGACGTTGACGCGCGGACAAGATGTGGGAAATAGGTACCACGGACGTAGCACACGCCGATTCCGGCCTCGTCATCAGCCTCGTTCGGACTTGGGGCTGAACGTTGTGAAACGTCTTGCTACGGGAACATGGGTGTGGAAGATGCGGGACAGGCCTGCACCTGCAGGTAATTACGGAGAAGACTGCAGTAGGCGATCTCAAATCAAATTGTTTCAGGTTACCGGGCTGCAGCCGTTACCGTACAGTAATTGATGCCTGTGCCTCTACTTTGTACCCCAAGGACCACGGTCAAGCTAGGTATCTAACAGCAGTAGCTGACCTAAGAATTGACAACTCTATGGGGTAATGACAAAATTGTATGACGACTTGTTTGTAGCACGAAAACCCATTTCTGAGCAAGCTGCCCGAATATGCTACCCAATACGTCGATTGCTACGCCCAAAATTGACTACCTAAAATGGTAATGTTGTGGCTAAGTGAGAGCTAGAAGTACAGCCTGGAGCTTGCAAAGGCCGTTGCACTTGGACTTTCTCCTGGAACTAGGGTCCCTACATAAGTAATAGTTTCCTGGTGTTTGAAAGCGGGAGCATAACTGTGGATTCGATTGCGAAGGTTGAGGGAGATCAAAAAGGCTGAGGGGGACAGGGCTGTATATTCAGTCTTGCCGAGAGGTGGACCGGGCTCAAGCTCACGATGTATGACATGACCTGACAAGCGAATTCCACTCCGAGTCTCTTATCGACAAGCGACTGCTCAGTACAAAACAATGGGACAGGCAAACTCCCACCAAGGCCCTCCTCCCACGATCGAAACCCTCTCCGCCCGCCTCACCCAGACCTTCGCCACCCAATGCTACACCCAGCTCGAACTCTACTGCTTCAAATCTGTCTTCAAAACCCTGGCCGATGACTCCTCTGAGCTGAAATACTGGTCCGAGGCCACGCTCTGCCGCTTCCTCGAGTTGCCCGATGCCCTTCTAGCAGGACCTGTCATATTCCAGCTTGCGAGCTACTTGGGCGCTTTTCCCTTTCCCGGCCACGCACCAGCCATACTGACAAACGATGCGTTGCTAAGAGCCCTGACCGTTCTTACCGGGAGATGGACGAGTTGCATGAAGAGTGGAAGAGGTGGACGAGGCAAGACGGCCTGGCGGCGAGAGATATGGAGAGGCTGTGCCGTCTTCGACAGAGAAGCGGAGAACAAAGAAGAGAGACTAGAAAAGAGATCAGGCAACGTCGAAGGCGATGCCACCTCAACGTCGACAAAGAGATTTGCAGTGGATGAGCCCATCGAGGACAATGAAGACGAGGAAGACGAGGAGGATGGGCTGGCGTTCTCTGCAATCGAGATGATGGACGCCACCGAAATCTTCAAACATGGAGAGAAGGCGAAGACGTTACACGCCATGATTCCTTCGGATAACCTTTTGAAATTACTCGAGCTGTTACTACTTGCCGCGCCAATCACACCACAAGAGAGCCTGGCTACATATGCTGTGATGCTTGACGAGCAGAAGCTGAACAGATTACGGGAGACAGCAAACTGCATGCTGGCTTCCTTTGGCATAGAACAACATCCTGGCATTGCTTACCGATCTTTTGAAAAAGTGACGAGTGCCACGATGCCATACTTGTTCGATAGTCTGCAACCCTTGTTCGAAAAGTTCCTCTTCCCAGGTAAGTCACTCCCATCCTCACTTGGCCTCCCCCTCTCGCTACATTGGTGTTTGGCGAATCCACTCGATTGGCTCCGCTGCATTTTCATTGAACCTCTCGTACTTTCAGGTCCAAGAACGTCGGAAAAGACTGATCGCATTGACTGATCGATATCTCTTCAAGTTGTTGATCTTCATAAACGAAAGCCATCCTCCACACCCATACCAAACAGACTGCCGCTGCCACAGAAGACGATACCAGAACCGATACTGGATGCAGAGGGCGATATTCTCGATCTCTCCCTACTCACACAACTTTCAAGCTTTCTGGGCGGCAATTCATTATTTCGCCGTCTGAGGCCTCTCTACTCTGGAAATACCCACGGTTTCAGCATGGGCCAATTCGAAAAAAGCGTTTTTAATTGGCACGCGCCATCTATTCTTCTGGTATCCGGTTCCCTCATCACCGAATCACCAGCAACCTCCCATGACAGAGCCTACGTTGACACCATTCCATATAAACGCTTCTCAAGCTCATTACCATCTTCAAGAGACCACGAGAAAGGGCAGAACCGCAGAATCGTCTATGGTGCCTACATACCAGTCCCATGGAAGCAATCGCCGAGACAGAATTTCGGCACGAATCAAACACAACTCTTCCAACTCAGTCCAATGCATGACGTGTTTGAGGCGAGCAAAATGGACGAAAGCTATGTCTACTTCATCAAACCACCATCGACACATACCGGACTGGGCTTTGGATCGCCGTTACCGTCGAATACGACGAGTACAGCTTCAGGCCATACGACATGGCGAGGCTCGGGTACATCAAACCTCCTTCCTCTGGGGCCCATATCGCTTCACATCGATGACGCTTTGGAGTTTGCCACTTTTACTCACGACAGCCAAGGCGGAGGCTCCTTCCTACCTTCTCAACTCCCCCTTCGGCAAGGAAAAGACTGGCAGGACTGTTTTTCCATCGAGGCACTGGAGGTCTGGGGCTGCGGCGGTACCGAGGAAGCGGAGGAACAGAGGAAGGCCTGGGCGTGGGAGGAGAGAGAGGCCGAGAGCAGGAGACGCATCAATCTTGGCACAGGGGATATTGAGGCAGACAGGGAATTGCTGAAGATGGCGGGATTGATTGGAGCTGGTCAGAGTGGTGGGAGTATGGGATGAGATGAGATGAGATGTATGATGGATCATGTCCGTCACCTCCCCTTTCCAGACGTGTAATCATGATAGCATGTCCCCGAGGATGATGTCGCGGCGTTTGTCGTGATGTGTTTTTTGTGCTTTTTCAATATTGCTGGGTTGAGCATGCATGGCAGAGAGAACCCTCCAACTTGGGAACATGATGGTGAAGTCCCCTATGTAGTCTCCCAGCGCTGTACTATGCCGTAAAGTATGCCAACACCCAGCCCCGTCTTCTCTTTCTCCTAGCGCTTTGCAACCAACCAACCCACCAACCCATCCACCAACCAGCCAACCGACGCGACAATTCCTAGCCTTGCCTACCCCCCATCAGCACCCGTTCACTTTCCCACCCTCGAAAGACCGCGAACGAGACTACCACTCACCTCTGCTTATGCTTCGGATTCTTGCTACAGATAATGTAGACGTATTTGCCGCCTTTCCTCCTAACACTCTTACACCCATCGCACAATTTCTTCACCGAGGAACGGACCTGTCGCGCCGTTGTTAGCATCATGGCTTGCATGTCATCCCCCTCCCCCATCTTTCTGTATCTTTTCTTTCCACCTTTCCCCCCTCCCCCTCGTCCCCTCGTCCCATTACGCTTGCTGCTGCTGCTGCTGCTGCTGCTGCGGTGTGAGAGTGAGTGAGTGAGAAGAGCAGACGTACCTTCATCCCCCTCGCCTGCTCTACGGCCGCTTTGACCATCCCCGTCCTCGTATCTTGCATCGCTGCGCCGTTCCTCCTTTCGACCGCAAGGGCGGTGGGTCTCGTCGGTATCCGTAGGGAAGCAAAGGCTCGCGCGAGGGAGGTGCGACGTGTCGTCGTCGTCGTCGTCGATGACAACGATGACAACGTCGGTGTTGAGAAGAGGGTGCGGCGGAGCGGTGGTGGGAAGAGCGTTGTGGCCATCGTTGCGCGATGTGGTTAGGGAGGGTTGGGGATCGGGTGGGGAGAGGTATTGCGGTCGTGGTGTGGTGGATTAGAAAACGATTGGGTTCAGAGAGGAGGTCGATACATTTGGGTGGGGTGATTTGTATCACTTCGCGAGACTGGGCTGGGAAGATGGTCTTGTTCTTAGTTGCATACCAGCGACGGAATACGGGGTTGTTTTACATTATCCATCAGAGTGCTGATGATGGTTTTTGTCTCGTTCCGCAACATCAAGATCGTAGCTTCATGTCCGCTTCCGTTGAGTTTGGGGCTTCCTTGATTCACCATCGGCTCTTCAACTTCTTCTACAAAAGCACTTTCATGACGACTTCAATGTCGATCAATTCTGAGAATATGCCCGATTCCAGAGAATGCTCAAGGAGTAATCATTAAATATACAGTCATAACAATTCAAGCTGCCTCTCCTTCGGCTGACGCCTTGGGGAGCCTGAAAGCCAAATTGAGCTCATCAACCCGTTTACATCGCTCCATCACTCCACTCATGTATGATTGCGACTCTTCCGCAGTGGCAACAACTCTCCCAATCATGTCCAAGATGTGTGGCTCGGCCGAAATCCTCATGGTTACAGGTTGCCAATACTCGACTTTGGGATCGATGCCATGCCTGTCCACTGCATCACTGCCAGCCTTGACGACGACGAATGAGCATAGCAGTGAGTTGCCAGGAAGAAATTCGACTATACTGTTTTTCGGAATCGAATAACGATCATTGGGATTCTCGCCAAACTGGACCAGGACTTGTAAGGGTGCGGGCGTGCTGACTATCCGCGGTCGAGGAGGATGTGGGTTGGGATGTGTGTACTGCATGTTCGGTGGTTTTGGAGCCATGCTGTTGGTTGGAAATGCTGTATCAAATTGCACTGGAGGCCGAGGTGCAGGTGGAGCTGGAGGCTTCAGCGTAGACTGGGAGTTCCATTTCTCTTTCTCGTCCTTCTCCTTTTCGAATTGTGCATTCAGCTCCTTGATATGTTCCTGGAAATATTCCAACTCCGATGGCGAGGCATTGCCTTGGGCCACAACTTTCATGACCTTTTTCAGCTCGGGATTGCTAGCTGCTCGCGCTGCCAGAGCTTTTATGACCGGGTCTGGTCCAGGATTGGGTTTCGGCGGCGCGGGTGCCGGTGCAGGATTCGGTCTTGTATTGGCGTTAGATACCTGTGTTCTTGTGCCAGCCAATGCAGGAGCAGTAGGCATATTCAATGGGGGCTTCACGGGAGGCGCCTGTGTCGGTCTCGGTGGTTGTGGAGGAGTCTGGTATTGCACTGTATGCGCAGGTGTAGGATGCTGATACTGCTGTGGAGGCCGGTATGAAGGAGCACTTGAAGGCTGCAGCACATTGTATTGCTGAAACTGTCTTTCTGGAGGCAGCTGCCCTTGCTTTATGCCAGGCGCCGAGTCCTTGACCACGAACATGGTGGCCTCGAAGACATGCGGTTCAATTGCGATTGTCGCTAAGCCGATTTTGCTCATGGCCGGTCCCTTGGCTGCCTTATGAGCTGCCTTTTCCTCTTCTGTCATCTCTTTCATCTTCTTTGAGCTCGGCGCTTTCGTCTTCGTCCAGAACTTTTCCAGCAGCGAGCCATGAGTCCATATCTGCCGTGATCGTGTGAAGGCGGCGAGCAGCACCCCACTGTCCAGCACGGATTGGTAGTCCGCATCGGATAGATCCAGTAGCTGTGGCTCTTTCAACGTTGGTAAAGGTCTGCCTTCAGTGAGTCTCGTGGGGAGGCTTTCTGTTGGCTTAGAGGGCAATTCAAGCTTGGATGGAGTGCGCTGTCGTTTCCTTGCGGGAGCGGCCTTTTCTGCCTCGATTTCTGATAGCTTTCTCTTTTCAGGCTGCTCTGCCTTTATGCGCGATGACTGTCGCCGTTCTGCCACCATGGTGTCGGTATTGTAGTAATAATGGGCTAGAGACGGCTAGTTGTGTGTACAGTACAGGACATGGAGGCCCCGCTGGAGAGCCTCAAAGCGTGGGGGCCTATGCTCTAAGTCATCCGGAGTTAGCCCCTAAAACTAGCGAGTCGATCTCAGGACAGGCAAGTCGCAAGTGCGACACTGGCTGATGGGATCAATATCGACAACCACGTCGCCAGCTTCATTTCGTATGATATCATGTTCTTCAATTAGCATCCCTTACTCCCCAGGCCAGCAGCAGTGTAATCGTATTTCACACGACCTCCATAATATCCGATCATCTACGCGCCTACATACCACTGCCGATTCGCGATCATAGCTGACGATGCCGGCTCTTCTTCCCATTTTCAAGAAGGCATATTGGTCTCTTGCAGCACTGGGGGCCATTTATGCCTCGATACTGCTGCTTTTGACCCATCCGATTTTACAGAGACAGTCAGTTCGAGTTGCGATCAACAAGTCTGGCATTTGCATTTTCTGATTGTATCTAGTGCTTTGTATGCCCATAAGCTGCACACAGGTTATTGGGATGACCTTCAAAGACCCGAGTCATCAGGATTCGGAAGTACGTCAAGTTTGGTCCAATCATCATTCTGCCACCTCCATCTCACAAGTTCTCATGCGCGTCCATAAGTCCAGGGCCTCAACGGCTCAGAGACTGCTTTCCTGTCCAGTGTGAAGTCCAAGATGGTCTTTTGTCATCTTAAAAAGACTGCCAGAAGCTGTGTCATACTGCGACCCTGAAGATCTAGCCTTGTGGCCCGCAAATAGATGTGGCTGAGAAGACCTGTCGTGTCTTCGTGTCGAAGAGAAACTATTCCATCCTATGCTTCCTCACTTATAACATGGTCCCACCAAAACAAATTGAGCTCACATATTGCAGAAAATGAGGTAACGCCTTTCTTTCTCGCGACACCAGACGGCGAAGAACTATACGGCTGGCATATCCTGCCTCTCGACGTCTATGCCAAAAACGAACACAAATTGTCCCAGCAAACCCCGTGGTCCCCTCAATCAAATTTCAAAGACAGCCTAGCCTGCAAGCTTCTCGTTGAAGATCCAGAAGCACGAGTCATCATCAACTTCCACGGAAACGCCGGCCATATAGCCCAAGGCCAACGGCCAGCAACCTACCGCTCCCTGACCTCGGCCTCCCCGAAGATCCACGTCTTCACTGTCGACTATCGCGGGTTTGGCCTGAGTACTGGAACTCCAACAGAGCGCGGAGTAGCCACAGATGGCATTGCCCTTGTGAACTTCGTCCTCGGCCTAGGAATTCCACCCTCCCGGATCATTATTCTAGGACAGAGTCTCGGAACTGCAGTCTCTTCAGCTGTAGCACTCCATTTTGCCAACCCGGTGGCGGCGGAGGAGCATCTTTCACATGAGGCGGATTACAAAGGCCTTTCAACCGAGGAAGCAGCCAATGTCGAAAATTCTGCGCAGTTTGAGAACGCAGTCTCCAAGCCCATTGATTTTGCCGCCGTAATTTTGGTGGCCTCTTTCTCCTCGCTGCCAAAACTCCTCCTTGACTATAGGATCGGGGGGTTCTTGCCGCTCCTGAGTCCATTGCGACCCTACCCACGCTTTCAGAAATTCTTCCTAAGCCAATTGCACGACACCTGGAATACATCGAGCCGTCTTGCCGCAACCACATCAACTGTTGTGAGATCTTCAGATCGGTCACTACGTCTCCACATCCTCCACGCGAGAAATGACTGGGACATTCCATGGCGTTCAGGCGAAGAGAATTTCCAGAGGGCCGAGGAGGCATTGTATCCTAAGCTGAACACGCCGAGTGAAGGGGGCAAGTTGGAGAAAGTGGAAGGTACGGGCGTGAAGATATCAGGTGAGATTGAAGACAACCAAAGGAAGGAGGTTTGGCTAGGTGAGAGCAGGCGAATTGAGTTGATCTTTGAGATCTTGAGATTTGGTGGTAAGTTGGGATTTCCGTCCCCAATCGTTTTTTGAACGATGTGAATCGAAAACTGATGTTCGACAGGACATAATAAGATTGTGGCGGATGTTCCAGTCGCGGTGGCTGTGCTGAAGGCGTTTGGATTGATCTAGCGAGCTTGTTAAATGATACGCCTCCCGGCCTGTTTTTCTTTCGGGGCTAGCGACCATAGATGAATAAATCGTGGATCTGAGTTGGTCAACTTTCTGTCCCTTTCCAGCTTCTTCGGTACTGACGTTGATCATCGCTCCTTTCTTCACCGTTGAAGGCAGAGATCTATTTCCGTTGAAACCTATTCTGGCAGCAGCAGTTCTGGAGCAAGTTTTGTGGTTTGCTCAGCCTCTGGATCGAAGGGCAGATGTGCGTTTTGTAACGCGGTACTACAATGTCAAACCGATCAGTCAAGAGCCAATATCAGTGGATGTAATTGTGAGTATATCGCCTGCATCGTCAGCTGATGACCCAAAGGATCATACAGCGACTTCGTCAGACGGCGCTTGCTCAGCGGATTTGCCTCCTAGAAGCAGTATTTCAAGCTCTCTTCGCCCTGACCTGCCATCGACTTTCAAGATCGTTGCAAAGATCGGTTTCATGCTTGTCAGGAAAGCTATGATAGTACTGAGAAAAATAACCTGAAGAATCAATCAATGCTTTCCAATCCCAAGAGAAAAAACGTTGTAAACATGAGTATAGCCATGAGCGAACCTGACCGGAGTAAATACCTATCGCTCTAGGGAACTCAAACTTCATGTCTTTTTTGAACGCCTGAGGTTCGACGCATTTCGATGGAGAGCATCTGACCTTATGGATGCCCGGATCTTTCACGACATGCTCAATCGCTTTCGGTATTCCTATTCCTTCGTGAGTTCTTCCATCGCCCTAGCCTGGAGACCGGATGACATGGGCGACCGTTTCCGGTAGCACCAGGAGGTTGTTCCAACGTTGGCCCGGCCCTATCGACGTTACACATCGTTTTCGGTCAAACGTGATAAATCTTGTCTTTCAGACGGGGGATTGAGATCGTCTATCGATTGTGGTGTGGTGGAATCGAGTTGTCAGTGCCAGTAATCCTCCTAGTGGCGGCTCGGAGATTTGTCTAGTGTCCTCTAGGAAGGTCTGAGGTCCCTTTTGGGGTTGTCAAGTCACGGGCACGCCCGTTGATGCAAGGACAAGCCCACTAATTGTGTCACTAAAATAGCCTGGGGATGGCCTGGAGTTGCGGGCTGCACGCACTGTTGCGTTGGAACAACTGCTTTGTGCTCTTTACCGCACAACATCAACGCGACATCTTCCTACATATCTCCTCGTACTCCTACACCCCCTCTTGTGTCCATTGCTACAGAAACACAAACACAAGTCTGTCTCGTCCTCCAATCTCTCGTCGTCGCAGATCAATTACTCCAATTACCCTCCCCTGCCCCGTGTGGGCCGCAAATCACAAAAGTTAGCCCAGTCTCTGTACGCGTCAAGCCTCAATCAATTACACGGTACGTCTACGTTTTCTCCAAGGCCTATACATATACAATACCTTTCGTCCCAGACCCTACACACCTCAAGTTCTGACTCTTTACCCAGCAATATGGCTGGCGGAGTGCGGAATCTCAGGGCTATGTTTGAGCAGAAGCCAACGGACGAAGCACCGTCGCCCAGTGCCAGCTCCCGTGGCCGATCGCCTGCTCCCGGCGACTTGGAGAATCGATCTGGAAGTCGGACGGGCTCGAAAGTGCGCGCCAGCTTCTACCCAGTTGAAGCCAACAAGCCGCGCAACCAGACTCCGGACACAAATGCCTCGACTTCACATCGCCGAGAGAGCAATCCGACAAGTACAGAATGCCACGCAGGCAACAAGGAGATACTCGATGTTCAGGAACAGGCAAGGCAAGATTTGGATGCCTTGAAGGCGGAGCAGGATATCGAGGTAGATGCGCAGACTGAGCTTACACGAACGCCAACGAATCAGACGCAGGAGTCTGACACCGCCAGTCGATCCGTATTCGGCAACAACGCTACGCTACATGGGATACTCTCAGGATCTTCTACAGAAACCAAAGCGGAGCCAGTGGGATTCAAGCCAGAAATTCAGCGAGAACTGTCTCAGAAGCTGGAGCGCAAAGCATCTCGGCGCCAGCTACCAACGTCTGTCCCAAACAACTCGGACCCATTCATCACAAAACCTGCGCCTGATACACCCAAGCTTGAGGACAAGATCAATGGCAGCAGCAATGGCTTGGCCTCGCAGACAGCAACATCTGCAGCCACCAATGGCAAAGAGTCTAGTATTGTCAAGGCTGAAGTTGCTGCTCTGCCTCCCATGAGCGATCCGGGCTTTCTCTCGCCATCGGTTGGACAAATCACGGAGAATCTCACCAATGCGGCCAACTCTGAGGACTCAACTCCTACACAACCCAGCAAGAACTTGACCGAAGAAGTCCCGAAAATGCCACGCACACCTACCCACGCTCCAGTTTCGAAGACTGCAACCCCGCGCACCGGTCCCAAGCTCACAAGCACAACAAAGATATCGCGACCAGAAGCACCAGAATCGGATTCTGTGAAAGTAAGCCCGTTGGCTCCGGCAACCCATCCATCACCTCCGACGAATGGCAATAACGCCCTGGCATCTCCAGGAGCAAACGACTCACCTGTTCCTCGAACACGAAGTACATCCCAAGGAGGAAGGACCTCGGTGGGGAGTCGACACGGTGGAACAATCACTACTGGTGGATTCGTGAAACCTCGACCGAAATCGCCGACTCGTCCAGTTAGACTGCCAGCCCATTTGGTGGCACCAACTGCCTCATCGGCTGCCAAACATGGCAACACTTCAACCCAGCCAGAAAAGACCTTGGCGCGACGATCTTCCACAATCAACAATACCAGCAACTTTGCACGGTCTGCTCAAGGGGGTGTTGTATGCCGACCGTCCACGAAGCCACCTACCACACAGCAGAATCGACGAGCGGCTGTTTCTCCTGCAAACACAAATCCGGTCCCGCGTGCTCTGGACGATTCGTTTCTTGCTCGCATGATGCGCCCAACAGCCAGTTCTGCTTCAAAGGTCAGGGATGGTGCCGCCGCGAAGGCCAAAGAGCCAGCGGGCCCAAGAACAAAGGTCGCTCCTCGACCGAAAACGAATGGAACAGCGTCGACAGCGGTACAGAAATCACGAGTTGTGAAGGAATCGTCCGAAGAGGCAGTCGCAGACCCAGGCCCCGGTCAGATGGAATCATCAAGCTTCGAAACACAACCAGACGCCGACCCGATTGCTGGACCGGAAGCTGATTCAGGCGTTGAAAAGAATGGCGAGACGGTTGTGGAGAGGGTGTCCGCGGATAACGGTGCAAACTGACTGCCTGAATACTAGGGGTGTTCACTCATGGACTGTCTTCGTGTTGGATATGCACGTAGCCCAAGCCGCTGCCATGCTACCTCATTCGCCAATGGAAACTGGGGATTTGGAGATTGCGATTCTTCACGATACCTACAGCGTTTTCCCCCATCGTTGAAAGCGAGCGTCGTCTTTTTATCCTTTCTAAACTTGACATTTATACCTTACCATAGCGTCGGAGTTTGAGAGGCTGTGTAGAGAAACAATTTTTTTACTCTCTTGGATAGATACCTGGGAATATGAGATATCCATTGATTGCAATATTTGTTCCGTCGAAGTCGCGACGTTCCGAGGCCTCGGTGATTTATATCTTTTCGTGTTTTTTCTAACCCTTTTGACTGGGGGTGCGAAGACAAACAGATGTAATAGTCAGGTTGGAAAGAAGCCCATGTTGTCAAGATCGAGATGATATCTGTCTTGGAATGTGAGGGACTCTGAACGAGGCCCCCGATGCTCTGTATTAGAGTGAGGGAGGGAGAGAGTGTGTGAATGAGCGAGTAACATGACATGACATGACAAGGTGATTCTTCATCTCTAGTAGCGACCCCTGTTTGCGAGAGCTGTATTCGTCGTTGATCGTATTTACTTCCTTGTACAGTATTCCCCCCCATCCTTCTTGAACAATACCCATTACATTATCCTCTGTCCAGTCCAGGAGGGAAAAAAAACAAAAAAAAAGAACAAGTATGACAAGAAATTCTCAGTGCCGACCTAGCTACGGAAAGCAGATTTCCAGGGTAGTACCAACGTAGGCAGCGAGTAACAGATGATGAAGACGTGTTTGGAGATTCGTCCAAGTGCAGCAGCAAAATGATGACCCTCCCGCTGTCATAATCAAGATTTCGCATCCTAAGAAGAGTCGGTCTCCAAGACAATGAGAGCAGTCGGTGCCGGTACCGCCGTTCATGAAGTTCCATTCGTGGGAGGATGCCAGCTCTCCCCGGTACACACCTCTGTGTCGACACCGTTCACTTTTTCGACGTAGCAAGCAGTTCTGGCTGGTTCGGCGGCTCGTCGATATAGGTTTGTTGTCGTGGTCGTTGGAGAGGTTTTCCCCGTGTCCGTCGTGTTCGTGCCTGTATCCGTGGGAGGATGCCAGTCTGGGCCTGTGCACACTTCTTGCAAGACGCCGTTTATTATCTCGGCATAGCAGGCGGTTCTGGCTGGTCCGGCGATGGGCAGGGCGTTGATGAGGAGAGCTACGAGACTGAATATGAGGAGTGGCAACTTCATTTTGTGGTGTGTGCGAAAGATGTTTGCGTTGGGAAGTGCGGAATTTGTTGTAGACAGTTAAAGTCGTTAGCTTGAGAGAGGTGATTTGGAGCAAAACAGCTTTTGTGATCGTTGTTGATAATCGTTGCCAGAAGTAATTTTTGGTTGATTGAGCGTCCGACGTCAAATCTTCCGTCTTATATAGATCAGTCGCAGCCTCACCGACTTCTTCGCTGTGGGCTAATGGTGTTATGACCATACAGCTAGCGTGACATTGGCGTTTGTGAGGTGACAGTATCAAGCCACCGTTGACGTCTCTGGCAACGTCTTGAAACCGTCGTGCCCCGATCCACAGGAGTCTATCGCAGCCCGAACAGGGAGGTGAGTATGAAATGCAACATGATCTTTCTCTTCTGACTGTAATTCTGTTTGTAAAGATTCGACCCAGCTTTCTTGTCGAACCATCGCATGGTATTTCTAATCATTGTCTAGTGTTTCGTAGTTTGTTGCACAGCGTCAAAAGCATTGGCCAATAGAACTATCGATTTGAGAAATTGAATCTGATCAGCATGGAATGAAAGCGCCGCGTGGCCGTGACAGCAAAGAGACTACTTCCTGGAAGCTTCGGCTCGGGATTGTGGATCTGAAGAATGACACCGCCCTTCCCGCCCGGGATCAAGCAGTTGTCAAGTACTCCCGCACATGTCTTGATCCCGTCGTCTCACGAGACTGCTCATGTAGAATTCACGATACTCCGTCCGTAGCCTTGTTCATGGGGACGGAACATTGGTAATCGCGATCATGCTAGCCCCAGCCGTACAACAGTACCTGCAGTAGAGGCAACGGTTGTGAAAGTCGTGGCGTGCCGTTTCTGGAAGATTATTTGTTGCGCATCGAGAAGAACTTGTGCTTTCCAGCACTGCCCGTTGGGAGGGCGGTCTGCTGTACCACGGTGTAACGGAGGACATGACGAGGAAATTGGGAATCAATTGGCTTGGAGATTCTAAGTTGGGGTTCACAGGATATTGGCTTGTCGAGCAGCCGCAGAAATGTTCAGGTTACAAGCACGAGTGACGAAATGGATTCTGAGGATGTTGAGACAGATGTCCCCGAGGAGGTAGTTGATGTTGGCGCATCCGATCCGTAGAGGTTTTCATGACCGGAAGTGCAGTGTTCTCATCTCATTGCAGCTGCCCGCATGTCAACATTCTTCCCGACCGGATACAGGCGTACATCAGCTTGAGTTTCTGAGACCTCGACCATTGTATTGCTACACGCGCAATGCAAATGATGCCGCCGATAATAGCTCCAAAAAGATGTGCTTGGTGAAACCTTCCCGTGGATGCCATGCTGAGGCGTGGATCATGTCCGGTAACACGACCCGGCGCGATGGAGTAGTCGATAGAATAGCTGCGAACACCAGATTAGGCAGACCTCTCCGAATATCGACCCAACTGTGCGCTGGCCCTTGAATATGCACAGCCTGTGGAAGTTTGCAATTGCCGTGTCTTCCAGAAGATCCCACTGACGATCATTCTGCTTTGCAAGACTGACGAATCGTTACTCGGACTCGCCACTACGAGAGCGTGCACGCCGAGCTCTACATCAATAGCGGCAAAGGATATGCTCGACGTTTCTCAAAGCGCCCAGCTTGGCAAGGTTTTGGGGGGAGATCGGTCTCACCGTCAGACATCCAGTTCTCATAACTTCGATGGCCTGCGTATGTTCCACGTGCAATCATTCTCTTTCCGTGCAGCACTGTCATCTTTTGTCATCTTTTGCGGTGAGGAGTTCTCAGGGTGAATGGTAACGGTGACTATACGATGCTGACCTTTTCCGACGTCCCAACTATGCATCTGATTTACGAATCGATTGACTTCTTGCCTGGCAGCCTCGACATCATCACGTCCAGTCAGAGAGAAACCCTGGCGTCACAATGAGGGATCAGATATCGGACTTTACGGATGACACAATCCTTGGTCTAGGCTGCCTGGTTTGTGAGTCGCCAAATCTTCAATCGACAACAGGCCAAGACAAGCAGGGATGCTGATTGAGGTGCTGTGTAGATCAAATTGACAAATGGCCGAAACGACTGAACGATTGAAGCTCCAACCGATGTGCGGGTCCGTCAAGGTTGAGAAGTGCGAACAATGAGAACGACAATGGCGTTTGGAGGATTGACCAAGCCTGTGGCAATTGCTATAAGCCGATCTGCGAAGTAGACATTGACGTGCGCTGCCAGCCGAGAATCACAAGCCATAGACCACCAGCTTCTTTCACCATGACGCCTTGACACCGTACCTTGAGCAATGAGAGCACATGTCGTGGATTGAAAGTGCTGGACTCCTGTATGGTGGAGAGTTGTCACACTCGAGAGAGGTTGTCTTGTATGCGGTAGGAAGAGGATTGGAGGAAGAAGGCTCTTCGGAACTCGGAAGTCCGGTGGCTACTGAGTAATCAACCATCCCTATCACGTATCACATGCTATACTCCCTCTGTACCTGGCAGCGACAACCTTTCTAACTTCAATACTCAGCTTTTTCACGGACTTTGGCGCACCATCTATCACTGAAATTCAACGCTTCCATCCGCAAGTCATATTCTTCCCACTAAGAATATATTGTGCTCAAAGAGCGGATAATCCCAGAAAATATCTCACTGCCTTGAACCAAACCGTTCTTACTCAAGAGACATCAAAATACAGGCCCTTTCCCATGGAATAGAAAATCGCAATCCCTTCCTCCATCCGACGAAGACATTAAAAGCAGTGGGAAAATGAGATTAGCGCCGCACAACAACCAAACGAAACAAACTTGAGGTATCACACCCGGTGATCAGGCCGCTGCTTTAGGAATGCCCATCTTTAAAGCGCTCTCCCAAGTCCGAACGTATGCCCTGGATTAGAAATTGGACTATCAATCTGGCCAAGACCTCAACTTCCCATCGATACCGGTGTAAGATCGCATCGCCAAAGATGCGTCAATTTCGATCTCACAGAAAAAGCAGCGATAAGTCACAGGCTCTATGACCTCGAATTGGTGCCAGACACGCGCTAGGAGGTACCTGTGCGAGAATGTGACCCTGTCAAGGGGTTAGGCATGGGGCAGCTGCACATAGAATGTCGAAAAGAACAATGCCAGCCGTGATAAAAAAGACCACAGAGCAGCCGCTAGGACTCGAGCTATTTTCTCGTCTTCAAGTCAGGACCGGTTGTCAGCGTCGTTTGGAAAAACATCGGGGCACGTGAAAAGAGGTGCGCCTTGGTGAACATCGTGATCTCAAAAATTGTCAATAGGAAAGGTGCCTTAGTTCTGTCCATTATGAGCTATGTCCAAACCATGCTCGTGGGCCGGTAGCTCCACCGGCAGCTGATACATATTATCTGCCTTGGTATTCGAAGTGTAAAGATGACCCCTATCTCTTCCTCCATTGATTGCTGAAAGCTCGAGGATTTCTCCTCCAGCCCCCTGACCCGCGGGAAGCTCTTGCGTACTGTCAGAATGTATCTCATGCACTCTCTTCTCATCACCAGTTGTAGTAGGATGGCCTCCCAACTCTGCCAAGTTCTTGCGCTTCTTTCGTCGCGTGTATATGAAAAGTCCGAGGACAGCCGCTGCAACCGCAACTACTCCTCCTACAATTCCGCCTGCTATTGCTCCAGTATTGGTTTTTCGAGAGGGTGTTGGCAGCGAGGACGCAGTGGCCGAGGATGTAGATGCTGAAGATGTCGAAGTACCGCTGCTGGGTGGTGTGCACATATCGATGCTGTAGTAGACGTAGGAGGTGTTGTAACATGTTGCTAGCTCTGCTACGATTGCAGCTCCAGAACAGATATCCGAGGTTGTATCTTTTTGATATATTGTGACTGGAGACAAAAGTGTCAGTTGTTATATCACATTCGAAGCCACATCACCTACCTGAGCATCCAGGATCTAACCCAACCACTTGAAAACTACTAAAAGACCCGTCGCGATCGAGCCTCGAGCAAGTTCCATTGGGATAACCGTTTGGGCCGCTGAACCCTCTGTACGAATTCTTGCACACGCTGTCCGAGAAAGTGCTGATGTCTGAAGTTGCCGCGGCGAGCCTCGCCAGGAGGACCAGGAGTCTCAAAGGCAGCATTACAGCTGTGTCTCAGCCTGATGCCGAAGAGATGCCCTCGATCAGCAAAACATCAGAAGAGGGAGACGTCCCGGGTAGATAAGCCGTCCAGCTGAACAACACGGGCTGCACATGTGCAACCAGGACGCCTCCACTTACAAAGCAAAGAAGCCACCATGAGAGGCGATCGTGATTCGCCCAGGTTGATCAGCTTTCTGGGTGCCGTATCACAACACCAGAGAACTCGCGGGAGTTGGCCTGTACATGTCCGGCAGCCCCGCTCGTGTGGATGGACGACGAGGGCCTGCTCGCAGCTGGCTGAACAAGGCACCCAACGAATGGCGATGCTGACTGTTGCCGCTTCCCAGCTCTTGAGAGTGGCTCGCAAGGAAAGCAAGCCCAGCGGTATGTCACGAAATGCATCGTGAGGCCAGGGTTCGGGAGGCTGCCGGTGTTGCAGGGTGTATGAGTAGTGAGCTGGGACTTGCATGGGTAGACATGACAAAGAATCTTGGCTTCCTTTCAAGGTTATATTAGTGCCTCAAAATTGTCATCGAGGTCGTCCAACGTCCCGCCTCACCGCGGATCGAGCTTGTGCACAAAGTCATAATAGAGGAACGTGGTACTTATCGAGCTGATGTATATCAAGTCGCTGCCATAAACAATATTCCTACCCTGGTGGTAAACTGGATCTCGCTGAGCATTGTCGATCTTGGTGCTTGAGACTCTCACTGACTACGCATGTTGGTAAGGCGCTAGCTGTCTCTGCATCAACTTCACAAGGATCTAGCTTCCATCGATGCGTCGTTGAGCACGATAGAATGTTGAGGTCACGAATCAAGACTGGTTGACCTACTTCACTTCAAGATCAGTATTTAGAAACTGTTGGCAATTTTGAGACTCAAACGGCAACAGGTTTGGTCATATCGTTCATCAGAGATGTAATTTCAATGAAAGTGGTGTTCCGCACAGTCCTCTGAGTCAAAGTCACAAAGAAAACACCGCAAGTGGAGGCTAAATGATCAGTCCAGCCCTCCAGACCTCGTCCAGCATCAACACCGCAAAGGGAAAGCTTAAGGAGTGCACAAAAATTGATCAATGTCTCGTCATCTTGGATCTTCGTGATCCCGAGACCTATGTCGGAGCCATGTAATTTGCTGGGTCGATCCCGAGAAAATTCGTGTCCCCAAATTGTTTCTTCGAGGGATCGTAAACCCGTACCGTTACTGACCGACGTGCAAGTTCTGGTTCGACAAATCTTGCGAATAGGGATCGATTGTCCACTGGGACGCCACTTTCGAGTAGAAGATATACATCCCCCTCGCAGCTCTAGACATTCGTTAGAAGCAATTACTTCTCTGTTGCAGAGCTGTCCAGATACTCACTTCAGCCATTGCCTGCAACATGAGTTCAAGCACCCATGGATCCATGTCTCTCATCCAAGTCCATGGTTCATCAGTCATCTGGTACTGTGGCCTTCCCCATTCATCCGCCATGTCCCTTGATGGAACAGTGTGAGTAACAGTACGACCATTAACTGTGGTCTGATATTGAGAAGGAGGTTGATGGAACACGTCCCAAAGCCAGACAGGACTAGATCCGGGGATACGTGGACCTATTCCGTTGTGGGTCTCTTCATGGATTTCAGATTCATCTATGTCTAGTTCGTGCCAAAAGACGCAATATTTTCCATCCCAAATCGGTTGCTTGATTATGCGAGCCCAGATTCTCATCGTGGATATAGTCGGAGGCGCATCCATGTGGCGGCGAGTGTGGTTGAAAGAAGAGACGGAGTCACTTGAGTCGGCTTCGACCGAAATATCCATCGGTGCTGGGACTGGGGAGAATTCGGACAACTCCTCGGGCTCTTCCATGCTTGGCTGACGCTCTGGATTAAGGCCGGCTCCATCTTCGGGTGAAGCCAACTCACGGCCGAAGACATTGTGTCCAGCGGCATCCTTGCGGTGGTCTTGTTGATCGCCAACCTTTTCTGCGATATGAGGCAATGAGCACACCAAAAATGGTAGGACAGCAAACCAAACAGTGAGATTCGTGAGGAAACGCATAGCACTTGTTTGGATAAATTGGGGTAAGTGAATCAGGAATTGGTGAAGCAGTAGCATCAAAATCGATTGAGGGTATCAATGTCAAAAAAGCCTTGGGAAGCTCTAGTCTCAGGATGATGTGACAGGGCGATTCTCATGATTAAATATTCTTGACGTCTCCATCAATTCTGTCCAGCCGCCTTGATGACTTAGTCAAGACTTAGTTGAAATCGCGGAGCGCGCAAGCGTGGACCCATACTCGCGGTCCCAGCTGGAAGCTGGTTGTTGAGCAGCTTGAAACGCGAGTTGCTTCGCACTACCTTCTTGTACCTGGCAACAAGTTGGCCGGTAGCTGAGCAGATTTGCACAGAATAGACCCCTTGCATGGTCAAATGAAGGCACACGTGTGAACTAACCGTAGAAATCGACGATATGGTAAACGGTGGGACCAAAAGACTAATGTTGTGAGCGGATCGCGTTACTGCGCTGATGTAATGACCTCTACCTCATAGAGACTGATGTCCGGCATGCGGGTTCCTACAAAGAAGCTTGCTCTTTTGCCCATGGACAAAGCCCTTGCCATTGTTCACCAGTGGCCTGTTGGAACACAGCAACAGAGCTACAACCTGAAGGCAGGGCTTCTGGGTGTCTTATCTATGAACAATGATAGGGCCTCGCGGTCTTGGCGATTTGAGGTTCTGATTTCTCTGCTGAAGCGTTAGCCTTGTTTGTAGGCATCAGCCTCGCTATGCAAAACTTGTAGAACGTAGCGTTTGTCAGAAACCGGGCATTCGATTGCCCCAACAAGCCGGGGCAGAATCACTTGAAAAAGTTGGCTTGCGATGATGCTTAAGCTTGGGGTAATCGATGACGAATGACCAACCCTTACAGAATTCATCAAATCCTTATCAAGTGGTTCTCCTGTGCAATAGAGAAGAGAATCGGCTGTGAGACGGCTCTGCTCGCCGCTGTTTTTATTAGATCTCATGAGAACTCTGGGTTGTAGAAAGTCGAAGACCTTTGGAAAATAAAACCACACACGGAATCTTTGCGGACACGATGACCCCACAACAGTAAGATTTCCGTCGTGTCAGACCCCGTCTTCGGTGCTTGATGAGGATTAGCCCTATTCCATGCCAGTATGAGCCTTGCTTCTTCTGACTTCACACAAAGTAATGACGGCTGGGTATGTACGAGCTGTAAAGGCTCCGAGATTTGGTCATGAACGGACGACTATCCAGCTAAATTTCTCGTTAGCCCTATCTTTCCTTCTCGACACGTCGACTATGGGTGACGCCTGATGACGAGACCGTTCGGTGGTCTTCTTTGTCCTTTTTCACAAGGTGGGTTTCGGTTTCGCTTCGCCAGGATTCGACGTTCATTGATAGGTAATGGTGGTTGAACAACCAGTAAGGTTCATTGCGTTCGTGACCTTAGGGCAGCATTCGAAGGAGCAGGATTCCTTTTGGATCTTTTGTCAAATGCATGAGCTAATGTGCATGGTCGTTTGTGATAGACATGGCCATTCCGCCATTCCCAGACGATAATGCACGACCGAAGAAGACCGGATTCGACGTTTAGGTGACCTCGATGGTGGTCAAGATGTAAGGTGAGTTCGACGGGGCCTTTGTCTGAGGTTCTTTCGTGTTTCATGGGCAGGACTTCGTGACTGCCATTATAGTTAGACGAAGTGCAATTAAACCAGGGAGACAGGTCCCTTGCGGTGGTAGGCTCATCCATGCGTTATAAGAAGAACCTTTCACGAATCTTCTCAGCCATCATCACCGACTTTCAACTTCGATTGCTGAAACGACATCTCTTAACATTCACCACAATCGTCTTTCTACCACCGATTTTCACTCCCCGACTCCGGTGTCTGAACGACCAAGGTCTCCCTATATCTCAATCTGTCCAGACACTTTCATCCTACAACCTCCCTTCACCATGCGTTGCACGGGAACAATTGTGGCTATTTCCACAAGCCTTGACATGGTGCTTGGCTCAGGTGTCATCCAACCGAGGATAGCCAACCCAAAACTGGTCGCGTACAACGGAAGAGATTGGTCTCGAAACCCAGCTGCTTCGGTCAAGTTCATGCTAACATGGTGATAGCAAGAATCTAGACGGTTCCACTAAGCCATTGTGGCATTACAGACCACTGTGCGGTTGCAGAGATCTGGGCATCGACACCGCATCGTTCATTTCCGAGTCACCTGGCCAATGGATCCATGCATTCGCTGACAATCAATGCACCCCCAACAAAGAGGGCAGAAGGCTGGGTGATTTTAACGGAGGGTGCTACAACCTGGACGAACGCTTCACAGCGGGACGCGCTGGAAGTGTATTTTGGCACACTCCTGTTATTTGTCATGTGAAGGAGAAAACAGCCAAAGCTGTCGAGAGTAAAGTGACCGAAATCGTAACCAGAATTATCGGATAGGTATGATGGCCATTGCGTGGTTACTTTGAGTGAGGAGAAAACCCGCTTTCAACAAGAGTGACAGTGGAAGAACTATCAGCGTGTAAGATAACTCTCACTGATCGGAGGGTGAGGCTGGAGCTGATGACGTGAGCAAAGGACACTCGCCTGAGAGGAATGACACAAACTACTTACGGCGTTATAAACGAGGTTATTAGATCATCGAAACTGCAGAATTAACAAATCTGATGTTGGCCAATTATACTTTTTCTCTGGACTTCAAAAGGAGCTAATCAAATATTTCATATTACAAGACTCTTAGGCACATTAGTCAGTGCCGTCTCTCACCTCAGGCACGCAAATGTTTGTAATGCGCGGACAGCAAAGTCGTACTGTATCTAGATAATCATTAAAGGCTGCAAGATCGGACAGTTATCTGACGATCAACCACTTTGCCGACTCGCTCTCGGATAGGTAGAAATCGCATATGCTTGGGCCTGTAACATCAGCCGTGCCAAAAGAGAGCGTAGCGTATCAATTCAATGAGCAGAGCATGCATTCAAGTCGACGAGTTTTCCTTTACCGCACCTTGCAATACGATACTTGTACTCGAGTACTGTGGTTCCGGATTGCTTGCTCGCCAATCAAACGTGTATGGCTCATGATCGAAGAAGGTCCAGTCCTTTGAAATGTGCTACGCCCGAGTGTGTAATAGTGCCAGGCCAACATAATGATTCGATCCGAGGACCTTGCGATGCAGGCAAGGCAGTCGGTATTAGCTACGATTGACCAATATTCGATAGCTGTTTTCGTTCTTGAGATTGCTGGACGCGTTGTATTCGTCGTTTCTGGTGGCTAGCCGTGCATTTCCAATTCCCTCTATCTTGTAGTAGTGAATAGGGGCAAAGACTTGTCACTCGTAAAGCTCAGGGCGAGTCCATTACACGCACGTCCTTCTCTTCCCTAGGCTAGTCTTCATCTCTTTCTCCGATGTTGTTTCTTCAGAGACGGATCTCACAATTTTGGACTTCGGTTGTGGAAATAATAGACTCCGCTTTCGTATCGTGGATGATGGTAAATCGTTCCGGTGACTGGAAAAATTCGAGTGAGGTAGGATCGGAAATCCCTACTGCAACGTCAGTAATTGGCATCTAGTGCCTCTGGCTCTGGAGTTGTAAATATAGGCAAAGCTTGGGAGATTCAAATGGTCAGGTCGAGTAGCATAGTCATGGTTCGACGAGCTAAAGCAATGGACCCTGCTATGAGCTTAGGATTTCGAGGTCTTTTGATGACGGCTTTGGATAGGTTGTAGCCGGTACATGACTGTAAGGTTTGAAGGTGGCTGAGTTATCTGTGCGTTACCCCAGCTTTCAGGTACCTTAGGTAGCTAAGGTACGCGCTTGCTTAGTAAGGTTGTCTAGTCTCACCAGCTTTATCTACTCTTTTTGATTTATCTATATTATAATGAGATTGTTACTATTTCTTCTGCTTAACTTTTTATCTATTATAATAGCTATATAATCATAATTATCCGCAAAACTACGACTCATCGGCTTGATCATGTAGTACCATCGGTGACGAGCGAGGAAATGGGCAGGGGACAGATCAGAAACCCAATCTCATCCTCTTTTCTTTTCGTTTTGCATCTCTTTCGTCAAACCATATGATACTGGAGACTTGCGCTATGCTACGCAGTGATTTATCGAATGAACAGCCCATGGTTCCAAATACATTGGAACCACGAACAGAGACGAGGGAGTTATCCTTGACCACGAACGGCCTGAAAACAAACCCTTTCTTGTCTTAAAACGATTCGACCGAAGACCTGGAATCAAGATTCCTTGATGAAGTGCACGAGCAAAATGAATGGAGTCATGACCCGGAGGATTCTCGTTCGCCATACTCAATGCAAAATGGACATTCTCCATACTATGAACGTCAAGAGTAATGACACAGATAATATCAGGATATAATTTTCTTTGCTGCCCCTGTGCTAGAATTCACGCGACCTTGTTGATGCCTAGATCATGCCAAATTTAAAAAGCACCTCGTGACACGCCAATGCCTACGGACAACACTTGAAGGCAGGATTTGCACGCTTTTGGGCATGCAGAGGACGCTCGATGTTTGGCAGGTCTCCTAGCATCCACTGTCCGCATTGTGTCAACCTAAAATGTTGAGTCTCATCAACTTGTTGCCGATCTCACCCTCGATACAAGTACTGAGGTAAGCGCGCTTATTGTCTCGGCCCTATCGAAGGGTGGAAAGGCATAAGAGGCATTGAGCAAACAGAATTCTGCGTGAACTACTACACTACGGTGGTTCCGTCATGCTTGTTTTAGGGTGCAGCTCATCTCGCGGTCGTGTTTAGGCATTGTGGATTGCATCGAACTCATGAGCAGATTTGTTGATCAAAGAACCAGAGCTCAACTCAGACTGCGAGGCTGATCTGGCGTTGAGAGGATATGCTGATCATTGGCGTGTTTCCCTGCTCAACAACGAGGATGATGGGCTCTGGAGCGGAGTCTGTAAAGTCATTGGTTACCAGCACTATTTGGCCATCAACGAGCTGGATTGACCAACATCAGTCCAGACTTGTAGGAGTTTCTAATGGAATAGATTAGTGTTCTCTCATGCTGCAGTTTGAAGCTTTTGATTCCGTCAGCTCTTCTTTTCACAGCTCGCATTCGGGCCACCGCGGCTAGCTAACCAAAAGTGGTGGTCAGATCTTAGCGAGTTGATGGTGAGAAGACCAAAAAGAAGACTAGTCATGCCCTCTTCACATAGATGATGAAACAAGTAGCTGTGCCGTACCATATTGTAAAGATAATATTTTCAAACGTTAGCGAGCACCAGCCATCAATACTCAGGTACGTAAGCGCTTTTCGTTCCTTTCGCTCTCTCAGACGCGTTTTCCTCCATGCTCTTTCCTCGCAGCCCTTGATGCACGTCCACAGCAAATCTTGATGTGATGATAGTGTAACTGCAATTATTCGGGGGGGATTCGATTTCGCGGATTCAACGTCAAGCGGATCTCCCGGCGGAAAGCCAGCCGAATGCAACAGGGTGGCGACTCAGGAAGTTGCAGAGTTGCAGTCCAGACAAGGTCTAGAACTTGACAACATAGGACCTAAGCGGTTTGGAGTCTGCGGTGCGAATGAGAAATATCAAATATTCCGAGCCTGGTTCAATACGCGGTTTTGGAGACACGCGGCAATGAATCATTCAGCCGCATTTGATTTGTCTGACACGGCTTCCGCTCCGACATGAACAGATCCTCCATAATGAAAATCTCAATGCATTGTAGTAACTGTAGTAGCTTGCCAAAAGGGGATTCTTGGGCGGTGTAGAGGGTGAGAGCGAGTCCTGACTCTCGTACACGCAAACTCGAGCTTTGATCGAGCCATGTCCTCCTCCAGATAGAAGTCTAGATCACCTCCAAAATAGTACTTGTCAAACCCTTCTGTGACAGCTTCAGAAAAGTCAACGCTCAGGACTTCACGATGTCGCATACATCTCCCTCCGTCTATCACACTGAGTCGTCATCGAATTTGGACTTCGCCAAAGCACGTCCAACCCCATACCATGGTGCGTGTTATCCATTCCGACAGTCGGGATCACCATTCGGAAGCTTTGGGAAGCTGATCATCCATGTGTCTGATGGCGATGATTCCTGCTTGGTGCGCCGCGTCTTTTGCTCTCTTTTCTTACCTCGATAGGAAAGAAGTTTGTGAATGGGGAGGAAGAAAATGTATTATGTGACAGCAAACCGATACGTAATGTATTCTGCCAGCTCCTGTGATCGGCTCGGGACTGCTGGTGCGGACTGGTCGGAACTTGGTATTTGCAAATCCGATGTTCTCGCCAATCTGGGCCCGCTTCACCAAAGAATTGATTAATATGCCCGCCTTCGCCAAAGTAAATAGCTTGGCTGACAGGTTGATGAAGATGAAGCACTTCACATGCGGAACCGTGGACAGGTTCTTAATTTTATCAAATAACAGTTGGCCGGAATGAATAAAGTCTCAGGGAAATATAGAAAGTATAAGTGCTCAAAAGGCCGCACGAGGCTTGGGGACGAGTAATCTTTCCAAGTCATACGCTGTGTAAATCATGTCATTCCTTTGGACCTCACTAATACTCTCATTCGCATTGGCGGTTGCGGCAACACCGCTTCAAGAAGCTGATTGGAAGGCCCGGAATCTGGCGACGATCGAGAAAATCTACAACCTCACAGTCAGTCAAGCCCGTGTTCCTCCTTAGCCAGCGCTTATCTCCTCCCAAGGTTTATCCTAACAACAGGGCCATTGTCGACAAAGGTGAAAGCCAGGTGCCACCAGGTCTCTTTGCCAAACAAGTTGTCGGCCGTGTAACTCCGGTGGGCAATTTCACCGACTTCACGGAGAGTATCGAATACTTCTTTGGCCTTGCACCGACACCGGATAGCAATCTTGCTGGCATTGCATTCCACAAAGCGGAGGTCTCGGAATTCACTTCAGGATGTCCCGAAATCGCATCCAGCGTTGTCAACTTGAGGACTGGAAAGATGGATGTCAATGGAACCTACACTCCCGGCACCAAGTATGAGACCACATTGAAGCAGGTTCGTGACCATGATATCGCTCACTTTGCGTTGGGCTGATCAATCATCAGGTTGCTTTCTTCAAGTTCAACGAGCAGGGTGAGGTGATCGCTTATGATGCCTGGATCCCCAATTTGCAGCGTTGGACCGCAATAGCAAATGGCATTGACTTCGGATCCAAGTTAGTAGGATTTGGAATCCCACTCGGACTATGTGGAGAAATCCAGAAACGCTGCAAGGATGGAAATCAGCAATTTGCAAGCACAAGCGATTGCATAATGAAGTTGGAAAGCAAGAAGATGGGCGACTTCAACGAGGCTTGGGGCGACAACCTGGTCTGTCGTCTTATTCATTTCCAACTCACCCTTGTGAGACCGGAGGTGAGTGCAATGAAAAGTCACGAAATAATACAGCTTACTGACTGGGCGCTCCAAGATCCACTGTCCTCACGTTGGACCAATTGGCGGGGCCCCGCCCAAGAATTTCAAATGTAAGTCGAGCATGACCCATGGATTATCCAGACGCCTACTAATTCTGGTTGTATAGGCGTGGAGACTACATACGACGATTCGTACCTTGATGACGTGGCTCTGTTCGGTAGTAAGAATCCTTTCAAGTGTGCAGGCACTTGATTCTGTGGAAAGTCTCTAGTAACACGATCGTGATCAAGGGTGATGGGGCTCGTTGTGACTCGGTGCTTGTTTCGGTTTCCGGCCAATGTGTTTCCTATGTTTATTTCGTCTGTATGAGATGAGTTGAGCTGGTACTGAAGACTTACAGAGCATTGTTTGCGATTGTTGCTCTTATAAATTAGAGGCTCGCCTGATGATCAGTACTCGTTAATGTCTAGCTAACATCCACCAAGTAAAAGCCGCTCTTTAAATGCGCAGTCTTGTACTCGTCGCCAGCCTCCCACCAGCTCGTGCCTGGCCTAGTACTTTGGAGTCGTATCACTCCACGGTCTTTGTCTGAGCGCCATTACATCTAAACATAGCATGTTGTATACGCGTTCTGTATACCATCCCGACGATAACATCCATCATGCTCGCGATACGTTCAGATCTTACCACGAAACATGACATGGTGCCCCGCGGTCCACAGTAGTCGACTCGGAAGGGCTCTCGGAGTCAATGCAAAGGATAAGGATTGGAAGATCAGACATATCTGAGCGGCGGTCTGGCTTCTCTGTTGCTGTGAAGATACTGCTCGTCAACACTAGTAGTCCTTTGGAAGAGCGAAACGTAAAGAGGAGGGGAAGTACCCATCGTGCAACTTTGCGTATTACTGGTCGGAGATACAATCTCCGTCTGATGTCCGAACCCCGGAAATTTGCACACTACTGTACCTCCACTTCTTCGGCTCTTACTCTCATCCTTCCACTCATCAAGAATTTCGTCGTCGTCGTCGTTCATCATCGGCTTCTTCCCATGCTGCGATCTCGCCTCGTCACAATGTGCTTGAAATCCTGGCTCTTCGCTAACTACAATTGGGTCGTGCTGTTCGCACTGTCGTCCTCACACTTTTCTTCTTCTTCTTCTTCTTCTTTTCTGCCGCCGACTGCATCGCTGTGACACCTGAAAGCGGGGAATACATTAGATCTTGCTGATGAATCCTTCGATAATCAAGCGTTAGCAGAGCGGATGATTGCGCCAGGGCAAATCCTCATGCAGTCTGACTAACCAACATAGCTCGGGTTCATCCACTTTGCCCAGCCTCGCGTAGCACTTCATTCACCAAGACATTCCCGATTGGAAACGTCTTATGTTCAATCTCCAGACAGACCCGCATGTCTGGGGATGAACCATGGCTATCTTGGGCAGATCCTCGACATTCCCATGCTAGCACAACAATGACCCAGGCGCTTGGCGCATCAGCACCACTTCCCAACGCCGTTCTACAACCTCACGTCTGGCATGGTGGAGCCTATCTCTAAGCTATCGAGCTATTTCCGAGCTTCAACGTTGATTTCGAATCTATGATTCAGCTTTTGCTTGCCGCCGCCAGCAACTAGGAGTGGCGACGTGCCTCCAAATGTGATCGCAGAAAGTGGTATAAAGACTGCTTGTCCGTCTGTATGTTTCGACATCAAGCATCCAGAACTCACTTTCTTTCTGTTTTAGCCAAACCGTCAAAATGAAAATCTCGAGCTGCATCTTCCCAGTCCTGGGACTGATTGGTAGCATCGTCAACGCAGACAGTAAGAACAGATCTACCACAGCTATCCATGGGTTTGTCCTGACAACTCTAGCCGTCCCTTGGGAACGCCTAAACCGTAACGATTCTGTACGTACACTCTTTGGCATCAACGTTCTATCCTCTTACGGCGACAGATGCTGCTCGTCCTCGACCTCCAGATTGGTCTATACCAGGTCGCTCGCGATTGGGACCCAACGCTGTTTCGCGACAACATGATAGCTCACGCGGCCCTCGGAAATCTCTTTGACTTGCCAGTTGTGATGACTACTTCAGCTGAATCAGGTGAGAACGTCCGGAGCAACACGGAATAAGTGTGTTTATTCATCAGCACAGGACCCAATGGACCACTTCCAGCTGAGATTCTGAAAATGTATCCAACTATGCCGCTCATCAAACGTCAGGGCGAAGTGGATGCTTGGGATAATGCAGAAGTCCGTGCCGCAATTCGAGCCACTGGAAAGAAGCAAATCATCGTTGCCGGAGTCACAACAGACGTTTGTAGGTAGCTCCCAGTCCACGCCATGACCACTTCTCACCGTGTACAGGCACGACATTCATGGCGTTGTCACTTCGTGCCGAGGGCTACAGCGTCTGGGCCAACGTAGAAGCGTCCGGAACCACCACCAATCTCGTTCGCGACACGGCCAACGACAGAATGCAGAACGCAGGTGTACAATTGGTCTCCCTCTTCAGCATCGTCTGCGATCTCATGCGCGATTGGCGCAACACTCCTGGATCTACCGAGGTCTTGCCCTGGCTCGACCAGTACATGCCAGTATATGGCTACTTGGCCCGAGGTCACGCTGCTGCTTTCCGCAATGGCACAATCAGTACTGGGGAAGCTGCTCTTCCCGCAGCTCAGGAGTAAGAGTGAATCGTTTTGGGCAGATTGTCGATTAAGTTGGATTGGAATAGGCCGCGAGACAAAAGGATATGAACAGTAGGCTATGAAGGTAGCGAAGCGGTTAGCAAGCGTACATTCTTTTCACAAAAAGCTGAGTACATGGAACGAGTATCCATTGTCAGCTCGTACACTCGTTGTAGTCATCGACCATTCACGGTTCCCATGATTTCCGCCTCAGCCGCACGAGGCGAGACTGGTGTGCTTGTCGGAGCATTAGTAGGGCTCGTTTTATCTTTTTTGTTTTTCTTCCCTTTTTTCTTCTTCAGGACAGCCGGCGTCTGTTCCACCTCTCCCACAGTTTCTTTTGCTTCAACGCCGCCCACACTTCCATCTCCACAAGCTGAACTTGCTCTCTCAGGTGCGCTCTTTCCCACGACTACCTCGGTCGTCGGTTCCGGCTCCGTCGCGCCATCCTCCACTTCGCTGATACCAGATCCATTGGCGTTCTCGACTGGATGCTCGCTCTCATCTTCGCCCGTCTTTGGAGCCTCCTCCAACACAGCCGCTTCCTCATTGCTCTTCAAGTCGACATGCTCGTCCAGGTTGACCTGAGATTTCTCGACAACAGGGTCGGTACCATTGACGCATTCTCCCTTCGCTCCCATAGAGTTCCACCCAATTTTGTCCTGTCTCACCTACTCCATTCCCAGACTCCATCACAGGTCCATTTACCTCACCACTCTCGTTGGTCTCTCTTGTCTCCATGTTGTTGAGATCGACCTCCACCTCCCATCAGGCGCCGGGCAGATCGGGGATAAGCAAGTAAACTACGAGTGCTTGCTGGGCTATTAGTGATTCGTGAAGATCAATTGTCGATGACTACGACGGACACGATGATCTCTGAACACTGAAGAGATTCAGCACTTTTATCATCCCTCCTTGCGCCCGGAAACATAGTATGCTACCACCACAGGGCGTAAGTTCATGTCTAAGTACAACAACTGCATGCTGCACGCTCGAAAGCGGGGAACATGCCAGCCCATTGCTACCTGCAAGAAATTTGACCTACGAGTGACAACCTTATCTTACATCTCGCCACACGCTGTGCATCAGGCCAATCTGAGCTGAACAAAGCGCCAATGGAAGGCGTGCTGCAGGTTTAATTGATAGTCGATTCCGTGATTATGAGCCCCTTGACTGGTTTTCAGCTGGAAGGCATGAACTGACCGGATAATGGTCTTGAACAGACGATTGAATCAAGGAGATATCAAGGAGAGATTGGATACCTTGTCCTGTAACTTTCACTCGCGAGGTGTAACCAAGCATAATCCGTCTTGTCGTTTTGCATAGCTTCGAAGAAAGGTTCCATCTGATCTGAATTCTTCAGCCTCGTAGACGTGGTGTAGGTTCAGTCTCATTATGCTCAGGCCCATTATTCACATAGCGGCCTTCCTGCTCATTATCTGACAAGAACCTCAAAAGTTGTGCGTATTTCGTGACAAGGCGTATGCATAGCATCGGAGTTCGTGGGACCAATGGGTATCTGATGCGGCTCTCAAGGCTTGGCCAGGCTGCAGAAGTGAGGAGATGTCAGAGAGCTTGTAGCAAAGTCTGGTCCCATTCTCGCTTATCTTGGTCCTGTTTGAACTTTTCCTTCGATGTCAGAGACAGTCGTGGGTGTCTCTGTCTCATCTGAGAGTCCTCAAATGTAACATAAGACCTTTTCCACTTGAACGTGATTTTACTAATTTGGAGGAACTTGAAGATTGGAGTCAGAAGTTGTGTATCATGTGTGGTCCCGCCTCTGTCAAGTCCACGCAATCTCGCTGATCTTCGGGCGTCCCGTCTAAAACATCATGATCTCTGGTTCCTCGCTTGTATGGCGAGTCGGCGTCTTTCTGACGACGCCTCAACGTCCAATTACGTGCAGGTAGCTTCCGCCTCTCAGCTCCAGATTGGCAGTCGAGGTTCCATCTCAACTCACAAACTTCTATTTCCACATCGATCTTTACAAGCTTCTGGCGACAGTCCTTTGAGTTCTCCAACTTTACATCAATTTCGAACCGAGATTGGGCATCATGCAACGTCTTCTGGGTATTCACGGCGTGGCCTTGACTTGCCGCCAGCCTCGCCAGGGCTGTGCACATACTGATCGTGACAAGGCAGTCTTCCATGGTTGCCCATGTTCTTGAAGACAAGTCGATCAAAATCTGCACCTACTCCGGTCCGGGCCACGTTGAGTCGATTGGATAGCCGAAGCTCTAGTTTTTGCACCTGGCGCCAATCAAACTCGCTCAAACAGATGTCGCCGAACATCCTCCAATCCCACCCACAATCACGACCTGTGCGATCACCGCTTCACTATCTTCAATCCGGCTCGAAACTGGTTTCCACCATGGCTTTCCAGCCTCTGAAACGTTAGCGGTCTAGAGATCTTCTTGATAAGGTGTTGAGATCGTTTCTCAGAATAATCTAGCAACATGATCCCGACTAAACTTCGCTGTTCTCCCTGCTTTGCGGATAACAGTTGGCTTAAACGTGCTGGCGGATTTCTTCGAAGCGGGTGACTAACTTCAGATCATGTTTCGATACTCTGGACATGGTAAAGGCCATTGAGGACGTTGTTGCGGATCGATCACTGCATCGAGTATCTACCATGATGCTTGATCAGCTTCGCCTTGGAAACGATTCTGGACTCTATATCAATTCATCCCACGGTCAACTCCTTCTATCTTGTTCCTTGATCTTTACTATTCCCTTTGCCAGCCTGATTGCTTTCACTCGACAAACGCTGGCCAACACGCTCTTTCGGACACATTGTCTTCATTCATTTTATAGCTTCTGATTACATCAAGATGCGATTCTCTGGCTGTTTCCTCTGCTTATTCATAGGTCTGACCTCTGTTGATGCTGCTCCTCGAGCATATGGCTACCTTCCACTGTTCAACCTACCAAGATCAGTGCCTGGATCAGGAGTCACTGACCCCTCTCTTGCCAAAGCCCCTCAAGCTCCTGGCCCAATTCAACCTGCGCAACCTGGGAACTCCGGGACTGCACCATCATCCAGTCCCGGTAACACTGCTCCAGTAGTGCGAGCCCAGTCATGCGCAGCTGATGTCGATCGGCTCGCTTCTGGCATTCAGCAAAATATATTGGATCAGCAGGGTGAATTGGCCACAGCCCAAGGACTCTTAGGTTTTCTCCAAAATGCTGCCAACAAGCCAAAGAGCGGGATCAATAGTACGGCAGCCAGCAACAATACGACCACTGCTTCTAGTCCAGACAAGAATGTTGGATCCTTCCTGGCGCTCAAGGGACAATTGCTTGCTTTCGTCACAGCTGGGATCGCAATCAGAGCTGGAAATCAAGCCATTGCTCCCTCTGGAAGTCCAGCCGCCAGTGGACTCGCTCAGGTTTGTTGGCTTACGCTGACTTCAATCCTCTGACTGACCTGAATGCAGGTTGCCAATGCGCAACAGGGAGAACTCGCGCTGGCGTCTAGCTTGACAGGGGACGCAAGTGTCGATGTCGCCACCGTACAAAGCCTGATCAAGGCGTTCAGCGGCGGTATCAAGCTGAATATGCAGAATCTTCTCGATGTAAGTCATGTACTATGGTCTCCGTGATACTTTCGAAAATGTTCCTGACCTCCACTACTTTTACAGGCAACACAAAACTGCACTCCAACTGACGCCATCGCGCGAAGTGGAGTCCAGGTCGCTCTTCGTGCGGGCTTGAAGGCGGTCCTGCCTGTTCGAATCCCAGTCGACACGCCTGATGTGACTGTCGCGGGCGAGGCACAGAGTGCTCGAAAAGGCTCCGCTTAAGATGATGAGCGACATGATACAGCAGAGGAGGGATCCAGACAGAAAACATGCGAAGAGTCATTGTACAGTAGTATCGTCATCGACACGCGTTCCGGTGTTCTTTGGACTGCGCGTGGACATGTGAACTGGGCAGCAGCAGGACTTGAAAAATGGAAGCCAGCGCGGGCGAGTACAGCAGCGGCAACCGAGCTCACTACAGTAACACCATCACCAAACAATGCGAAGGCAGGATTGGGATCCGCGATGCTTGTCCTCTGCTTCAGAAGACGGTCCCAAGCCTTGAACCTGAACACCGTGGCGAGTCGCCGCCAGCAGAATCAGAAGAAACAAGCATTGGCATAACGACAGCGCGACTTTCAGAGCACACCGGGAAAAAAAAATCTGCACGTGTAGGAGTACCTCCTTGTAAGCCACCTGAGCTGTCAACAGAAGTAAAAATCGATTCGCCTCCTTTTTGCACATCCTATCGATCCGCAAGCAAGTCCAACGACGGCGCCACGCACAAAGATCACAAATACGGTTCAAATGCAAAACATCATGTTCTCATTCCCAAAGTTGCCCATCTCCTCCCACCAGCTGAGGCTTTCGAATGGTGAAAGAAAGAAAAGCCGCGGGGAATGGCGAGACCCGCTTTCCCGAATACCCAGATCGTAAACTCATAAACCGTACCGTACTCTTACAGAATCCCAAACCAATCACAGAATATCTTACACGCCTCTGCAATGTCATGCCGCCGTTTCAAACGGAAAGAAAAAGAAAAAAACACCCCCAACTTCTACCGTCTCCCATGAGCATGTCCTCTAGCATGATGCACATGCCTCTTCAACATAAGCGTCGTTGTGACACCCACCGTCGTCTCTGTGTACACAATCACAGGGGGCGCACCGAGCACTGGCGTGACGGCCGGCGCTGGAGGCACAACAGCAGGCGGTGGTGGGGGTGGGTCTTCCCGCGGCAAGCTCGTGGCTGCGGCGGCGGCGGCGGGGGGAGGTGGAGCGGCTGCTGTGGGCGATATCGTCGTCGTCACCTCTTCGGTAACATTCACTTCGTCGACGAAGATGAACACCTTCTTACCGTCAATCGTGGAAGTCAACGTATGTGCGTGGGGCACGTCTGCTGGTGGAGGAGCGATTGGCGCCGTCGTTGGCGCTGGTGCTGCCGCTGGCGGAGGTGGAGGTGGAGGTGGAGGAGGTTGTTGGGCTGCTGAGACATGTTAGCGGATGTTACGAAGAACTGGTGAGGAAGCTGTGGTTGGTCCAAGTGCAAGCGCATCAAGACGGCCTGGCTTCTCTACCAGGGAAGGAAAAGCCGTCAAACTTACCGGGAGGTGGAGGAGGTGGTTTTTGAACGATTGGAGGTGCTATCGACTTGTCAGCATTGAAGCGGGATAGGCTCGATGAGAACTTACCTGGCGGTGGTGGGGAAGGACGAAGACCCGGGAACGCGCCAGATGAGTCCGCTGGCGGCGGGGGTGCAACGTGGGCATTCATTCCGTCCATGACATTACCGCCACACAGTGTCGGCCCTCTAGCAGCACACTTCTCCTTAGCCACCATGATTGCTGGTTCAAATTGCTTCGCACAGGCTATGAAATCTTCGTCCGACTGCAGTTTGAACAAAGGGCATTTCGAGATGTCGGCGAAGGCGTCGGTACACTGGTCGATTGCCTGTTTCAAAAACTCAGGTTCCCATCCACTAAAGAAATCTCCATGGTTCCCAAAGCCAGTCGTGTCGCCATTGGAAAAGACGTACGTGCCAGCTTTGCCTCTATTGATCTGTGTGTCGAAGATGATCTCGTAAAGCAAGGTTGGCAATCTGACGGGGTAATCCTTAGGACAGCTTCCTGATTGCACAAAGTTTGGGTATGCGACATGGGATCTGTGGTCGGGCGAGTCGACGTCCTTGCCATTCCAGCAGGAGGGGAACACGAGTTCGACTCGTATGCCCGAGTCACAGCTGTTTTCAAGGAATTCCTTTTTCGGCAAGAAGTGACGATAGAGGGTGTCCTCATTCGGCGGATTGTTATAGTGCAAGCAGTTGAACCCGAGAGCCTTTTGACGGAGGGCCCTTTGATCGAAGTCGGTCTCATTCCAGAACGACGTCGGAGGGTCAGGAACGGGCCATGGGAAGTCTCGAAGCTTCGAATCTCCCGCCAACATGCGGAATCCAGGTGGGAAAGGTTCGATTGGCCGGTTGTCGAATCCGGAGCGAAAGAAGTAGTATCTGATCGAGAAGTAAGTAAACACCTCGAGTGAGTGACCAAGTATTGGGCTTACACAGCAAGACCACCAATCTGAGGCAGCGCTTCAAAGGTGCCGTCGTCGTGGTGAAAATGAAGAGAGGGAACCCTGATGAGGAGCAGTCAGCATGCTTCCGGTTTGTTTCAGACGTATCTCTTGCTGACACTTACCAATACGCCGACTTGTCCTCAGCTACCTGACATGAAGAGCATTTCGAGGCTCGCAAATCTTCGTAGCTGGTTGTCATATCGAAGTTGAGTCCCCCGTGAATAAGATGGGCATGCTTTGCGGCGATGCCCGGCGTGTCAATTGGATCTATTCGATGTGCGCCAGGAAAGTCTGCACACCGCATTCGAAATGAAGCCAAACTCGGAGATGCAAACAAGAAGGCATACAACACCAGGTCCGAAAGGGATGCCATAGTGATGGCTTCAGAGACCAGAGTCTGTAAGGATTTAATGGAGAGTGTGTCAAGTATAGGCACGTGAGTTTGCAGCTGCTCGTGGCGTGACAATATGATATGTCGATGTTCGAAAATGGAGAAATGCTGGCCGGAGCAGTTGGAGTTATTGTTGTATGAAGCGCCTCTAGTGACGCGTTCAAATTTGTCCAGCTGTCTGAAGCCTGTCAGCGTCCGTAAAGATGCAGATGCAGAGCTGATGTTAAGAGTGACTCCTACACCAACAGATACGTCTATGACTATGGAAGCTGTGATATCTCTTGCGCTTCGTTTGTGCGATCATAGGGAGCACGTGACAACAACATACAGCCAACACGCAGCGCGCAACGCATGTATTTCTATGAGAGTAAAGATCGCACTTACTTCGTGCGTCAGAATCAACACTATGCCAAGAACAGCCTGCAATAACCTTTTCGCATGCGAAGAGATCTTTCGTGTATGCCCACCCCCAACACTGAATCGGATGTCTCTGCGATTCGGTTTGCCCTCCAAGTGAGTCGCGTCTTTTGGTTTGAGGTTGGAAACTCAGTCGGCCAGACAGATCTGAAAAGATGAAAGTACAAGAGCTGTGGAAAGGAGTGTGTGTCAAAGGAATGGAAGGGCAACGACTGGCGCTACAGAGAAGACGACCGCGAGAAGTGAACGAGCAAAGTAAAGAGCGTGCTGGAAAGGAATGTGGAGGAAGAGTTGTGAAGCATCCGTCAGAGGTCCCTGAGAGGAACAAGATCGTTATGAGGACAGCGCCGCATTCCCAGACCAGTCACGAACTCTGATCTGCACCGCTAGTAGATTCTGTGCAGCCCGAGCCGAATTCCAGGATGGACTGACAATTGGCGAGTCCAGCTACAAGTTTGGGCAAAAGCTGTGTGTGAACCCAGTCGATAAGCCAAGCATTCAACGAGCGACAAGGAACCTGCGTGCCCAGGTACTACCTAGATACAGCTGTATACGCGCTGGGGCTGGTACGACGGTCAGAACGAAACAGCTACACGGCTAGCGGTGCACCGATCAGGTCACGCTCGCCCTGTGACCATCTTGAGACACGTAAGATAAGGTGCAGGAGTCAGAAAATCATACGTATTGTACAGGCAGACAATAGTTGCGAGAAAGGAGTATGTAATAAAGTGCGATTGATTGACTGCGCATAAAGTTTCAGCGGCTGCAGAGGCAATAGTAGTGAGAACGTCATCTCTGCAGATACCATAAATCGAGACTGCTCCGATAACTGCGCATGTTAAGGTACAGGTTAAGGTGTATGAAAGGATGTATCCTGTGCAGTGGGGGAACCATAGTGTGGTGGGGTTACTGGGACAATCAGACTCGTACATGGAGCGAAGCAGGCAGATCTGAGATGGCCAAGACTCATTTCCCGTCAGGACTGGGCAGGTGGATAAAAGGTACCTGAGCTTTTGAGTATATGTGAGGTGGTAGTGAGATGAGTGCGGAGGAAATTGTCGACTTGTTGCGAGGGCTTTCAGCTCAGACCTCGGTCACACTTTGAGCCGCGACCACAACAACAACTCTTTACCTCTTTCGCCCTCTCCATCGACGACCGTCGAGTGAGATACAGGGCCTGCGGATCATTTCTTATGATCTTAGTAATTATCGGGATTATGCTGCGTTGCTACTGGAATCGTTTGATGTGCGCAGCAAACAAGCCCTTCCACGCGGCCCAAAGAGCCAGGTACAGTATCGTATAGTGCCTTGTACACGCAAACACCAGCCACCATCGTGAGGATGCTGAGTCAATAGCTCCGGCGTGATCACATCCAAAAGATGCACACCAGGATGACTTTGGCCCCCAGTCGCGGACATCCGCCAGCCGGGTTCATGAGCTTCCACGACTTCTTCTCCTGCCAATCTCGAGAGGTCCAGATCTCCAATCTGATCTCCATCAATATCAAGGAGATGAGATGTATAGCGCTATACCAGCCCCAGCCTGGAGCATCATTCGTTCATGCTGGAAGACATCTCACTTGCCATTTACCCCAGCACCCCGCAATTGTCTTGGGAAATTTCCGTCGACAAAGCCAATCTTACTCAGAGGTTCACCTCCATGATAGCAAAGACTATATAATAAGGCGATGGAGCCAATCTCGCTGGATAGCTGACTGCCACTGCGTCTTCTAATCAACTCTGAAGATCATAGTAATGCGCCGCTCATAGAAGCCACGAAACTACCGCACCGGTTGGTCACACGTACAACACGATGATAAGACACCAATCTCTAGGAAGTGAGACTCTCCAAGTCTGCTCGGTGGCTAGAGTCTCTCCAGAGCTGGTGTGGGGCAGACAGGCAAACATCGACCGAGCCATCATCGCATAATATCCCTATCCACCACTTGCTCGATACCTTTCACGCCCATGTATGAATGATCGCGGTCCGTATTTGCCGCTGAGAACATCCCGCGCAGCAAAGAGCTAATCCGACCTTCATCCTTCGCTTTCTGAATGGGATAGAGCTTGCCCTTCTTCGAGTAGGACTGCAGAGCGGCTAGTAATTGGAAGTGCCGGCCGAATTAGGTGTGGTCGACTTTAGATCTTTCAGTCTCATCCATTTCTCTCGTCTCCTTCCCCGTTCGCCAGAAGTTATGTAAGTATTCCTTTCATCTCACTGTTTTTTGGTTCTGCATACCATGATAGGAGCTTCCAGACACATGTTCCTCGTGAACGCCAAGAACGGAGACCTCAATCGGGCTATTGCTGCTTTTACCACTGCGGGAGTGAACTGCCTGATGTGTGTTATTCTGATTGCGCGTATCGGTATACGTATGGCAGAAATCACCAAAGGCGACAATGACTAAGAGCCTGTCGGTATCAAGGTACCAGCTGCTCCTCACCTGGCCCGGTAGGTATCGTCATTTTCCTCACACTACTCCGTACCCATCTCGGCTGAACTCTGTTGGGGTATGCGCGCTCCTGGTCTCCTCGACGAATTCAGTGACGACATCAGAGGAATGGAAGGGAGTTTTGGTGGGAGCTAGAATGAATACTGAGAGAATTTGGATGTGAGGTAGCAGAGAAGGGCGCTTGTGTTATCGTTAGTGGACTGAAGGGTTGGCTGATGAGGTCAGAGGTTTAGATGGGCTGGAGAAGGAGGATTCGATATTTTTTGGATGGACAAAAGATTATTTGAGTTCCTCACGCCCTCCGAATGTGATGATTGTGCATGCTTGCAAGGAATAGTCGAATATGAAACGGTTGTAATGTTATGAGTGGGATGACTGATCATGATCAGACATACAGAAGACCTAGATTTGTTCGAGGCTTCAGTTGTTGTCAGGTGTCCGACATTGAGCTTGAGCAGTCCACATCAAGGGCTAGAAGCTGCGGATAACTCTCTCAAATTTGAATCAACGTCGACAAATCCCTACAGACTGAGAAATTGTTCGCATTCAAGTCAGGGGTAAGTAAGGGGTTTTAGTATTAGCGAGTTTCCTTGACCCGGGGACCGATCTTTAAGCCTCGAGGACGTGTTTATACCAGCAACAACCTCACGCCATGGCCAAACAGCCCCCTCCAGAGGCTCAGGAGAGCATTACGAACAGGCGGTTGATACTGTTGTCATTCTGGGCAGTTGCCGTGTTTCTGGGACTTCCAATATGGTGGAAGACGACGACAGTATATCGCGCGCCTCTGCCTTTGCAGCCAATGCTGGACTGGGCGGATGGCAAGGTAAGTCGAGTATCTGTTCCCAGCCTAATTGGTATAGTACTGAGTCTATACAGATCTGCAGGCCTACGTTCCCGCTCAGAATCGCCGTCGAGGCTCCATCCCTGCCGGCGCAAGAAGCTCAGCATCTCCTCCGGACCACACAGCACGCTTTGGATGATCTCAACGATTTCTCGGCTCATCATTTGCGTCTATTGCTTGCGGATCGCGTTCAAAATGGCTCTATACAGTATCGAGAAGAGAAGGAAGATATCGCACTGACTATACGTCTACTCCTGGGCGAGGGCAGATCGACGCCTCAAGCAGAGTTGCATCAATACAGCCCGACACTTGACGTCTACTACTCGCCGAATCAGATTCCGTCCTCCTCATCAACGGCTTCTCCGCTTGCGAATTTTATTGCGAACGAATTACAGGCTATGTTCAATGAAGAGCAGGCATCTTTGGCATACTTGTTGGCATCGACAGCGTGGTATACATCTGGGTTGAAGAAGATCTCCCCAGAATTGACAGAGCTACTGGCCAAGCGAAAGACGAGGTCCTTCAAATATGCTCCTACATATCATCTCACGTTCTCCTTGTTCACGCCCACCTCGATCCCCTCTGATTGGGACATTGAGGGTGCTCTGGCTGCATATATCGCGCCACTTCTGGAGTCCTTCTCGTCTATTAGCAATTTCACAGTGGATAGTCAAGTCCAGCTGTATGCTACACCCTCTCCGTCCATCTCAGGACCAGAATACGACGCTGAAAAGGGTGTCTGGACACTCAGGAGAGAGGATTTGAGTGGTTTCATCAATGCCGCTGAATGGCCTCTCAGTCCCAGCATCGGAGCAGGGCCTACCATCAACTTTGCACTTTACGTTCCAGCCCAACACCAGTCGCCTCTTCTGATCGAGGACAACGGTGGCAGCAGCTGGTTAGTTCCACAGTGGGGTGGGGTGCATATTCTCAACCCATCTGGCGACTTTCCCAGGAAGCTGTCACAAGAAGACATGCGCCAGGCAATGCAGACATTCTCGAATCAGTTATTGTCGCTTCTTGGGGTCCCACAATCGCCAAGCTCGTTCTCTTTGCGTATGGCCACCCTGACACGAGTACACGCAGCCTCATTGATATACACGGCATCGTCAACGCTTGGTGCGCTCGCCCGTCTGACCAAGACGTTACTTTCGATTGCGATACCTGACACAGTGGCGACGGATGTCGAGCAGACAATCAATCACCTGCAGCAGGCATGCACTGACCTGAAGGACGGCCGATTTCATGCCGCCCTGGAGAACGCAAGGACAGCAGAAGCTGAAGCAGAACGCGCCTTTTTCGATCGCAGTATGGTGGGCCAAGTCTACTTTCCTGACGAGCACAAGGTAGCAGTGTACTTGCCTCTTCTAGGTCCTGTGGCCGTACCATTGGTGATGGCAGCAATCAAGGAGATTAAGGCATGGCGCGCTAGAGGCTCTTGACCTTTGATTCGGATCGAGCAATTCGTATATGGTGTCGAAGTCGGTAAATTTCTGGCAACATGACTACGAATCCCAGAAGTTCATCAACCTCGAACTGAATTTGAAATGGTTGAGGGAGATCAAGAGTGGGATACCAGTCTCAGGATTTCGTGTCGGCCAATGAGGCTATTCACAAAGGCCGGCGAGCCGAGAGGGTCTTACACGATGTGCCCCGCTTTCCCGGGCCGATGGAATACCATGTCCGGTCGAGCCTCGCGTACTCATACCTGGACACAGGCTACTTATCGTTCCTGTGCTTACCTGCACCGCAGCAGAGACGGTTACCTCTGCGTTCCTTCAATCTCGCCCGACTAAATTGCTTCTTACTCTGTGTCCATTGCATTCTTGTTGGGCTCTATTCCTGGCTTGCAAGAAGCGAGTCGCTGTCGCTCTGCATCGAGAAATCTGCCAATTGAATACCCGGCTCAGGTATCAAACAGAACAGAGGTTTAGCTCTATTTGGCTTACCGCTGTTGTGGATCCGCACCTATCTGCGGGGTATTTGGAGGGGCACAATCCAAGGTCTAGAGCAGGGGTAGGGCGATAAATACAACAACGAAGCTGCGTTCTACACTGGTCTTCTGCTGAAAATTTAACACCGTACCGGGCCTCAATCTCTCTTCACTAAAATAATTCAGTCCCTTCAATAATGCCTATCGCCGCCCAAGCCACCGAGACAATTAAGTCGTCCCTCGATAGCGTCACCTCTAATCCTAAATCTGGTCTTCAAGGTCTGGTATTCGTTGCCGTTGACAAGAATGGCAAAACACTCGCCTCTCACGCGTCCGGAAAACGTGCTTTGAATTCGGATGATCCAATGACCATGGATACGGTCTTTTGGATTGCCAGTTGCACAAAGATGATAGCTACTCTGGCTTGTATGCAGCTCGTTGAGCAAGGGAAACTTTCACTGGACGATCCAAAGGTTCTTTACAAGCTTTGCCCGGAGATTGAGAAGGTGAAGGTATTGCAAGACGGGAAACTGGTTGACCGGAAAGGGAATATCACGTTGAGAATGCTGCTGTCTCACACAGCTGGATACGGCTACGAGTTTTTCAATCAACGACTCGCTGATTATGGACGTGCTGGTGGTAACGACGTCAAGGGAGCAGGCTACGAGGTTTTTTCGGGCGATGAACGTGACATCCTCAATCAACCGCTAGTCAATCAACCAGGCACAGCGTGGGAATATGGCGTATGTGCTTGTCTCCCCACCTCCTCTCACCTTTCACTAAAAGCACACCAAGATCAACATCGATTGGGCAGGCATAGCGCTCGAACGAGCCACAGGCATGACACTGAACGATTACTGCCAAAAGAACATATTTGAACCTCTCGGCCTCCAGAACATCTCCTTCTTTCCTTCTCAACACATGCGCGATAACATCACTACCATGCTTCAACGTGCCCCCTCGGGCGAAACGACCGAGAGAGACCACCTCTACCGCCGTGCCCTCCTCGCTTCTACCGATCATGAGAAGAAACACATCTTCAATTCCGGCGGTGCAGGCGCTTTCGCCAAACCAGCTGAATACTGCCAGATCCTCGCCGCCCTCCTGAACGACGGCATCTCTCCCACAACAGGAAACCGCATACTCAAGAAGGAGACGGTAGATGCGATGTGGGAGAACCAGATCCCTCAATTCCCTGATTTCGCCAGGCAGAATCTGCAACCTGCCAATCTCACTCTCGCCAATCCGGCGCCAGAATTCTACCCGCAGGGCGGCAATCCGCCGCAGGGTTGGGGCTTGAGTTTCTTCCTCACGATACAGGAAGGAGAGACGGGGAGGGGCAAGAACACGGCGTGGTGGGCGGGTATCAGTAACCAGTTTTGGTGGTGCGATCGGGAGAAGGGTGTGGCGGGCATGATCTGCGGACAGATCCTGCCGTTTGGTGACGAGCATGTTTTGGGCCAGTGGATCGCGTGTGAGAAGGCTGTCTATGATGGGTTGGAGAAGTAGGTAGACCTACGGTTTGTGTGTAGGTTCATGGTATCCTTGCCATCATCGAAGGCCGATTGTCCCAATGAAGAAACCAAGACACTTTTCCGAATTTACTTTTCTCTACAAAGTATCTACAACGACTCCCAAACACCGGGCGATCTACCATGACACCTCATTATCTCATCATCCCTATTCTCAGGGATCACTACTTCCCACCCCTAATAATCTCCTTCAACACGGCACTCTCCCCCGAACTCTCCACCATGCCCACGAAGCCCCCCTCCCTCCTCCCCTCCCTCTCCAGCAACTCCCTCGGCCTACCAAACTCCACAACCTCGCCCCCACCAAGCACAAGAATGCGATCAAAATCGACAATCGTGCTCAACCTGTGCGCAATAACGAGCAACGTCGAGTCCTGGAATTCCTCGCGGATACTCCTCTGGATAAGTGCGTCGGTTGTCTTGTCGACAGCGGAGGTGGCCTCATCGAGGATCATGATTTTGGGGCGGGCGACGATGGCGCGGGCGAGGCAGAGGAGTTGGCGTTGGCCTTGGGAGAGGTTGAGGCCGGATTCTGAGATGGGGGAGGCGAGGGATGCGAAGGGGTTTGTGTTTTTCTTTTGTTTGGGGGTCGTCGCTGGTGGTTTTTTGGGCGAGGCTTCGGAGGAGGAGGAGGAGGAGGAGGAGGAGGAGTCTTCGCCTACTTCAGCTTCCAATGTTGATGCGGCGCCGGACGTGGCGCCGGATGTGGGTGTTGCTGAGTCCAGGAGATGCACGCGTCGGAGGGCATCGCGAAGTTCTCGCTCGGAATGCTCGTCGAAGGGATCGAGATTGGATCTGACGGTGCCGGAAAATAGGACTGGATCTTGAGGGATGATGGCGATTCTACTCCTGAGATCGTGGAGTTTGATCTTGGAGATGTCGATGCCATCGATGTGGATACTTCCTTGCCTTGCTTCCAAGAATCGGAACAAGGCCAGTGTGAGAGAAGACTTTCCAGAGCCAGTACGTCCGATGATTCCGACGCGCTCATTCCGTTCGACGCCGAAAGACACGCCTTTCAAGACCGATGGCAAATCTGGTGCGTATCCCACTGCCAAGTCGTGAACTTCCAGACGTCCGTCAGTGGGCCAAGCGGCTGGCACGTCGACTCCACCTTCATCTTCGGTCACAATTTCGGAATACTCAATGATCCTTTCTACTGCATTCATGCCAATCTCAACCCCAACGAAGTTTCGGAGGAACCAAGTCACCGCCTCAGTGTATTGAAGAGTAAACCCGAGCGCGAACCCTCCAAGTGCAGCATCCAAGCCTTTCAAGCTCACAATAAGTGCGGCGACAATGACGCTGAATACGGCACCAATGACATTGAGTCTCCAGCTGAGCCATCTGTTCAGCAGCCATTGGTAGTACAAGCTCTGAGCGTGGGTGTCAACCCGGCCGAACATGTTTGTAATGTACGTCTGTGTCTTGTCGAAAGCTCGTAGAGTGCTGACTCCTGCGAGCGCAGCAGAGAACAACTCAAAGACGGGCGATTTTGCGGTCGATTCGAGACGTTTGGTCTGTCGTGCCGTAGCAAGGTAGTATAGTGCATATCGACTGCACAAGGTGAGGAGGATAACGGCGGCCAAGATGATATACGGTGACACGATGATACCGGCAATGACAATTCCAAAGACCAACATGGCATTGTACAAGCAGAAAGCAAAGTTGTATGCCTGCTGCGAGTCCACTTGGTTGAAATCAGCGGTGAATCGGTTGAGAATCCGTCCGACTGGCATTGTGTCGAGCCAGCGTAATGGGGCGCGCAGGACAGCATACGTAAGCTTGTCAAATAAGGTACGACTGGCCTTTATGCTTCCATAAAACACCCTAAACATCATGTCAGTGTTCTCCTCTTAATTAAGTCTGTGAAGCAAGAGGCATAGCCTACCAAAGATAACGAAGGCTGCCTTCGATACAGATCGCGACTGCGAACCCTAGGTAAAGGGCCAAGTAGAACTTCAAGTCTGCGATGGCATCTCTGGCTTTGATCTCCGAAGCAGTATGGGCAGCGAAGAAATCCTGTTTGACAAAATGCGCCTTGAAAAGGGATTCACTTTTGTAGTTCTCCGTCCATAACCTTAGCACCCAAGAGCGTCCAAGGAGCAGACCTTCATAGCCTCCGAATGCGATGGCGACCACGAGCCAGAATGGCACCCCGCCGCAGGCGTTCAGGTATGCTTTGTAGATGGAGAATTTGATCCATCCAGTCTCTCTTGCTTCTTCCTCAACGAACTTCTTGGGCGCCGCCTTATTACCGGCTGGGACTGATTCGTCAATGATGTCTGATTTGGCGCTCGATTGCGAGTAAGATCGCTTCTTTGCTAAGCCATTAGCAGCAAAGCTACTGTGTCGCCTCGCGGTGGTGCTGCTTCCTCGATTTTGGATGGAGGCGAATCGAGCTGCAGCACTTTGATCTCCTTCTTCTTCGCCATCCTCATCATCGATGATAGTTTCTAGTTCCCCAGTTTGTTCAAGCTCGGTTACTGAGCCGGCATGAGTGACAGTGCCATCCCCAAGATGTACTTCATATTTGGCTCTTGGAAGTACCAGGGATACATGGTGAGTCACCAAAATCCTTGTCCTACCTTTGCAAATGTCTCCAGTCAAGGCATTTTCGAAAATGTGTTTTCCGACATGTGCATCGACCGCAGAGAAGATATCATCGAGTACGAGGATACCAGCGCGAGAATAGAGCGCACGAGCTAGTGTTATGCGCCACCGTTGTCCGCCTGAAAGGTTTATGCCGTTAGCACCTATTTCTGTCTCATGCCCGTCTGTCAATATTTTCAGGTCCTGCTCGAGTGCACATGTTGAGATGACCTGGTTGTACCGTTGCTCGTCGAAAGGAAGTCCGAACAGAACGTTGTTCTTCAAGGTTGCGTTCTCGATCCACGGCTGTTGGCTCACATAGGCCAAGGCGTTGGCAAGGATCCAATTGCCTTTGTTTGCCCTGTCATCACGACGCTCTTCCATAGATGGCGCCAGTGGTACTGTAATCGTCCCCTCAAAGACTTCCACTTCCCCAAGAATTGCAGCCAAGAGCAAGCTCTTTCCACTGCCTGTTCGACCGCTGATTACTGACAATTCACCGATCGGAAGCGTAAAGTTGACATTACGAAGAGTGAAAATTTCCTTGTCCTCGGCCTTCTCTGACGGCCATGAAACAGAGACATTCTTGAAGGAAATTTGGTCCCCAGGAACTGTGACTGGGACTTTCTCTGGACCATCCAGATATTCGCCAATCCGTTTCAAGCTAACGTAAGCATCTAGCATATTGGTGGTGAGTTCTGGTAACCATGCTAAAGTCCCTTCGATCTGACCTAGGATGGAAATGGTCGTAAAAGCGATTGATGGAGGCAAGCCTCCGTGGATCAAAGCGTAAACGATGATGCAAACAGCGGAGAGCAAGACCGGACCCGTGAGCCAAACCATGATCAGAACAACATCGTAGAGAAAGCTTTTCTTCAGTGCCTTCAATTCGTCTTCTCGGACATCCATAATTCTCTTTTGCCACTGGCGCTCCAGAGCAGCAAATTTGATCTGACGAATTCCACCTAGTGCCTCGTTGATGACTGCCAGTTTGCGATCACGCTGCTCCATGAGAATTTTCTGGCCATGGGTGTATTTTTTGCTGAAGTAAATGTTAACTGGCATTGTCATGAGTTGAAAAGCAATTCCCGAGACCAAAGGTATCCAGCCTAGCAATTTGCCCAGGAAGAAAAAGGAGAGAGTGAGTCTCGAAATCGCCCCGAGAAACGTGTTCATGACTGTGGCAAATTGGGATACTCTTGTGGCATCGACGCCAATCAGGTTAACTACGCCTTGACGTGTCTTGTTGATACTCTCTTCAATGTCCTGGGCACTAGTATCCGGCTTTTCTGGTCGAGCTTGAGGTTGAGCTTGGTCCACTTCTTCCGGATCATATTCTACAGCAACCTCGTCCTCTTTAGCTGCAACGACTCCTTTGATGTCCTTTCGCCGCATGGATTTGGCGAAAATAAGGCCACTCAATTGAGCTCGGATGGATATATTCAAGCTATAACAGATCCACCACATCCAATTGTTGCTGAATCCGCCCGCAGCCACAAAGATTCCCAATCCTGCAACCCAGAAATAGGCCTCATTTGCGATGTCGGCTCCAGAGTCCCGCATTTCGAGTAGTCGGAGTAATCTGTACATGGCGTACTGAGGCGCAACCATGAGCAGAGCATCGACAACTGTGACAACGTGCTGCCTCCAGATTTGTACCCAGTGAGACCAAAAAAGGGCTTTCAGAACTGTTCCATGATGTTTGACCTTTTCGTAAGAATCGAACAGCTGTCGGGTACGAAAATGGTGATCCAAGGTCGGCAGATCGTCGTACTCCAGCTTCTTTCCTTGCGCTGATAGCGCGAGGATACTAGAGGGCCAGGAATATGTGTATCCCATGAAGGCGGACACTGACCAGCATCCGTCTACTGGTTTGCCTTGGAAGAAGAGCTCAGGTCTCCGGGGATAGGTAACGCAAATGACGAAGCCGCATACCGAAAGCACGGCATTAGTGGCTGTGAGCGAGTAATTGGTCCGTGGAGTGGAGTATGAGCCGTTGGAGATGAAATACACTGATAGAGTGTGAAGAATGGCAGTCAGCAGAAAACAGATTGACTCGGTGAGAGTGAGATTGTAAGGATAAGGCTCTCGCAGAACTTGTACCCTCAAGAGTGCGAGTAGAAACTGTTTTGCTTTATCAGATTCGACCCGACTTTGAGACAGATTGCCAGTTCAAGCATACCCATACTGCCACTGCAAACCAGCCATCTTCCAAAGCACTTCCTTCCAAAGCTTGAGGCGTGTCAAGAGTGCCCAAGACTGCATTCGCAATCGCCACGCCAAGTCCTGCACTCGTCACTGTTGTAGCGAGCCAATTCTGCACGTTATTTGAGTAAGCCTGCTGACTTTCGGGAGTTGCAACGCCATCCTCGTCCTCGTAAAGCTCCTTCTTGGTGTTCTTGGACCAACTGGAAAAAGACGAGGTGGCAATGATGGTGAGGAGCAAGACGGCAGCGGTGATGGCAATGTGCAGAACCAAGAGAAGTGGCAGGGCCATAATGGATAGTTGAAGCTTTCTTCAAGCTGCAAGAGGCTGATGGAGATCTTCACCCTTCAGACTAGGCGAGTAGGGAGCTGGAAAAAAGCCCGCGGGTTTGTGGTGTTGGATGACTTGTCGATGGCCGAACACTGCTTCCAACAGGAGAGATGGTCTGAAGTTGAGAGCTCTTCTTGACGAAGATATGAAGAAGCTCTGCAAGCGATGGTCCGTAGACGGATACTGCCCACAAGAGTCATCGTGAAGCCGCACCGGCATTATGCCGAGTCCCTGCAGCTGCGAATCCCATACCCATACCCATACCCATACCCATACCCACACCCACACCCACACCCACACCTATATCCATACCCATACCCATACCCATACCCATACCCATGGCTGCTTTCTGCCTGGTAGGACGATAACGAAAAGCGTCCAATCTTTCCTTCTGAATTGTGTTGCGGGGTAGCACTACCTCCGTACTAGGACGGAGGAGGGGGAACATTGCTGCACCTGTTTTCGCCTACAATTTCTCTCATCGGGATCCTACACTGCACAGAGGATTCTTGCGATGCCTGACTTCCCGGATATCTGCGGCAGGCTTCTTCAAGGCAGCCGTGGGTTGGTCAGCAAATCTGACCGTTGCCTCGATATCGAATTCAAATGCAGGCTGTCAAACCCATTTTTCACCCAACAATGACTTCTTTCTCGCGGCAGAACGACCGAGAAGTGTACCCCTCCACGAATTCTGGCTGCCTATGCAACGAAGCTACCCGACCAAGCTGCGGACTGTCCATCAAGCATGCAATCTGCATTGTCACTGGAGGAGGAGGGGCCCCACCGTGATGAGACCGAGATACCGGTGCCTGGACAAGCTAGAGGGTGGACTTGGTTGTATTCTCGATGACTCCTCTGTGTGGCATGCATACGGTTGGCGCCTCAGAGTGCTCATGCTCATACTCTGTCTTGGAACGCCACGTCTGGTAACGTGTCAATTTTAGGTTTCATCAGGATTTAAGCCGCATAAGGGCAATCTATTAAATTGTCTAGAGTGTTGATAGCCGACATCTCGACAACTGACTAGCCCGAAAAGCTTCGGGAAATTGCTTTGGCTTGGAGTCTCAAGAATACAAATTCAATTCTCATCGTTCAGACCGGTAATGTACGACACAGCCCCCTCTCTTCAGTTGGTCCTCAGTGTCCAATTCTGCGCAGCTTCGGCAAATCCATTGAGACTTGGATGGGTTCGAACCGCCTCCAACAAGAAAAGATTCGCACATAATACTCATATCTCGAACGACAGCTGAACCATCAATTCTCCGACGTTGTCAAGCGTGGAACGACGTCGCCCCTTTGGTGGAACAGTGTGGCTTTCTAGCACCGCCAGATATTTATCAACAACGAATCCGAATCGAGAGAACTCAAAAGGCAACGGCACCTATGTAACTGGACTATTTACTGAACTGCAAGCCAGGCGTAAGGATGTGAGTTTCTGAGAAGAATTGTAGGCAAAAAACAAGAATGCAATACCTCGAATTGCTCTCTACAAGGGTGAATGCCTCCCATCGTAAACCGGCCTCAGAAGGTTGCATTATTAGGATGTGCTCGGATCGATTCATCTGTCGACTCGCTACTTTCGATAAGGCACATTGTGAAACCAATTTGGTAACTCCACCTCATAACCGACCATTAACGTAGACCAAACGCTAGAACCACGCGCGAGCGCGACCAAACGCTGTGGTATTTCAAGACCATCGAAATTCCCATTCGAATTCCTCTAAGAGTCCGGATCGTTATCAAGTTGCTACCGTGTAACTCACGTATGTTAGGGCTGCGCGGATGTCTTCCAGGTACCCCACAGTACCATATCTCAAACGCGAGACAATACAGTATATAGCTACTACAGCAACTTCATAAACGATCGTTCAAATCAAGTTGTTCGCTCCTCAAGAACTGGAACATTTACGCCAACACGAGCGAGATCCTCTCCTGCTCCTGGCGCTTAGCATCTTGAGCGCACATCGCTAGGGTGACTTCTGGGCCACCAGTTTTCTGTGACAGACGTGGCGCACGAGTTTCCCTCTCTTCAGGATCAGGACGCACAAAAATTCAAACTCATTTGCCATCTAGCAGACTCGATCAAGATGAAGAACTGCCACATGCTACTGGCCTTGCCGCTGGCGGCCTCTGCTGCTGTAATGAAGATTGGTACGTCTGTTTCTTTAATGGGCTTTTGGTCAGAGCGCGAGGATAATTTCACCGCGCATGGCTGACTACCGTCTTAGAACCTCGACAATTTGATCTGGGAGCTGCCTTCAGCGGCATCGCTGGGACCCTTGCCAATACGTTTGGACCCAAGCCAGTGAAAGCTATTAAGATCCAGGAGCTCACACCGCGGAATCCGGCCGCGAAGAGGATCCGAATTACATGGGGGCCGTACATGATCAAGGGCACGAACGTATGTCACAGCTCCATCACGTTCAGCCTTTCCACCTTGATGTACATATAAACTGACACGTTGGATATCAACAGAGCACATCCAAACTCGGCAACTCGCCATCGATGGATGGCGGAGGAACTGGCTACATGTTCAAGACTGACAAGGACTTTCCCACCGACATAACCCTCCTAGACGGCATTGTCGAGATCCACGACAAGGAAGGCAAACGACTCACGCTCGAACAAAACATCTACACCCACCACTTCCTCATGTACGACATGGGAAAACCCCAAAAGCCAAGCTTCACCTGCGAAGGCCAACAAAAGATCCGCTACGTGCCCATGCCCGGCTCTGTGATCATGGGCGGCGCCTCAGAGGACGCCGAAGCCCACTATTCCACCACCACGGTTCTACAAGGCAAGAAAACAGGCTACTACGCCAAAAAGGACACCCCCATCGTCGCCAATATCGACATCGTAAACTCGAACAAGGAGGACGTGGAGGTCTACCCGAGCGCGGACATGGAATACCTCGCCGGTCTTCCAGAGGGCTACCTCGACGCCTCTCCCGTCTTCCTCCCCGTCACGGGCTGCGACCCCAAAGACCTCGTCCCGGGGATCGTGCAAACACCAGAGGGCAAGTCGAGCTGGACGCTCAACAGCACGGGCATCGTGGCGAGCGAGGACGCCATCCTCTTCGTGTTCAGGGGACACATGCACGACGGCGGTGAAAACATCGATTTAAAGGTCAACAACGAGTTGGCGTGTGACTCGCGCGCTGTCTACGGGGGCAAGGGACATGTGGGCAAGACGTCCGATGGGAAGACGTGGGAGACGATTGGGGATATGAAGACTTGTCCTGAGGGTGTTGTAGTGAAGAAGGGGGATAGGATTTCCATGAGCGCTAGTTATGATTTGGTTGCCCATCCGGCGTGAGTTCCCTTCTCCTTCCTTCCCCCCTTCTACCGTCCCTTCCTTCACCTTCTCCCTACCCTCCCTCCCTCCCTCCCTCCTTTCCAGCTCCACCAGCAATAACCCACTAACCTGCCCTTCCAGTCGCGAAGGCGGACACGGCGGCATGTTGGGCGACAAATTTGGTAAACTGATGGGCGGCGATTCGGGACACGCAGAACAAATGGCCGTCATGATCGTCTACGTTGCTCCTTTGGGCCCCGGCAAGTAAAAAAAAAAGATGGCTTGCTTGGTATCCGCTCTCGTTGGACCGGGTTGTAGAGCCATCACCCCCGTTCGTACGTAAATAGATAACGTTGATGAAGCTTTTCTGACCCCCTTTTTTTGCGTTCAGCGTGGAAGTGGATTAACGGGTGCTGCTGTCGGTCTATCGGTCAATTATTTTGTAGATGAGGTACGCATAACCGACTCAATTCTTTTCGTATTTACTTGTCTCGAGTTTCTCATTCTCGGTATTTCCGCTCTTCTCCTTATTTTTGGGGGCGGGGGGGATGAAGAAAGTATGGAATACCAATGTTTTGTTGAGGCGATTGTAAGAGCTTGGCACAACTGTAATGTGTTGGTGTACAGCTTGATACGAAAAGTGATAAATACGGGGACCCTTTTGATATGTCACAACGCTAACGCCTCACTATCCTACTTTACTGATTGGCTTCTTGATTTTATGTATTCATTAAGGTTTAGACAATTATCTATGTAGTTGAGGGACAAGAAATAACAAAAAAGGAATCGCCTCCAACGTCAAAAAAGGCATTCCATTCCTTTCCATCCGGCATTACTCATAACCGCCATCCATGCGCACTCTTTCCTCGATAGTACCTCTGGGCCTTTTTATCTCACGGGCATCAGGGTAGGCATCCACTCTTGCCTCAATCACGTTCGCAGCAGTCACTACTCGGGCTTCACGCGACAATACGTTCCTCTTCACGGCCACGGGTGTCGCCGTTGATGGTGGACGGAACCTCCTCGTCCTCTTCCTCCTCATCTTCATACTCTTCACCAGTAGCGCGGTGCTCGGCAGCTGGCACCCACATGCCAGAACCGTTGTCCATGGATTGGTCCTGGTGAGAGAGATCAATGCCGTCCCCTCGGATGCGGTTTTTGCGGCGTTGAGACAAGGTGCGGGCACGGGTAGAGAGCTTGGAGCTGACTGCCGCATTTTGCGTGACCCAATTGGTAAGCGCGTCTTCGCAATCTTGGATGATGCTGGACATCATGTTAGCTTTCATCATGATTAGATAAAGAACAGACGTACGCCTTGCTGGCTTCATATCCATCATACGCATTTCGCGTCTCACCAGGAGTCACGGGGGTATCATCGACGAGTTCAAGCAAGTGTTTTCCGTATCCAGCGATGATGGCGAGCTTTTCGCAATGTTCGCGCAAAGCGTCAAATTGATAGGTAAAGGCAGCCTTGAGCTTCTCGCGGGTGATGTTGGACAACTGCGCTTCGGCGACGAGGGATTCGGCTTCGGCGCGAACAAGCTCCTGCTCGAGGACAACAATCTTCGGCGAGTTCGGCTCCTTGTATTTTAGCTGGGCAATGTTGTCGGTGATCTTCTGCTTTCCTGACTCGTTGTTAGTCGAGTCGTGACTCGCAGTGTGGCAGAGTCAGCGTCATGTGCAACGTACTATCTCTGCTAGGCTGAACGGAGACTTCTATGTTACGGATGCTCTTCATGGTGACGCGATATTGGTCATAGCGGTCGACAAACTGATCCTCGAGCTCTCCAATCTCGTAGAGAAGCACGCCGAGCTTGTCGGTGACATCAGACACGTCGTCGTCGCAGCTCTCGCCCCAGATGGACAGTTGCTGGGCTGCCTCCATTCTCTCCCTGCTCACAAGCTCCATGCTGCGCATCAGGTTCTTCTCCATCTTGACCAGCTGTGAGAGCTTCTTGGCGAGATCAGGGCCGAATGCGCCGGCTGTGGATCGTCGGAATGTATGGCCTGTGCGGTCTCGTTAATGACTTTGTTTGGCATGAGAAGAAAGCGAGAAAGCTGGAAGGCCATAGTCTGTTCTACCCACTCCGATCCCAACGTACCGATGCTGGACTTTCCAAAGAACCTGCCAGACTTTGTGGAAGAGGCAGGCGGCGGAGGGCTCTGGATCTGCGAGGCGGTCGGGGCGCGCGACTGGCGCATCGAGTACGTTCGGTGCATATTGGGAGGCTGATTCTGAGGTCGTTCGTAAGTGATATGGAGATGTTCTTGGAGCGAGGGGAGTTGAGAGGTCGGCCTCAAAGGCGGGATGGCGGAGGCTTTTGTTTGTACGGCCGCGGTGACGATGACATACATCAAGCCTCACTGGCAGCCACCAAAACACTTCACCAACCGTCGTCATGAGCTAAGAAGAACCAGACTCGAGCCGCCAGTTCTAGCGCCCTGTCCCCTCAGGAACGAGAGTCCGAGTGACGGTCAACTTGGTCCAGCGACTGAAGCCGAGCCATGGTGGGTGGGTTGATCTGGTCCGGCTTGGGTTGGCGCCAGTACATGTAACGTCTTGTTTTGAGTCCCCGTCCATCCATGACAGCCAGCCGTCGGGGGCCAGCGACATCAAATCGCCCGTCTGCCAGCACTGAAGTATGTATGTACTGGCCAAGGCTGGATGCTGAGGGGCGAAATGAGTAGACATACCCAACGTGAGCTCTCGGTTGGCTCAGATGCCCAGTTTCGCGATTCTTGCATCCAATACCACCAGAGGTCCAATGTTCTTTGAGCCTCCCATCTCTCGAAGGCGGGAGCAACGACGTCCTCGAGACATACTTTGCCATATTTCAACCAAGGTCATCGAGAGTAGAGTCCCCTTCAAAAGCACGATCCAATTCCGAAGCCTTGCAATGCAGCCTTGCGGGCATCCAGACGCCTCATGACCGTTCCGGGCGACGCGTTGACGTGCAAGCCATGCAGAAGCACCATCTCGAGCACCCCGTGTCCTCATCCCAAACCGCACGAGATGGAGGTAAGAGATCCTTCGAGGCGACACTTTCCCTGCTGCGTCGTGATTGGTGTCAGCAGCCTCCAGTTCTGCTCTAGCTCCAGTCAAGCCAAGGGGTTTCGGGTTTCACGGCCGACCATGATGCAGCAGCCAGGTTGATCGCGGATACAGTGCTGACTACCGCCATGTATAGCAGATGCTACTAAGTCCGACAAACTCCCTCTTACGCAGCAAACAGTGCAGACATCTTGACTTTACTCATACAGCAATATCACTGTCGTTTGCCGTTTTGGATCCCCGCCTCCACTCAAATCTCCGACCACGCCGCTCGCGAGCCCCGATTGTCCGCGATGCCTCCGCGCCGCCGTGACGACCTCGTCGACGAGCCATACCGCGATGACCCAGTTGCTGCGAGAAGCCCGGAAGCTCTGAGCGAGCAGGACACTGTTGGCCAGGACGATGCTCTCTCCTTCCTAGGCATGGGTGACGACCCGGGCGGCGATGAGGAAACCGACGGCTCGGACCTCACCACATATCAACAAAAACATTCTTTCCTCCGACATCTTCCACCAAGGTTCCGGAAGTCATGGATAACGATCATGAAGTGGTTAGCTGGTCCACAGCCCCCGAGGATATGGAAGATCAGGCCTTACTTCGAGGAGGTGCAGACGTACCATCTGAATATGCTCGAACACTACTTTCCCAAGAAAGCGCATAAAGTGTGGTTGTTGATCGGCTTTTATGCTCTCTGGCTGTTCGTGTTCAGCATGGTGCTTTGGAAATCAGCCTTCGCTGGAGACATTGCTGGCTATGGGAAGCCTGCTGTGTTGAACTGCGAGACAACGCTTTGGTACGTTCTGGGCACACATCCTTAGAATCACACACTAATTACCCACAGGCGACGAGGAAACAAATGCGGTCTCAATGGAGATCTGTGCCGACCCTTCGATTCTACCGCATACGCTTTCCGATGCCCCGCCAGTTGCTCGCGAGCCATTATATATGACGACTACGTTGTTGGAAATCAGACCGAGAACTATCGCAGTTTAGTGATTGGAGGCCCCCCTGAGGCATCAAAGGACTCGGTCGAGAAGTCCGTTTATCGAGGTGACTCCTTTATCTGTGGCGCTGCCGTCCACGCCGGGTACATTAGTGACGACCATGGCGGATGCGGTGTCATTCGTCTCATTGGGGAGCATTCAAGCTTCCCCGCAAGCAAGCGGCATCAGATCAGTAGTATTGGTTTCGATTCCTACTTCCCGTTGTCCTTTGAATTTGTTCCTGGCAAAGCAGAGAAGTGTGCCGATCTGAGATGGCCTTTGCTGGGACTTTCCGTCACGTTCAGCTCCATTCTCTCGCTCTTCGTAACTTCGCCCGCTATCTTTACCTACTCCATATTCACGGGGCTGTTTTCGCACGTTGCTTTGGTTTCTGATCCGCCGCCAATGTCTAATTACTACAGCCTGATCAGCGTTGCATTTGGACGATTCCTTCCTGCCGCTTTCTGTATTGCCGTGATGTACATGGTCGCCATCAGAAGAACACTCAAAGGGCTGAGAGCTCAGTACGAGAAGACGATTCTGTGGCTCGGTGCTTGCTGGGTTGGATGCCTGAACAATTACACATTCGACAAAATTCCGATTCAACGCTTGACGCCACATGACCTCCAACAACCGGGGGCCATCCCAGCGCTCATCACCGTTGTGCTTTGCATATTCTTCATTGCTGTCGGCCAAGCATGGGGGTTGCGAGTGGAAGGCCTGTTTTTCAAATATCTGGCCATCTACGGGACATTCGTAATATGTCTTCTCCTTTTGGTTGCCGTACCAGACCTCCACCTTAGAATTCATCACTACATCCTCGCGCTCCTGCTGTTGCCGGGTACATGTATGCAGAACCGGCCCTCACTATTATACCAAGGACTACTCTTCGGCCTCTTTATAAACGGCACCGCTCGATGGGGCTTTGATCCCATCATCCAGACCAGCGCCTCGCTTCGTGGCAACGCTCCGAGAGGCACCCTTCTCCCATCACTGTTACCGCCCATCATTCACAACCACGTCCACCATGTCAACATGGCTCCCAACATCACGTTTGAGTGGGAACAACCCGCGGCAGACCTGGGGTATGATGGTATTTCCATCCTCGTCAACGATGTCGAGATGTACAAAGGATACCAAGATGTCGACGAAACTGCCATGAAGAGTTTCACGTGGGTGAGACAGCGCGAGGATGTTCCAGAGTTCTTCAGGTTTGCTTTTTTGAAGGGGAGGGCTCCAGGGGACTATACCAAAGGCGGAACTTGGGATGTCGATGGCGGTTGGAAGCACATGCAACCTGGGCATACCACTTGAGTGGGTGTTGTCTTTTTGGATAGATCGGAGGCTCTTTGGAGACCTAGATGGGTTATGTATTGCTTTGAACAAACGTTTATACCCTCTGTTTCGAGGATCGAGTCTATGCAATGGGGTGGTTCGATCCTTTTCCAGTTGATTCTTTGGATTGGATCAAACACCCTTCTGAATACGGAGAGTATCTACAGTCGTGGTTGAAATTGGGTCTCTCATAAAGTATTGATAATGGAACATAGATTTCTGGAAAATTTTGAGCTTGAGATCGCGAGAAATCCTGCGATGTTGATCCCAAGTTGAAGTGCGAAGGAGGATGCGTTTGTGTGTATCCCGTTGATCTCATGCCGTCTGCATTATAGCCTGGCCCAGCGAGAGCATCACATGTGCATCATACATAGAGGCAGTCAAAGATCCCGGGAAAACTCCCGCCGTAATTTTATAACTCCACAACCTCATCTCCAGCACTGTTGAGAAGGATATAACAATGATGGATCCGCGGAGGCGAGGTCGCGCCGATTGAAGCCTTACAGAGCTTTCTTTCCACCTGCACTTTGCAACATGAACTGCTGGGCTCTACGCCAAACATGCACGCCCCAGCCATAGCCCCCAGTGCCTCCTTACGAACCCACCATTACCATGGCCGATCCCAGACGTTCGTCTTCGTCGTCACAGCCGTCTGCGGCTTCCTTGAAGTTTGGATTCGCCGGTACAAAGGTGGAACATGCGGAATCGAGCTTGCGAGGTCACGACCGCGGAGGGCTCCATGCGACTCCCGGAAATATACCCCAACAGAACCGTGCTGGCTCACTTAGTCCTGCGCCCTTGGACATGAATAAGATGAGCGCAAGAGAAGAAGGTATTCGAGTGTCAAGGACACGCAAAACAGGCGGGTTTCTTCTTGCATCGTCGTTGCGACAGGCAGATAGCACTCGTCGCCAGAAGTCGGACTCGAAAGCTAGGAGCACTGGCAAAGGGAGAGAGGATGTACACCAAAGCACGTCTTTGCGGCCGGCCTCGCCATATGACAGTCCACACCAAAATGGGGCAATACGGAGCTCTCCTCTCGGCCACGTCGTCACCAGTCCGGGACCCTCGTACGGCGAAAGCCAGATCCCACGTCCTTCCACTCCTTTAGAGAACCAGTCCCAGAGCGATACCAGCAGCACAAGAGATGGACTCAGCAGCGAATATACTCGCGTTGGAAACGATTACAATCATGAGAGCCCGTATCAACAACAACCTGCTGGCATCGATCCCGCTCAGATCGTGAACATGGCGCTGAACCTGAGCGAAAGTAGAAGGAGAAATATGACTGCAGGGCAAATAGTGTCTCCCCCGACCACGAGCGGACGGAGAGTATCTTCTGGAATTCCTCTGCCCAGTGCCATGGTTCAAGGGAGCTACACGGCGAATGGGGTGGGAAGTCTTCGTCAGCATCTCCAACAACAAAGGCACATCTCACGCACGCACTCGCCGACCTCTGGCAGGAAGACGCCCAATCAGCGCCACACTTCTACCTCCCACCCATCACCATCGATGCTGGATGACAGCCCTGTCCAGCAAAATACTTTTGATTATCAATATCATGTTTCCGCTGCAACTCTTGCCCGAGCTGAGAAGGCACGACAATACATCGAACTCTCTCTGGAATATCGAAGACTACTGCAATACCTTCCGCCACTCAAACCAGATACGACGGCAGGAAGCAGCACATTTACCACTTCAAGCGTTCCGGGAACCACAAATGTACACCTTCACCGTACCACCACTTCGAACGCCGAGGACAAACACGAGTTGGGCCGAGGATACAACCCGCTCCAGCTCATTCGAAACCGTAAGCTTCGAGCTCGAACGCGAAACCCTCTAGATCCCGATGTAGACCACTGGCAAGATACGGGAGCTGTAAAAGATTGGGTCGATCAGGTGGAGCTTGCATCCCAGCGACATGGCTACCGTCAACCGGACAAAGTCAACCTCCCTCCGTATGCCCCTCTTGATGGGTTTAGAATGCCCGGCGCCACCAAGGATCCCAAGGACATTGGTCATCGCCGGAACGATGGCTCTATTAGCAAGCTGAAGAGACCTCGTCAAGACTGGAGCTTCTCTCCAGCCGAACAACTAGCTGATGCCTACTGGCTTGAGCAAGACGGCAACAAAGTGTCGATTGAAAACAGGATTGGAAACCCGATATATCCCAGATCCTTCTCTACCGAATCCTTGCATCCACGAGCGAGTTATGAAAGTCGTCGAAGCAATTCCAAGTCTATACCAGCATCAGTTGCATCGCACGAGAAGGAAGAAAGCGATCGTGAAAGCCACAAGGGAAGCGAGCGACGACTCAAACGACCGTTACTAGGACATGGTCAGGATGAAAGTCGTGGTCGCTTGAAGCATGTATGGGACAAGGCTAGAGGGCGGTCGCGAAGCTCATCCTTGGGCCATTCCTCTTCCAATGACGATGCCAGTACTCGGGAGAAACGTCCGAAAACTATGTTGCCCACAGGTGATGAAGAAAATGTCGGTACCTTGGAGCGTCAAATGAACAAAATGCTTGATGCTGATCTGGATGATTCGCCGACTTTCTCGCCAGGTACGCCGAACAAGTGGGGGACAGACTTTTCCACTGCTCCTGTACCACGGCATGAAGTACACCCTGCCACACAGCCACAAGAGGAGTTGCTCGTGCCAGCCTCCACCGACATACAGGACTTTGTTGAGCTTGCTGTGCCGAGTAATGGCGCTGCAAGGCACAATAAACGTCCTAGTCGCATACTCGAACATCCTAATGAACCTAGATCATCTTTCGAGGATGACAAATATTCTACCAACCCCAATTCGCCTACAATTTTGCCAACGTCGGAAGTTGAAGTCTCGTCAAGGAGTCGTTCCGCATCTCCAACCAAAAAGCAGAAGAGATCTATCCTGCCATTCATACGCACAGAGGGAAGGCGAGATCATCGTAAGCTGGACAGTGGCGGCTCTTATCTGGACGATAGTGATGCGAAGAGCTCCCGACACACGAGTTCGGAAGTGCCTCCTCCGAAGCCTCGTGGCAGTCTTGACTTCGGCTCGAGCCCGATACGAGGGAAGCCTCTCACCTCTCACAAGACAAACGAAAGCTTCAATGACCTCAGCTCTCGTCCTTCAAGCCGTGGGAGGGACAATCGAGAAGGCAAAGAGCCAGAGTCTGCTGTACGAAGATTTCTGAAGGGCGGACGATTGGGTGAGATGGTCCGTCACGAAGGAGCCAAAGTAGGGGGATATATTCGCAAACGGGATTCGCCTCAAGATGTCGTCGATGAGTTTGTTCACACAGACACAGATTCACTTGAAGAGTCAGATACTGAAGATACCGATGCTAGCAGAACCTTCAAGGAGCGGCCGAATTTGTTGAAACGAACCACCAGCGCAGTAACGGGCAGGAAGGACAAGAGACCGCAGTATCATCTAGATAATCTTCCGTCGTTCAAGCCGACTAATCCCAAAACCTCGACTGGGCCATCAACGCCTTCTGGTCAGGACCAGATATCGCAACAGCCGTTTGCATTGATGACCGGCCGCTCTCCACGGTTCGATCACCTGAAGCCACCTGTACTTGATCTGAGCAATGTCACGTCTTCGCCAGCTGAGAGTCGGGCAGAAATCTATCACACTGCACTCCCAACTCAAGACGACGACGGCCGCCACAGTTATGGTTTCCCTCCTCTGCAACGCAACAAATCTCGCTATGCCGACCGTCTCAAAGCTGTTCTCGATTCTCCCGGCGGTGTTGGACGTGGCGGTCTTCCCATGACGGCGCTTGCCAAGATGCGCGGAGACTCGGACAGCAGCCGACCTTCTCTATCTGACCGTCGACACTGGAGCATCAGCGACAGACCTCGTTCCCGCTCACCATTTCCTCCCCCTACTGCAGCTAAAGCCTCCGTCAGCAGAGCAGACATTGCCCGCGTCAAAGCCTTGCTCCTCAGCTCCGGTATCAAGGCCGCCGAGATCCACCGTCGAGCGTATCAAACCCGCAACCCACCGCCGAAATTCCTCCGCCTGGCAGCCGAGTCCAGCAACGCCTCTTTGCGGCCTGTGCCTCATAAAGAGGAACACGTCCTCGCAGCGCGCATGCTGACAACCTCTCTCGAGAACGAGTCGGTGGCGCTGCAGGAAGACATGGAGCGCTTCAGGGCCCAGACCGTGGAGAGCCTGCGCAAAGACCTCGTCGAGCTGAAAGATGTCGTCGAGTCGTGCGTCGAGCGCGCGCGGAACGAGGGCGACGAGTCTGTACGCTTTGGGGCCGAGATAACGGGTCAACGTACCATTGAGGTCCGGCGCGTCGTTGATGCGCTGGAGAAGCTGGCGAGAGCCAGGAGGAGAAGGTTGAGATGGATTAGGCGGGTCGGGTTCGGTCTTGTCGAGTGGGGTGTCGTCATGGTCATGTGGTGGATTTGGCTCCTCGTCATCGTCTGGAAGGCGATTTGGGGCACGGTTAAGGGGCTTGGGAGGACTGTGAGATGGGTGCTTTGGCTTTGAAGAACTGCTGACACTTTTCCGAACTGAAAGGGAACTGGCCCGTTGTGGTCGTCGCGATTGGATGTTTGTAGATTATGTGTTTTTTTGTCGTTTTTTTTTTGTTGATATTGGGTACTGCGTATGCATAGCATGGCGTCTCTTGGATCTTGCCTTGGATCTTGCCTCGTTTGGTCTTATATCCACGGTTGAGAGTTCCTCTGGGCAATCGAGAATGAATCTATGGTTATTTTCATGACCGAGATGTCGCGGGTGGGGAGACCTTTCAGGAGGGGATATTCTTTGGGGAACGTCTGGATCTAACCTATGTCGAATAGGGCGGTGTCTTCTTTCTTCTCTCATTTTTTGCTCTAGAAGTGTGGTGTGGAAAGGTTGGGCCTAGGGGTTTGATCGGGTCTTGAGAAGAGAATGCATTGTTACATTCACAAGGACCTAGATAGTTTCAGGTGGGATTAGATAGACTCCTTTTCGCACTGCGCTCGTCTTTTGTTTTATCGTTCTTGGGCCCCCCTCACGCGCTAGACGGGAGAAACATTTTGCTGCTCTTGACTTTCATCGCTTTCACCCGACGCTGTGACGATGATGGGACTTTTCTTCCTGGGAACAAGGGACGATTGGGCTCGTTCATCTGGATCTGGCTGGTACTTGGAGAACATCACCAGATTTCTTGGTCGGTCCCTTCGTCACAGGTATCACCATCTACGGGTGTTTCCTCCGCCTTCCTTCCAAAATTCAATGTACGTCTCACGTTATGAGCACTAAAAGTAGTTGCAAGCGCCAGCTCATCAATCCCATCCTGTTCCCGCTCCGCATCTCGAAATCTTGATCTCGTTCTTGAAGAGACGGGAGGCGATGAGGGAGTTCCAAGCTCACCTTCGTCCTTGACCTGCGCGTTTCTGAACCTCGCTCTGGTCCTGCTTGAGACTGGTGGCGAAGAGGGAATCTCAGCCTCGAATTCGGGACGACACCCTGATTTCTTCCTTGACATGGCCAATCTCTGCGGAGGCGACGACGGGACATCTGTCCCTTTCTTCCTCACTTTTCGAGGAGATCTTGCAGGGAACAGCGGAGACGCAGACTCCAAAGAAGAGGGCACAAAGTCCTCTTCGCTGAAGGATCTTCTTTTATGTCTTTTTGGTGTTCCGCGACCTCGGTAGGGAAACGTTCGCGTCCTCGACGATTTTTGTGACGAAGACTTGTCTGGACTGCGCGTTGCTAAAGTGGTGGCGAGGTCGTCTTCTAGATCTGCACTCTCTACGGCAGAATCCTCATTTGCAAAGTCGGGAAATATTGGCGATGACTTCACTGCGGTAGAATGGCGCGTTGGCAGAAAAGAAGGTATCGTCTTCGGAGATGAGGGCTCTTCTTCCGATTGTATGGAAGCCTGACGCTCACTGGGGCCAGCTGGGTGTGATCTATGCGGTGAAGAGAATGGATCACTGAATACGGGTTCTCCTGTCAGCGAGAATGACGACGCTCGACTACTGGCCCGGTGCTCCGAGATATTGCTCGATCCCATTGAGGAATCTGGATCGGGCGAGGAAGAAGTGCCATGCACAGCTGGTGTTTGCACAACTATTGTAGAGGGAGCTTGACTACCTGGAAGAAGGCCCACGGTGCTCATTCGCGGTATTGGCAGATCCGAAGTACCGGGTGTAAAGCGGTCGTCAGGAGAAATTGGACTCTTTTGAAACAGATCTATATCATCAAAATAATGGGATTTCGTGTCGGTAGGTCCTGGTCCACTTGATAAAGCCAAATTGCCGCCGAACTCTGGCCTCTGTATGAGCGCCATAGACGAGGCTGAACCACTGGATATGTGCTCCAATGGATCACGTGGAGAAGAAGAGTAACCATATTCAAGTGAAGTCTTGTGACCATCCAACATCCCAATCAACGCCACAGACGAAGCTGAATTAATGGGCAGATTCTCTTTTACCTTGGGCAGACAGGAAGTGATCTCGCAATTTGCAAGAGCATGTCGAGTTGTCTTTAGCAAGTGGCGAGACGGACCTTCAAGCCATAGTCTTGATGAGTATGAATCGCCGAGAGCGTTGGAGTCAGTACTATCTTGCACCCAAATCCCCGTGGGACTTTTCGGAGGCAGCAAATAAGAGTCTGAAGCACGGTCAGCTTTCAACGACTGGCACAAGGCAAAGTTATCAGACCGTTGCTACTGAAGTCCGAGCCTAGATCGTTCCCCTTGAAGATAGACAGATGATGCTGCGCAAAGTGTATCCTTTCGTCCATGCATTTGTCCGGCCAGAAACATCATACGCGAGATCAGGGGAAGCAACACCAGGGAGGAAGAAAGATGCTTACTAACGTATACCGCCGTCATCTCTGCCTCCCCAATCGCCTCCTCCACCTTCACCCATCTCAACGTCGCCATTGCCCTTTTCTCTGTTGGCTCCTCGCCCCTTACCTCCAGCCCCTCTTGGTCTCCTGCCCCGGCTGCCCTTGCCACCCCCTCCTTTAGGTCCACCATCATCCATATCGAAGTCTCCATCTCTATCCGTTGCTCCACGTCCGCGCCCTCTCCCGCCTCGACCATGCATATTGGTGTCGCCGTCTCTATCTCCTCTTGCGCTTCCCCGGGCCCTCCAACCCCCTCGACCTCTGGGCCCACTACTACGTATGTCGATATCGCCATCTCTATCGTGTCTTCCAGAGCCACTGTGCCCCGTCCGACCACCACTACGGCCTCCTCTGCTTCCTCGACTCCCTCTCCCTCCTCTCCCTCCTCGTCCACCACTCCCTCCATGCACACTACCAGTATCGGCCCCGCTCATATCATAGTCCCCCTCAGAATCTACGCGAGGTGTATGAATACCGGGTGTCCTACCTCTCTGCCATCGTCCATCTGCAGTGCCACCGCGCCCTCCTCGACGACCATCAGCGCCATTTTGGTCTACTTGGAAACCACCTCTATTGTCCTTGTTAGCGCGTGAGCGCAACTGGTGGGGAGAATCACGAGTCCAAACGTCCCGTGGCTGCCTTGGTGGCTTCGGAGGCGCGGGAGTGCCAGTCTCTTGAGGATCAAATTGCTTTGCGTTCTTTTTCCAACCGCTTGAGCCGAAATGACTACCACTTCCTCCATCATTACCAAGACGTCCTTGTGGACTGCTATCCCAACTGTTATTGCTCTGGGAGTATCTTTCGCCCTCGGTTTCGTTATCGTTGCGGTACCTGTTGTTTCTCGGTCCATGAGGTGCTTGGGATGGGGTCTCACGGTTCGACGAGTCCATGCTGATATCGCCTTCAGGATCGACCACGAGTGGAGTGTTCCTGCCGCTGTTGCTACCTTGAGGCCATGCTGCACGGTCTCTTCCACCCGAGTTTCTCCCGCCCCGATTCCCACTACCTTGGTAGCCCGTCCCTTGGTGCCCACCTCGAGGATTGGGGGTAAAATCGATTTGGTCTGTTCTTCTCCTCGTAGAATCGTTTCCAAAGGGCGATGAACCTGAGTAAGCATCTCTCCTTCCTTGATAACCACCGCCTCGTGGTTCCCGTCTTTGGTAACCGGTACCTTGATCTCCTTTTCTTCGATCTCCGCCCCTCCGATCTCGACCGTCTTGGTTTCTATCTCGGCCATTAGACGTGTTATCTCCCTGGCCATTGTGCCTATCAGTAGAGTTTCTCAGATCGTTGCCGGATTGGCCATAGCCGTCCCATGTACCATGGCTACCGTCGAATATATCATCCGAAAGACGATCAGCATCTCGAGATTGCCTTCCAGTGTCGGAGTCTCTCCTGTCGATAGGAGGTGACCGATCCTCTTTAATCTGCTGCTGACGCTCTTTAGTTGAGTTATATCTGGTAGAGACTGCATCCCAGCCCCCTCTGAGATGGCTAGGCATAGCTCTGCCATGCTGGTCAAGATAGGTTAACATGCTCTCCAAGGAGGGCCCTTCTTCTAGCCGAGTGTTTGGACGAGTGGCAGAAGGCGTCGCAGGACGAGTAGAGCCTTCACGCTCGTTTCTAGAATTGCTGTTTCCAGTAGCTCTTTCCGGAGGAGCACCTTCTCGTTTCTTGAACTTTCTCCCGGCCTTGACATCCTGATATATGCTGTACAGGACAGCAGGCTCCCATTTTCGCGGGTAGAAGGCGCCATGCTCGTCCAAGAAGTCCATCATCTCGTTTGGTCCTAGAGAGGCAGGAGCGATAGTAGCTGGGCCGTTGCCGTTGGTTCTCTGATTGGCAGTTGAAGGGCGTATTTGACCACGTGAGCTATGATCCATTCCTCCTCGGTTTATTATTCGGTCCCATTTTTTGTCCCATTTTTTGTTCACTCTTGTTCTCGTAGCTCGGAAGAGTCTAATCAACTGGCCATTGGTAATCTTTGGGTCATAGTGAACGCGATTTACAGTAAGGTAGAGCTTCATGTCCTCTCGGCTAATGGGCTGCTCACCCTCTGAATCATGCGGTGCGCCTGAGGTGTCCGGTCTAGCTTGGCCAGGGTGGGCTTCTCTGTCTCCAGAGACTGTATGAGAAGATATGTGAGAAGGATGTTCATCAAACCCGTTTGAGCTTGCGGACGTGAGCTGTCGCGGCGTGAGACGATCTATCGCACTACCAGGCTGACCGTGAACACTTGAGGAATTGGATTGTGGACGATCACGAAGGAGCTTGGCATACGCTTCCTTGAGGTCTGAAGAAGTTTTGCCATAGTACACGCCTGCTTTTTTCAATGCGTCTTTCATCTCTTTCATAGGAGTATATCCAAGAAGCGTGGTAGTCTGAGGTCCTGGACGATCTCCAGACCTAGGGATGGTGTGTTCTGTAGAAAAGCCACCTCCAATCTGATGTGCTTGAGCCTGGGCACCAGCGGGCAACGGACATTCATGAACCCTCCATTTATATTCGATCGTGTGCTCGTTGTCGCCTCCGATATCGACGCCCTTCTCTCTTAGACCCTGCTTCTTCTCGCTCAATCTGATGAACGATGCCGCGTTCGGAGAGAATGCTCGACCGTCTTCCTGGTTTGTGACCCTGGGTTTTCCAGTACCGCCATGTCCTGACACGCTTCCACTTCGTCCTCTAGGGGTCACGTTCCCATGAGCCGTACCAGGTGATGGGCGAAGATGTTCCGGAACCCATACGTTGGAAGGGACCCGTCCCTGATCTTGTACACGACCTCTCCCATTTCCACGTGGCGGTATCATTTCAAGCGAGCCTGTGTACGGGCCAGAGCCTTCGCCGCCAGTACCAGGGGCGGAGCCAGGGGAACGCCTCGCCGAAGTTTCCTTCTTCTTGTGTTTCTGACCTGTATCATTTCGTTGGCCTTGCTGCAACTTCGCGTTGCTGTCTCTCAATGACCTGACATAATCCTCAAAGACATCGTCATCAGGAGCCACTGATCCACGACCGAAAAGTAGATTAGCAGTTGATGAGTCGATTACTTCACCTGTGAAGGGATTTATCAAAGGGGCAACATGGTGCTGATCTGCCTCGCCTGAATGTGTTGAGGTGCCGGTTTGGGGTCCGCTGGTCTGGTCTGGGATGGATCCATCGGGAGGAGGTGCAGGTGATTCATCGTCGCCGTCATTCTCTTGGAATTCAGACTCTTCTGAGTCAGGTGGCGGCGGCGAGAGATTTTCACCATCTGCTTCACCACCATCGAACTCACCACCACTTCCATAATCACCTCCAACAACGCCATCTTCCACAAATTCATCGTCGCCTTCCCCCAACAGGACCACATTGGGATCCTCCTCACTATCATCATCCCACAGCTCCTCGTCATAATAGACCTGGTGAACGCCAGCAATGTAGGGAGTCACAGTCCTCCCCTCAGCAATCATGGCCACTCTCCAAGCAAGATTATAACTCGGACCTTCCTGCTGCTCTGTTGATTGTGCCCGGAGTGCAGCGACCTCAACGGGACGGTATTTTGCCATGCCGTCAAGAAACTGATCGTCGTCCCCGTAATCGCGAAGTTGACGTGCAATCCTACGAAGCGAACGGGTGAAGTTGCGACGGTCTGTGGCGTCGGGGAACTCCGTCTCTAGCATGGTTTGGTGAGTGAGTCTATATTGCTGGCGATTTTGCGCTTCTTCGTCCCTCCGAGAGGTGTCCGAATCATCCTCGCCGTGACCATCACCGGGCACTGTACCGGTCCCCGTGCCTGTTCGACTTGTCTCCGTCTCACCTCCTCCTTCTGCTTCTGCTTCCCAGTCCATCCTATTCAGATCATCAAAGATTTGCATATATTGACTTCGCTTTTGGAGAGAAGCCACTCTGTTGTACACCTCGAATTGCGTGTTCTTGACTTGCTTGTCAATATCTTGCTTGGAAAGACCTTTTGTTCGAAGCTGACCTTCCATCTCGTGCAGCAGGTCGTTCAACATCCCAGTCAACTCTTCTGGAGTCATGATGTCTTCAAGAGACACATCTTCTTCTTCTTCTTCTTCTTCTTCTTCTTCTTCTTCTTCTTCTTCTTCTTCTTCTTCTTCTTCTTCTTCGTCGACGCCATTCTTCTCACCGTGAGAGGTGTCGGGCTGTCCGGGCAAAGGAGGACACAATGTGTCCGTCGCAAGAGGCGCAGGAGTAGAAGTTGTCTCGGGATCGCGTCCATCTCTTCGAAACAACTCTGCTCCCTTCGGCCTCGGAATCATTCCACTCGTATAACTTTGATCGAAGACATTGGTAGGTTTCGGCGCTGGTTTGTGCGGCTCTATCCATGGCGTTCGGGGCTGTTCGAAAGCTCCAAAAGGTCGATGCTTCCCGCTCGTGGGGCCGAAAATCTCATCAAGCACCTCCTTCTTCCCGTCTTTGGGCCAATTTCGCTCGTCGCCATAAACTTCACGTAGTTCAGCGACTGATCTTGGGCGCGAATCAGGCCTGGTTGAAGATTGGGTCGGCTTGGTTCTTGTCTCAGGCGCTGTTTGGGCAGCTCCGGGCGGACTGGCTTTTTTGGGGCCAGGGCCCTGGACACTTTCTTTGATAATGACTCTGCTAGGAGTTTCAAGCCCAGGTTGGACTTGTGTACGCCCATTTTTAGATGCAAGTCCTTGCTGCGACTTGCCTTCAGCAGAGGATGGGGACTTGGATTTGATACGACTGCTAACAGAGTTTTCGACGAGTTGATGCATGTCGAACGGCGATCTCCCTGTGCTCAAAAAATTTACAGCATTCTCAAGGTTTTGGTGGTATTTCTTGGCATTCTCGCTCATCTCTCTTGGAGGAGCGACCGTAGGCGCAGGCGATGTCTGTACAACAGGTAAAGGCGTCAAGGGTGGAAGCGATGGAGGAAGAGTAGAAGGTGGAAAAGGAGTGACTGAGTTCTTTACAGGACTTTGCGTTCCGTGCGATCGTGTCACAATGGGCGACGGCCTCGAATACGTTATCCGTTTGGGCAGCCTCCCTTGCGAGCTGCCCATTTCCCCAACATCAACACCCTTCCTTTCATTTCCATTCTCATCTCTGAGTCTTTTGGCAGATGGTGACTTGTCGTCCCAAGAACCAGAACGCGGCCTTTTCAACGAGTTTAGCTTATCTCTGTCAACTGCAGTATTGTCAGCGTCAGGAGTATCAAGCGAAGAGGTAATTCTTAGCAGGGTCTATACTTATTGCGTCTTGAGCTGCATTCCTTTCCCACCATTCTTTGAGGTAATTTTTCCTCTTCGTTATATCTATCTGGGATGGTGTCAGAGGTCTATCTTCTCTGAGCTCTTCGCTGTCGTATTGAGTCTGCCTCAAGGTTGATAAAGCTTTAATCAGCGTCGCCGGCGGCACTGTCTTGGGCTTGGGTTTGGGAGCCGGAGTCTTTAATCCCCAACGCAATCCTGCTCCGAGGGCAGGAATTCGAGTGCCGTGTTTAACTGGCTTGTTTTTTTCCTTACCAGGTAAAGGTTTCGGCAGATTACGGATTGGCGGAAGTGGCGGTCTACTTGAAGTGTCACCCATAGTCCGAATTTGCTTATTCGGTTTACCGTCGCCATTGTCGGGGTGTTGAGTCTGCCGTGATCTACTAGCTTGAATATCTGGAGAGTCAGTCTGCCTTGGTCTGCCAGCGACAGGCTTGCCATATGGAGGTGTCGAGCTGCGAGATCTCGGACTTTTACGTCGACTGCGGCCGTTGATGTCGGAGGGCTCGTGCATGATGGAGCTGCTGTTTACCAGAGAGTTGTCAAGCGCATCACTAGGAGTCGAGCTTCGAATTCTGACTCTGAAGCCTCCGGATCCGCGATTTCTTTCAGGATCCTTGACCTCTCCCTTTTGCCGGGGCGTTTCTGCCCTGCGTGACCCCGAATTTCCCATCTTTGACCTCGTGATCTTTTCACGTTGGCTGGCCCCTTCGCGAATTAGCTGTTCAATAGATCGCACCCTCCTGAGATCCTGTACAGCTCTCCCGGCAGCCTCAAATCCTGCACGGTCTGCGAAATAAAGTGGAACGCGAGGATTCTCCCGTTCCCAATCAGCCTCGGTCAAACCTTGAACAGTGTTGCTAGCCACCTCAAACTCCTCACGATCCACGATGTAGATGCGAAAGCCAAGATGCTGCCTGTTGACTCGGCCGTCTGAGCTGGTTAGTTATAATGTTATCACATGTGTGAATTGCCAGCTTACCCTTGGACGACTCGGATGCAAATTTCACAACCTTAGATCGCCTGTTTAATGGTTGACCCTGAGGTATCATGTGAATGGATTCGTCCTCCGAGTGTCTGTCTGGTGTATGAGCTGGGTCAGCGGTTTTGTCCTCACCAGACTCGCTCTTAGCCAATACACCACTAGCAGGTTCCCAGTCACTAGATTTGCTGTTGGGAGACGGGCGCCCAGGACGATTATGGCGTTGAGGCCGGCCACCCAAAGCTCCAAGTTCGGGATTACCATCACCGTCCTGGCCTTGACCATCTGCAACAGCATCATCTCCTATTCCAAGTCAGCAATGCTGACTGACTACACTGATAATTTTGACCAACCTTCACGTTTCTTTTTCGCCTGTCTTTGCGGCCTTGCGCGCCACCATTGGTAACACCACCAAGAACAGCCCTGTGGCGCACCATCGTGGTCTGAGTCGTCGCTGTCATCGCCTTCGTCACGAGATCCTACATTTTTGGTGTCTCGCTTTCTCTTTCGGCCGTTGCCGCTCATTATCTACTATGGTTGGCCGATAGGCCCTGCGTGAGAAAAGAGAGGTCGGATTATGCAAAAGAGAGCCTGTGATGCAATTGTGAAGGGTCATGTTTCTTGTGATTCAATATTGTACATATCTGCTTGAGGTTACAAAGGGTAATAATCGTTTGCAGGGCTAAAGAACATCTTTATCTAGTTTGTGCCGCAAACTTTCAATTGACACGTCTTTTCACCGGGAACGGAAGACATATCCGCTTCATTGGCCCACCTTGGTCAATAAGGGACCTGAAGAATTGATGTTCCGAAACATAAGTAGATGCTTGTACACCTTCATGTTCTAGACTGCCAGCTAACAAAAGCAGCACACGATGCGATCAACCACGGCGGGTAACGGTGGCCCCACGACACTGTTGCGTACGATGGCAACAATGAGGGACTGCCCTGAGGCGAGAAGGAAGATAGATTAGGTGCCAGAGAAGGGAAATCCGCAGGTCGAGCTGTGCCCACATCTGCAAAAAGTGTCAGTAATCACATGATAGAGCACGAAAGGACGAGTCGTCGTGTGCAATCGTATCGTAGCATTTCGTTCATAGTAAGTCAAATCTATTTTTCCCAATCAGCACAATTCAAAGTGCATACTCCAACGACCACAATGGGTTGGTCCACATCCAACGCTCGGAACACCGAACGCTATCGATAAACTTCTGGTAATGGCAACAGGCCCAGCTGCCAGTAGTCTGTCGATCTCGGTGTGACTTAAAGCAATGTATATCCAAAACGATCATGTTTTCAGATTGGTACAAAATTGCCCGACTCATCGAGTGGTAGAGGACTCACAGTTCAGATTTTCCCCTCCCTCCTTCATCTTCGACCTTCCTTCTGTCGAGTGCAGGCTTACCTGCGGTCATGTAGCCCTCTAAATCCATCCATTCTGCAGCAAAAGCAGTCGTAAGCTTTGCCCAATCTTCTGTCGTGTCCATATCCAAGTGCTCGCCATCGTCTTGTGCGGTATGCCAAACGGCCGGAAACTCATGAGGAATCAAATGCAGGACTTCGACGCCTCGTGCCATGAAGGGGAGATGATCATCCTGGATCATGCCGCCCATCCAAATGGCAGGGTCTTGTTTGTCCGCTTCGTGTAGCCATACCGGCTCCTTTGACTGCCGGACTGGGCCTTGCGCCTTCAATTTCTCAGTCTTAGACGAATGGTTCGGGGAAGATTTGAAAAGCTTAAGAGTCCGTAGTCTGGTCTCAATAGCAGCCATGTGTTTGTATGCCCAGTGTGTGGTTTTAAAGTATGATGGCATTCGTGGATTCTGCGAGCCGAGAAGATCGAGGAGGACAAACAAGGAGATTTCGCTCAAACGAGACCGATACGTGGACATTGCTGGGTTCATCCTTTGGTCCCAGTCGGCGGCAAGTGCTCTGATTTCTGTGAGTATTACTCCGTTTAGATCATGCCACGCAAGTACCCACCTCGCTCCGTAGACGGAGTCGTCGTCAGTCCAAGAAACGAATGCCTCCTCTCCATCAAGGAGAATCAGCTGTATTCCCTTCTCAGATTCCAGAGTACTGGTCTGTCCTTGTGCCTGCATAGCAGCCCATTTTCGCGTCATGGCAGCGTCCAATACTCTTGCAGCATGCAGCATCATAGCACATGGGGCTGCACTATCGGTCGCTCCTATGAAACCCGTCGGCGTGAGCTTAGAGTCGTAATGCGCGACCAGAGCCAGTCTTCCCACATCTCCAGACCTAGCCCATGGTGGGTCGCGCGAAGCTATTACATTGACAAAGGTGACGGGGTCCCCTCCGAGCGCTGTGGACTGTGTAGAGTTCTGTAACTCGATCCTCCAGTCCGGCAGTTGCGTTCGAAAGAAGTGTACAAAATGTTGCCGTACTGCCTCGGCGCCGGGTGTTCCTGGTATCCGGACCGTGAGTATGGGTGCCAGAAGAGAGCCGGTCTTGATATCGAAGTCGGATCCGGGTTCTGGTATGCTTTTTAGAGAGTCGTCGGAGAGAGTCGTGTATGCGAAGGAGCAGGATGATAGCAGCGACAGGACGCCGAGGAGCGAGTTTGAAAGGCGCATTGCAAATGCTGCAGTCTTAATAAGACCGCATACTGATAATATGGTGGATCCCAAGAGAACTGAACCAAAATGAGCGCTCTTGAAGGTTTGCCTAGAGGAGGAGGATGTCGTGTGTTGGGGTAGACTCCTTCAAAAGTCGGTTCGCGGTTGAAATAGATTGGATCCTCGACCTCATACACGCCCCTGCATCACGAAGACACCCAAAACATCCACCCCCAATGCCATGAGCCCGTCTCGATATGCCTTTAGCCTCACCTCTAGAGCTTGTAGCAACAGTCGCAACGCGAATCGCAGCTTCGCATATGGCCTCCGTCAGCCGTTTGCGACCTCCACTCATTTGTACCCACGAGCAAACCGATCGGCGCAAATAAAAATCGAAAACCCTCCACCTAGAAAGAACTCACCAGCCCTCCAGCACAACACCGAGCCAAAGAGTGGATTAATGCGGGGACCAGGGTCAGAGGAGGCAAAGCAAGCTACGACAGAGGCACCGAAGACGATTGAGACCAGTGATACAGCATCGGTAGTATTGAAAGGACCGGCCCGTAGATATGGTAGGCATTTACGCAAGGTTCGCCATTTCGATGCTCATAGAATACAGCATATCCAGAGAAAGTCCTTGTTTGGAATGGTGGTTTGTGGAGGAATGCCTTCATAGGCTTCACTAATGTGGCGTCTTTGACTTGGATGGGCTGGGGACTAGCCATCTGGGCGCCATCCTATATGATGATACCAGATCTGAATGGGTGGTACACTATTCCAGGTACGTTTCGTCTTCTTTGCAGAAGGACGGGATTTGTGAAGCTGATCTCGCAGCAGCAATCTTGGTCTCCGTATTGCCCTGGCTTTACACACGATGGACCACATCACCCTATGTTGCAACGGTCCGCATTGAGCTCCCTCCCAAAGCTCGCACATCCAAGCAAGCACTTTGGGAATTTGCTGCGAAAATGCCCCCCGAGACTCCTCTAGAATTCACAACCGTGGGCCGGATAGGCTTGCAGAGAACGATCACAACGTCTCTTGGCAAATTGTCGCCACGCGAGCCCAAGATAGGAATCGGTATCGGTAATATACATCGAGCCGATGAAGAAAACAGCACTGCACTTGAAAAGTATAAGAGATGGGCCCAGGGAAGCACGCTTTATGTTGGTGGAGACGAGGGATCTGTCAAGAGCAATGCACCAGGAATTTGGTGCACGATCATGGATCATATAATACAAGGACCAACCAGACAGGGAAGGCGGATTTTGCTACCACGAACTCCTATTACCGCTCGGAAAACGGAATGAATCCACTTGACACAGCAATGGGCCATGGCAATATGCTGTAGTCGCCCGATCCTGATGTGGAAGCACGGCGTCCTGCTATGAGCGTAAGAATCAGCGACTGCTTTGTATCCAAAGGATGAAGAATCCAAATCTATTCAAGCCAGCCATTGCCGAGTTGCCAGTCTTGGGTATGGATTGACGCAGCTGTGCTAGTGTGGCTAGATTCTACTCAGTTGGACAAATTTACCCCTCAGCTGCCGCATCTCCTCCTGGAAAGTCTCGAGCCCGCCAACGACTACTGGTGCAATGTGTCGCATCGGACAATCTAGAAAGGGGCCGGACTTCGCACTTCCAAAATGTTCATTGGTATGGTGTTGCGTAACGATCAGTAGGCTGACCAGCGACAGTTGCATGACTCGTTTGCAGCAGTGGCTATCAGTCTCGGTAGCCTGACTGTTCCTTCAGCATTGTTAAGCAGTCTGCGTATCAAAATACTACCACGACAAACTCCCTCAATACATGAACACCGAGATGCGAGCGGAAAAGAAGTCAGTATCCGATTCTGCATAGCCTAGAGACATCGACGGATCCCACTATCACGTAAAATTACAATCGCCAAGATAAAATAAAGGATTAGCGCATATAACACTAGTACGACCTGTAAGGCCTGAGCAGAATAAGGCGAAAGAAAGTCTCAGCAATTTCAAGTCTCAGCTATCATTATTTCATAAGAGAGCATCGCGGACAATATGGTCCCTTTCCTTGCTTCTCAGTACACTATATGCTTTGCAGCTTAGGCCTTCCTCGCCTTCTTGGCTACACAATTCAATTAGCATACATACCGACAGATTTACATTAGAGTAGAAGAACCATACCTTTCTTGCCCTTTTTCGCCTGCTTAGCGGCAGCATTGGTCGCATTGGTAGCATTGGCAGCCTTCTTAGCCTTCTTGGCTTTCTTGGCTATACGATGTCGTCAGAAAATGTGTACTCATCTATGATAGCACAAATGGAACAAGAGATGACCATGAACACGCACCTTTTTTTGCAGGAGCAGGAGCGGGAGCGGCGGCGGCGTTGGCCGTGCCATTGGCGGCTGCATCCTTGCTAGTGCCATCGGCCTGGCGAGTGACGAGGTTTGAAGGCTTGACAGCAGTCATGATCTTGTCGGCTCCCCCAATCGGGTGTGGGAGCGCGCCAGCGAGGCTGTCAGCGAGGCTGCGTTTCTTGTCGGTACCTCCAATTGGGTGTGGGAGCGCGCCAGCGAGGCTGTCAGCAAGACTGCGTTTTCCCTCGAGTTCAGCCAAATCAGCTTCAGCTTCTGGAACTGGGCTGGCGACGACGAAGGAAGCGAGCCCGAGGGCGATAATCGCGGAGAATCTCATCTTTGCGATTTAACGGGGAGCGCTGAGATTAAAGCAGGGTAGGATATTAAGGGAGTGGAAGATTCAAGCACAGCTCGAATGATTTGAAGGAACGGTGAGGTGCGCAGCACTGAAATATTTGAGAGAAGGATTGCAGAACGAGGAACTGTCGAAGACTGCTGATGCTCGACACAGACCAAGGAGGCTGCATCAGAGCTTTATACTCTGGCTGAGCCAAGGAACAAACTACGGACTTGGCCAAAGATCATAAAAGCTTAGCATAGCGAGGCATAATGATTCGACGGCGGCCCAGGGGCATAGAAACGAGATGTGGGACAGTTCCAACACCCAAGAGCCGGAGGATCCGCATGCGAAGAAAGACAAGCACAGGTGACATTGCAGGTGGGCTATGGGCGCCATTGGGAGTGGCCGACTGCTGACACTGTGTGTAAGCCGCATCACAGAGCCGGGACGCGCGTGGATTGCAATGGAGAGGCCAATCTGGACGCCGGTTGGAGAAGTTTTGGACTTTGCCTATGGCTGGCGCATGCAATCCTTGTTCGTACAACTCTTGTCACAGCGTAGAGTTGTTTCATGCAGGCCATTTTGGGCATGTTGATTGAGATGTGGTTTGGGTGGGGAAAAGACGAAGACGTCGTTGCGACAGAAAACGTCTCATCTTGGCGCGGGTTGAAATTTTCGACCAACGACCTCTCTCGTTCTACCACAACAACATCTCTTTACACCAACCGAAAGTATCGGATGACATCTATGCTCTGAACTCATGAGTTTGCGGGTAATACGCTTACAGGAATAATATCCACTGAACAATATTCGGACGCTTTTCCGGCAACAATGTGTGTTGCAGTTGATGCAAATGAGAGGAGGTCGAATCAAGTCAATGATTGCAACTTACTTGCCCGAAGGGCACGAGTCCAAAGGAGAGGCTTCAATGTATGATTCACTCTCGGCGTCAGCCACTTTTGAACCGCGGACACGCGTCTTCGAAGCCAGAGACAGATGCGTGGGCAGCAGACCTCGACCTCGACCTCGAAACCGCAGTGCTCAACCACATATATCACCTTTTTGCCCCGATTCTCTCGCATGGTCCCTCCAAAAAAACACTAGTCCAAGACAAAGGCCCAGATTATTTGTACGGATCGAAGTCGAGAAAGGTCAATTGCTCGCCGGATTTGTTTCACAATTTCAATTTTAATCCGTGTTTACACATTCTCCTTTGCTTATAGCTCGCATGGCGTTTTCATCGCTTCCAATACTCAATCATGGCGTTCCCGGGCTGAAACTTTAATACCGGAGGATGTCAGGTCCAGCTCAGCCTGCGTCTACTTAGATGGAATGCCAATGATCTGCTCTGCAAAAATCAGCCACGACCGGGTTGTTGTCATGCCTTTGCACCATGGAACGCTCGCATCAAGCTCAGCTGCCTGCATTCTGACCCTCTGTTCAAGAGCGCGGTCACTGCGGACACCGTCATAGACCGGTTTTACATCAAGGATATGGCAATGAATGCATTCGCCTGTCTATAACAAAAAAAAAGTAGCGATTCTCCGGGGGACGTGGTAACGTTAGGGGGTTTTTGCTTTGACTAGGTAGGCGCCATAGGTGCCACGGAGCTAGCTTTTGAATGGTAGCTCTCTTGTTTGGTTGAGGTCATGCTCACGGATCTTTTTTGGCCATTGGGCTTTCGAAGTCGCTCAGAAGTCATCGGTATCGATATCGATGTTGGAGAATTCTTGCTGATCTGAGTAACAGCCTGCCTACATCACCACCTGGTTTTCAGGCCGATTTGATAAGAGGTCGAGCCAACCGTGTACTACATCCCAATGTTCCGTAAAGCCATCCCAAGCCGAGTGCAGATTTCTTCAGGCCAGTGGACCCATTCGACGACGCTGTTGCGTCTGCTGGTTTCTGCTTCAAACGAATCGTCTGCTCTTGAGCGTTGTTGGAAAGGGGTTGCTTTCGGGGTGTCTCCTCCTCCTCCGCAGGCTCCTCGGGAAGGGGGATCCTCGCCACCTGCCATGACGGACGGACGGAGGAGACGTTGCTACGGCCTTGTTGAGAGCTGCACAATAGAGGATGAGGGCGGAAAGGAATTGACTTCTCGGTTTGGGGGTGGTTTCTCCGTATGGCGGGGGGGGGGGGGGGGGGGGGGGGGGGCACTGGTGGTGATCTCGGTGGCAGGTCAGATACATACTCTTCTACAGCTTGCAGGGTGTGTGTGTGTGTGTGAGGTTGCCAGCCCGATCGTCTACGACATACGGTTGTGGGTCTGGAAGAGCTGATTGCTGATGTACGGCAAGGCCATCATCCTGCCCACATCATCACCTCGCAAGCAGAAGGGGGGCCCCGTTTGACACGGATCAGCTCTCCTAGGTTAGCAAACCAGGTGGCATGGTCACACGAACATGAGGAACCACGCGATGGAAGTCGAGCAAGATTGCAGACAAGCCGTTCCGGACGGGGAGGCCATCAAACGGAAACGGAGCATTCGAGCTTGCCTCGCTGTTGCTGTGCAAACAGAATCTTTGCCATGTCCTCTATGCCCTCCTCCTCTTTCCGTGCTGTTATACATTGTATACAAGATCATCCCAAACGCTCAATTGTGCCAGATCCGCTCTCATCTCCTCTTCTTGCCACTCGTCTTCTTTTGATGGTAATTCATATCGCGTTTGGACTGCGTCGAACCCAGCTGAGCGCGCTGCCGTAGATATTGTCGAACCACGCCTTCAACAGATCCCATATCGTGCTTCGGCTTCCTACAACATCATTAGTCCGACACCTCGCAACGCCACTCCCTGCAGGAGAGAACATACCTGAGATAGTACAACCTCGCCCTCCTAGCCCTCTTCTCCCTCCTCTGCACAACCTCAATCCCCGTAACATTAGGACTGTAAATCTTATACCACATCTCCACGCCGACTCTCGTCAACTGGTTCCTCAAAAGTATGCCCGTATCAACCCCTCTCCTCCGGATATTCATGCAGACCCCCGAGAACGGTTCCCCATTCCTCAACCGAACCAGGAGAATATCTCCCACCTTGGCCGCCTCCGAATTCGTCTTGGCAAAAAGCCGCGTCCGCACACCGGTGGGATCGAGGAGTTTGATCTGAGACTCCGTGACCGCGCCGATGGGGTCTTTGCATTTGGCCCACGTGGATGGGAGTGGTGGGAAGACGGGAATGTCCTTGAGAGGCCTGCGCGCAGAAATGGCTGAAATCGGTCGTTAGCGATGGTTGTCCCTTTTTCTCTTTTTTCTTGTATACATCTTCCACATAGAAGAAGTAGAAGAAGAAGATGCGCGACTTACTAGTCTCTTCCATCTGGGGAGCAAGAGGAGGCGCTTCTGTGGACGTAGCCGTCACATCAATAAAGTCTCCTCCGTCCTCCGGTTCGTAGCCACTCGTCTCTCGATAAAAACCATGCTGCCACCTTCGTTGCACCTTCTGCGCGCGGCATTGCCTCAGAGCCGCTTTCAATGCGCCCAAGGGTCGGAATGGAGCTCTTGACGGTGCCATTGTAGGGTGCTGATGCTAGGGCTGGTCAGAGACCTTCACTTTCAACTGCGGAAAATCAAATCACGTGCTTAGGCGGGTACTACCTACCTCTTATTACAACTAGGACGATATCGTGAAGGGTTTATAATAGATGAGATCGGAAAGAATCAGATATTTTCATCCGCTTTGTCATGAGATAGTATTGGCCGCTTATTCGTCACAGGAAGGTAATGGGACTTCAAGAGGTATAGCAACCTTCTGATGACATCGACTGTCACGAATGAGATTACAGGACAAATGTACTTGATATTGAATCGAGGAATTGACTTTATCGTATGTTTCTTGGTAGCTCCTATGCATCTCCTTCGTGTTAAGATATACTTGATTCGAAAGACCTCCAGTTGGTATTTAAGGTCAGAAACTCTGTCGATATGTACAGAGGAAGGATGTAATCAGAAAATGCTCAAGCGCTGTTCCGTCTTGTTGAGAGAAAACAAGTCCAAGACCACGACCCATTCCCATTACTCCCCCATGTACCATTCCTTTGCCTTCCAAATGCTGAGCCGTAATTTTGTCCACCGAAACGCCATGCTGAATCTGAATCGTTGGTCTTCGCCTTGCGCAATGCATAGTTAAACATGACTACCTGTCTGATCGTCCTATCTCCTTGGCCACGGAGCCAGTGGTCCCCTTCCTCTTGGGACATCGGGCCTAGTCGTCCTGACTTTCTGACAATGTCAGTAAAGAAACTGCCAGGAGAATATCGCCAAAAGATATCAATATCGGCACCGTCTCTCTATGACAACGTCACATACGTGAAGTGATGGTCAGATCTTCAATGCCGTCAGTCGTTTGTGAGACCATAGCGTCATAATCGAAACCGTCCTTATACCTACCTTCCATTAGCAGCTGCCCTGAAATTTACTCGGTGTCTCTTGGTCTGACTCTTCCTCATCCATCCACCGAAGCCCATTGTTGTACTCTTCGATCGGAAACACCTCGCGGGCGTATTCCTCAATGTCTCTGTTGCCCTCCCATAGCTGTGACGCGATTTGGGTGCAGCCTTCCTCCATCTCTGGTCCAAAGTATGGCGCATCTTTCTTCCCCAACGTCTCTTGCAATATATCCAGGTGCTCGCGGTAGCCTTGTGGTATTTGGGGGAGGAGGTATTGTATCGGACCTTGTGAGTAGTAAACTGGTCGCTGGAGGGCTCGGCTGAAAGCTTCGCATACTTCGATTGGCGTGAGGTATTGGAATGCCAGAGGCACACTGCCCAGTTTGTCAGCTCGGAATCATCTTTGTTTCTGGCCCCCTAACAGGACACAGCACAAACGGTCCATGATGTTTCATTCAAAATGGAGATCGCCAAACCGCCGTCATGTTGTCTTGCACAGGTGCCATTGGTCTGAGGATCTTGATCTCGAGGTGAAATATGATGAACGAGCACCCCATTTCGCAGTCGAATCAGACTCCTCAACCGTTGCGCCTCTTTTCGACCCTCGCGTTCGCAGCAGTAACTCACCGTCTGTTGGCCCATTGCCTAGGACCTTGCTTGAAGATCTGCAACAGCACCGGTCCCACGTCGTGCTCCGCATCTAGCCAGGGGAGTTTTTTGGTCGGTCTGAATGGAGCCTGCCACTCGAAACTTCCGTCGTCCTGAAGTTCCATGCGGAATAGCGGGTAAGGCAAGCTAGAGAAGTTGTTGTGGTATATCCCAGCGTAAACAAAAGTCGTGGGTATGTCGAGTTGGCGGAGGTACGATTCAATCTTCGCCTTGGGTCCCCACTGCGGCATCGTCTTCCAGCCCTTTCCATACGCTGCATGATCTGGCATGCTGCTGTAGATCAAATGCTTGACGCCGGCGCCCTTCGCCGCATCGGCGATTGATTTGCCAATGGCGTATTCGTCTCCAAAGGTGACAGTATTGATGAAGGCCAGATCCGGCTGGCCTTTGAAGAGTTCGTTGACAAGTGACGGATCCGCGAGGGAGCCTTCAAAGATGGTGACATTCTCTCTCGTGCAAATATCTTGGGCCACTATTCCCACGCGATCCTTCATGTGAGCGCGCACCTGCCATCCTACAGCCGACGCGACGCGCACAAAACTGGCACCTTGGCGCCCGGACGCATTGACCACAACGACAGTTTTGGTCTGGTGGCCCATGGCCATTGGAAGCTGGGTGTAGTGAAATAGTGCTGGATGGGAAATTGTCACAGTCGTGAACCGGGAGCAAGTGAAGTTTTGGTTTATATTCGGGAGCAGGGTTCGCGAAACCCTGGAGCTACCGATAAGGGCTCCTCCCAACGTTGTGTGACCTTCCTTACCGATAGCCGGATGGAGGTTCGACAGCTTGTTTAGATGTGACGGGACCAGCAATGACGGACGGGTGCTCCTCCCCGCTGCACGTTACCGGAGGCGCGGTAGTGGCAGTAGTAATGGCGTAGGATGAGCGCAGGAGTATCAACAGGCTCGACGTGGCCCTGGTGTCTAGTGAGAGTGGCGGTGGAAGCTGTGTGGCTCAATGTCGAAGGGCGAGTGGCGCTACCTGGTCGTGCGTGTTAGGTGGTAGATGTCCAGGTGGGTGCAGGTGGTGGGTGGTGGCGGTGGAAGGATAAGACAGGCAGTTGGGAAAGAGGTCCACCTGAACAACAACGTCCATGATGATATTCGCAAGACAAGATAGTAGCGAACGAAAGGCTGCACGGAGAAGACGGAGGCGCGACAAGAACCTGGGTGAATGGGAGAGGTTTTTGTTACGCTCTATTTACGTAAAGGCGGTGCGAGCTACGAATTGGAAGTCTGAAAGGGCTGCCCAGGTGGGAGAATTCAGTCAGTCAGGGACTCACGATGTGAAACCGTTCGCAAAGGGACGATCAGCATTCAGGCTGGCCGGCGGCGCGAGGTCGTACTGCGTTACAGTACTGCAAGTCAAGAGCCCCCAGGCCTGTCGCTGGGCACTGTACGCAAATTGAGCATTTAGGTTACGCCCCGCATCTCAGCGATGGCAGAGGATGCTCCAGAGTCCAGGATGCCTCCCTGGGAACACGCCCTTGCTTATTAGTGGATGGTGATGATGCCGATGATGATGCCGATGATGATGCCGATGGTGTATTCGACGATAGCGATTCTGGCCGTGTGCTCGTTTGATTCAAGCAGTAGTCCGGGCAAGAGGACGGTGACGGTGGGAGAGGATTCGAGGCAGACTGCATCTCGGGACTCCAGCTTGCCCACTGTCGTCGATGGCGACGAAAAAAGCAATGCGCGAAAAACGTGACATGGGCAGCATCCGTCTGTCTCGTTGATGTCCTGAGTCCTGAGTCCTGACACCACTGTCTCTCCTCTTCTCACCCTCAGACTGTGGCCGTCTCTCGTTGATTGACCTTCGCACAGAGATCAAATTGTGTGTCATCGATTACCATCACGGCGTATCTCAATTTATCCTTGCTAGGAATAGAAGAAACTCTGGTGCCATCACGGTCGGAGTGACACTGGCACATTGTTCCCACGCAGCCATGGAAATCCAACATTATCAACGCCGATACCACTACGGGCAAGGCCGAGACACTCGGACTCTGAGCATGTTTACCAAAAACGTTGCCGATTGACTCGGCTGCTCACCTCAGAGCGAGTCGCATCTTCGTTCCATCCGATCAACCATCCGACACGTCGTGCGCACAGATCTACTGGTAGGCAGGCAGGCGTAATATGGTACGAGACTGATCAGATCTATGCAGCAAGCCCGAAACAGAAGAATCGAGAGATGCGGTCCAGGGAAGAACGGACGGAGGAGATACTGTACCCAGGGACGCGCGCATTTTCATCCATTCGAAGCCGCGGGCACCGACCGTCACCGCAGTCATGGGGATGGGGGAAAAAAAAAGAAGAATGGAAAGAAAATGAGGCCATAAGTCCGCCATGTGACGTGCAGAAATCACTCTGGTGACTGACTGGTGGCATGTAACCAAACCAGAAGACCGGAACCCAACTCGTGCTCGCAGGCGATAGGTGAAAAGGCATGGCTGTATCATCGTATGCGCCATCTCTGACTGATAGCCATCACTCATCGCCAACGAGTCAAAACTACGACCGCAAGCCACCACGCCGAACAACAGAAATTTCTCGACCCCTCCCTCAGCTCGCTTGCCTCCCATCGCAGGTAGTCGAGGCAATCGTCCTCGTCCCATCCATGGATGTTTGCCCTGCATCCATCGCATGCATCCCATGACCTTGGTTTCTCTGGTCTTTTTGTCGTTGGTACCATACATAGTACACGAGGGTGGATCGACAAGCTTTGATCGGCCTCCAGCCCCCCGCTATCTTCCGACACTAAATTTCCACTGCCCGTGTTCAGACGTCATGTCACGCACGGCATGGAAGATGCGAGTACCTGGGATTTGCCTACTTGTGACGGAAGGCACCGTATGCTTTACTTGACAGAACGATACGGGGTACGTGGTGAAAAAATAGACATGAGTTGAGTTGGGTTGTGTATGAGCACCTACGTTCATCACCGTACCATAAAGTTGAAGGTTGGTACATCAAGGCCCTTCAACCATCACCTCAAGTCAGTCTGAAATGCCTAACCTCAAGATGGATACTGGTGAACTTCTGGTACTTATCACTATATACAAAAGGTCGTTAAAAATTGATCCATATCGAGCCAGTCTTGAGAAGACTGCTGGTAGACTGCCGAGAACCTAGACTCAAAAAGATAGAGGAAAGGAGCTCAATGGCGTCCCTCTGTGGACAGTCACGGGAGTATTCTCTCCGTCCCTCCGACTTCCCTCTCACGCTCCGCCGAACCTTTGGCGGTGTACAAGATCGCACTTCCCCAGATGATGCCATCCTCGGCTGCGCTAGCATCTAGCTTCATGATCGAGTAGACTGCAAGTCTTCGCTAACGCATGCCCAGCATGCTCAACATAAGCAGTCGTATTCTCAACGCCGTCGCTTGCTCTAGAATCGTTCGCAGCGCAAAGTCATCTGCACAGATCCACCAATACCTCCCTGCTCGAAAAAATCAAGACAGGCCGGTCCAGATTCCTATCCCTCGAGTCCGGCATCCACCCAGATTGCCTTCTTGTCCCCACTCAATCCATCCGCGTGCAGCCTCGCCGCCTCGACTTCATCACGGTGCAGATGCGCTCCAGCTTCCATCAGTAGCCTGACATGGTCTTTCAACCCTGCATTCGCGGCTAGGAACAGGGCAGTTCGTCCCTCGCGATTGCGCAGATGGACGCTCGCGCCTGCCGTCAGAAATTCGTGAAGTATGTCGACGTTGGGCGCAGTTGCTGCGATATGCTGTTGTAAAAGTGGTTAGTAAACGTTTTGCAATCATTGGTAGAAAGTCGGAATCGTTGAGTGAGTGATGGAGTAATATGTTGTGGAGTGACCCAAGGATGAGGTGTAGTGACGGGACGGAACGAATGGGGCTCATGAACAATGGCCGAGTTGCAGTGCATAGAAGTCTTTCATAGCGCGAATCGGCCTGCCGCTTTGTCAAAAGTAAGCAGCATTGTCGGACCTGGATATTGCCGCGGTCCGATTGACACGCAGAAACGTACATGTGGTTATCCCAAGCCTCTCGTACATGGCTGTGGAGACATAGCACCCGAGTTGCGAACGAGTCAGAATTTTAGGACTTACCAGAGGCGTATTTCCTGAATAGTCGGCGTCGTTCAGCAGCCATCGTGACTCTCCTCGGACGACATCACGGACAGCTTGCAAGTCACCAGCGCGGATAGCGTAAGCCAGGGCCGTCAAGTGCGAAAGCTCAGGAGTGAGCGTGCCACTGTCAGGAGGATGTTGAAACATTGTTCTGGTGCTTGTGGACAGTTCTCCAGCAATTGGCTGGGCCATTTTCGCTGCCACATCTTTCGGGGTAGCATCGGGTTGAGCTAAAAGGTAAGACAACTTGGACAAAGCAGCTTCACTGGTCATATCGTGGCCAAACACGATGCCTGCCCGTCCCAAAGCCGTGCCAGGAGCATATAATGGGCTGACGTTGCCACTCAAGCATTGAGTCACATTGACAATAATAATGCCTCGTTCGACTGCATCAGCAAGAATCCGAGTCAGGGCCGAGTCCGGTCCCCCTGGGGTATTGCCGGCACCGAAAGTCTCCAGAATCAGACCTTTCAGACCTTCAAGTCTGAGAACCGCGTCCACCATTGCCGGCTTGATTCCAGGAAAGACTCTGAGACATGCGACGTGAGCTGTATCCAGACGGGTCTGAATAGATAGAGCGCTCATCTTGGTAGGTTTGCAGACATAATTCCAGCTCACGTGGGTCTTTTGTGAAGTTATTGTCGCAAGAGGTGGGAAGTTAGGGCTGGCAAAGGCGTTGAAGTCGTTAGCAGAGACCTTTGTTGTTCGGTTTCCACGGAATAGCTTGAAGTTGAAGAATAGACACACTTCTGGAATCATAAAGTGGCCCGCTATCACCAATGCACCGAGAAGGTTGTCTGTGGCATCGTTTTGCAGCTCCAGCATGGGCGATTGAGATCCTGTCAATATCACAGGCTTGCCCAAATCCTGCAGCATGAAGCTCAGAGCAGAGGCCGTGTACGACAATGAATCTGTGCCATGGAGAACCACGAACCCGTCGAAGAACTGATAATTTCGATAAATGGATTTTGCGATATGATCCCAACCTTCGGCGTCGATCGAGGAGCTGTCGAGCAAATCTTCAAATTCGTAAACAGAATACCGGATGCGGCGTTCGTATGCACTTATGGGCGTTCTCAAACTCTGAACGGCCTTCTTTGTGCCCTTGTCATCGACGACTATCTCGAGCGGTTCCGGATAGGAACCATCGTTGAAGGTTGGAAAAGGCGCCAGTCCGAATTTCAAAAAGTTCCTTGCCTAAAGCGCGTCAGCGGAGATGCGTGATCATCTCTGACCATTCCCTCATGTGCTTACCGGAACCAGACCGTTTTCTGACCTTTTCATGCATATCGTACCACCTACATCGAGAGTTAAATTATGATCAGACCACCGCGGTCAGTCAATCTCACCAGTGATGATGATCAACACGCGAGACTCCGGGAAGTTGAAGTCTGGGAGCAGGTGCGCCATCGTTTCGCTGCGCTATCGTGCTAGGATTGGAGAAAGCGAGGTTACATGAGATACGGTGAGGGAGTCGGTGTGACGGTCCAGAATCGGGAGAGATAAGGAGCTGGAAGAAGAACGTACTCTGACGCACGCTGGCATTTATGTGATTCAGTCTGTCCCTGCTTGTTACACCACGAAGGGAAAGAAATTTCTGCGGGAGTGTTTGAATCGGCCAAGTCGCCGTTGTCGACGGCGACGGGGGAGTCGATAGTTACCCGCAGTATTGACGTTAGCGCGTGTTGCGCTGCGGAACCACGGTAGCGACGGCTTTGACATGTCTGGAGGCAAGGAACTTGTCTTGACAATCATTTCACGTGGACGGGAGGTTGTGTCGAAGGTAGATAGGATTGCTGTTATCAGCGCGGCCTCAATGGATCTTACTAGCACGTGCGCTGTAGATTGAAGCGAAAAAGAAAAAAAAACGTTAGTAAGCCCCGGTCTTGCTCGAGATGATCGATGAAACTCTAGCGATGCAAGGAAACTTGATTATCAGAAACTTGTCCATCTCGATTCTACTGATAAAGCCGTACATGTTGAGGGAACCTTAAGAATTCGATGAACCTGAATCTCCGTCTCGAAATGACTATAGTCTAACTCGGATTTCGAAACACCTTTGAATCTTGAATCCAGAAATCGATGCATAACCAACCACCTTGCTTCCGACACATTTACCTCGAAAGCAACGCTCCAACGAACAGCATAGGCAGAAACAACACCGACATGGCCAAACCCCCAACCACCAGCACTCGCAAACGACGAAGTACTAGCAAACCAAATTCTAACAAATCTCAAAAGTCCACCACATTTCTTCCGATGCAAAAGATCCCTCTCATTAAGGCGCTTTAGAAGACCCCTCCAAGCGACACGGGAAACTTGGTAAAGAATATCCACGACCCTGCGCTAGACGTTCGTTGCATCCCTGACATTGGACCGTGAAGACGGGAGCGATTCAAAGTGACGCTTGGCATTACCCCTTCAGAACCACCACGAACATGAATAACAAATCGTGCGCGATGATTGCATGGACTAGCCCAGCACAAAGCGATCCACCTTTCAATTTTTTTCACGTCGGGGAAAATTTGATGACGAGAAGGTCGCAGCGTGGCAATCAGACGAAACTTGCTTGAGAGCATTCCAGGCATTATAGCTAGCTAGAATACAGCGCAGGCGTCTTCCCCTCCGACTTCGTCCAAATCTCTTCGATGAATCTATGCCGAACCAAAGCATCCTCGCAAGTGACGAGACCTTCCTGGTGACCGCTGACGAACGCCTCGTAGACCAGACCACAGCTCTTGCCAAACTTGTCGATATCTTTCACTGCTTCCGGGAACGGGCAGTCGATGGTTTCAATGGTATCCTTTTCATGGTCGTACAACTCGAATGTCTCAGCGCCAGTGGCGATGCCTAGAAAAAAAGGACTCGTGATACGAATTTCTCCTTTGGTTCCGAAAATGTGCCACACGAGGTTCGGATCGCTCTTGAATTTCTTTCCACCACGCATCGTGAATGATGCCGCTGCGCCAGAAGGGGCGAGGATTCCCTGGGTGAAGATGTGGTCCGGGGTGTCCCTGTTCACCGTTGCTCCGATCGAACCGTCCGGATTCGTCAGATGAGGCTTTGGCCATCGGATTGCTAATGTTGCATCAAACTCTTTGAATTCTCCGAGAGCGTAAAGCATGTTATCGATCGTGTGAGTAGCAGGAATCGTGAGCAGATTTCCTCCGAACGATTTCTTGGACAGGTAGTCGACTCCAGGAGGCTCGAGAGCACCTCCAAGCCCACCCGCGGTGGCTGTGATAGTGGTACTCTGCACTTGTCCAATCTTGCCGTCCTTGATCATCTCACGTAGCTTTTGTACTCGAGGGTCCATTCTGCCTTGTAGTCCAACCACAGTTTTACAGCCATTCTCTTGTGCAATGGCAGTCAATTCTTCCGCCTCTTTCAGGTTGGATGCTAGTGGCCATTCTATATACGCATCTTTGCCCTTCTCCAACACAGGCTTCATGAGCTTGTAATGGCGGTCGACTCTTACACAGCATACGACAAAATCGACGTCCGGGTCGTTGGCAAGGTCTTCGGTGGTGCCATAGGTCTTTGTGGTTACGGGGAGGCCATATTTCTTGACGGCGGATGAAGCTGCGTCGACGCTGCTGTTACAAAGAGCAACCACCTGGTAATGCGGGGAGTTGAGGAGGTAAGGTAGATGAGCGCTAGCCGCCCATCCATCGCCAGGTGAAGCTGAAGGTTCACCTGTAGCGGAGGAAAGCCCAATGATACCGACTCGGATAGGTGCCATTGGTGCGAAAGCTTTGAGGGGATGTCGTGTACTGTGCTATGAAGTGAATTGAGATGAGTTCAGACTTTACGCTGGCTGCTGCCAATCCTTAAATAGGAGGTTTGGATCCTCATGCTTCAAGCCGGACCAACTCTCTAGATACTAGGGACAACTGCACCAGATTGTGGTGTGATTTCATGCTGGTTGTAGCATTGTCGATCGCGTAAGCTGCGTGAGCATTTTCAACCTGACGGACAAAACTTGAACGGAATGGACTTGTTGTAAACGTGGGAGGGATGAAAAGCTTATCAATCCACGATTGATTTCGGATGAACGCAGCACCGAAGTGGATGTTTCCCGCGACTAACCTGACGATGCTGATGGTGAGCACTTCAATACGAGGAGAAATAGAGAAGCGCACATGTCGGAAGAGACATTCAAGCTTTTGAGGTCGACGTTTGGATGATCTCTCGAGCAAGGACCACAGCGGTATATGAAAGTAGGGCAATCTCAACAGCCTGTCACTGGACCTACCAAACACCAACACCCACACCCACACCATGTCCTTTCGTCAGCCGCGACAGACCATCGGCGCCATTCCTTTTCCCGTTCCTGCAGCGCCTTCTACCCTGTCAAGATAGCTGCATGAGTGGAGGCGACAAAATCGCCACCAATGGGTTCTGAACATGGCGAGCGAACGAGTCATCACGCGCTGGGTTGCGACGTTGCGTGCTGTCGGCAAACCTGTTGGCTGTTTGCCCGACGAAGACGCTGAAATCGTCAGAAGCCAGTGTCCTTGTTGCATATGAAGGCATCAACGGACGAGGTGCGGATTCTGTGGAAGTCCCTTCCAAGGACTGGATCGAGGTCCTCTTTGCCTCTTTCGAATCCTTGCGTTTTCGCCTCTTGATCACCGTGTCTTGCCGTCCTCTCACACGCTTGAGTGATATGACAGCGGCAGAGTCGTGGCCTTTACAGCCTTGTGATTGAGCAATAATGGAGCGAATGCAGGACTACGAAGCACAGCCACAAGAAGTCATTGTTTTGGACTGATCTCTGAAGCTCTTGAACGAGTGCAAATTTTCAGCAAGGAGTCACAGTCATTAGCCAGGCAGCAGCGGACTGATACTCGAGAATCTGGATCTTTGACGCCACCTGCATACATAAAGATATTCGAATTGCGCTGAAAGAACCATAGCCCTTCGTCCCAGTCTTGTGACAAGACCCCGGGCAACTTATCGAGAGCAAACAAATAGCTTGTACCACGGCTTCTTGATACCTTCAAAAGTCACCTTTGATCGGATAGTTCCATATTACGAAGGTTCTATTCACTCACCGAAAAACAGCTGCGTCGCCGCAAACGCCAATCCGCCAAGCCACTCTTCATCAGGAATTTTGGACCTTTACAGAGAAATTGAATTTATCATCGACTATTATTTCTCCTCCGGCACGCTCAAAATATTCTCACCATGGACCTCCTCAAGTTGAGCCGCATGTTGAACTCTACGGCTGCAGCTGCCAATACTTCCCAGCCCTTGAGCCTTGCTCCCACGCTACTCGACACCTTTATCCCCGGATATAGCTTAATATCTAAACTCGTTTCTCATGCGATAGGGTTTGATGCAGGTATCTTCGTCTCCGCAGGAACCTTGCTGTTTGCCCTGGGCACAGCTTGGAAGTATTTCTCGAAGACTTTTTCATCCTTACTTGATGAGTATTTCGTGGCCACTATTTATTTCGACGAGCACGATGATCTCTTCGCAAGTGTACTAGCCTGGATATCAGACCAAAGAGTTGGCAAACTTGCACGACGCCTCAAAGCAGTATCTACAAAGCAGGGCGGCAGTCCTGAGGAGGAGGACGTCACACAGCCTGTCAATTTGGAGAAGAATGAACTCTTTCACTTTGGCAAATGGTCGGCGCGGGTGCCTCCAAAGTTCGAACCTTACTTTGGTAATTATGCCTTTATGTGGAACTGGAGAATCTTCTTCTTTCAGCGAGGAAGGAAAGAGAGAGCCGCAACACCATGGCAGAGTCGAAGTGAAGAAGAAAACATCACACTCAAAACACTGGGCTGGTCGACCGCGCCTGTGAAAGATCTGCTGAGGCATGTGAAGCAATGGTCGCTTGAGAGGGAGAATTCAGTGACGGTGATCAAGCGCCCGCAATCCAAAGAGTCGAGGAGATCTCAAGGGCAGTGGGTTCGCGTCACTTCGCGGCCCTCGCGTCCGATGGAGACCGTGGTTCTGGATCCGGAACAGAAGCAAGCTCTCGTCGAGGATGTTAACGATTACCTCTCTCCAGCTTCTCCCAAGTGGTACGCAGTGAGAGGAATTCCGTACAGGCGTGGCTATCTATTCCATGGACCACCTGGTACGTGCTCCCATCCTCGTACCAAGTCACTGTCCACTCATTCTCAATTTAGGTACCGGCAAATCATCCCTCTCGTTCGCCTTGGCCGGCCTCTTTGGCCTCAACGTCCATGTCATATCACTCCTCGAACCAAGTCTCACAGAGACTGATCTCGCTATGCTATTCAATAACCTCCCAAAACGCTGTGTCGTGCTTCTCGAAGATATAGACACCGCCGGTCTAGTACGAACCGACAGCGAGGATGGGCCCGGATCCAAGTTCACCAACGGCACCAAAGACGACGCCAACACAGCGGCCGAACTAGTGAAAGAAGTGAAGAAAGCTGGACGCCGAGGTGGCGGACGAGTCATCGGCGGCACGATGATGGACGGCGAATCAAACACCGGAATATCTCTCTCTGGTCTCCTCAACGCAATCGACGGCGTCGCAAGCCACGAAGGCCGCGTCCTCGTCATGACGACCAACCACCCGGAGAAACTCGACCCAGCTCTACTGAGACCCGGTCGCGTCGACATGCAAATCGCCTTCACGCTCGCCACAAAACACCAGATCCGCGAAATCTTCTCCAAAATGTATCACTCGAGCGATCAGCCTGCCGCCGAAACGGCCACGTTTACGATGCAGGAGAAGACACCGCTGCTCGCAAACGGCTGCGCGCATGCCCGCAGCGACGACGTGAAGGGCGTCGATGGCGCATCGCACCGTCACTCCGAAGACCGCATCGAAACCCTCGCAGACGAGTTTGCGGACATGGTACCCGAGGACAGGTTCTCACCAGCCGAAGTGCAGAGTTTCCTCATCACCAGGAAGAAGGATCCGCAGCGGGCGATGGCCGAGGTGGCGAAATGGAGGGACGACTTGCTCGAGGCCAAGGAGAGGAGTCGAAAGTGAGATCGAGGCACACCCACCGCAAAAGTTTGATGGGGATGGAGAGTCGGGTCGACTTTTGCGTCGTTGTCTGCGACTGGAACGGTCAATGCTGCATGTAGGTTTTCATTGATGCTCCCTCAAAATGGACGCGGAATGGCTCGACGCATTTGGATATGTACCTGCGGGCGGCGTTCTCAATTGACGTCAAGGTTCTGTTCATCATCTTTCGGGAAATTCCCTTCATCCAATTCAAGATGGGACGTCGATAGATCCCTGGCGATCTCGGAAAATAAATCAATCCACAAAATGATCAGCATCGTCCTGAATGGCAACATGGAAACTCAAGTTCTGAACAGGACTAGTTTATCATCGCAATGCAGAAGACTCGTACCATAAGTGGACTGATGGAGTGTGTCAGGACATGGAATTAGGTCACAGCCTAGTCAATTACATACACAATATCATACAAAGCCTCATCCCGCCCTTTTCAAGCCCTCCAAAGCCTTCTTCGCCCCATCCACGGCCTCCCTAGCAACCTCCCTATCCACAACACCAACCTCGTCAACAACGCCTCGACCACCTTCAATGACACAAGCCCGAACTCCCTCCTCAGTGCCCCTAACAGCCTTTCGCCCCTCCTCTCTGACCTCGCCCTCCCAGAACCTCAGCGCATCCTGCCATTTCCCCTGCATCCTCCAGAGTCCGAGAACAGTGCCAAAGGCAAACACAGCACCTGCTTCGAAGAGACTCGTGGAAACGGTGCTGATGTAGGCAAACAGGGAAATACCAGCTGATATAGCCGTGGTTGATGCCGTTTGCAGAACCAGTTTCTGCGCCAGGGCCTCGAGAGATGGGATGGTGCGGGTCGCGAAAGCATGGCGAGTGAGCGGGATCGTCTTCGGCCAGGGCGTTTGTATCGCAGGAGGTAGGGGGGTTCCTTCGTCCGCAGCATGGATATCTGGCTTTACCAGGTCCGAAAGATGCAGCTCGAATTGGTCTTTCTCCTCAGGTTCGGGTTGTCGGGCAAGCGGTAGCGTCTTCAATGAATTGGCCTGCAGCTGTTCCTCCGTGAGAAGGCCCTCTCCTTCGATGCGGCCGGCGAGGAAGATGGCCCCTTTTTCTGCTTCGACGAGCCAGCGACGCTCAAGGATGTCGGAGGTGATCATGGCTACGTCGTCGGTGCGCCAGAAGAGCTTGTACCATTTCAGACGGCGCCAGTGCTTGCTTGCAAAGGCCATATCAAGCTTATCTCGGAGCTCACCGTGAGACGCTTCCGACCACTGATCAATCTCCTTAGTAATCTCCGCTCGAGCAGCCTGGGAGACTGTGGATGTGGCTGCCACTCGTGCGGCTTCCTGCTCAGATGAAGCAATTTGCCTTTCTGTGTCTTCCAGGACAGACTGGATCAGATTCGTGATCGCAGGTTTCAGAGCAGTGTCTTTGTCCGTTGCCGAGCTCTCCAGTAGCCAAGCAGATAGGTTGGGAATGCCAGCTCTAAACCAGCCTTCCTCCCAAATGGTAGCATTCTCGATTGACTCCCTGATTTTTTCCAGCGACTTCTCTCCAATCTCCAAATCAACAGGCGATATTTCACCAGGCTTGGTGTAGAATGCCGAGTTTGGTAAGGAAATTGCTAGCTTGCACAAGTCCTTCGGCAGTTCCTGGCCCGCTGTGAACTTTCCATATTCAATCAAACTCTTCAATCCCTCTCCCAGAAGCAATGTTTTGTGAACTGGATAAGTGAGATTCATATACCTCCCAGAAGCCGATGTAGGCGTCTCCAGAGTTGGTACCAAAACAGCATTCTGAACACGATTCTGCTCTCCAGTCGGCACAGCCCCAAAATGTAAACTCGAAATCAATATCTCAATATTGTGTTGCTTCAGCACCCGACTCGGTACCGGAAGCGTCCAAAGCACAGGATTCGAAGGAGGGTTTATCGTCTCGTCGCCATATCTGCCACGATTAGCCTGTTATCTCCAAACAGCCGCTCTGAATTCACTTAATAACCAAACCCTTCCCATTCGCACCCTCCGCACTCTTCGGATCAGAGAGATCAACTTCCCAGCTTTCGACCTTGCCTAATGGATCAGCAAGCAGCAACCTCGCCAACCTCATGGCAGCCCCTTCATTTCCACGAGCCGCCAGTATCGCAACTCTGACCACGCCACCCGCACCGGGAGCTTCCAGACTCCTCAATGCCAGTCCTAGTCGTGACAATCCGACAAAATTGCCGGCGTGCGTCTTCACCCGTTCCAATGCATTGTAAAGCTCTCTCTTCTCTGCAGGAACCTCCGAGGGCGCATTTACCGTGGTTGCGGGAGTAACAGATGAAGCGTTGCGACGTTGACGAAGGGATTGAAAGTGGGAGATTCGGCTGCGAAGGTTGTGACGTGCAATTGAGCGGCTGAGGGAACACAATGAGCACGTAAATTGAAATTGCAGCAGTCCTGTGCCAATGGAAGGTGTAGAGGAGGTACGCACAATGCGTGGGAGGCGTGGAGGCATTAGTCGTGGATGTTTCGGCGAGATGCGCTGATGCCGTTGTTTGGTTTCTAGTCGTAGGTACGAGGGTAGAGCTCGGAATTTTCCGTTGAAATTTGGCCGATTTATTCACGAACCCAAACATCACGAACAGAACGGGACAAAGTTGTAGATATAGTCTCGTCGGCTGGTTAACATGAATATCTAGGTAGGTATGAATGTATGGGCCCAGAATCCGTCTTCACAGCCCCTTCAAAGCCGTTAACCACAAATTACCAGGCCAGCCGCCAGACAGCAAATGACATTACGTGCGCCAGAATTTGGAGCTCATGAAATTACACCCTCATCATGCCATAAGTATATTATCGACCATTATTTCCTTATTGCGGTCTCTGCCTTGGGTGAGGGTTGGATCTCCCTGCTCCTGCAGACCTGTTGTCCGCATTAGCACGATTCCGAGCGTGTTAGAATGAACGGAGACGACTTACAAACTGATCCTCCTCGCAACTCGCTTGAAATTCTCGTCGTTATCGGCATCCTTTGAAGCTTGAGCAAGAGCCTCTGAACGCTCCCTGTCCATGCTGCGTCGGACCTCCTCGTGACTGGGAGGAAGACGCTCGTTTTGGATGTCAACCTTTCTTGCGTCCTCGAACGTGTGAATGGCAGCCTTGATGCCCTCAGCACCTAGCATAAGCGTACCTGCAGGCAGCCTGCCTCCAGTATTCGCCTTGAGCTCTGTGACGCGCTCCGACTCTTCACGGAGAACCTGGAAGACACGTGCTAATCGACCAATGGCCAGAATCTTGTTCTTGATCGCGCGGCGCTTGAACTCGGTAGATTCGGGGTCGATTGGCCCCTTGATCTCGGGCGACGAAGGTCCCGAGATGATTGAGTTTGGTGTTGGATCGTCCAGCTCCTCCTTGGAGCAAGTGTTTAGAATGGCAATGAGCATGTCGGTGATCTTTTCGCCAACGAATGGCAGCGACCACGTGAAGACGTCCATGAAGTTTGGTAGCCAGTATGGATGTGGAGTGCAGTTGAACTGGCGGATGTTCATGACGTTATTTTCGTACTTGAGCACGGCCGCCTTGTTGTTGTACACGTCGAGATAGTTGGGTGCACTGAAAATCGTCATGACACTAGGGAATCCGGTTGTTCGAGTTTTGCGGTACATGCGATACCCAGCGTCTTGCGCTTCATGCGCACGAATAATCGACAAAAGATTGTTCTTTTCCAAGAAACTACAGGCGGCAGGGTAGGAGAAGAAGTACGAGCAACCTCGAACATGGTTGTGCACGAAAAACTCTTGAGTCTTCTCCTGTCCAAACTCCTCTAAAGGATCAGCCCATAGGATGTCGCACATCAGGCCGTGGGTGGGTGGTTCTCGGAAACGATCGATCGCCTTGATGTCCTCGAGGGTGTGAAGCTCCGGACTCAAGCCACCGTGAATGCAGAGGAACTGCTTGTTCATGACAGCTGCGAGCGGGAGGGCACAGAAAGACTCCATGCAAGCTTCGTAAACGTCTTCGGAATACTTGTGTTTACACTCCAACTTGAAAGTGAAATAATCGGTCAAGTGGCGGCACTCGTGGTTTCCGCGGAGCAGCCACAGAGTATTGGGATACCAGATCTTCAATGCCCATAGATACAGCACACACTGGAGTACGTTAGTCATGGTCATCATAGAGCGAACATGTGCCACTGACCTCGATGCTAAAGTACCCTCTGTCTACATAATCGCCGAGAAAAAGGTAGCGCGTCTCCGAAGGATCGCCACCAACTTCGAACAACTTCATCAAATCAAAATATTGACCGTGAACATCACCGCAGACTGTGATAGGCGCATCCATTTCCAGCAAATTGGGCTCTGCCTTGAGGACCTCGGTACCCTTTCGTATGATCCATAGAGCCTGCTCTTCGGTCAATCTGCCTTCGCGGTAGAAATGCTGTTTGAGGAACTGGAGATTGGGCTTCGTTCGGTCAGTGGGCGAGAGGAATTGGTCTTGAGTCGGTGGATGAAATGCAGGCGCTTGGACGTCTACGGAGTCAGGTTAGAAATTGATCAAGGCGACTTGAAAGGAGTAGCGCCGTGTGTCGGGGCTTCATTCGAAAGCGTACCTTTGCATACTCGCTCCGTTGTGCTGAATTGGCCCCCATCCTCCATGGTGTGTAGTGTAAAATCGATCTCAGGAGCAGGCTTCTTTTGCCTAACAGCGCGAATGGCCGTGTCAAAGTAAGCCTCCTGAGTCATTTTCTCCGATGATTTATCTTCGTCCATGAGAGTAGGCGAGGCCATGGTTGTAAGTCGTTATGAGGAGGAGAAGCGAGAGAGGGACGGGGAGAGGTGGCAAGGCGGTAAGAGCTAAACCGGTCAAGATATCGTCGTCAAGACCTCGATAATGCGCAACGAGTTTCGCGAGCACAAGTGAGTATCGTCCTGTCTTGGGCAATGTTTGGTGAAGAACCAGGAGGTTTTCTAGGTTGGTGGATTACTAGGGTTGATGGAGGTTCGAGGGGCTGAGAGGATGGCCTCTTTGGCGGGTTATAGCCAAAGACAAGATTCGATGCTCTCGGCTTGATTCGAGTTCACCAAGTACGCGCGGACTGAATGGCAGCAAAGAGTTGTGAGCTGGCGTAGTGATGGGTGCTGTATGGTGTGTATCTCTTAGTCATGAATTTTCTCGAAGAGATTGTGGTGTCGAGGGGCATAACTTGGAGGTTGTGCCTCCAAGGTTCAAGCTTGCGGCCGTGTATTGGAATCAACCAATTCGATTTGTCTTCGCGGAAGGCCACACGTGAACAGGATCGACAGGTTGTTTAAAGATACAGGATGATCCAAAACATAAGCAGTAAACAGACCTCCGCCTCAGACGCCCATGTAGTACGTTTCCATCCCGGAACTCTATCCAGGTCATGAGCCTCACTCACTCCGCTTCGTCTCGACATACCATTCGAGCGACCGAATCGGTGCAGGAAGCCATTCAGGCAACTTTGGGCATAATCTTCACTCGCCATAAGGATCTGACCATGCATGAACAATAGGCAGATAGAGTGCTGGACTTCGGCCGGACACAGGCAGCAGAATCTCCCGAATTTTCGTCATCAATAACAGGTTTTGAAAGTATAGTCAGCCAACTGGGATTCTCAGCAAGTGATGTTATGGCGTCACAGAGAGAAATGCTGATTTGGTCCATTCGTGTCAATTCTCAGCCTCGTCCATCAGGCATCAGAGACAAGGGCGCCAGAAGCACGAAAATAGCATGTGCACTGCTTTATCTGAATCGATCCTCGTTATCGATACGTTCCTGGCATGTCGCAATTCATCAAGAGCAAAAAACGCGTCCTTGTTGAAGGCACTATAGCGTGTTACAATGCATAAAGTTGATATCGACACGGCACCAGAAAACAGTTGACACGGGAGACGTGCCGGTTTTTGGGTCAACTATGGCGGTCGAGAAGAGAAATGGGACTTGACAAGTTTTTGGACATCGACCCGCGAGTCAATGAGCTGGATAACACAAACGAGGCCGGGTGCGAATTCGTTCCGGAGTGCTTTGGGAGCCGTGTTGATGTGTTTCCGTTGGATTCAGGCTGCAAAGAAATCCCAGGGCGTTTGACAGAGGAATTGGAAGGTTGATATCAGGCTAAGGACAACCAATCAAGCAAGATAGAAGACCTGAAAGCTGGAAACGTCAATTCCTCTCCGAGGCTGAACGCGGGCTAAAACAGCAGGGATGAGCTGCTCACAACTTTTTTCGTGCCTGTGTCCCAACAGTTGCTGAATGTCCAACCAACAACTCCCCGTGTCCGCTTGAGGTGAAAACGAGAACGATACTTAAAGCCTAGGCCCCGCTTCCTCGAGGTTCTTCTCCTTCTCCACTCCAATATCTCTAAGCAAACCATTGGCGCATCATGGCTGCCGCCCAAATCGCAGAATCGAACGTCACCTACGAACAGCTTATTCAGCTGGAGCATGAGTTCAACGATGTGGAAGATGACATCCGTACGTCAATTTGAAAGTCGCAGCCTAGTTGTCGACGCCATTCCTATGCGTCGTGGCCGTCAATCTTTAATGCGACAATTTTTTGCGAAGATCTCAAGTGCCGGATAGGGAAACCTTTGATTTCTTTCGCTGACCATCTACTTTAGTGCGCCACTCCTACAAGCTCGAAGCACCTCTCTACGAACGCCGCTCAACCCTCGTTTCCCAAATCCCAAACTTCTGGGCCCTAGTCCTTGAACAATCTCCGCCAGAGGTCGACCAATACATCCAGCCCTCCGACTCTCAAGTCTTCGCTGAATGCCTCAAGAATATCTCAATCGACCGCTTCGAACTCGACACCGTTCCCAAATCCTTCAGCCTCAAATTTGAGTTCTCAGAGAACGAATGGTTCACAGACAAAGTACTGGAGAAGAAATTCTACTACAGGCGTGCGAACGACAACTGGACTGGACATGTTTCGGAACCGGTCAAGATCAATTGGAAGAACGAGAAGAGCGATCTCACAAACGGGCTCACGGATGCGGCTCTCAAGCTGTGGCAAGCAAAGACCAATAGCGCTTCGGCCCCCACCAATGGCAAGAGCGCTGCAAAACCACTGAAAGAACACACCGAGTTGGCGAAGCAGCTCGAGAGACATGATCCCACAGCTGCCGGATTCTTCACACTTTTCGCTTTCGTTTCCGAACGAAGATACGTGACTGCTGAGGAGTCTGTGAAAGCCAATGCCGCAGAGAAAGCACGAAGAGCAAAGCAGTCAGCAGGCGAGGAAGTCGAATCGCCAGAAGAAGAGCCGGAGTCTGACGATGCCGAGGTTGAAGTCTGCCCTTTCGGTGCCGATCTTGCCTTGATCATCTTGGAGGATGTGTGGCCGAATGCCATCAAGTACTTCAGTAAGCACATTTACCGATCGAATCAACGGCAGTACATGACTGACAGCATCTAGCTCAAGCACAAGAGGTCGATGATGAGCAGCTGTCTGAGCTCGACTTTGAGGAAATGAGTGATGACAGTGACAAGGAAGTCGATATCCGCGCTCTCGTTAAAGGCAAGGGTTCGAAACGTAAGGAGAAAAGTAGCGACGGCGAGACGCCTCCACCAAAAGCACGCAAAGTCTAGATTTGGTCGTTATGGGCGTCGATTCATGTGGTTCTCTTCAGCTAGAGGTCGATTGCGGTATACCCCTTTGTTTTCTTCTAATCCCGAGTGAAATGAACAAGGAAGTCGAAGCTTGTGCTCCCATGAAATCCATTGCTGGTACCCCAGAATGCTAGACACCAAGAGAGAGATGAATCGGGTAAACATCCAACTATAGTTTACTATTCGCCGGTAACATCCGCAATCGAAGGACTGGAGGATTCGGTCTCTCCCGATCGGGGTTTTCTGGCATATTCAGATATTCCTAAACCAGCGTTTTGTTTCCGCCGATTGATAGGCCTACTTCCTCTTTGTGAATAGAAAAATACCCGGTGAGCCATCTCTTCAGGATAGATGTATGGGACGTTAATCGGGGTGGGAGACCTCAAGCTGGTCTATCAAAGGATTTATATGTCGTCAAAACTAAAATCCATTGCGATTCGCCAGCCTTTTCACAAGACGTAACCTAAGCTGGTGGGTGGACTTCTTCCCGCTCGGTCCTTGTCTTTGAAAATGCCGGGCACCACTCGCCCGAGCCGTCCATATTGACCCGCTCGGCGTTGACCATTGTGTGTAAGGAGTAGACCGCTGTGGGCTGAACTGCAGCATCGGACTTCAACGCCGCGACCATTTACTCAATTTCGCCAGTCTCGTGCATTGGTTGAGAGCAACCTCCATCAACTGCTGCATCGATTTCGTCAAAATCTGCGGATCATAGCCCAAGGACCTCCACAATTGTCGTGCGGATGTTCGCCTCCGCATTAGAGCCTCCTTTTTCGGTGAAGATATATCACGATAGTGTTGTACTATGATAAATAGAAACTCCATCCCATGCAGTACACCATAGCCATGGCCATCTGCCCAGTCGTCAGCCGCGAGCTACCCTAAAGCAAGCAAGTACTAAAGCAAGTTGATCAGCACTTCATAGAAGCTGATTCCATTCAACACCGCGTTGTCATGAAAATGAGGGTTGCCACTCCCTCCGCACTGCTTCTTGGCGTTTACGCTATTGGTTGCAATGCCTACACTTCTCCCTCTTACACGAACCAATCCGAGGTTCCGTTATACGGCCAGAGTCCTCCCGTATATCCTTCACCACAGGCAGATGGCCACAGCACTTCGGCATGGTTGGCCGCCTACAAGAAGGCGCGGGCGCTGTTATCGCAAATGACGTTGGAGGAAAAAGTGAACGTCACCCGTGGCTTTGATGGCGTCTGTGTTGGTAACACTGGAACTGTTCCCAGGCTGGGAATCAAACCACTATGTCTGGCTGACGCCCCTAATGGCGTCCGTGGACAAGAGTTTGTCTCGTCGTTTCCAGCGGGCATCCACACAGCGGCTACTTTTGACAAGTCTCTACTGTACAAATGGGGAGTAGCTCTTGGAGAGGAATTTCGTGGAAAGGGAATCAACATTGCCCTAGGTCCTGTAGCTGGCCCACTAGGTCGGGTCGCTCGTGGAGGGCGAAATTGGGAAGGCCTAGGGGCTGATCCATTTCTTGCTGGTGCGGGCATGGCTGCTTCGACAAAGGGCATGCAAGATGCTGGAGTTATCGCCACTGCGAAAGTCAGTATACATCTTCAAGGGCCAAGAATCGGGCGCTAACAAGCACTTCAGCATTGGCTACTCAATGAGCAAGAATTCAGACGCAATCCAGGAGATTATGGTGAAGGTATGGCCTTGTTTCCCATTTCTTATTCTCTCGATCTAACAAAAGTCTCCCAGCGGTGTCGTCAAATGTGGACGACCGGGCAATACACGAGCTTTACGTGTTCCCGTTTATGGATTCCCTGAGACAAAATGTAGGAGCGGTGATGTGTTCTTATCAACGTTTGAACAACAGCTACGGCTGTCAAAACTCCAAAGTCCTCAATGGCATATTGAAAACGGAGCTTGGGTTCGAAGGCTTTGTCATGAGGCAAGTGCCTCGGTTTCGTAGAAAGTCGCATAATACTAACGATCAACTGTAGTGACTGGGAGGCACAGCATTCTGGAGTGGCAAGTGCAAACGCTGGTCTTGACCTTATCATGCCGGATGGAGGTTGGTGGGGAGGCAACCTCACAAACGCTGTCAACAATGGCTCGGTCAGCGTCGACCGTCTCGATGATATGGTCGTGCGTAAATTTGCCGCCTTTTACCTATTAGGTCAGGATCAAGACTTTCCCAAACTCGGCGTATTCAGCAACCTGCAGCAGCATGCCCCGGTCGATGTGCAGGGTGATCATGCAGAGCTCATTCGTGAAATCGGAGCGGCTGGAACTATTCTCGTAAAAAATATCAACAAGACACTCCCTCTGAGCAAGCCCAGATTTCTCGCGGTCTATGGCTATGATGCAACAGTCAAGGCGGACGCCACGGTTTGGCGGAACCCGGCAAGGTATGGAGGAGGTATTTCGATTTCTCTCACCTTAGCCGGCACTTGACTAACCTGGACCAGGCTATGAGGTCAATTTTGGTTGGAACACCTTCAATGGGACGCTGATCACAGCTGGAGGCAGCGGAAGTAATGCACCTCCGTATGTCGTCAGTCCCTTTCAAGCTCTCCAGGAGCGCATCTCCAAAGACAGAGGTATTCTTCGATGGGATTTCTTTTCCGAGAATCCTTCTCCGCCCTACGTCAACGCTGATGCTGCGCTTGTTTTTATCAACGCTTATGCTTCTGAAGACTTTGACCGAGAGACTCTGGTCGATACCTTCAGCGACAATCTCGTCAAAAATGTTGCGGCCAATTACAGTAACACCATCGTGGTCATACACTCTGCCGGCATTCGTGTGGTGGATGCATTCATCGATCACCCCAACGTTACTGCTGTGCTCTTTGCCGGTCTTCCTGGCCAAGAATCGGGTCATTCGCTCGTCGACGTACTTTACGGAGACGTCAGTCCAAGCGGCAGATTTCCCTACACCGTCGCCAAGAATGAAAGCGACTACGGCATTATGTTGAATTCTACAGTGTCCTTTGACGCCTTCCCGCAAAATAACTTTACGGAAGGTCTTTACATCGACTACCGACATTTCGATAAGGCAGGTATTGAACCACGCTTCGAGTTCGGTTATGGCTTGAGTTATTCCACGTTCAAATACGCCGATCTGAAAGTCGTTTCCCTTGCAGCGAACTTTTCCGCCCTGCCCAATCCAAGTGTGCGAATCGTTCAAGGAGGCCACCCAGAGCTTTGGGAAACTCTCTTCAGAGTCAGTATCGAGATTACGAACACTGGGGACATCTTCGCACACGAAGTCCCACAACTCTACGTGGGCATTCCAAATGCTCCTGTACGACAGTTGCGTGGGTTTGAACGCGTGCCACTCGAATCTGGTCAAAGCAAAACTGTTACTTTCCCATTGACGAGAAGAGATCTTAGCATCTGGGATGTGGTTGTCCAGCAATGGCGGTTGCAACAGGGTGATTATCCGATCTACGTTGGAGCGAGCAGCAGGAACTTCAAACTCAACGGCACATTAACTGTCTAATTCCAAAATGTTTGTTGCGAACGAAGGGACTTTGGACTTATAACTGAGTAGCATAGTGGTATTGTTAATGAGGATTCATTTTCCAACTTTCAAAATCCATAATCTGGCCATCAACTGGTAGTTAACAGTCTGTTGATCGGGATTTTGGTTCATGAGTTCGAGCAATTTCCCTTTTCAGCCCAATTTATGTCATTACGGAACAACTCAGTCAGAAGTATACTTCACCAGGTTCAAAATAATTACACCACAAGGCGTGAACTTGAGACAAAAGGCGAGAAGACAAAGGATTGTAGGGTTCTGCAAGTAGCATCGATTCGATGCTACAAAGGACTACCGCCTGCGGCCTTGCGCGGTAAGAAATCCAATTCAATCAGGTTTCTTCTTTTGGAACCGATGCGAGGCAAATTGTCTGAGTTCAGAGAGGTCGAGCATTTCCGGGGAATCTCACAGCGAAGGAGGTGTCTGCTGTGAGAGCTCAGGCGTAGATGATTAGAACTGAGCGGCGACGATTCCGAGAAGGGCCAGACGCTGATCGCCATTAGTCTCTGATTACAAGCGTTGGTCTCTACTAGGTCGTTGCTTGAGGACACTAGACTGATAGCTTAGGAGGGACCTGAGGAGACTCGGGATAGACTTGAGGTCTGGGATCTTAGCACAGGGTTTTGGAAGCTACCAAAGCATGTACAAATCAATGTACTTTTGAGCTCCATACGATCAGGATCTTGGTTAGAATACTGGGAAGCGTAAGCCAACAAGACGAGAATACGAACAACTGCTCGACTGCTTGCGGTATTCGGTACTTATGCCTGACACATACAACCTGAATCTGTCACGTGTCATATTTATATTGAAGGTCCGAGTTGGCATCCCAGACAAGAGAACTGCGCTCTGGATTTCTCCAACCAACATCATCCTCTTCATTTCATTATTTCTGTCCATTACAGATACTGCAAATGCTCGGTACCGCCCAGATTGTACTGACGGGTGCATTCAAGTTTTTGCTTTTTCATGAGTTGCTACTGTGTACAACGATCGGCGCCAGGCATTCGCTCCGTGCCCTTGTCTATCCTTCCTTTCGCTCTTCCTTTCTCAAGATTCCTTTCATCAAAGATACAGCCTCACGATGCACGCATTACCTCTTGTGACATCCCGACGGCATCAGCCCCAAGCAGAGGTAAGTCGTTCTCCTCTGCTGCTCACCTTCCACGTTCTACCGCAGTTTTGATGCTAAGAAGGAGACGATTGCAGGGTGCACCCATTTCCATGCAGGCCGCTGCCTTTCAAGAGTCCCCGAAGGCTTGTCGCACGTGCTATCACGCTTAACTTGAAGTGGGAGTGTTGCCTGTTGCTCTCTTAGAAGACTTGTTTCAACCCCGGGATTGAGACCGATCTCACATAGCTCTTTCGCTCCCGTCTCCCGTCTCTGGTGTGCGCATTCGCAAGAATCTCATTGCAGCACAGGCTCTGCCAGGGTCAGAGAAATCCGAGGCATAGAACTCCAAGTTGAAAACCCGTCTCGAGGGTCGCGCCTAGTCTCGATTCGGAGGATTTGACCTTCTCCTGCTCCTTGCATTGACTATGTCATTCCTGGAGTATGTGGCTAGATCCACTCCGACCGGCATCGAAATGTGGAAACAGCCTGGTCTGACTAAATACTAGCATCGTTGGTGCGACTCATGCAAGTTCACGACTGCACCGCGGACGACATAGCAGACCCACCGCAGCCTATCTTCTATTGCGTCTCGATGTCCATGGGCCAATGCTTTCCTAGATTCCAGTGAGGGATTCCTTGCGCCTTCGTTTCTTTTTCTACTGTGTACGATAGTGGAGATCCCCACTACCTCGAATGAGCAGACACGACTGTCTACCATATAGACGGTCGTCCCGTGTCCATGGTGTTTATGTTCTAGTATCGATGCAATGCGATTCAATCACCCAGAGCTGTTCGCAACCTGGCCAAAACCCAATTACACCGATCCAGTGACCCGTGGCTCACTGATTTACGTCGTCAATGGCATCTTCTTTGTTTCGGCGACGATTGCTCTCGTTGTCCGCCTCTATGCTCGAATTTTTGTGCGTAGATGGGTTGGACTGGACGATTATCTAATCATTTTCGCATGGGTTTGTGCTTTTCATCCACTATCATGAAGTATTTGTAACTGACCTAAATAGCTTGCCTCTGCTGGTGATCTGGGGTCGGTCTTCTGGGGATATCGTCGGCTCTATTGGGACCGGCACATTTGGGATGTTCCCGCTTCAGTATTCACTTGTAGGCAGACACAGACTTTGTCGCCATTGATCAAGATTGTCTAACATGAGAACTCAGCTGGTGCTCAAACTTTGTTTGCGGCCAAGCTCTTCTGGTGCACCTCATCAAATTTCATTAGACTGTCCATAATGGTTCTTTACTATCGACTGGTCGAGCATGTCCAAGTACCGCAATACAGATGGGTTCTCCATCTCAATACCGCCTTCATTCTAGGGATATACATGTCGTACCTGGGAACCACAATTTTCGCTTGCATGTAAGATGCTTGCTTGCACGACCATTGAATCCATGCTAACATCACTTTGAAATCAGCCCAGCCAAAGCATATTTTGTTTCGCCTTCGCCAGACACCTGCATCAATGAATTTTACGCCATCACGACTCTTTCGGCGCTCAACACATTCTCGGAAGCTGTTGTGGCCGCACTTCCAATCCCTGTTCTTTTTCGATTGAAAATGGAATCGAGTCAACGCTGGGAAGTGATTTTGCTCCTGTGCCTCGGCTTCTTCGTCGCGGCTGTTGGCTCGGTACGGTCATACTTTGTATATCTTTCATTCGTTCACGATGACCTGACGTGGTATGCGAGTCCGCACTGGATATGCAGTGAGGCAGAGATATGTGTCGCCTCGGTACTTAGAATCCTTCTTGTTGTGCTGCTCGTTGTCATTTCTGACTCACATAGATTTGTGCCTGCGTACCTTCAATGCGGTCCCTATTCAAACATGCCGGAAAATCAATCCGTACCTATTCAGAAGAGGTGAACAGATCTTTGACGAGAAGGCCGCAAGGTTCGCATGGACGCCCCGACAGCGAGAGCAGCCGTCAAAATCTAGACCCCAAATTATCCGTCTACGCCACGCAAGCGGAACTCCAACTGTCCCGCACGATCGACCTGGAAGGTATCGGCCTTGATGGCTTCGGATACACCGTCACCATTACGGCCGGCGAGCCTGTCAAGAAACGCGGTCTGCGGAGGAGGAAATCAGCAATGCCGGACAATGCTGAGGCTGCGAAGAGAGGGGAGAATTGGCACATGCATCGCATCTCGTCGAAACCGAACGGGGGGACGATGGTTGGTCGACGAAAGAGTTTGGAGGTAAACGAGGTGTATGAGGATGTCATTAGATTTGATCGAACGGTACGAGGATGGGATAGGTTCGCCCCGTAACGTTGATTTTGGTTCGGATACCCATAACTAGTACTCATAATCGCAATTTCTAGTTTCACGTGGGCGGTACATTCTGCCCCCGTAGTGGCTTCATCATTTCAATTCCCCCCCTCCAAAAAAGTCTCCAGGTACCACAATATCCCCTTTCCATCTAACGTTCTCCAACTCCGGATCAACAGTCGATAAACTCCTGACGCCTTTGAGGAAACAATCTCGCCCGAATTTCATCAATACCAATCCTGAAGCGCAAATGAGAATCCGTGTTCCAGTTTTTGTTTTTCTTCCGGAGGGAAACAGAATCATCAAACCCGGCTCGCGGTGTCTCTCTACTAACTCCCCCATCCCACCTTTAGATACAGTAGCCTCCACCCCCCACCCCTCCACAAACCCACACAGTCACCGACAACCCCACAAACCAAACGATTCCTATAAACCAAGTACGAAGTGAAGAATCCCCTTCCCGCCTCTTCCTCTTGCCAACACCCGGACGGGCAGCGCGGGGGGGGGGGGGGGGGGGGGGGGGGAAGGGAAGCGACGTCAGCGTTCGCAATCAACTTTTCACAGGTCCAGGTACCAAGTCGGTGCAGGTGGACCGGTATCCCCTCCCCACCACGTGAAATTCGTTCGTGTATTGATACACTATACCCGTGACACACCGGCCCCCGGTGTTGCGTACTCGGCAGACGAGAGATCGGGTACGTGGTGTAGATCGTGAGCCGTTCATGATTGTTGGGCTGGGCTGGGAGTAGTTGTTGTTGATGTGCTGCTTTGTTATATTTCGGGATGGAGGGGGGATTTTTGTATGCGAAAAGTGGGGTGCTTTCGAACCTTGTTCAACTAGGGCGCTTTAGAAGAGGGATGGATAGGACGTTTGCTCGTGGCGCTGTTGTTTCGGGGCCTGTTGAGCCGAGGGAGGACTTGGGATCGAGACGGAAGATTGGGAGAAGATGGGGGAGTATAGTCGTTGGTTCTGTGGAAGGAGTTGGCAAGGGAGAGGCAATGTGGATCAGGAGTGCTGGCTTTGAGTAGGCGTGGAAGAATGTACCTAAAAGGACAGAAGCACAGTTGTGATTATTTTGCCATTTTCGTTCTTAAATATACATTGTTCATCGTCTACTGGAATACTAAGTGTGGGAGATGTCTGATCAGCCCGTGACATCGACTATCATATCCGAGTTGAGAAACCATGACACACCATCCTGCTCGTCTCGATTATACCACGTCAACCCGTCAATTATTTCGATCAAACCATAATCGGTATCGATACTTTTGTAGCAACCTCATTTCAGCGACTCGCCAGGAATCCAGCATGGAAAGCATTGTGTTCATTGACGATGTCTCGGTGGTGGAAGCCCATCCGAAGATGAAGGGCTCCAAACGCAATGCCAGCGTCTAAAATGGCCACCTCCAATCCGTCGTCTCCTTGGGGTCGATACCCTCGAAGTAGGCGGAGTTCTTCGCCTTAATCTGTGTGTCAAGCAAAAGCTCGCGGAGACTGCTACCCTTGTTGCCCAAGAACGGCATATTGTCGAGCGCAGAGATCGCCAGACTGTACCTGTCAACGCCGTTTCGGATGGCCAGCTCGAGCGGTGTGTCGATGTTGCCCTTCTCACGATAACCTGAGACAACCCACTTAGTTCCCTTTCGGTTGTAGGTGAGTCTATGGATTAGCCAAGGGTACGAATGGAAGTTGAAGATGACAGGCTTGTCCTCCGTGAAGAGTGCTTTGAATTCGTCGTCGCTGAGACCATGAGGGTGGTCGTAGTGTGGGATCAACTTGAACAGATCGACAACGTTGACGAAGCGGATCTTGACTTGCGGCAGGTGCTCTCGGAGCAGCGCGACAGCAGCGAGAGACTCTTGTGTGGGGACATCACCGCAGGATGCCATGACAACATCTGGTTCCTCGTTCTCACAATTGGATGCGAAATCCCAGATTCCAACGCCCTTGGTGCAGTGAACAATAGCATCGTCCATGTTTAAGTACTGTAGATGCTCTTGCTTATCGGCTACGATGACATTGACGTAGTTGGCACTGCGGAGACAATGGTTTGTCACAGAGAGCAGACAATTGGCATCTGGTGGGAGGTAGATTCGTACGACATCGGGAGACTTGTTGGCGACGACGTCGAGAAAACCAGGGTCTTGATGCGTGAAACCATTGTGGTCCTTTGGAGAGTTAGTGCGAGATTCTCATATGCATTCAGTAGGCCCTTATCGTCAAATCGCTGATCGAGGGCATCGAATGAAAAGGATGTCTGCCAGGATGGGAATATCTTACCTGTCGCCAAACGGTTGCCGTCAGAAGAATGTTCAACGAAGCCACAGGCACACGCCATTCGACCTCTGCGCACTTCTCGATCCACTTGCAGTGCTGATTGACCATGGAGTCGATGATGTGGATAAAGGGCTCGTAACTGTTGAGCAATCCGTGACGCCCTGATAGAATGTAGCCTTCAAGCCAACCCTCACAGGTGTGTTCGCTAAGGATTTCCATGACACGACCAGCGAAAGCAAGATTTCCGCCATCAGCGTCCTCTTCGAAGTTGTCCGCCATCCATGCTTTCTTGCCAGCCTCGTAAATCTTACCAAGCTTGTTAGACTCAGTCTCATCGGGGCCGAAGACACGAAAATGTTCCATATTTCGTGCCACGATGTCCCGCAGGAATTTGGCGAATATCTCCATACTAGGGCCATTCATGGCACCAGCCTTCTTCATGTCGTAGGCGTAGTCTCGGAAGTCAGGAATCTTTAATTTGCGGCGCAGGATACCACCATTGGCAACGGGATTGGCGCTCATACGGCTTATGCCAGTCGGTGCTAGTTCTTTCAGCTCTGGTTGGAGCTTTCCTTCCTCGGTGAACAGCTCCTCTGGCTTGTATGATTTCATCCAGTCCTCAAGAACCTTCATGTGCTTTGGGTTGCTAAGAACATCAGTGATGGGGACCTGATGGGCTCTCCAGAAACCTTCCAAGTAGTGGTCATCAAGCTTGCGAGGACCAGTCCAGCCCTTGGGTGTTCTCAACACGATCATTGGCCATCGCGGACGGAAAGGTTTGCCAGACTCACGAGCTTGCTTCTGGTAGGCTTTGATTTCTGTGACACACTTCTCGAGCGTTCCAGCCATCTTCTGGTGCATGGTGTCGAGATCGCTGCCCTCGACGAAGTATGGAGTCCAGCCGTAGCCTTTGAATAAACAATCGAGCTCATCATGAGAGACGCGAGAAAGGACTGTGGGGTTGTTGATCTTGTATCCGTTGAGGTGCAACACCGGAATGACAGCACCATCGGTGATTGGGTTGAGGAACTTGGTGCTGTGCCAACTGGTCGCCAGTGGGCCGGTTTCAGCCTCGCCATCTCCAACCATAGTGACTGTGATAAGGTTTGGGTGGTCAAAAACAGTTCCAAAGGCGTGAGAGATGGAGTATCCAAGCTCTCCACCTTCGTGAATGCTCCCAGGTGTCTCGGGGGTAGCATGACTGCCAATTCCGCCTGGGAAAGAGAATTGCTTGAAGAACCGTCGCATTCCCTCGACATCCTCGCTCTTGTCTGGGTACACTTCTGAGTAGGTGCCCTCGAGATAGCTGTTGGACAAGACTGCAGGTGCTCCGTGGCCTGGACCTGAAACGAAAATGGCATCTAGGTCGTATTTTTTGATCAATCGGTTGAAGTGGATGTACGTAAAACTTTGACCGGCATCAGAGCCCCAATGGCCCAGGAGGCGACGCTTGAAGTGCTCGACTTTGAGTGGCTCTCTCAGAAGTGGGTTTTCCTTGAGGTAGATCATGCCCAAACACAGGTAGAGAGTGGCGTGGAAGTACCTGGTGTACTTGTCGAGCTCCTCTTTGCTGAGAGGCTGTTCTTTGACGGCGCCGCGAGCGATTCCAAAGGGAGACAAGCTCTGGTCGTCATGTTTGCTGGCGTTCGATTCGGATGCCATGGTGACACTGGGGCGCCATTAATTCATGGGTTCAGACGAGACTTACCCCTTCAGGATCGATATCGATGAGTTTCTGGCAGTCCTTCAAAATCGTCTTGCCAGTAACCCATCCATATCAGTCTCGATTTGATGCTGTCCGATAGAGAGTGCTGTTAGACTGACCTGGATTGGGCGTCGCCCGAAATGTCAAAGGTAAGTGGAGTTGTCGTTTGGAGGAAGAGAGAGGTGAGAGAGCGATGCGAGTGCTTATACTTATAAGAAGGCTGTAGGTCACGACGGTGGGCGGTTGTGAATATAGGTCACTCCACCTCACACCACTGTGGTTGGCCAAGGGTTGGCGACGTGACGCGAAGACCAGTGGGTCAATGGTTCGACTTGGCAAAGGAAAAGGACTGAGGCTTGGTGTTGCAAAAGTCAGTGTCGATACTGCTGGAGCGTGCATTTATACCTCGTCGTCGCCGTCCAAACCAGTTGCGGAGAGCTCGGAGGAGGTGACGTCGCCATGAAGCTGTAACTAGCCGTAACAATAACTGGAGTTTTCCACATGAGGCTAACTGGAAGAATTTGCTCCTAGCCTGAGCTGCCTGACCTCTCGCTGCGGATTGGGATTCCCACGTCCATGTGCCTTGCTATCGACCATCTCAGTCAGCGCAACGCATCTGGACGCGGCCCATCCAATGAGACTTTGATGCCACCACATGGCCCCTCTGCTCCTTATCAGATCGCTCGGTCCCGTTACAGCGACTGTGACGAGCCATGTTCGATATCATGCTGCTAGTAGCTGGCAACGGCTGGGGTTGAAGAGGTATGCCTCATGGAATCTGAGGATGAGAAGGCATGGCCCGTTTCCATATTGCAGATCGTCCGGGCCGATTCAAAGTCTACAACGACGAACGGCGTGAATTAGGAATCATCCTCCATCTCCTTGCAGATTGTACGCTTCCCAGAAACAAGGACTTTTGAATTTCAAAACTTTGACGACTCCCGCCCGATTGACCACAAACTGTGTGAAGCCCGAGCCTGTGAGGTTCTCGAAGGACAACAGGGAGAGCTTCGTAGACACGAGTATTCGTATACTGCTATTTCAACTATGATCCATATTCAGGCAGCAAGGTGGGATTAATATGGTATAAGCACTTTGCGAAGCTATCCTTCCATTTCTCGATAAAACCTAAAGAAATGACCTATTTCGACATCACTATCATATCAGACACGAATTGCCCATGGGTAAGCACCAAGAAAGTCGAACATCCAATGCTCAACCTGACAGCAGAACAGTGCCACATTCGGCTATCGAAAGCTCCAAAAAAGCTATCTCCTTCTATCAAAACACATATTCCGGTGGCTCAAAGGACAACTTCAACATAATATGGAAACCATACCACCCAAAAGCGGGGCTAGAACTGGAAGAAAGCATGGTCATGAATGGCCTCATAAGTCCATGTCAAGTTGTTTTGTGTTTACCGACGAAAAACAGGTCGCACGCTCGGTCGAATGACTCCGGAACAGATCGCCCGGAGCGCTCTTGAACATGCATGCCCTATATCAAATCTGCTGTCTTGATGGGAGCTTAGACACGATTTACCGCTCATGACATCTCTACATCAAGTTGAGCGGCATTTCGAACCTCCGGCAAGACGGGGGGACGAGCTGCACGGACAACCTGTCAGATGGACATGGCCAGCCCATGGCTTTCCTCCACCAGGGCACAATTCCTCGTTCGGCCATGATGGCACTGAAATCTTTCACGTGTGCCACTTCGAGCAACTTGCCGTACTCGACCGGGTGAGGCTTTGCCTCGACGGGAGCAGGTCTCGCTGCGAGCGAGTAATCCTTATAGCGCAGGCTCTATGAGCAGCAATTAGTGATTTGCTATTGCCGTGGCATCGTGATGGTATAAGAAATAGTGGCCGATGATGTCTTCGACAACCACCCAATTTCGCAGTACTTGAGTACACTCCATTCATCAACTTGAGGAACGCATATATCCTCATGGGATTCGGTCACGGCCACTGTGTTCTTGTCCTAGGAGATGAATTTTTGAAGTCCGTACCTGAACCACGGCAACCCATTCCCTGACGCCTGTTTCATCGCCTTCACAATACATGATGCCCGGACAGCCTCCGCTTCTCAATAACACAAAGCAATCATGCGTGGCAGCAGCCTTCTTCAGCCGAGCCACCTTCTTCTTGGAAGTTATGTGGTGCGTTCTTATCAGGGCATTGAACAATTCGGCACTGGCATATTTCCCTGACATGGATGACTTTATGTGACTGTGACTATGGGGCGCTGACAGCTTGTCAACAATTGTGTGGTCTAACGAACATTGCAGAGACGTACAGATAAGGCCCTCGCAAAGAAATCTTCTTGACAGTGATTGATCCTGGTCAAATCCTGGAATCCATGGAACCAGATTCTTCTCCAGGAATAAGTTGGTACTGATCAGCGGCTGAATGCGTGGTGCCCGAATCATTCAAACGGAAGGGGACATTCCATTCTTGTACGGCAGAGACAGGCTGAGTATACGAGATTCCGCATGTGGACTGGAGAATGATGGTCCTCTTGGAGCGTGAGAGATCGCTTGGTGTTGCTGCATGAATCGAACATTCTGGATAGCAGCCGTGCACTCTTGGCAACGGCTCATAAACAGTGGAGCCGTTTGGCCTCCACATCGGGGGCTCCCATACAGTTCAAAGTCCAACCATTCTTCTCCATACAACACATCCAGCAAAATTACGAAACCACAATATGACAGACTGCGTAAAGCGTGGAGAGGCTGCGCTGGAACAGCAAAAGTATGACGAAGCCGTCAAGGAATTCACAACAGCCATAGCAAACTTCCCCAGATCAGTCGATTACCACCTCAAGCGATCAGCCGCCTATTCACGTTCTTCTCCTCCCCAATACGATGCCGCCCTGAAAGACGTCAATCAAGCCGTTCGACTAGCTGTCGAACGTGCCAAGCGGGAGTTGATTGCACAGGCACAGCTCCGCCGCGCCATTCTTCTGTTCAACATGGGCCAATATGCCAATGCCGACTATGTCCTTGGTTTGGTCAGGAAGTTCGACGAGAAGAACAAGACTATACCTATTTGGCAGTCCAAGATCGACACCAAGCTGAAGACCATTCCAGAGGACGACGACAAGCGAGTGGTCACGGTTAAGGAGATCCCAGATGAGGAGGAAGAACAGACGAAGGAAGTGATAGACCCAGCCCCAGTTGCCGAATTGAAGACTCCATCACAGACTCCTCCCAGTCAAATTAAGCATGAATTCTACCAAAGTCGCGAGTTCGTTACCTTTACACTTCTCGCTAAAGGTGTACCGAAGGACAAGGCTCAGATAGAGATCGAGGAAAATTCGGTACGTATTTGATCCTAAGCAACGGAACGAGGTCAACATTGGTAGAATTTTGGCAGTTTATTCTGGATTTATTGCCAGGAATTTGTCGACCATGGATTCCGAATTGAAGTCTTTCAGTTCAAGCATCACAACTAACAGTTCAAAAAGATTAGCATCTCATTCCCTACGTTAACGGGCACTGATTACCACTTCTCCCTCGATCCGCTCTACGCCCCTATCGTTCCAACCATGTCGACGTACAAGATCACGCCTACAAGAGTCGAGCTCGTGCTCAAGAAGAAGACACTGGGCCAGTCGTGGAAGACACTTGAAGGCTCAGGAGCTCCTGCAGCAGACATCACAACCACCACCGATCAGACCGTCAAGAAGGCAGTGCTCGCTGACAAGCCACCTGAGTATCCTACCTCTTCTCGCAAAGGACCGAAGAACTGGGACAAGGTCGTGAAAAACATCACAAAGAAGCCGAAGACGGTTGACGATGACACTGACGACGATGATTTGGAAGACCATGGAGGAGACGAGGCCAACTACTTCTTCAAGAAACTGTTCAAAGGCTCAAGCCCCGAGACTCAGCGTGCAATGATGAAGTCATACCAGGAGAGTAACGGAACCGTCCTTAGCACAAATTGGGACGAAGTTTCCAAGGGCAAGGTGGAGACATCGCCTCCAGATGGTATGGAGGTTAAGCAATGGGAGCACTGAATACGACATCTCGAATCGAAGGTCAAGGTCGCTGAACTTCTGGCAAATTCTCTTATGAAATTGCCTGACATTCATTGGTATCAATGTGTATTCGAAGGCAATAACACGGAGTCATGCATTTGAGGAAGGAGCCAAACGGAAAATGGCTGGCGTAAGGGATTGCTACTACTTATACCCGGTTTGCTGAGGTTTGATATTCTATAGAGATGGAGACTGTATCCGCTTTTATATGTCTGTTGTGCTCATGATGTGATCATATCGTTTTGATTTCTTTGCGCACCGACTCTGCGCCTAATCCCTCTGAGCTAAGACGTGGCTGACCAGGCGCAGACATTCGACCAACAATGACTTCTTTTACAGAAAAACAAAAGAGCCTTGCAGTCGAACATTAGAGGTGAGAGATGGACGCAGAATCAAACCTGTGTTGTGTGCATGCCTGGGAGTTTCACAGCTTACAATCGTACATGAAAAAGTTGGGAAATGGAAAGCTCCAGAAATGTAACAACATCGGCACACGTACACGTCCAACACAAGACTCGCAGCATCCAAGAATCTCACGCCACCGTCGTGGCTGATGGGTGAACACAACCTCTCCAGAGTCGAACAACATCCACCACTTTTGCTTTTCCATATCAACTTCATCACCTCACGATATTCGAAAATCCACACGCGAACAAAGCACACCGCGTCGCCTTCGGCAATGCTACACGACTGCGATACATGCGACGAGACTTTCGATGAAGAGAAGGCACGTCAACAACACATGCGAGAGCTGGGACACGCCGTCAACAGCGACACGTCTGAATACCTAGCCAAGAATGCGAATCGCGTCGCCGCCGCAACCAGCTCGAGCGCTTGTTCGTCATCGGACAGTCTGTCTGTGGACCTCAATGTTTTCCTGTTCCCGGAATTGGTCGTGGGTAACAGAGACGACGAAGATGTTGAGGGCCTTCCTCTTGGCGACACGTCTTCACTTGACGCTTCCTCAGATGGTGGAGAGAAGGGTGTTGCTATTCCGGCGTTGACGTTGCCTGGAGAGTCTCTGCACGATTTGACGGAGCATTGGGTTTCTAACCAGGTTGGGCGCGTCCCCATGTCTAGGAAGAAGTTGAAGAGGCAGAAGAGAAGGGAGAAGGAAAAGCAGAGGAAGGAGCAGAGGAAGATGGGGATGGAGCAGAGGGAAATGGAGCAGATGACGATGAAGAAGCAATTGGAGCAGATGAAGAAGCGGGAGCGAATGAAGCAGAAAGGAACGCAGAAATCAACCAAGTGCGAAACCTGTGAAAAGATGTTCACGGATAGGGAGGCGATGGAGCAGCACATGGCGGCCAAAGATCACCATCGTCAAACACGGTATGACCTTCGTTCGAAGTTGGCTTTGGTGATGGGTGGTAGTGGCAAGATGGGGAAGACGTTTGCCAAGGCTGCGGAGAAGGGAACAGGTGGGTTCATCTATCGTCTGCAGAGATGATGGTGTGCGGAGATTCAGAGGGAGAAGGGGATGTGGAGATGATGATGGTATTTTCGACTATTGTGGTGAGGTTTCGATGCTATTTTGGCACAAGATGGAAGGGCTTTGTGTGGAAAGGTAGCTGGGACGTGGTTTCAATACATGGTCAGTCTTCTTTTCGGAAAGTTTGCACAGCAAATAACAAGCGGAGATTTCAGTGTTGACTTCAAAGGGCAAGACAACAAGCGGCGACTGTGAGTTCGGTCGTACAAGGATGAAGCGCTGACGGAAGCCCATCCAGATTTATGGTTAGTAAGTTCTAGTAATGTTACATCAGGGAGGTGAAGATAAGGAAACTCCTCTACGCCATCTCTCACCAGCTCGCCAACTCTTCACCCGAGCACGTAACCGACCTTCACCTCTTCCCCATAGCCTGAACCCGCCACCCAAACGCAACAAGACTCCTCCCCACACCCACGATTTCCCTACCGCAGAAGTCGAAAAAGCCTCCCCCTCCACTTCTCGAAACCCTATTTAGCCCAAGAAATTGGAAGAGAACAGTGCACGCGACCGCGGAGACACCCACACCCATGCACACCGATAGAATCCTCGTCTGTTTCTGCGCCCGGGCTTCCACGTCCGAGTAGCGATCGTTGCCGAAGCTGATACGCGAATACTGAGTCGCCCATCCCCAACTCGGCACCCAGGCATAGAGCCTCTCCTCGACGAATTTCCGCGCCAGGTAAAGCGGGCTCGTGACGTCGCTTCTCATTTCCTGGTAATTCCTCAGGGCCAGGTCGTTGATGGCTTTGGCATCTGGCGTGCGTGTTTGGGTGTAGAGCTCCAGCGCTCCGCCTCGAAGCCTGTCTCGTTGGCTGGCGGCGGACGGGGGTAAGAATGCGTCGAGACATTCGTATAGGACGCGTACGTCTTCGAGCCCGGCGTTCATTCCTTGGCCGTAAAAGGGCACCATGGCGTGTGCTGCGTCGCCGAGGATGACGACCGAGGAGCTGTAATGGTAGGGCGTGCATTTTATACTGATCAGTGGTAGGTGTGGGTTGGTGTCGTACTGCTTCTGAATATCTCCCTCTGATATCAGATCTGGGACGACTCCGGGAAAATTCTCCTTGAAAAAAGGTACCAGTGTCGACGGATCTGCAGAGAGATCGTTGAAACGGGACTCGGGTAGGAAGAGGGTGCATGTGAATGATCGATCGAGTGACGGGATGGCGATGAACATGAATTCGCCGCCGGGCCAGATGTGCAGGTGGTTCGGTGAAATGGCAAAGCTGTCGCCTTGTATAGTCTTCTTCGGCTCGATGTGAAATTCGCACCAGAGTGTGTCAATATATTCTTGTTCGTAATTTATGCGTGCGAATTTCATCAGGTGGTTGCGGACTGCCGAATGTGCCCCGTCGGCTCCTATCATGAAATCAAACTTGACCTCGATCTCGGCTCCTCTCCTTGGCAATTCTTTCTGTGTTGGATTGGCTGCATGATCGGTCTTCGGGGCCGCCTTTTCCTCGAACCAGGCCAACTTCTTCGTGAAATCTGCGCCGGTGAATTTGTGATTAAATTTAAATGTCACGTTGGGCATTTTCTCCAACTCGTCTAGCAGCCTTTTGTTTAAGCCAGCCCTGTCCACGGCTCTGATGTACTGAGCTTGTCAGTCATTTCCCTCGAAGCTGAGGAAATATCTTACGCGGCCATGGATATCATACGCTTGAGACTCTTCAAACATCTTCCCGTTCTTCTCGCCGTGGATCATGCGGCCATACATGGGGATTGTCTCGGCAAGAACAGCATCGAGAAGCCCGGGACTTTTGGCATTTCTCATGGAGTTGATGCCTCGTTCCGATAGAGCCAAGTTGATGGATTTGGTGAAATTGAGCGGGACAGTCAAGGCATCTCGCAGATCTGTTCGGAATTAGATCAGAAGCTAGTTCAGGGTCATGTTCAGTCCATAGATTCACCTCCGCGTAATTCGTAGACCTCGACTTCATCGCCTCGGTTTGCAGCGTAGAGAGCAGCAAGAGCACCCACGGGACCAGCCCCAATCACCAGTGTCTTTTGCGGGTTCCCTGACGCCATCGAGGATGTTCTTTCCGACTGAATCCAATATTGAGAATTTGCCCTCAATGGGAGTTATGATTTCCAAGCTTTTGTCCCTGATGGTATCTCTTCTCTGGCTGGTTATCGTCAATTAATTCACACAATGTCGAAAATGTAAACTCTAGCAAAAGAGTGAACGAGACGAAAAATCTGACAGCGAGGCAAAGTCTTCTATTTCGTTTCTCAATGAATCATGACGCGGCTCCATCCGGCAATGAGGCTAATCCCAATCTGACAGGGCAATCAGATCCGTGAGGTCGAGGTCAAAGGAGCAGCAAGCACCAGGGACTTGTCGCATCTGCTGAACAAGTCGCGAGGAGACGAGTCTCTGCCTGTTGTATAGATACAACTAGGATCTCTCCAAGACTCTGTCTCTCACCACTGCCTCAGATTTCAACAATCTCCTCCAAAGAAATTGAAAATGGCCGACGCCGCTGACAAAACAATGCGCAAATGCGCCGGAGGAGACTGCGACAAAGATGCAGACACTCTGCAATGCCCGACATGCCAGAAGATAGGTAAAGAGAGCTTCTTCTGTGGACAAGACTGCTTCAAGCGGAATTGGGTAAAAGCTGTTGCCACAAACACCACTAGCAGCCACATCCTGACAAACTCCAGGTCGACCACAAGAAGAGCCATAAATCTCAGAGTAATCCCTTGCGCAGCATCTTTCCCCCAAAGGTCGTTTCTGAACCAGATCCAGCTACCGGGTTCTACAATCCTTTCCCTACTTTCCCGTACACGGGCACGTTACGACCAGTATACCCTCTTTCGCCGCGAAGGGCCGTTCCCAAGAAGATCAAGCACCCAGATTATGCAGGAGATGGACAACCGAGATCAGAACAGGTCCCTGTGGGGCGACGGAATATCACCATTTTGAACAAGGCAGAGCAGGAGGCCATGCGTAAGGTCTGCAGACTTGCTAGAGAAGTGCTCGATATTGCTGCTGCGGAAGTACGGCCTGGCATTACCACGGATTACCTTGACGAAGTGGTGCACAAAGCGTGTTTGGAGCGAGATGTGAGAAGACCCGGAACCCCGACCCACTTCAACGACTAACAATCTGTATAGTCATACCCTTCTCCGCTCAATTACTGCCATTTTCCCAAATCAGTGTGCACCTCTGTCAACGAAGTAATTTGCCACGGCATTCCAGATAATTACATTCTGAAAGACGGGGACATTGTAAACATCGACGTGACTCTTTACCACGGTGGATTCCACGGCGACCTGAACGAGACATACTACGTGGGAGAAAAGGCGTTGGCAGATCCAGAATCGGTCAAGTTGGTGGAGTGCACACGACAAGCCTTGGACCTCGCAATCGAAACAGTCAAACCCGGTACGCTGTTCAGAGATTTCGGAAACATAATAGAAAAGCATGCGAAACCGCTGAACTGCAGTGTCATCAAGACGTACTGCGGGCATGGTATCAATCAACTTTTCCACTGCGCGCCAAACATTCCTCATTACGCGAAGAACAAGGCAGTCGGTGCTTGTAAGCCAGGCATGTGCTTCACGATCGAACCCATGATTGCGCTGGGTAGCTGGAGGGACAAGACATGGCCTGATGACTGGACGAGTGTTACGATGGATGGCAAGAGGACTGCACAATTTGGTAAGCTCGTTTCCCAATCCTGCTTCTGGTCGTTCACTGCTATTATCGATTTGCTTCTAGAAGAACCCAATTTTGGCAAGTATTCGTGCTTTGGGATCAAGATTGATAAGTTCTGGCTACTGTTCTTCTGAAACAGTCAGATTCGTATCAATCTTGCTGAGATGCAACACATTTCCTCAATGGTGATCGCGAGAGGAACGCAATCGCAAATCGAAAATAGCAGGTGGCCCGTGTCTCGACGTTGTCATGCTAACGAGTCCGACAGAACACACATTACTCGTCACCGAAGATGGGGTCGAGGTGCTGACAGCCAGATTGCCAACCTCGCCAGGAGGTCCAGTTCTTATGCCGAAGACCGAACAGGCCAACGGAGAAGCTGCCGACGTTGCAACTTGAGCGTCCAATTAGGCTGTCGTGTGATATACTTTAGCCAAATGTGCACACATTTACCAGGACAGCTCCACAAGCTATCTGCTTTGTGGGTCTATCGAAGCTCTCAAGAACGAAGGGCACTTTTGGTGACCTACGAGCATGACCGGTAAGCTGTAGATCGAGGGAACAGTGAGCTCTGTAAACATGAAGCAAGTATGTCTGAATAAGGCACAAGCCGCTCGGGCTCTTCATCCCAGAGCCTCGACATGAAGCATGGGATATGTAGATGAAGATAGGGATGATGGAGATAAATAGAAGCCTTTGATGAACGCATGGCGTGTGTTCTTTTGAAAATACCGATTCTGACTCTTTGTTCTGCTTGTCTTCTAGCCATGGCATCCTAGGCTTAAATGATCTGCTGCCTCAATGAAGGTGCGTTGCCGAATGGCTCTCTCAAGCCTGGATTCAGATGAAACAAACTGTTGAAAATGGACCTTCTTCAATTGCCGGGAATATAGAGAATGTAGTACAGGCTTGAAAGTAAGTTACTGAATCAAGTGACAGGCTACTCCTCATCACACAGGGAACGAAATTGTCTTAGATCTGGCGAAGATTTAATCCTGAAAGATCTATACAATGTGCCGTCTCGATTGCATTATCCAATTCTGTACAGGGGCTCGCTTGGGTTTTCGCTGCAAAACAATGGGATTTCCTCTCGATAAGTTTTCTTCGGGAATCAAGGTATTGCAAAGCTCTGTTCACACAGGAGCTTCGGAACAAGGCGGTTGATTCGGAGCTTTTCCACTCTAGATTGGTGTTGAGGGATTGATGGCAAGATTCAGACTTGTATTGCCAAAAGAATTGACGTGATGATCTCGATATGAAAGTCTTTTCGGTGATGGAGAACACTCAGGCTGTTCAAGGCAGAGATGCAGCTAGAATTCATCTAGGCTCAAATGTGCTATTCGATTTACGTGCTGTTTTTAGGAGGTGTACCTCTGTGATCAGGTATCTAGGATCCAGGATTTCGTTATCTTGTGACTATCTTATCCTGTTTGCAGACGGCGACAAGTTCCGTTGCCCTTGGGGAGACAGCCTCTGGGCCTCGAGCATACAGAGCGGTAATGTCCGATGAATTGTCTCCGACCTTGACATGTGAGATGGATCTTCTGTGATGTATCCAGTGATATCGAATTAGTCCCATTCTGATCATGGATTCAAGCTTTATGCAGCCATGAATTTCCCTCAAAGTGATAATGATAACGAGAAACTTCTGGCAATTATTTTCTTGAAACGTTCAGAAATCATCGAGCTCAAAATCTTCTTGCCGATGTTGTAGTGATTTTCGCATATCTTGGCAAGTGTGCTGCTGGGCTCGGGCCGCCAGTAGTGACGCTTTCCTGCGCCGGGTCTTTCTTCTCAACCTCCCGCCCAGCCACTTCAGTTGACATTCACGCGACCGTAACACAATCTTCATAGTACCCCAAAGATCAACCTCCAGAGCCACCCATCGACGCCTCTATCAACCCACATAGACACCTGAAACTCGCGCCCAGCAGGCCATATCAACCATGTCGGGAGAGGCATGGCTATACTTGTTGGCCGTCCTAATCAATGCCGTAAATCTGTTTCTCCAGGTCTTTTTCACCATCATGTACAGCGATTTGGAATGGTCAGTTACACCCCGTTCGCCCTCTCTCATGCACTGCTAATAGGTCTTGTAGCGATTACATCAACCCCATCGACCTTTGCAACCGCCTCAACACCTACATCGTACCTGAAGCTGCCGTCCATGCATTTCTCACCATACTCTTCTTGATCAATGGCTACTGGATCGCTATTCTGTTGAATCTGCCTCTTCTACTGTGGAATGGAAAAAAGTGAGGCTCTTCCCAGCGCATACCTCACCCATACAAAAGGCGGCATACTGACCAGGAACAGGATATTTGAGAACCAGCACTTGCTCGATGCTACTGAGATCTTCAGGAAGCTTAACGTACACAAAAAGGTTTGTTTCTCCATTTCTGGCGGCAAGCGCTAGGGGTTTATCGAAATTGAGATCATGGAGCCAGCTCGAGTAGTCGATATAAGGCTGTTGGAAGACGCGGGAACTGACAGCACATTAGGAATCATTTATCAAGCTTGGTTTCCATCTGATCATGTTCTTCTTCTATCTGTACAGGTATGCTCGAACACCCCCAACGAGGCCAGCGCGATCAAGTAGGCTAATCTGATGAAGCATGATCGTTGCCCTCATCCGCGACGAATCGCCATAAATCATACAAACTGACAAGCCACGGTCACACCACGCCGTACAAAGAGAAGTGAGACAGAGAGAAACGACTGATGCCCGTCACGAGGTAAAATTCAGCGGCGTTTTTGAGCGTACTTAGACTTCTTACGATTGGGGGGCTGGAGAAAGAGATGGAATGGGATCTGGCAAAGTCACTGGAAAATATTGCTGAAGAGTTTGATACGTTATTCTCGACGTGGAGATACTTGGCTGGACTAGGAAGTTGGCTGGACCAGGAAGACGGAGATGTTCAGGTACTTTTTGTTCATTGGCCGGAAGACCTGATATGTTGCTCGAAATTTAGCGATTAATGTATAAGTTCAATGATTTTCCTACCTCCCGAGGACTTTTTCGAGAAAATCCGCTCGCCCCCCTGTGCTTCGATGTGACTGGCGAATTCAAGAGGTTGTTTGGCACTCAGTTGATGCGGGAATGAACAGACCCGAGCCTTTTCAAACAATCTGACTGGCGTGCGCGAAGCCAACATCTAAAGAAAAGTTGATCCATCAACTTCGATCTAGTCGTTGCGACCTAGTTTCGACAGCCACTCACAACTGCTGTGTACACATCATGGCTAGTAGCGACCACACGTCCTCCCCATTGGCCGCAGGTCCTTCGATCTCGACCCCTTCCCAGAAAAGCCCTCGGCGATTTTCACTTGTGTGCAGCACGATTGCACCTCCCTTTCGAAACTTGAAGGGTTCCGATGAGCTCATGCAGTCAGATAATGAGGGAGGGTACCTATGCTATGCTAGTTTGCTTTGTCGTAGTAGGTAGGTGGGTAGGTGGGTAGTATTGCGCAGCGTGGCTTTCTTTAGGCTCTTTGGAGGGATGAGGGACTGGGGATAGGGAGGGAGTGCTGGAATGGCGCTGGGCGGTAGCGAGTACCTAGAGAGAAGAGTAGGGTTTTCGCTGTGATTTTTATTTTTCCTCTATACCATTCGCGCGCGCTTATTGATTTGGTTTCTTTTTTTCCGCTTCTTTTACTCCTCCTCGGCTTCGCGCATACGCTCGCTTGGACAATGAGACGACCCTGCAATTTTTTTCGCGCACGGAGGGTGAGTTTTCTTCGTCAGTCGCGTGGATGTGGGCGAGTGGAAAAGTTGGACTCCCAATTCAGTAGGTATTGCCAGCTGTGGAGGATATTGATCCGTGTGGCCGAGGAACCCTCCATCGTGACGGGTTTGCAGAGTATGCCCGAATTGTTTTCGCCGGCAGTCATGAATCGTGACTGGGCGGAGCTGGGTGTAGTAAGATAAAATCTGGTGGCGTTGCATGGTAGCTTGTTGACAGCGCATCCATCACAAATGCCTGGTTGTTAAGCATCGCGGAAGACAGGAGAGCGGCAAAGTCAAATTGGGGTATCATAGACATCTACTCCTCTACTATGCTCGACGACTAATCCCAATATTTGATGACGCCATTGAGATCACCCGTCACTACCTTGGAAGTCTCCCTTGGATGCCATGCGCAAGATATCACGGGTGATTCCGAAGCCTGTATCTTATGGACCATCTTACACGTCCTCCAACTCCACCAGCAGACGTATCCCCCAGTGTCTCCGGACATGACATACTCTCCGTCGGGCGAGATGTCGAGATCAATGGCGTATCCCGCATTGTTGTGGCCCCTGAACGACTTCTTCCTGTTCTGCCTGAATCGCTCGCTCGAAGCATAGACCACAATCTGGTTGTCGGAAGACTGGAAAGCAACAAAAGGTTTCTTTGGATGCGACGCTGCACGATTCATGCTGAACATATATGGTTCGGCGATGAACTTGATCGGCACAGGGATGTTGTATTCCCACGCTCTCAAACTCTTATCATCGGACGTCGTGATGAATCGTCTGTTCTCGTCGCAGAATGTGAGGGTGTTGACAGGTCCGAGATGGTGGTCATATTCTTGCACCATCTCTCCGCTTCGAATATCGTATTGCACAATTTTCTTATCCGACATTCCAGCCACGAACTGGTTGTTGTCCAATGGGTAATAGCGCACTACATGCGGTGTCTTTCCAGTCGTGAATTTGCCTTTGCATGCTCCCGTCTCCGTATCCCATATCTTCATTTGGCGATCGTAGGATGCTGTCAAGAATTCTGTGCCGTCGTTATTAAACGAGATGTCGTTGCAGGACTTGTTGTGTCCAGAGTACGTCCGTAACTGTTCCCGCTGGTGGTACATGTCGAACAGTTTCACTTTGCCGGAGGCAGAAGCTGTGAGGAGGAGATGGCCTGAGGATGGGAAGAAGCGCATTTGGGTTATGGCAGCGCCAGAATGTTGTTTCCAGGTGTGGATGTTCTTCTTCGGGACAAAGTTCTTGAGCTCGTCTGTGTCTCCTCTACAGACGTGTTAGTGCTGCTTGATGATTTAATCATTGAGCATCAAAGCCATACCTCAAATCGATATCCAGGTCCAGTGGAATATGCATATACGTCCGTCCCTGGTAATCGTACATGTTCTCTCCGTGAAATTCGCTTGTCTCTCCAATTTCGCTAGCCGAATAATCTGTCGCCATCTTTGGTAATGGCTTCGTCACGGCCGCATCTGCTCCCTCTTCCTCAGAGTAATCTGTGACCTCTTCTTCACTGCCGCTCTCTTCAGGCGTGGGATCGCGAAATTTCGCCCACGGTCCTTTGTAGCTGCCCGGCCCGTAGACCTTGGAACTGTCTCCTTTCGTCTCTCTCTTTCGTTTCACTCCCGCCTTGCCCTGCGATTCAACTTCGCGCCGTCCAGATCGAAAGGTGTGCTCTGAGATGATGATTTCGTCGGCGTATCCAGTGGGAACCTTTCCTTTTGATGAGGAGTTGGTCGCGACCAGGTCCATCACGGCGAGGTCTTTGATTCGGTCGGCCATATCTGCAGGTTGACGGGCTAGGATAAGAGAAGTGAGTGGTTCCGGCGCGACGCGTTCTGCGAGACGGACGGTTGCCAGTGACTCGGGAAGATTGGAAATTCATATCACGTGACTCACTACGGCTATCTCTCACTGGCAGTGCAACAGAAGGTTCGTGTCACGAGATTAGATTGGGATTGACTGTGTATTCACTGCAAGTACACAATCCAGGTTGTGGTGCTCTGCTTCTAGTAACGTCTGCTGTCAAGTCTTTAGAGGTCCCAGCTCATAAGTACTACTTCAAGTAGTAGTAGGGTACGCAACCAAGATTTGAAGGCCATTTGGAGCTAAGCCAGCGTATAAACAGGTTCTTTTGATTTGGCATCAATGAGAAAGCTTACCGGCAGTTTATCGAATCTGATTGCGAGACAGTTCCAACTGTGAAATGAGTTCAAGATTGAAATCTGGTAGGGCCGTCCTTACCAGTGACAAGGATTGGCCTCGTGACAACCAAATACCCATTTGTGCCAACCAAACGCAGTGTTGGACTCTCTCTCTCCATTTCTCCTCGAGAAAGTGGAAACATAAAACACAAGAGACGCCTTGGACAGTGCAAGATACCGGAGCATACGAGATCATTAAATATGACGGAAGAGTCTAAAGAGATTGACCCCAAGACGGCTGCCGTCGCCGACGCCGATGCAGAATCCGACGAGGATGTCGAGGACGCTGGCGAGGCTACAGAGGGACCGGGCGCGGCAAAAAAGAAGAAGAAGAGAAAGCCAAAGGCGAAGAAGATCAAAGATGCTCTGACTGGCGGCCCGACCGTAGATGCAAGCGAATCCGATCCCACGAAAGCCTCTCTAACTGAAGCGCAATTCCAACAACTATTGGCCATGAACCCGTCGCTCAAGAGTGAAGTTGCAGGCATGGATCCGGCCAAGGTCAGGGAGCTGATGCAGAACATGGACCTGACGACGGCGCTTTCTGGCCTGGTAAATTCAGCTGTATCAATATCAATCATGTTCTTTCGCTAACGAAACATGCACAGTCGTTGGACGGCACAAACAAGACCGACATGGCAAGCTACAAGTTCTGGAAGACCCAACCTGTCACCTCTTTTGGTAAGCTTTTCCCTTTCCCTTTTACACGAAGAACTCATACTTACGTGATCTTACAGAGGAGGCCAAAAAGAAGCACATCCAGGATGGGGCTATCAAGCCCATTGACATCGACAAGGTACCGAAAGAGCCAGAGGCCTTGGATCCTGCCTTTGACTGGGTGACCATGGACCTTGAAAATCCCAAAGAGCTCGAAGAAGTCTACAAGCTCTTGTCTCAGCACTACGTTGAAGACAAGGAAGCCATGTTCCGTTTTCATTACACTGCTTCGTTCTTTAATTGGGCTCTGAAGGCACCTGGTTGGAGAAAAGAATGGCACGTAGGGATTCGCGGTAAAGAGGAACCCAGGAAGCTGGTTGCATTCATCTCAGGAATACCCGTGGATCTTCGAGTACGAAAGAACACTTTCAAGAGCTCGGAGGTCAACTTCCTCTGCATTCACAAGAAACTGCGAGCCAAACGTCTCACACCGTATCTGATCAAGGAGATTACGCGAAGATGCTTCCTGGTGGGAACAAATCAGGCCATCTACACCGCTGGAGTCATGTTGCCCACACCAGTGACCACATGCCGCTATTTCCATCGCGCCATCGAGTGGACGAAGCTCTACGAGCTCAAATTCTCGCCACTTCCACCTGGATCGACACCGGCACGACAAGTGGCAAAATACAAGCTTCCGGAGAAGACTGCGACCTCAGGACTGCGGGAAATGGAAGCTAAGGATGTCGCTGCCGTGACAAAATTGTTGAATCGATACTTGGGTCGTTTCGAAATGCAGCAGCACTTCTCGGAAGAAGAGGTGAAGCATTGGATGTTGCACGATGAGAAGATCTGTCCAGAGCGGGTGGTGTACGCCTACGTCGTGGAGGATCCCTCGTCTCACAAGGTAACAGATTTTTTCTCTTTCTACAGTTTGGCTTCGACTGCCATTGCGAGCACAAAGTACAAGTATGTCAATGCTGCATACCTGTACTACTACGCGTCAGATGCCGCCTTCGATGCCGACAAGTCCAAACTTGGAATCCGCCTCAACCTCTTGATCAAAGACGCACTGGTCTTGGCTAAGAAGGCCAAGTTCGACGTCCTTAACGCCCTGACGTTGCTGGACAATCCACTTTTCCTCGAGAAGCAGCTTTTTGGGGCTGGGGACGGATCTCTACACTACTACCTGTACAACTACAGAGCAGCGCCTATTGCAGGTGGAATTGACGAGAAGAACAAGGTTAGCGACAAGCACATGGGAGGCATGGGGGTTGTCATGTTGTAGAGCTGGAAGAAACACCTAAGCAGCTGTCAAATCGTAATCGTTATGGACAGTATCGATATCATCAGAAATTCTGTAGAAATTCGATAGAAATTCTGGAGGGAGGTCTTATCTGGATTTCCACAAAGTAATCAAAATCAATGATGAGATGAGAATGTTCTATCAGATCTGACTATATATTCTGCCGGCGAACGCGCGAGTCAGATCACTGCGGCGAACGCAGGCAAAATGCCGGAGGAGCAACCTGTCGGACTAATTTTTTGAGAATTGCAAGCACCCATTCATTTCGTGCCACCACATCTTTCACTAAACAACCATGAGGCTGAATACTGTTGCCAGAGCGAACGCTACGGTACTGCGCTCTGTTCGCAATGGCTCATCGTTGCAGTCTAGAACGTCCTTCAACTCTACGCGGTGTTTGTCCACCAACACACTCCGACCTGTGCATAACAATCGACTCTCCGCCTTGACCCAATGGCAATCCCGAAGGCTGCAATCCAGTGCCGCCGCCGTGGTGTAAGAACCGTGCCTCCATTGAACGTGGCAGCGCTGATCTAAAGCAGACTCGAAAAGGCCGCCGAGGATCCTCTGGCACTCGCGCAGGAGACCATTATTGAGAACCTAGATCCAAAAGAAGCCCAACGATTGTCGAAAGTCAGGAATATCGGTATTGCAGTATGGAGGAATCGATGAGAGCAACCGAGGCAGAGACTAATCGCAGCAGGCACACATCGATAGTGGCAAGACTACTGCTACCGAACGAGTCCTCTTTTATACCGGTCGAATCAACTCCATACATGAAGTTCGAGGCAAGGACTCTGTTGGTGCTAAGATGGACTCTATGGAATTGGAAAGAGAGAAGGGGATCACCATTCAGTCCGCGGCGACATTCTGCGAATGGGTCAAGAAAGAGGAGGGAAAAGAGGACCGCTACCACATCAACTTGATCGATACCCCTGGGCATATTGATTTCACGATTGAAGTTGAAAGAGCGTTGAGGGTGCTGGATGGTGCAGTCATGATTCTGTGTGCAGTTTCAGGAGTTCAGTCGCAAACAATCACAGTGGACAGACAGATGAAGCGTTACAACATCCCCAGATTATCTTTCATCAACAAGATGGATCGTATGGGAGCCAATCCTTTCAAGGCAGTCGATCAAATCAACCAAAAACTACGTATACCGGCAGCTGCGATTCAAGTTCCAATAGGTCGAGAAGACGGATTTCTGGGAGTCGTAGACTTGGTGCGCATGAAGGCGATGTACTTTGAAGGGCCAAAGGGTATCAACGTTGTGGAAACGGACGAGATTCCTGTAGATGTCCTTCCCATTGCGACAGAGAGAAGGTCAAAGCTCATCGAAGTGCTCGCTGATGTTGACGACGAGATGGCAGAGATGTTCTTGGACGAGGTCGAGCCAACACAAGAGCAGATCAAGGCTGCAATTCGACGAGCCACGATCTCGCTTAAATTCACGCCTGTTCTCATGGGATCTGCACTCGCAGATAAGGCTGTTCAGCCGATGTTGGATGCGGTCTGTGACTACCTGCCAAACCCGGCTGAAGTTGAAAATCTAGCCCTGGACAGACGGCGAGCTGAAGCGCCTGTCAAGCTAGTTTCATACAGCTCACTTCCCTTCGTCGGCTTGGCTTTCAAGCTCGAAGAGGGCAACTTTGGACAGCTCACCTATATTCGAGTCTACCAAGGAAGCATCAAGAAAGGAACCAACATTTTCAATGCACGTAACGACAAGAAAGTTCGTGTTCCCCGTATCGTACGAATGCACTCCAACGAAATGGAGGAGGTCTCAGAAATTGGCGCCGGTGAGATTTGCGCCGTGTTCGGTGTGGACTGCGCATCTGGAGATACCTTTACCGATGGCACACTGGGTTACAGTATGACATCTATGTTCGTGCCCGAACCTGTTATATCGCTTTCCATCAAACCAAAGAACAGCAGAGATGGGAACAACTTTTCGAAAGCAATGAATCGCTTCCAGCGTGAGGATCCTACATTCAGACTCCACGTTGATCCTGAGTCACAAGAAACCATCATATCCGGTATGGGTGAATTACATCTTGACATTTATGTCGAGCGCATGCGAAGAGAATACAAGGTCGATTGCGAGACTGGCCAGCCACAGGTTGCATATCGCGAAACTATCACTAAGCACGTCCCTTTCGACCATCTTCTCAGAAAACAGACCGGTGGTGCTGGAGATTACGCTCGTGTTGTCGGATGGCTCGAACCAACAGGCGATCTCTCTAAGAACGTCTACGAGTCTCAAGTTTCTGGTGGCCACATTAGTGAAAAGTTTTTATTCGCTTGTGAAAAGGGTTTCCACGCCTCTTGCGAAAAAGGACCACTGGTTGGACACAGGGTTCTGGGGACAAGCATGGTCATCAACGACGGTGCAACCCACATGACCGATTCGTCCGAAATGGCATTCAAGATTGCAACGCAACAGGCTTTCCGAAAGGCATTTGCTATGGGGGAGCCACAAGTCCTCGAGCCGCTGATGAAGACGACTATTACAGCGCCCAATGAGTTTCAGGGTAACATCGTTGGTCTGCTGAATAAGAGAAATGCTGTCATCAACGAGACGGATATCCAGGCCGAGGATTTCACACTTTATGCTGATTGTTCATTAAACAGTATGTTCGGCTTTTCCTCGTTGCTGAGAGCAGCGACGCAAGGCAAGGGCGAGTTCTCGATGGAGTTCTCGCATTACAACCCAGCACCACCGCAATTGCAGAGAGAGTTGGTCGCCAAGTACGAGAAGTACCAGGCAGACAGAAACAAGAAGTGAGCGGCAATGGGACAATGATGGAATTATGCATGCCGATGTTGGTGGGATCAACAGGTTTGCTTGTGACATATGACTTGGACGTGGACAAAAGGAGTACGACATGTGTGAATAAGCATTTGAATGGAAATTTGGTGTTCAGGTGAAAAGGTAGACCAAGGGTTGGACATCTGTTTGCGCTAATACCATCTCAACTTTTTCTTCCCGCAGACCTGTTCTTTTCCTTCGCCATCTACTCGCCAGATTCTCGACATTTGCATCACCTCATCTCGCTTGCACCTCGCACTACTGAGTACCCGGTGCACCGCCCCCTCAACTCTAACTTCTCCGTCGACAAAGTCAAGATGTGATGTTTGAGAACCCGCAGTGGTTGCATGGGAAATGTACTTTGATGGTTGAGAAGAGAATGTAAGGTTTGACCATACTTGATTGGGCCTTGATAGGCGGAAGAGAATTTAGTGCTGTATACGAATTAGGTAAAGATGTTTGGTGTTGTAATTCCACCATGGACCAGGTACGTGCTTCGAATTTAATCGCGACTTATTTGTCATCAAGATTTCCGCCACAGCGTGGACCACACCACACTCCAGCACTATTAAGAACGCATGACAGCCTCCGGCCGTTTTTGTGAAAAACAACAAGAAGTTTTCCAAATACTGTGATGCATAGGCCCTCGTGCTGTCCAATCAGTAAGCTTTACGTGTATCAGTTCATCTACAATGCTTTCTGGACCATCAATATATCGCGATGCGCTGTCGTGCATTTCATATCTGACGCGCAGACTCCTATGCAGTCATAGAATACCTACGAGCGGCATCCTGGAGTCTTGTCAAAACAAACAGCAACATCAAGAATGCCGCAACAATTCACTTTCACAGGAACAGCAACAATGCAGCGCCAATTCTCCTTCGATGGACCGGAAGAGCCCAATCTCTTGGAATTTCACGGATATCCTGAGGCAAAAGCACACGTCTATCCTTACAAACCATCGAAGAGTCCCAAAAATCCTGTCCTGCGAGGTGCAGTCGTGAAGGCTGGGTCGGCGATACTGCCTGTGATCCCGGGTCTCCCATTCTTGTTCTACAGGAACGTTGGATGGTCAAAACTACGGTATACTGAAGGGATCAAAGACGTCAACGGAACGTATGATCCAACCGTGATACCGCTGAGACCAAGAATTCAATGCAACAGCGTCTCATACACCGATCCAGCCCAATTGCAACTTACGCCGTCCCGGGAGAATTGGGCGTTCTACTCGATTGCAGACTACCACAAAGCATACAAATCTGGCAAGACAACTCCTACCAAAGTGGTCGAGGCTCTCCTTCCATTTATCCTTCGCAATGGAGACAGTCCCACTCATCACTCCAAGGCATGGCTAGACTCCAATGTAGAGCTGATCAGGACCGCAGCCGCAGAGTCTACAAAGAGATGGAAGGCTGGCTTGGCTTTGGGGATATTGGACGGTGTTCCTATTGGAGCAAAGGACGAGGCTGATATCAAAGGATACTACAAGAAAAACATGGGTTCCACAATGGACTGGAATGATCCTTCCGACACCACAACCTGGTGCGTGTTGAAATGGGAAGAATCGGGTGCAATTCTCATGGGCAAGACCAACATGCATGGTAAGTGAAATGAAATGAATAGATCTGAGATAGACCGAAGGGGTTCCAGTTGTAAGCCTGCATATCTGACGTAAGACAGAGATCGGAATGGATACAAGCAACAACAATCCTAACCACGGAACTCCTATCAATCCTTACAATGTGTTATACTACCCAGGGGGTTCTTCAGGCGGAAGTGCCAGTGCAGTGGCAGCAGGCATAATTCCCTTCGCGCTCGGCTGTGATGGCGGAGGCTCGATTCGACTGCCCGCCTCGTGGTGCGGCATATACGGCTTGAAAACAACGCACGGTTGGGTCTCTACACGCCCGTACAAGACTCCTGCACGAAGTACTTCAGTCGCAGGGCCTATGGCCGCCAACATGCTTGATCTAGAGGTCGCATGGCGCGTCATGGCCCAGCCTGATCCGGACTGCGCTATCAGCAGACAATTTCCACTCCCTAGTAAAAGTCAAATCGCGACCCCCAGACGTCTTGGAATTTACAGAGACTGGATAGAGCGCGCCGACCCGGAGGTCAAGAAGGCGTGTCAGGACGCAATAGACTATTACACCACGAAGCTGGGCTACGAACTCGTCAGCATCACCATTCCTCACGTCAGGGAGGCGCAAATGGCACACGCCCTGACCATTGTCAACGAGGCGAACTTGACCTTGACAAAGGCTGAGTTGAAGAAGTTGACCTCTCCGAACAAGATCCTGATCACGGTCGGTCGCTCTGCCAGCGTCACTGACTTCCTAGCTGCCCAGCGGCTGCGTACCATGGTGATGGAACATCTCGCTCATCTCTTCACGACGCACCCAGGTCTCATCATCGTAACACCGACAACGCCCAATGCTGGATGGCCCATTCACAAAAAGGACGCAAAGTATGGTTCCAGCGATGGTAACCGATCCATTCGGAACATGGAATATGTCTGGCTCGCGAACTTCACAGGATGTCCCAGTATTACTGTGCCTGTCGGGTACGTGGATCCAGTGCAAGGTGATGGGCAGTTCCCTGTTGGGTTGATGGGGATGGCGCAGTGGGGTGCTGAGGAGCAATTGATTTCGTTTGGGTATGAGGGCGAGGAGTGGCTGAGGGACGGTTACAAGGGCGGGAGGATGAAGCCGAAGGAGTGGGTGGATGTGATGGGGCTGCTGCCGGGGATGGAGAAGGGCATCAGGGTTGTGGCATAAGACGGGGCTGGGAGTTATTTGGATGCTTGTGGAGCTGTAGGTGGCCATCCCTTCTCGTTCGTCCGTTTTCACTCTTGCTGCCTTTATTGACCGCGGAGCTAGTCTTGCGTAAGAGATTCGTCGGCCGCTTTTGAGCGGTTCGGTGCAACTCGAGCTATGCTGTCGTCATTTTCCCGTTCCTCGAAACTTGGTCGTTGAGTTGAGCTTGTTCTTTTTTTTTTGATACCTTTGTAGTTTTCCTTTGCCGCTTGGTAATCAAATCTACGCTTTATCTACGCTCTATCTCCTCTCATGCATCTCGACACCTTGTCTTGAGCTCTCCACAAGCGAACGACGGTGCTCTCCCGCAGGCCGCGGGGATGCAGGTTGCTCAAGCCACTGCGCAGGAGCCATTGTGGGGATGTTTAAAACGGTCGGACGCTCCGGTCAGAGAGAGCAGCCTTTATTGAGACAGGTAGGAATCCAAGCCTTTGCTCCCCCGCTTCGTCACTGGTCTGGGTTTCGGCTAGTGCGAGGGACTTCTGCTTTTGGGAATATCCCTGGCCATGACTTGATGTCGCGCAATGCTAGGCTGTTGGATGGGGCGGGTGGAATATGAACTACCGCGTTTCTCGCTTGTGTTTCTAAATATTGACTGTAGGGTTTGCGAGGCAGGTACAGGCATGTGAGGTTTAAGGTGGCACATGCGGTAGAGCCACGGGCAAAGATAAACGTCGGCGCGATTGAAGATACCTGGTCGGCCGTATTCTTGTAGTCATATTCTCCCGATCGTGAATGGGCTCTCTGAATTGTTTGATAGTACGGCTGCTGTCTTCCAAAAAGCTGTAGTAACCCCCGAGACCTACCTGGACAAAGCTCTGGCATTGTCCTATCGTGTGGCGGGCCTGGAGACATGGAAGAAATCAGCCTGACTTTGAGAAAATGAAGGATACATCGCTCTACGAATGGAATTCAGTATCAGAATAAGTTTGTCATCGAGGCTGAAGGGATCAGCTGAGGCTCCTTCCCCATTGAGCGAGTTGACGACACAAGCATGGCCAGAAGGTTATCGATAAAACGCTGCACGCGGAACATCGGAAGACAGAGCGCGGCCCGAGCCTTGCAGCTGGTCCGGACCCCCGACGGGAGGCCGAAGCGATCTACGAGGATCTTACTATTCTGGGAGTACGTATTCGATATCTATTCCTCTCCTGTCGTGCTGCAGCCGCTTTGTCCAGGACTTTGCCGATCACAGCAGAAGAGTCAACGCGGCTACTGTCACACCAGCAGTGTCTATCAAACTCCAGATTGGGCTTTCGGAGTTTTTTGCGTGCTGCATCTCGATTGGCGGCAGTGTGGCGTTCCCTCGGCTAATAGCGAGGTTTCTCTTGACGCCATGCAGGTCAAGACTGTTCTCCCACCAACAACAACAACAACACCAACACTATCACCGTACATTCTCAGTGAGCCGCCGTCTGCACCACAGGCCAATGTCCTTTCGGAAATATCCTACCACGCGCCTCTCGGGCTTTTGCTCCACAAGGGCCGCCCGCCGAAGCTTGCTAGCTCAAAGGCAATTCACGATACGTCCTAAGAGTGATGACAACGAAACAGTTACACATCTATTCTCTAATTATAGAGCTCCTTACGGCATGTAGACAGCGTTGTTGCTTGCGTCAGGAGAAAGCGACTTGACATGCCGGCGTTCGAAGCCGGGATAAGGTCTGCATCTTGCTTCCCGTGTTACCAGCACCAATAGCCACGGCTGGAACCAGTGCCCATGTATAAGATCTCTACAGCGACCGAGTCGGAGAAGACCTGAATCAGCTGCCTTGTACCGCCTTCCTCACGATTCCTCTTCGTCCTTTTCCTCTCACCCTTTTCTCTTCTTCGGTCACGCTTACCACTGTTTCATTATGGGTGGTGCCAATCTGAATTCGGTGCTTGCATCCATGGCCCTCGGATATGTAATCGGCTTTGGATATCTCACTGGTTGGGATGCGTACAAGCTCATGTCGAAGGCCAAGCACCCGGCAAGGAACCTGTTCACATGGATGGTGTGCGGCGTGATCTTTGCCTGCGTGGCCATGTCCGTGGGAGCATGGTTGGTCTTGCATGACTATATCCACGTTTCGTATGTCATGATGCCATTTTTTCGATCTCCACAATAGCTAACATGGATGCAGTGTGCTCAGCTTGTTCCTTACTCGTAAGACATCCTCGCTCAGTAACTTTCCGTGTATTAATCAAGAAATGCAGTCTTGCTTTGGGTGGTCCAAGTCCACTTCATCCTTCAGGTAGGAACATCAGTCTCATCTCGTGATCCTCACTGACAACCACATGTAGATCATCATCAATCGAATCTCCATCATCTCTGCTTCGCAAGATGTCGTCCATCGGGTGCGGATTGCAGTCGCCGTATTCATTACCATCATCAACGTCAGCGTAATCGGGGTATTCATTCCCGCCGTCATGAAAGTATCTCCCGCGTACGTAATCCCGCTCTCCAAGTTATCGGACGCCGCTGCTAACATGTTGGTCAGCGTGACAATTGGTGGCGAAGCCTATGTCAAGGTCGCCAAAATCCTCATCCTCATGACAGACTGCTTCCTCAACATCTACTTCATCACGGAAGTGAAGGACAATCTTGTTCGCAACGGCCTGGAAAAATATAAAAGGCTCGCCCAGTTTAACACGGGCATCATTGTCGTGTCTGTGTTTATGGACGTACGTTACACCCTGTCTTCACGATCCCGCAAAAAGCCTAACAGCACCTCCAGCTCTTCCTCTTCGCAACGACCTTCCTACCGGGCTCCGTCCTCTTTGTACCTTTCCTCCCGGTGACATACATCACGAAACTCAAGATCGAACTCTCCATGACCAAGCTCATTGTAAAGATCGCCAAGAAAGATTCCAACATGTCCCGCCTGCAACCCTCTGCCGGTTCCAACGGCTCGTCTGTCACGGCCGTCAGCGACCACTCGGCCCCGAATACCGGGTACAAGACCTCCGACTCCAAGGACGGTCCCGTTGTCCGAGAAATGGAGAGTGTCAGTAGTTTTGGCCTGGGCTATGCAACAAGGGAGTCGTATGATGTGTGAAGTCAGCATTCTCTGCGTTGTTCCGAGTCAAGTGAGAAGGAGGGGGGGAGGGGGGCGAGGGGGGCGAGCCGTGCCAAACTTGTGCTGGAGCGAGCAAAGAAGTACATATGAGGAGGTTCGAGCAGGAGGCCGCCACGTTCATCGCGAATATATCGTGCGAAACGGTATTGGACAGTTGTATGTTGATGTGGGTTGAAAAGAGCTGCAACTGGAAAAGGACATCATGCTACTGCCATGGCGCAAACGACCGCATTGCGTGGAAACTGGGTATTTATTGATGCCTCGAAGACGGCGACGACGACGATGACAAGTTGGATTATAACGAATGTATGCATTATGCGAATGACTTTCTGTTAGGTCTGGATGAATCCTTGGAACTTCGCTTCTCTTTCCCGAGTGCGCCTTGCTTGTAGTGCACTCCAATTTCCGGGAAGCATCATCGAATGTTATGAATCATCGATTATATCTATTCCATGCCCGGATGTGACGACGCTTCGCTTCAAAATGCGACACGACGATATAGATGGGAGGAATGCCGGAAAGAAAAAAGTCCTCCGCCTGGCGGACTTGATTGGATTCACCGCCCAGCCGCGATGCGAGAGAGGCCTGCTTGAAGCCCGAGGACCTTGTTGATTGGGTCATACTTGAGGGACTGCTTTGTTCAAACTCTCGCATTCTGATGCTGCGTGAACGACAGCGCGTGACTCGTTCCGTAGGACGTTAGGACTCTCCAACAATAGCCGGGTAACCGACAATCGTCTACAAGAAGTAGCTGAGTGAGGACGGCTGCCTGATAGACCCACGTGATGACATAAAAGGGCCACCACTGCAAGTGAGGTCCGATTTCGTGCGGCCAAACTTCCTCACCTCTCCAACACAACACAACACAACACAAACAACAAACGCTCTCCACCACCGACAGTCTCAACATGGCGCGTCCACGAAAGAAAGCTAAGCTCGCTCCCAGCGTCCCAGACGAGTCCGCCAGCGCTCAAGTCAACATGTGAGTTACCTCGTTCCTCTCACAGCGCGAGTCGCTTTCTGACCTGGAGTGAGAAATAGGAGTGGCCCGTCCAAAGACATGATCAGCACCTTGCCCACTGAGATCCTCGACAAGATATTCAAGATGCTGCTGCCGCAAAAACTTCCACATGTCATCGGGTCATATTACCATGCTTATGATGCAAAAAGCAAAGTGAAGGATCTTTGCGAGCTCATGAGCGTGAGCCGTAAATTCAACGAGTCAGCCAAAGACATCTTTTGGAAGAACGTGGTCATTTCCTTCAGCCTTACGCATGGAGACGATTGTCCTAGCGCAAGCAGTCTGCCAAATTTTCAGGCATTCGGATATGGCTGGACTCCGCCAAACGGTCACAGGGTCCCGGCTCGCTTTCGTATCGACGAGGAGGAAACCCTCGAAGATTACCTACTCAACGTTAGAACAGCCCGACTGGAAATACGTTCTATGACTCTCCTGCGCGGCCATTGGTCTATAAACACACGATCAACTAAAGACGAGAGCTTTCGACATTATGCGGCGCACTTCATGCGCACCCTTCGCAAGTCAGGCAATCTTACAAAACTCACCGTTGTGATCTTGACGGACGATTATGATGTGGGGAGAATTTATTCCAGTCAAAACTCAAAGAGATTCCGTTGGCACTTGGACAAGTTGGCACTGTACAAATTTTGTGGAGTGGAGCTGAACATTGAGGTTTCAGGCCGTGTCTTTGCCACTGTTAATCTGCAGGTCAAAGACCCCGACTTGGTCGCTTACATTCAAGAACTTCAAGAGCTAGCTAAAGAGATGGAGGTCAACAAGCCGGCATCCAAGAAGAGAAAGGGACGCGTCATGTCCAAGTGAAGGATATGACCCCTGCAAAGATGGAGGTCAAGGATTGAAATGAAGAAGAAGAGGGTCAGGCGTGCTTGGGAACCAACCACTTCATCAAGACACTGCTTTGGTCGTCCGATCATTGAGATTTTGAGTGCAAACACTGCGATTTGGTGAGTACATCACATCAAAATAGGAATCCATGGACTGACAAAGCATCGGTCCTGTTTCATGAAAAGACCCTGTAGGATTTGGCAGCTCTTGAGATCGCACTTGAAAGGCGAGATGCGGTCACTTCATCTAGGTCGCACAAAGAGGCACCAGCAGGGCCGATATCGAGGCAAAGTTAGCAAAGGACCACATGGCTATGAATGAAAACTTACGTTTCTCTACCTCAACCAACTCAGGCCTACAGCCTGCGCATTCTGTTCACCCCCAAAGTGAATGATATAAAACTACCGTGCATAGTGGAATCTTGGGCAGTCCTTGAGGGGATTTTCATTACCATTCCAGCGTGCAATCAAGATCCCGACTTCTTTTCTTAGCACCTATTTTCTTGTCTTCGACTGTTGATAAAAGGTAGAACACTGGTCAACCGCTATGAGAATTCCCTACCATCAACAGTGCGATGATAGACAGGCTTTGACACACCTTCTATGATCGACCGTCCACGGTCCAAATCTCCATGCCAACACCGCAAATTAGAATCCTTGTTGTGAAGGGCTCCGACGCGGCGGCAGGGTACAACGCCATGGAGGAGACATCAGCAACGGACGTATACCCATTGGCCATCATCTTGATATCGACACCTCCCAGCCCCTCTTGCGCGAGATCGATGTTCACTTTCCAGATCTTTATTCTCTGGTCGTTGCTGGACGTGGCTACCAGGATCTGGAAGTGACAAGGGTTGGAATCTGATGGCCTGCACGTGACGATGGCCGTTGCAGTGACAGCAGCCGCGTGGGCCCGTGGAATGAGGAGTCTCTGGCATTGGACTTCATGTGATTCGGGAGTGACGATGAGAGAGAGTCCGAGCCCATTGTCGTCACCACCAGTAATAATGAGAGTCGTGTCGTTTCTGAGTGAACAGGAAGAGAGAGATTTTATGGCACTTTGGTGAAGGGATCGGGTTGCTAAGCAAGCTAATTCTTTTGAACCGTCGTTGGTGTTCGTCGATGACTCGTTCCAGAACGCGAGATGACCGTCAGTGGCAGCTGTCATAATAACGCTTCTATCGCCTTGACTTAGGTATGAGATCTGAGTGGGACATGCAGAGGTATAGCGGCCGACGGACAAGATCGTCCAGAGCTTTCTGCCGGTGTTGTAGCGCCACATCTATCAAGGTCAGCACAGCACCTCGTTTTCAGTTGGGACCTACCTTGATTTTTGAATCCGAGTACAGCATAGCTATTTCGAACTCGGCATCCACGATACTTCCTTCTCGCTGCTGCTCAGTCCGAGGCTTTTCTGTGATCGCAAATGCCATGACTCGCAAGTCAGATCTTTCGGATTCGATGGGACAAGACGATTCGAACACCACGCCAACCTTAATCGCCGGGACAGATCGCACTCTCCAGATGAAGAATTCCTCGTAACCACCACAACTGAACAGATATTGGCCACTCTCCGACCACTGCAGAGATTGTATTCCAGTAACATGTTTCCGCAGGATTGCGACACATGAAAATTTTGAGTCCTTAGAATGGAACAGACAGATGTCAGTGTCTTCAGCCCCAGTGGCGATCAGTGGCCCCAATGACTTTGCCGATGTCATGCTGATAGCGCATGTTTTGATCTCCCGGCCATGCCCTCCCTCTTGTACGATCTCATGACTCGGCCCAAGCACATTGTACGAATTGAGTTTGGAGGCTTTGGTCCATGCTAGATTGCCTCCTACGATCTTTCCAGTAGTATCATATCGAGGATCAAAATGCCACATGCGGTGCGCGCCACCGCAGTCGATATTCAGGATGTAGTCAGATGTTGAGATGTTGTAAACGACAAATTGTTTACCGTGGAAGCCGTAGACGTAGACGTCATCTGCTGCCGGAGAGACGTGAACACCTTCAATGTTGGGGCCAAAGGGGAGGGTGAGTCTGTGTACTAAAGTAAACTCCTTGGGTTCTCTTCTGAGGCTGTGAATTGCGCATGTACCGTCACGACCTACCGAGAAGAGCCAACCTGAAACCTGGAATGCGGAGTGATCATTTGACGAAGGAGAGGAAACCCATCGCATTGCTGTCACTGCCTCTTTTCCGTGGGCATTATGGGCAATAGTGGTTCCGATACTCCCGTCGTGCCTTCTGTTCAAGAGATAGAGACTGCCGTCTCGATGACCCAAAAAGGCTGTATTCTGACCATCGATAGAAGACACTAGAGCAGAACTGCTTTGTGAGAGCTGCGCACCTTGCTGTACTGACTGAATCGTCAAGTCATCATTTGACAAGACCTTCCAACCAGCGAGGAAACGCCGTAGCCGAAGTAGTCGAACTTTGGATGTGCCCAGATAAGTAAGTAGGACATCCACGACGTCTTTTCTTCGGGGGTCGATAAGACAAGGGAAGATTCCTGCTATCTTGCCATCAGTCTTAGTAAGAATCGCTGTCTTTTTGTTGAATGAATCGAAAGAATATAGCGAGCCCGTTGCACCTCCCAAGAATGCCAACCCTAAATCAGGTATGCTCGAAACCACAGAATAGCCTTGCAAATCATCCAACAGACCGACCTGTTGCCAACGCCTCATACGCTCTCCAGTGTTGTGCATCTCATCAGTTTCAAGCAAAACTAAACCATTGTTGGTTGTGACGAGGAGTTCATCTTTGATGACGTAAGCATAGCTGCGGAAGTAGTCTGCTGTGGCTTTCGAGGCCTTCCTGGAAATTTCGGAGTTAATGGGCTTCGTCGCAGGTAGTTGGAACATTTTCTGCAAAACTGATGTAATATCCCGCTCTTCCAGAAGGTTGACGTTTGTTTTGAAAGAGGCCAGATTTCGAGAAATGATCCTCCCATCTGCTCCACCTGTAAAAAGAACAGATGTGCCAGGCGCTTCTACTTGCTCGTTTGTTGCGACAGACCAGATGTTCTTTCCCATATGATGAGCTGAATTGGAAAGATGGGCCAGTGAAAAGGTCGGCTCTTCAGAGTTTAGAGAGACCTCGTGGCTGAGATCCCAGCTTTGGCATGTGCCATCCTCGCCCACAGAAATGATGGTCACAATGTGATTGTCAGACTCTTTAGCTCTTGCGTACAGATATCGAATGTCCCAAATTCTCGAAACATGACCAACTGCAACAGCCAAGCAGTTGCTATCTCGTCGATCAGACAGATTCCTAGGGAACCCAGTCTCCTGAACTATTGTGTCTTGATTCGCTGTGACTTCGGATGATTGAGAAGAGGCGCACTTTCCCTCAAGATTCGGCACGTCCCACACACGGATGGTGCGGTCATCGCTACAACTGGTCAATAGCCTTCGTGCTGTCTTGAAATGTGACTCGATGGGCTCAGATATCTGCACGCCGAAAATCGAGCCCTCGTGGCCTGTGAAGCTGAAATGAGTCTGTAGTGAAGGACCTTCACCATTTAAGGAGCATGACCAAACAATGATCTCGCCAAAAGCTGTGCCAGAAGCCACGAGGATTTCGGTGGTTGAAATCCACTTGAGATGAGCTGAGTACAGGATACATTTTCGGCCTGCCAGCAATAGCAAGACTGAGAGCTGGATCGGTTCCTCAAAGTCTGAAGACGACTCTTGCCAATTTACAGAATAAAGAGCATTGTGAGCAGTGACCAATGTCGCACATACAGCCTCGCGGCTTGGATGAGTTGCATCCAAAGCTTTTGGGGCGACATCGAGGATCCAGTCCTCGACTTCAATAGTCTTTCCTATACGCAAGAAGACTTGAAAGTCTGTTGAATCATCTGGGTTGATTTTCTTGGAGATGGAAATCCCCTTTAATGATCTGCCTCCCCAGACTATCACCGAAATGGCAGAGGGCGTGGAGTGGACAATCCGAATTCCATGAACAGCCTGGTCATTGAGAGCCTGCGTAGATGCCAACAATTCGCTCGCAGAATGATTATGGATGCGAACGAAAGGGCCTTGGCCACTTAGTATGAGTCCTTCGTGTACGGCAAGTGCAGTGACCGGTGTCTGTAAGCATTCGTTCTGGGGATTCGAGTCAGTAGCGACGGATTGAAGTCAAAAATAGACGTACGCTCAACAATTGGGACATTGGTGATTTGCTTTCGTCAGGAATGAAGAGAAAAGAAAGGGCGGGGTGAGCCGAAAAAACGTCCAGTGAGGTCTCCCGCTAGCACAAGTTAGGAAATGGATATCTCGACACTCATTGTGGAACTTTTTGACACTCGACCTGAGCGCGAAAGCCAACACGAATCTCCCGCCACAATGAACTTTCCTGGAGTTGGCACAGGCGCCATGCCTTTGGGCATAACGGGTGGCCAACAGTCAACGGACCCTCAGCAAATGCAAGAGCAGCAAATGATCAAGATGGTGCACGAAGTTCAGACCCAGCCTCTCAATGAAATGCTAACAGCACCATAGATGACGGCCGCTGCAGAGTCCTGCGCCGGAAAAACGGTCATGTCTGGTACCATGGGCTTTGCCCTCGGTGGTGCCTTTGGCCTCTTCATGTCTTCCGTCCGTCGCTCCGCCTCCATTCCAACCCAACAAACTCTAACCACCGAGTGTAGATGCGCTACGATACCCCAATGGGCGCGAACCTCCCCGGCCAAGTTGTGACTACCGATCTCCCGATACGCACCCAGCTCAAAATCGGTCTCAAAGACATGGGCAAACAGTCCCTCTCCTCGGCCAAGAACTTTGGCAAGATCGGCGCTATCTTTGCTGGCACGGAATGTTGTATAGAGGGATACAGGGCGAAAAATGATATATGGAATGGTCTTGCCGGTGGCTGCATAACAGGTGGTGCTTTGGCATGGAGTGCTGGACCACAAGCCGCCGCGTTAGGGTGTGCGGGCTTTGCGGCATTCAGTGCTGCGATTGACTACTACATGAGGCTGCCAGAGGATGAGAGGAGACACCCTGTCGTGTAAGAGATGTTGTGTTGGATTGGCGTGTGTAAAAGTAAGGCATTGGGCGGCGTTTTGGCATATCATGGGACTCACTTCTCAATGCATGGAATTGGTAGAAAGTATAGGGTTGAATTGGAAATGACTAAGAAAGAGCTCAAGAGGAGGGGATATTGCTACGAGCAAATCAACACCTTCCACAGCATATGAAGTCAAGGACGTGCTGTCAACGCGTACGGCACCAATAAGACGTTGCCTAAAGCCAAAGACAGCACAGGGCAATAATCTTGATAAACGTCTTCCCATTCTCACGTCAAACTTGATGGAGAACACGTCCAGTAAGCGATATGCTAGGCTCACGGAATAAAGAACTTCTCCATCCCACGAGCAAGAAGTGGCGGCTATAATCTGAAGATTGTCAGAAGCCCCAACTGCAGCGCTCAGATAGTTTTGAACAAAGTTGAAGGCATAGCTAAAGAATAGTAATTACGATCGAACCACAGCGCCAGAGCCATCCCGAGTAGCAAGCAAATGAACTCATTTTGTGTACGTTGGTGCACTTTTGTCCTGGATAAAAGTGGCCTTGACATTTAGGAACACCAGGTTATGCGACTACCTAAAGCTGCTTTGGCGAAAGAGAAACACCGACTGCTGTTGGCAACCTTGAGGTCCTTTCTTTCTAAGATCGATAGCTCTAGGTTTCTGTGCATATGCTATGCAAATTGCGCCAGAGTTCAAGATGTCCGATTTAATCTTGAAAATACAAGTCGCTAGTTCAGCGTCTTCTTGAAGGTGTAGATAATTGGTCTCGAATTCCAGTCGCTTTTTCCTTCATCAGATAGATGTGTTGTGGGAGGAAAGAGACTTGGCCGCTAGGATGCAGTGCCCTCCTGTTCACCATCATCAGCAAGTGAGGCGTGAACTTCCAGGATCGAGGGTTTGAGGGAGCTTGCTGATGCTAACATCATACTAGTAGTATGCTATAGCAACAATGCATGACCCAAAGCATGGTGTCAGTCTCAAGTCCACCTCCGCAGGATACAAGATGTTCGTATCATATACAGCAAAACGGGGCTGCTGATCAACGAACTGCCGGTCCATGTCCTTTCTACATCTTTTTGACCTTCTGGAATTGTCTCTTCACCCATTTTCGAAATACGCCCTCGAAGAAAAACCAGAAGAACATTAGCCTCATTTCAGCCTTGCACCTTTGCATTCCCAGGTTCGCGGAGACGCATACTCCTTGCACGACAAAAACACCGCCATGGATATCGCAATCGTCGGCGGAGGCATCGCAGGACTTAGCGCAGCCATAGCTTTGCGAAGAAGCGGCCACAAGGTATTGAACAAAGAGAACGCAAACACACAATCCCTTTCAAATTTGTTAGACAATGGATGACTGCTACATGTATCAGTCATCCCTCATGTATCTAGAATCATCAATATCTTATCAGATTAACTAACCAACTCAAGGTTTCGGTTTATGAAAAGTCGAGGTTTCTGAACGAAGTGGGCGCTGCTATCACTGTTCCTCCCAATGCCGTGCGCGAGCTCTTGAGATGGGGATTCGATATGGGTCGAGCAAAAGCTACACCGAAATTGCAATTAAGGATTCTGGACGGCGCAAGTCTCGCACCAACATTCGAAGAAAGCTATCGAGATTGTGATGAAATGTTTGGTGCGCCGTGGTATTCGTTGCATCGCGTCGACATGCATTCCGAGCTGCGCAGGCTCGCTGTACAGAGCAGAGGGAAAGGAAAACCAGTGGAATTGTTCCTGGGAACGGATATCGTGGATTTGGACTGCGATTTGGGCCGCCTGATTTCCAAGAACGGTTCGTCAATCAAGAAAGATCTGATAGTCCTTGCCAATGGCGTTCACTGCGGTCTCCAGCATCATGTCACCCAAGGGCCTGTGCTGATGGAAGACGTGGGCTCAATGACCTATCGAGCTCTCGTGCCTATGCAAGAGATCATGCAACACGAGAATCTACGCTCACTGTTTCAGCACCAGGATCCTGGCTTTCTGAACTTCTTCTTGCCTGCGAAGAGACAAATGGTCATCACGTATCCTGCTAGGAACAACACGTTCCTCAACGTGGGTTGCGTGCGCGTCAAGAGTGAATCTAGCAGTCCAGATCAAGACCTGGGCGGCTGGAATCAGGATGCGAGTAAACATGAGCTTCTAGAACTCGTGCAAGGGTTTCATCCCAATGTCATTGAACTGGCAGGCCTATGTGATGAGGTGAAGTGCTATCCCAACATCACTCATGAGCCGCTAGCAGCAATTCACCGCGGCCGAGTGGTCATCATTGGAGACGCCGCTCATCCCATGCTGCCGAAAATAGGACAAGGTGCGGCACAAGCCATAGAAGAAGCAGCAGCTCTTGGAGCGGTCTTCGCAAAAGGATCCAGCGCAAAAGAAGTGACGGCTCGCCTCGATTTGTTTCCAAAGACGAGAAGAGCTCGGGGAGAAATCGCCAAGTTGTTCTCAAACTGTTGGTGGACCATGCCGCGGGAGCAATTCTTGCAAAAGATTCGAGACTTGGACCCAGAGTTTCCTCAGCTACCACCGCCTTTCACAGACGGAGGGGCATTGCCAATGCGAAAACTGTTTCAGGGCTATGACGCGAGAGAAGAGGCAAAGAAGGTGATGGAAGGCGCTGGGTTTAATGTTCCCAGAGACTTGAAGGGCAGGTTCCTGATGCACATCAAAGCTATTATGAGTTGCGCGAAAAGAATGTTTGCGGCACTTATGACAAAGCAAAAAGTTGCCTGAGTAGGTTCAAGCCATCTGCAACTGGAAATTGTGCAAAAGAACCTGCACCGGATCTTTGAAGACTCAGCTGGATGATGGGTTCTTAGGCTGTGGATGACATTTTGCCAGAGATGAGTGGTGCTGTATTTGGCTGTCGAGCAGCTGCAGTTGAAACTAGGACGACGGTTGTATTCAAGGTGCCACCAAAGGCACTGGCAGGAGCGCGAGCATTGTGGATATTCGTGGACGTGAATGAGGTTGTGGTTATTAGTTACGGAGTATTAGTACTCTCACTCTTGTTGCGCTTTCGCCGCAGCGTAAAAGAAACTCCCGGGAGTCCTCTTTATCCACACCGGAGCTCGGAGTTCTTGGCATCCTTCTACAGTCCGACTGATTACAATTGCATTTCTTATCGCTCGTCATCATGTCGGCAGGAGTGGCACGGATGGGACAATGGCGTCTCTGGCCTGCTCCAGCTCTTTGCACTGAAAACACCACCAACTGGAATCAGATACTGGCAGTCCATCATGTGTGATCCACCACCTAGCCTTCCAGCTGCAGAAAAGCCCGAGCCTGCGGACCTGTCCCACCATTTGTCAAGATCAACCAAGGCCAGGCAGGTGTCCAACATCAAGCAGTTCTACAAGTACTTCCTCATTCCAGGTATTGGCCAGCTTGCAGGCGGTAAGCTATGTATTTCCATACCGCGAATCTGAGAGCTCCATTCGATCATGGAGGCGGCCGATGATCGTGACGAGGATCACGAACTATCTGCTGACCCTAACCAGGTCTCCCCAACGACAACTATTTCCCATTTGATACCCTTGTGGCCAAGGCTGCTTTACCGGAGAGATGGAACCCAACGTCCAACGACCCCGTGAATCCACCAACGAAGTCCCATGCGCCAAAGAAAGGGCCCCCTCACCCCGAATCGCAAGTCATCGTTCCGCATACGGTCTCCACTACAAACCCCCTGAAGAAGATCGATTTAGAGTCGGCATTGCAATACGGCCAGGCCCAAGGCTATCCTCCCTTATATCACTTCCTCCTCCTGTTTACAGTCGAAAATCTGCACCCCAATATACCCTACAAGAATGGAGCAGAGATCATTCTGACCTGTGGTAATACTGATGGCCTCGGCAAATGCCTTACAGCCCTCAACAATGAGTGGCATGAAGGGCGAGATCCGATCAGTGAGAGGGAGGGTCTTCTCTGCGAGGAATATGCATACCAGAATGCTATTGGAGCTGCCAAGCCAAGAGGCATGAACATCGCGCCCGTGGCCATCGACGATCAGGGCATGAAGGCTGAGGGGCCCGGTGGCCTGCAAGATGTGCTCGAAAATTGGGACTTTGCAAAAGGCAAAAGACCCCATTTGATGTACACCGTGACGTGAGTGGAGACCTCCTTGAGCATGAATTATCCTGCTGACATATGCTGTGAAGAATTGGACAAAACCCGACCTCCGGTGTTCAATCTGTGCAGCGCCGCAAAGAAATCTACGCCCTTTGCGTCAAATATGACGTGATTATCATCGAAGACGAGCCGTATTGGTACCTGCAGTACCCATCCTCGAACGGCACAGCCTTCTCCAGTCTCCCCAAACCTCAAAAATCCTCCGGCTACGAGTTCCTAGATTCGCTTGTTCCCTCCTTCCTAAGCGTCGATTACCAGGGCCGAGTTTTGCGTCTTGACACATTTTCCAAGACTGTCGCACCGGGCTGTAGATTAGGATGGATCACAGGGCAACCCGCTCTCATCGAGCGAATCCTCAGAATCACCGAGACATCAACCCAACAGCCAAGTGGTTTCGTCCAATCGATGATTGCAGAATTGATCATGGGTCCACCGAAGGGTGACAAAATCGGCGCTGGCGGTGGCAAAGATGGCAAAGGCTGGTCCATACGAGGATGGGTCAGATGGCTCGAAGGTCTGCGTGGAGAGTATGAACGAAGAATGAACGACATGTGCGATGCGCTTGAGACTGGCACCACTCTCGTCAAATCCGGACGCAGGAACAGTCTGACGGAGATGACTGGAAATCTTTTCTTGGACGCACACAATGCCGCCGAAGAACAGAAGGAGACGGAGGATGAGTGGCGCGTCATTGAAACCACAAGAATCTACGATTTCGTGCGACCGATGGGCGGAATGTTCATCTGGGTGCGCTGCAACTTTCCATCACATCCCCTGGCCTCGAAAGTCGCATTACCACGTTTGGCTCGAGCACTTTGGGTCTACTGGACCACATGCAAAGTTCTTGTCTCGCCGGGGGCCATCTTCGCTCCCACGGAAGAGATCAGAGATCGCGATGCATGGCAGTGCTTCAGGCTCTGCTTTGCAGCCTGTCCAAGGGAAGAAGTTGTCCCCATCTCCGAGCGCTTTGCAAAGGGCGCGCAGGCCTTCTGGATGATCAAGAAAGTGAGTGTTATTGATGAGTTGCTGAAGGATGATGTTATCATGACGGAGGGCTTGGAAAATGGTGGTATGGCTGCTTTGACTGGGTTTTGTTAGATTGGAGGAGTGGGATTCTGGCGTTGAACGAAATGCCGAGTGGTTCTGGAATTTCATGAGGGATGTTCGTATATGACTATAACTTGTCTAGAGAGGTTTCCCTTTCCAATTTACACATTTTCGATCAGCTTTGCCGAATTTGGATTTGTGGTCTTTGGCGAGATCGTATCTTCACCTCGCCAGAATCGAGCGATATCAGACTTGCAGCATGACAGTAGACTTCAAGTCTAAGAAACCAAGGGACGAATTCTGGGACTATCGCTCGAGATGCTGCACCAATTGTCGATTGAGATTTGCGACGCTATTCGCCCTGAAGAGGCCCGCCCATTCCTCCTAACGTGACAGTCTTCGTGATAATGTATTCGTCAATTCCATACTTGCTGCCTTCCCTCCCGAAACCTGACTGCTTCACTCCTCCGAACGGACTGGCGGCATCACTGATCAAGCCGGTATTGACACCAATCATCCCAACGTCCAGTGCCTCGGCCACACGATACACGCGATGCACGTCTTTGGAAAAGAAGTATCCAGCCAACCCAACCTCGGTGTCGTTTGCCAGCTTGATGACGTCGGCTTCTGTTGAGAAGGAAAAGACACCGGCAACAGGGCCGAAAGTCTCCTCATGGGCTAACTTCATGTCAGAGGTCATGTCTCTGATGACCGTGGGTTGGAAGAAGTTCGACCCGAGATCAGGCAGTTTTTGTCCCCCAACGAGGATCTTGCCGCCATGGGCTTCGGCATCGCGAACATGCTCATCAACCTTGCTCACGGCACGATCGTGGATGAGAGGTCCATGCGTGACTCCTTCGTCGGCGCCAAATCCAACTTTAAAGTTCTTGACTTTCTCGGCGAATTTTGTGCAGAATGCATCGTAGATGCCAGCTTGGACGTAGATTCTGTTCGCGCAAACGCAAGTTTGTCCGGAAGAACGGAATTTCGACGCGATAGCTCCATTAACAGCAACGTCGAGATCCGCATCGTCGAAGACGATGAATGGAGCATTTCCTCCAAGTTCAAAGGATAGCTTTTTCAGAGTGTCCGATGATTGCTTCATTAATAATTTTCCTACCCTCGTTGATCCTGTAAAACTGACCTTTTTTACAGTGTCAGATGTGCATATCGTCTCACCGACTTGTGGTGTATTTTCCATTGCCGTGATGATGTTTACTACGCCTTTTGGAATGCCAGCGCGGTGCGCCAGCTCGGCAAGAGCTGCAGCAGTGAAAGGAGTCTCTCCGGGCGATTTTGCGACAACAGTACAACCCGCGGCGAGCGCAGGGGCGATCTTTCGTGTTATCATAGCGGCTGGAAAATCTGGTTACTAGTTAGCCACAGCTTTCATGCCAAAAACCGCTTTCAAGCTTCATACTCCACGGTGTGATCAGACCAGCCACGCCAACTGGTTCTCTGATTGTGAAAATTCTGTTGCCAGCAACACTTGCTTGTATGTTGTCCCCGTATATCCTTGGTGCCTCTTCTGAGAACCATTCGAAGAAACCAGCGGCATAGACGACCTCTCCTTTAGAATCTGCAAGAGGTTTCCCGTTCTCCCACGTGATCAGCTTCGCTAAATCTTCTTGGTTGTCCATCATGAGTTGGTACCATTTCCGTAGCATGCGCGATCGTTCACGTCCAGTGGTCTTGCGAAAGGAAGGTAGTGCGGCAGCAGCAGCTTTGATGGCATTCTCCGTGTCAGCAGCGTCAAATTCAGGCATGGTGCCAATGAGCTTATGGGAGGCAGGGTCTGTATTGCAAGATCAGTAGATAGAGAGAACTGTATGCAGCACCGAGAGCTACCATGGACCTCAAAGGTCTTGCCCGACTTCGCGTCTACCCATTCTCCGTTGACATAGGCCTTTTGTATGAACAGAGATCTATCCTTCAACTCAGGAATTGCTCTTGCCATGGCGTAGGATCTTGATATTAAGCGGTCTCGAGGCAGGGACTGGACACACGATTTGATGGTGGAGCGGCCGAGTACTGAACGGAGAATGAAGGAGGCCATTGTAGCGGGAGAGGGACCTCTTATGTACAGAGGACGGGACTGTGGAAAAGAGGGGAGCTCACAGGCGCAATGCCTTTGTAATCATCCGCGCCGGATTCTGGACCTCATCACACTCTGCAGTGGAAGGTCTGAAAGAGTGGGGGGATGGTTCCGGAAAAGTGGAATGACGACGAGCAGGGGTGAACAGGAGCTATGGCCTCTACCATCTGCCCGCGTTAAATCCGAGATCGACGGCTATGAGGTCCATAGAAAGTTCGAGGCTTATTATTATTATGGCTTTTCGCGGGATTTGTGATATTGAAATTGTACATTGTGAGCAGCTGCATCGTTACAATAGTCTACGAGAATAGAAGTATACCACACGTCCCAGAAAGGAAATATCTGCTGAACTATTCTACTAAACGACTTCCCTTCCGCAGCGTTTCTCCTTCATTCTCTCGGCGTGAGATTTCGTGTACGGAGTATGGTCGCCCAATTCCCTGCACAAAGCGCTCAAAACAGGCCCTCCGTTTGGACCTGGAGATGCGTCTCCCGATGAGGCTCCGTTGCCTGGCGGGACTTGTAGATCTTGACCTTCGATAACGATGACCTCTGGGCTGCTTGAAAGGTAAATATACCAGTAAACTGTTCCTACGAAAAGACCTCCGCCAACCATGTTTCCAAGAGCTGTAGGCCAAGTCAGTGTGGGAGGCATTCAGTTATGATTCAAGGACCATACCTGTGGGGATCATGCTTTTCCAGATGTAGTAGCCCACCGAGAATGGGGCTCCACACCAGATACCCATCGGAATGAAGTACATATTGGCTACAACATGATCCAAAGCCAGACTGACGAAACAGGCGGTAGGGAACCAGATCGCAATGATTTTGGACGAGATGTCTCTGGCGCTGATTGAAAGAAATACTGCCATACACACCAGCCAGTTGGCTCCGATGGCGCGTAGGAAGATCTAATGGCTTGTTAACCGTCTGCATTGTGAACTTGATAAAAATAGGGTTGGACATTTGACTACGCCAGAAACCAATTTCTCTTTTCAAATCTAGAGCAGGTATGTTCGAATACACCAGCACCGGCCACTCGTGTTCGCTTGATGTATGAAATAGCTTGTTGCCAACATACCTGATGCCACTGGGGTTGTTGAGCCTTCTGTACGGCCAGATTGATGGCTGCCTGTCTATATCCCTCTGTTTCCTCAAAAACGCCGCCATAGCCAGTAATTATGGCCATGAAGAATAGAGTGCCTGCAAGATTGCCGAAGAACGACACGAACCAGGACTTTGTTACATCTAGGAAAGAAACTCTGCGATGCAGAAAAGCTGTAGTCATGAACTAGACATGTCAGCCTGATACGAAAGAGTGACAGCTTTGTGAGGACCAACCATAAAGTTGCTGGTAACGAGATCTGAGCCCGTCAACACTATCATGACCAGCCCTACTGGGAATACGAGCCCTCCGATGGTCCTTATCAGACCAGGAGCATTCTCCTGATACCATGGTGATGCATTTGTACTTAAGAGCCAAGCGCATCCGAATCCCAACAGCGGACCTGTCATCAAAGAATTGATGAATAATCTGTGAATAGGCAAATGGGCTTTTTTACAGCCCATACGAGACACTAGCTCCACGGTTTGCTGAGCAGTGAAGGCGTCCATTTCAGGTATTCGCGAAGGATAGGGAACAAAGCAGTGAAAAAGGTTTTTGGACGGGTAGTACGGAAGAACAGCAGCCTTTTTGTTCCCACCGTATCGATCCCGCGAGAACAGTCTAAAGTCTCTAGCGCGAAAGACAAAGTCGGAATAGGCTCAGCTCATGAACCGCTGTTGACGACACTATTCAACAGATAACGACAATCCCATCGAATGGAAGAACCAAGTACTGGTAGTGCTATGATGAAATCGATTCAGGCATCATGACTGCACCTAGAACTAGTCTGCCGCCATAATTGGGTATGATTCAACAGATATCGATGTTTCCTCAACAAGATAACTATGCGTTCTGGGAGGATGTCCAACTTGAGGACGTCCAACTTGGAGGATATGGGACATGTGGGGTCATGTTGATGGAGGATGGCATTTCAGACAATGGCATGCTCGTAAGAAAAGCCCATGTCCGGGATCGGCGCGCTTTGATTGGTGTTGGTTTTATGTAGTTGAAAGATAAGAATGTATAGTCGTTCTCTGTTATACCCCGGATCACGTGCGTGATTGGCGAAAATACTGACTAGTATCTCACCTACGCCCCACCTACGCAGCGCTAGGCACTTGAAGTGGCTCGTGGAATCATCCCGCATATTCGCTACTGCAGCATTTTTTGATATAAGCTCGCAAAAGCAAGAAGGACATCGCAGAGACAACTCACAGACATGGACATCACACAAAGCTCTGGCGCACCCCCGCCTGCAGACTTCGACCCGGAGACGGCAGACAACTTTGAGGATGTGAGCGGAACCCATCCCACCACTATGCGCCATGACTGACGGATACGTGTAGATTGAGAAGCAGTTTGCCGTCAAAGCCGTCCAGCACATGCTCACATACTGGAAGATCCTCGAAAAGATGCGAGGCTCTAGCCTGAGGCTGACGAAACATGACGACGACATCTACGAACACTTCATGAGGGACTTCCCTGACTTCGACCCCGAGGCCACTATCGACGAGGATGAAATGAAAAGCAAAGCTGGCAAGGAGAGGTGGCGAAAATTCAGCATGGCATACGAGAAGACGATTGAGGATTACAACTTCGGCACCATGCTAAGAAAGAGCCATGCCTCCGAGTACAACCAAGAAGACACCATATTTGGTATAACCAATTTTCAAACAAGAGATGACCCGCAGCTAATAGACAATAGCGGTACGCATGCAATTTTATGCCATCGAGATCGTACGGTAAGTAGAATAGGACTTCTCATTACGTCGAGGCCCAGACTGACTTTCACAGTAATCGCAAAGGTCTCAACGACTGGATCTACGAGCAAAACCACCCAGACGAAAAGAAATGAAACATCTCTCTCGATATTCCTCATGATAAACAACATCAAAAACCTCCATGCTCCCTCCTCTACATCAACCGCCAACCCGCAGCCACGCACATAATGTGCACAGCAGAAATCGATTGACAAGACGACACTGTTGCTCGAGAACCTAGTAGATATAAAGATACTCAAAAGCGAATGGCGGGTCTCTTCCAAAGGGTAAGCGCCAATTTGGCTGGACCTGGAAAGGTGGCGCAAGTTAGAATGTTTCCTGGCATGCGCGGTATGTAGAAGAACAATACTAAGGCTCCTCGTGAACAATATCAAGGTGAAGAGGGAATGGGATATGTCCAAAACTTAACATCCTCTGTGTGATAGATGCCAGTCACAGTCCAGGGCAGATCCGCCTACAGTATGTTCTCTCCAGCTATGTTTTCCTGCACGACGCACGCTGTGTTCATGGAAACTTCAAACAACAACAACAACAACAACAACAACAATATTGACAGTCGCGACTTTCCTGGACCTCATGAACACTACTTAATAAAACCAAGCGACCATGCCGCATTAGAACAGCGACTCTGCTTCTCCAAAGCTTCCCATAGCCAAACCTGCACAGACTCGGCAGGCCCCGTCATCTCTACTCGACATGAAGCCATTGCCAAACACCTCAAAACATCCGTCCAGCTCGCGATACCCCTCACAACCAGTTTTGGACCTCGAACAGCCTCTCGCGCTACAGCATACCCCGGTTTACGAGCATGATGGATTCCGCGCTGGAAACTTTGGGTCCTTGTTTACATTCACGACAAGACGCCATGCTCCCATCCTGATATTTGCAGTACTGTGCTCCATACTGGCTAGCTCAATCCCGATTCTTCATACATATCTTCTCGGGAAAATTTTCGCAACATTCGCTAGATTCGGGGCTGGCCGTTGGACTGAGATAGATTTCAAGGAAGAGCTTGCACGTTACGATGTCTTTCTCATCTGCCTGGGTGCTCTGGCATGGTTCTCTGGCGGCAGCATGTTCGCTGGATGGACGTGGTTCGGAGCATTGCAAGCTAGAAATGCGAAGGACATGCTGTTCATTGGTCTCGCCAGAAAGCCATCGTCATGGTTCGATAGAAGACAAGATGGGATCGGTGCTCTGACAACCAAGATCAACAGGTAGATGGTGACATGCCAGTCAATTTGCACTCAGAAGGCTAACTATCTGCAGTAACACCAAAGACCTGGAGACGTCAACCGCTCTTTCGTTAGGCATGACGATACGTGATATTGTGACGTCTTTGTCATGCTTCAGCATGTCATTCTTCTCATCTTGGAAGCTTACTCTGGTCATGCTGGCCACTGTACCCGTAATTGCAATGTTGATGCCGTTGTTCTCCTCTCGCATCCAGCCCAATATCGAATGGCAGACAGTACAACTAAGCACGGCTGCAAAGCATGCAACGAATACTTTCTCCGTCCTCGACACCGTCAAGTATTACAACGGACAGCTGCAAGAACAGCAGAGATACAGCTACGCCATTAAACAAGCTGCATCATGCTATCACCGGCAAGTCACTTGGCATGCTGGACAGAGTGCAGTGCTGAGGTTCACAACCCTAAGCATGTTTGTACAAGGATTTTGGTATGGAAGCACACTCATAAGTGACGATGCCGAGTCTGCTGGAAGGATATTCACTGCGTTCTGGGCTTGTCTTCTGGCGACCAGCAGTTTAATGGCAATTGTGCCGCAAATGATGGAGCTTGAGAAAGGCAAGGTGGCAGGAGCTCAGCTGAATGCGATGATTGCCATTCCGTTCAAATCACCACCAACCATTTTCGACCAGATACAAGCCTACGCTCATGATATCAGTTTCAAAAACGTGAGTCCACTAGTCCATGCATCATCCTTCCTGCTAAACCTCTACAGGTGTGGTTCTCTTACCCTACTCAGCCCGACAGAATTGTGCTTCGGGGCGTGAATTTTTCCTTCCTGGCTGGTGATACGACCTTCGTCATAGGACGAAGCGGATCAGGAAAAAGTACGCTTGGCCAGCTTATTACCAAGTTCTACGAGCCTGCGCAGGGCACTGTCTCACTTGGGGATACTGATATCCAGGCCATCGATTGTGCCTGGATCCGGAACAATGTTCTATTGGTCGAACAAGAAAGTGTCCTCTTCAACACGACAATTGGAGAGAACATTGCGTTAGGAAGAGGAGATCCAGCCAGTACAGCCATAAAAGAAATTGAGGAAGCAGCAGAGTTTTCCTCGGTCAGAGATGCGATTCTGGACATGCCAGATGGATTCGCTACCCTTGTTGGAAGCAAAGGCGTCGCGCTTAGTGGAGGCCAGTGTCAGCGAGTGGCCTTGGCTCGAGCTCGATTGCGAGATCCGCCGATTCTCATCCTTGATGAGTGTACTAGTGCCCTCGATCAAATCAACCAAATAGCTATCATGGATGCCATTCGGGAATGGCGAAAAGGTAAAACGACGATCGTCGTCACTCACGATGTCACTCAAATTCGCCCAGATGACTTTGTTTATGTGATTGAAGAAGGCCGGGTCGCGGAGGGGGGCCTTCGCAAGGTGTTATCGAAAACAAAAAGATCGCTATTTCGAGAGCTTGTCGAATCTCCGAATTTTCCAGAAGGAACCGATCGGTTTACAGGCACGACTTTGGCAGGTCTTAGCAAAATTGACGACCGAGACAAAAGACACCAGCTTAGGAAACAAGATGTGTGCCTCGGGAGACGAACCTCTGGAGTATTTCTAGAAGACGAAGTGGGTTCAACACGACAATCTACGAGATGGGCCACAGCCTTTGGAACGCCATTGATGGGTGGCTGGGCGCCTCGCGGTTCGTATGCGATACCTCAGTCTCCCATCATACGTCAATCAGTACTTCAACATTTACCAAGGACACCAAACAGTCGCGACTCCATTTCGGGGCGCCTGAGTCGGTTCGAGAGTCCACGACTTGCGCCTTCTCGTCGAAGCGAATGGTCCACGATCGATAATCAACCTTGCCCACGGCCGACCAAAAATGTATCAAACTTTGTGTGGGAAGAACCTCACATTGATAGATTGGGAAAGGGCGCAGAAGCACAACCGCAGTGCCTTTACAATTGCACAACGATGTCAGTTCTAGCTACAGTATGGTCGAACTTAGCATCCCTCGACCGGTTCCTCCTTCTCTTGGGCTTTGGTGCTGCCATCACCTTCGCTGCATCCACCCCGGTGTTTGCCTTCTTTTTCTCACATCTCTTAAACACATTCTACAATCCTGCGAAACGCAATGAGATGGCTCTCAAATATTCTCTAGCGGTTCTCACTATCGCTGCCGGCGATGCCGTCATGCTTTTCGTGGCCTTCTCTCTTATCCAGCGAGTGGGGCAATCTTGGGTCAACAAGCTTCGCGAAAAAGCATTGAACCATATCCTACATCAGCCACGAGACTTCTTTGATCAAGACGAGAATGGAATCTGCCATATGACATCCTGTTTGGACCACCACGCCGAAGAGATGCAACACATCCTCGGTCGCTTTGCTGGGAACACGGTCATTGTAATAACGACAATCATAGTCGCGATAACTTGGAGCATGGCGAGTTGCTGGAAACTGACCCTTGTTATGCTGGCCTGCACTCCTGTCGTGTTGATCATTACAAAGACTCTCTCGAACGTGACTGGGACGATAGAGGCGCAGATCGTAGATGAAGAAGAGCGCGCGGCTTCAATCTTTGCCGAAACCTTCAACAACATCAAGACTGTCCGCACGCTAATCCTGGAGAACTGGTTTCTTTCCGAATATCGAACTGCCGCAGAGGGAGTCCTCAAATTCGGGTTCAAGGAAGGAATCTATGTTGGCACATTCTTTGGGCTGGATCAGGGCGCATTCCTATTCATCACGGCCGTAGTCTTCCATTATGGAGGAGGTCTTCTGACCACTCATCAGTATGCTCTCCAAAACATCATGCAGGTCATCACGCTGCTTCTCTTTAGCATCTCCACGGCCACATCCACAATGGCATCAATACCCAAACTGAGCGCCTGTCGCGAATCTGCGTCCCGGCTTTTACGTTTAGTAGATCTCCCTCAAACCTCGCATGAGAGTGATGGAGACAAGAAGATCCAGACAGTCGACGATATCGTCTTTCGCAAGGTTCAATTTCGGTATCCATCTCGCCCCGACACACTCGTTCTCAGAGGGCTCAACCTCGAAATCCGGCGCGGTAAATGCATCGCTATTGTCGGCACATCGGGTTCGGGAAAATCTACAATTGCCGCCCTTCTTCTCAAACTGTATCCCGCACAGCAAAACGCCATCATAATATCAGGCCACAGCATCAACGAGCTTCACACACCCACTTTACGAAATCTAGTCACAACGGTATCGCAGACACCTACTCTTTTCTCTGCCACGATCTCCGCCAACATCGTCTACGGGCTTCCTCGCAGCAACGCGCTAAACAGCGCCGCGAATGTCCGAGCTGCAGCCGCGGCGGCCGGGATCCACGATTTCGTCTCCTCCTTGCCCGACGGCTACGACACCGTCATAGGTGAAGGCGGCATGGGTCTATCGGGCGGCCAGGCCCAACGTATAGCCATTGCCCGTGCTCTCGCGCGTCGACCCAACGTCCTAATCTTGGACGAAGCGACGTCGGCTCTCGACCAGAAAAGTGCCGCTGTGATCCGGGAGTCGATTTCGAGGCTGCGGGAGAGACAGAGGGAGAAGGGGGAGAAGGTCATGACTGTGATTGTCATCACTCATTCGAGGGAGATGATGCAGATGTGTGATAGAGTTGTGCTGTTGGAGCGTGGGCGAGTGGTTGAGGAAGGTGGGTACGAGGAGTTGTTGAGGGCAGAAGGGAATTTCGCGGGGATGATGAGGGGGGAGGCTTGGGCGGTGGAGAGGGAGAGGGTGAAGAGGAGGAGCGTGATGTTGATGGGGAGGGCGAGCGGTGTGATTGATATCGATCCGGCGTTTGGACACGAAAACTGAGGGATGATTGGATTTTTTGCAGAATCTTGCGGTCGAATCTGACATACCTCAACATTGTGAAGGTTCTTCCTACCATATCCCGTGACGAACCTTGGATTCCGATAGAAACCGCATTTCCGCAAAGAGTACGTCGGAATTTCATCAATCTACATAGACATGAATTTCCATAAATTACAAGGTGAAAACTTTCATCTACGTTGGGAACGAAACATCTAGAAGCAGTTTTTCGAAGCCGACCATTCCCGCCTCGTGGTAGCGATCGCCGCAGTGAGCTCCTACGTGGCACCGAGCCTCACTAGGTCGAAGGCTGCCCAGCTCGTCTCCCCCCCGTACCATATCGCGCTGGCAGGCCATTGCTGAGTGTATCACGGTGACGACTAGAGAGCTTAGAGGAACGTTCGGGCTGAGTCGAGTGCGTGGGGGGATGAGGTGTTGTACTTGTGATAGTAACCTTTTGATCCTTGTTTGAAATTACGTTTGATGGATTTGATTACCTATCAACTTCGGGGGAATACTACAGTGCGAGACTCTTGTTACTTGCTTCGTTATTTGTCGTTCGGTATTCGATTTAAGTCGGGTGCTCAACTATCTCAGCGCAGAAGTTACTCCACCACTTCTTTCTCCTTTGAAGTAGAGCTGGGTTGAGAATAACGTCTACAATTCGAGACGGAGATCGGTGTTGATGAAGTTTTGGCAAAGTAATGATTGATGGGGGCCAGAAATGTGTCGATCTGGTTGTTGCGTTGGCCGAGTATAGTTGGACCACAGGATCTTGATCTCCTTGTGCTGGGGTCGTCGGACCGAAGGACGAGGTGTGCTGCCGACGAGATTCCTGTCAATGTTCTGTTCGTGTGCTTCCGGGCTTGAAAACGGCTTCAAGTCTTTGCTGGTCACTCTCCTAAGGATGTGCCTGTTTCTCGATGTGAAGTGGATCTGTTGTTGAGAAAGGTGGGGAGTGATGGAAGGTTAACAGGCGTATCGTTTCTGTATTCAGATCAGTGGGGTTGACTCAAGTGCTTCGTGATACGAGCGAGCTTCAAGTAGATCATTAGGAATGTTTCGACGACAAACCCGCGAGCAAGTCTCCGCAAGCGTGATCCTTTGCAAATGGTGCTGTCTCGGGAATCCCTCGTTTCCAGAATAGAATCCATTTAATTTCTAGCAGCTCCATTTTCAACTAAGCCAGAAGTGGATCGATAACTGTTTGAAATCAGGAAAACCCTGACACCAACAAGCGTGGGAGGAAATTTGCCAGCCTGAAATGACAATCAAGCATCTTGGTATCCAACGAATAAGCTCTATCCACCTTTCGGTCGATCCTTCATCGGCGGACTTTTCGTGCGTGGAAAAGCCTTCATCTCTATCACTCTTGCTCCTTCGTACGTCCTGGACGTTGGCGCGGTGGGCGACACTTGTTGCCCGTCCCTGAATGGATTCCTCTGGATGTTCCACCGTCGCTCTCCATTTGGGGACTCCGGCATACAGTCGGACCTGGTTGAATTACGGGTACTATCACTGCTGTCCGATCTCCAAAATGTCTCGTCATCCCTTACCGCCGCTTCCGATCTCGATCTGCGACAACTTTCATTCGACGGGTCCGTTTCGGTCCGAGCGAATGGCGGTTCCATCTCCATTGATTGTAACCTCGGTGGCGGACTTGTATCGTAACGCTTCAACGCTTCTACGACGTCGATGCTTTGTGGCCTTGTTCTCTCTTCGTTCAAATGCCTCTCCTCCTCAACTGGGCTTGACAATGCTACCCCAATATCGCACTCATCTACTTGTACTGGATGGTGCAACTTCGTTTGGTCTTCATAGTCCACCTCCCAGCTCACTCTTTGCAGAATCTGCAGCTTTCCCTGGTGCGGTGTCTTCGCCAAGGATAATTTGACGGTTGGTGTCTTTCCGTCACTGCGAACCGTGTCGATGGCGCTGATCTTTTCGTCGAATGTTGCCTCCGTGCTGACGTAGTTTCGACTCGAGGGTTCGGAACGCGTTGACACATATCCATCTCCCTTCTTGTGGGAACGGCTGCTTCGACTGCCAGACAATGAGGTGACTAGCGGTCTGAAGTACATGAGTAAGAATGGCCTGATAGCTGGGGCAGATGCACACATAATAGCCAAGTCAACTTCGACCGCGGCGGCGATCCAAAGCGGGTATGCAAACCAGGTTTCATCGTAACTTAGAATCAGTGACCTCCAGATATAGTATGTTCTGCTCCACGAATGAGTGTGTGTATAGTCGGCCATGTAGATTTCACGTGTGATTACCTGATTATACCCGCTATCGTCACCACGAAACCTAGGCTGAGGAGAACGACCACACCGATTCTTTGGCGTAGTCGCATTTTCAGCATCATGACCATAGGTATGGGAAGTGTTGTGATGAGCAGGTCGAGGAAACAATTGATGATGCCGCAAGCAAGCGTCAATTTGCCCTCGTTCATGCACTTTCCGGTAGCGGGGAATTTCCAGTAAGCAGCAATTGGGCTAGATATACGTGGTGAGCAGGTCCGCTCAAAGTTCGAACACAAGCAGAAGAGCTTCTCACCTGCATTGAAATATAGCCAGAACAAAGAAAGCGATGAAAACTATGACGTTGAGGATTGAAGCGAGATGCAGCACAAGTTTGTACGTTTTGATGGTTGTATCTTGGAGTAAGCGATAGTAAAAGGAGAGCAACGACACTCGCGTGAAGAATGTCGCCAGTGTAAAGAAGAGCTTTGCTGCCATCGCTATCTGTCCAAGCTTCTCGATCTTGGTAAATGGCACATCCCATATATGCCGGTCCCTAAGAATTAGATTAGGCCGCAAAGTTGGAGAGACTCTGGTTCAAGCTTACCAATAGTACTTCTTGTTTGCGAGAATCACACAAGTCGTCAATCCAATTGTGAAGAACTTGTGTGAAAAGTTAGCTTCACGAAGAGAATATTTATAGCTCAATCGGTCGTTGGGACCGCTTCTGATTTTCAACTTACTGTCGCAACCAGGATGAACCAATCATCAGAGCCCATCCGTCTTTTGATGAAGAGCCGTGTTGACACTCGCAGAGTGACGAAAGCGATCGTGACCCCGATTAATATTCCATTGATGTACAGTAGCGCCGGGCCTCTTGTTTGAGGGTTTTTATAATTCGGCAGTGGGAACGATGCGAGGACCTGTATCGGAATCTCCCTCATGATGGATCTTCGCGTTCCTGCCTACCTAGCAGCGTAGAGAAACTCACGATACCTCTGAGAAAAAATAAAGAAGGTGACAATTAAGCAAATGTCCAGTAACCCGGGGAGGGAGCGAGGAAAAGAGGGGGCGTACTCCGGCAAGACTGGCAATATCAAGCTTCATCAAGGTCTTACCATGCAGAAATGAACCACCGACCCAAGGCTTGATATGAAATAGATTGCATACTCACCATGCTACCCCAAGTTTGAGCACGGTTGTTCGTCCCTGGTCCCGCCCCTACTGTGGCACGAAAATCCCCAGTCAACACCTGCACTCAACAACTCCAGCTCGAGGCACTTGGTGCGCGGAAACGGTGATCTGTAGAGGTCCATGTTCTTGCTTTCCAGCGATCGTAGTCTACCAATGGCCCACAGATTGATTGGAACTGCGACATGTCCGATTTTCAAGCCGGCTGTTTTCCTCGGCTTCATGCCTCTACTGGCAGGGTCTCTGGCTCAGCGGCCCTGGAGAGGCGAAGCTGGGTCGCTTCGGCGAGCTATTCAACTATCAAGTTGTGGTAGAGGGCTGCCCAGTCCCCACCACGAGTCTTGGGGGATGCAAATCGTCCGCTAGACCAGGCATGATCCCAGGGGCGTCTGCAACAATCCAAAGACGTTCGCATTATTCGGGCTGCGGTACAAAGTACATTCATCTGCAGTTTCTTTTCAGTCACGGAGTGTTTAGTGCGTGACATTCTGGATAATATAAGGCGTCCCATCGTGTTGCTGGTTATTAGCCGAACTCGCTTCCTGTGATCGAGGTGGTCTATTTGGAGTACACACACAGTGCTGTGACCGTGGTACTGTGTACTCTCCGGACCAATCTGCCCGACAGTTTGGGGATGGTGGTCCGCACCCCGAGTCCACAGGTGTTGGAACCTGAGGAAGCCCTCCCGTGGTGAGGTCTCATCCATGTTGAGGAATGGAATCTCCCGCCGGCTCTTCGTTCGGCATCACCCTCTGAAGATCTTGACCTGAAGTTCCTGAAGCCATTAACATACTCGGCCGAACGAGAACATTCCCACACTGTACTCCTACTTACTGCGGTACACAGCCTCCGAGCTCGATCCGTTTCCATGCCCGTAGCCACGCATCTGTCTCTCAGCTGGAACTTTGCAACACCATCGGAAACTGGCTCTCTGTCTGGCATCGTCCCGATTTGATGCCTCTGGCATTTGCCCAAGAGCCTGACCCGTGCAGCGTGCTACACCTTGGATTTTGGATTGTACACGGTAGATGGCTTCTCGAAAAGCCGTCCAATTATCGCGCGGGCACTGACCTGATCTCGCCATGCGCATCATAGAGGTCCGAGACCAGAACAAACGTCAACAACTACTGTACCATAGTACATCCGAGGAACCATACGCAAGTGTTTCAGACTTTAGAGATTCGAGGCTGAGAGAAACCTCACCCCTCTCTGAGACTAGTCCACTGGATCGGCAAAAGGTTTTCGCATCTCCCGCCTGAAAAGCACGCCGCAGGTCTGCCAAGCCACTTCCAGTTCACTCTTTGAAGACCGTTGCTTCTTCCGCTCCCTTCCTCAGCAAGCCTCTACCAATCTTCTTTCGACGCAACCGAAAGAACTTTGATTCATTACCTAATCAATTGATCCAGAAACTTCAAGCTGTAAAAAACCCTCAGGTTTCGATGGGACCTGCCCGATCCTCCGTGATCTGCCTTGGCCTGCCAAACAGGCACCGCTTGGCGATACGTCTCTACCGAATGATAGCGTGTCGACTGTCACTTCCCTTATCGCATACTGTAGGGCTGCTTAGCTACTTTTCCCGACGACGCTATATCCCGGTACATTGTTTTGGTGGGAAAAAGGATACAAACACTTGGCAAGAGTGGGAAAGGTCCGCCCTATGTTCGTGGAGTCTTGGGCGCGTACACCGTAGATGAGATCCGTCCCTACGCAGTGCATGCGTAGATTCCTGACCGGTTCGTGCGAAGGGGGCCATCAAGAAAGTCGAATCCCCTGGGACAAAGGTGAGGTGGTGTTCAACGCGGCCGCTCACCTATCGCGCGCTTCTCTTTGCTCGGTCCTATCCCAAACAGCCTCGCTACCAACTCGGTTTTTCCGAAAACACAGCCAAGCTACACGCGAGAACCACTGTTTGCAAGGAGGTCATGTCCAAATTCACAAGAATGCCCGCTTCTCGGTTTACAGCCGTGTACATATCACAGTCGAGTGTTGATCGCGTCTCTTTTTGAGTTAAATCTCTGAACTCATCAAAATGTGGGGGCATTACTGGAAACATGGTGAGGAACAGGTGGCACGGGCATACAAGCATTGGAAGATAACAGACCATAAATAGTTTACATACTTTGCAGCACGTCCCATCTCAAACACGTCATGATGTTTTTGCAGTTACTATTTTTGGCAGAAAAGACACGGAATCATAGGCCGTCAGTATGCTATCTATTCCCAAACCCCCCTCGTCCGTCCGTCCGTCTGGTTGGTGATACGTTCAAAATCTATGTACGCTGTGTTCAGCCTTCGCGTTTTGTCACCCTTCAATCCTCCTTGCACCAGCTTTTCAATCCACACCTCCAAGACCCAGAAGGACCATTCATATCATTCCTGAATTCAATCCTGCTCTAGTCCAAGATCCTCGGTGGCTGGCACAATACGGAGGGTATTGGTGTGACCCATACCACCTCTCCATCCTTGCACACACACGACGGCATCGCCACGCTGCAAGACACCGAGCTTCATGGCCGCGGTGATACCGTGCTTGAGACGACGGTCGACATCCTCTTGCCACGGAACCTCGTTGAAGTCTGGCTTCGCCTCCTTGAAATGGAATGGGTAGACGCCACGGTACAAGTGGGAGTACTGAAAATCAAAATTAGCTCATGGGACATGCTAGCGCGGAACGACAATTCCAATGCCATCTTGACCGCTGCGAGCTTTAGGCAAGTTGTGTAGAATAGCAAGAGATTATATGATGTCAAAATCGACACTGTGCGCCATAGCGAATGATAAACTTACTCTTGATGCGCTCTCATTGCGTGTAACCATGATGATAGGGCAGACCGGACGGTACTTAGCCACAAGACGGGCTGTTTTTCCACTACGAATGTTTTAGTGTGTTTTGCAAAATAAAAGGGAATAGGCTTGAACGAACCTGGTGGTGAGAACGACAATGGCACCAGCGTTCTGCTCGAGACTGGCACTGACAGCAGCCATTGCGCAGGTCTCGGTGGTTGGAACAGGGACCTCTGCCAACCGCCTTAACTCGTCAAATGCACTAACGTATGGAATGGCGATCTCAGCCAACAAGCAGGTGTTGTGCATCATGGTAACAGCTTCGACAGGGTAATCCCCCTTGGCGGTCTCTCCCGACAACATCACGCAGTCAGCACCGTCCAAAACGGCGTTACCAACATCGCTGACTTCTGCGCGGGTTGGGCGCGGGTTATAGGTCATGGATTCCAACATCTGAGTCGCACAGATGACTGGCTTTCCGGCAATATTGCATTTGGTGATCATCATCTTCTGGGCAATAAAGACCTGCGCTGGTGGAATCTCGATTCCCAGATCACCACGAGCGACCATGACACCATCCGTCTCTTTCAAGATCTCGTCGAAGTTGTTGACCCCTTGCTGGTTCTCAATCTTGGCAATGATCTGAACGTCCTTGCCGTCTTCGCCGAGAACCTCACGAATGGCTGTGATATCGCTGCCTTGTCGGATGAAGGAAGCGAAGACCATGTCGACACCATTCTTGACACCGAACCTCAAGTCTGCCTTATCCTTCTCTGACAATGGTGGCAGATCGACGTCTGTCTTCGGAAGGTTGACACCCTTGCGCGAAGAGATCTTGCCGTTGTTCATGCATTTGCACTTGACGGTCTTGTCGTCGACGACCTCAATAACTTCGAAGGATAGGACACCGTCGTCAACGAAGATGACTCGGCCGGGTTGGATGACTTTGGTGATGTTCTTGTAGTCGACATACCTGTGCTGGCATTAGCTTTGACTTTACAGGTAGTGCATCGCAGGTCGACACACATGTTTTTGTCGTCGCTAGCAGTGGCATATTTGTCGTCAGTGGTGATGTTGATAATGGCACCAGCCTTGATTGGCAGGTCGGCATCGCCAACAGTGTTTCCTGTTCGAATTTCTGGGCCCTTGGTATCCAAAGCGATGGCAAGAGGTCTGCCTGGAAGTTCCTTCTCTGCTGCCTTGGCATTGTCTATGACGGATTGGTGGTACTAAGCGTGGTGTAAGTATGTGTCGGAATCCGAAGGTGCTTATGTCTCGGAAGCTTACCTCGTACGAACCATGAGAGAAGTTCATACGGACAACATTGAGACCAACTGCGAAGTGTTAGCAGCAGCTCGAGTAGACGTAGCAAAGAGCTGACACACCTTTCCGGAGGTCATTGATTCTCTGCACGGAATTGGTCTTTGGCCCTGTTGAGTCGTTAGCTTTCATTTCAAGTGCAACTGGGGACATTGAAGTTCCGCATGTCTTTACCACACTACGAAGAATTCTGCAATTCTAGTATGCAGGCAGAGAAAGCTGAATATTCATGCTTCGAGGTTGGAATGCAGCAGATGATGTGCCCTGCGGATGTGCCTACCAATTGTGCAGATGATGGAAGTCCGGCGATAGTTTCTGGGAGGAGCGTACTCGGTGTTGAGTTGAGCGAGCCACTCAATTCGAGTGCGGCCAGCGTTCAGATGGTCCAAAGCGTTCGCCATTGTGATATGAGGCTTATCGTCTCTTGGAGCTGAAGGTAGATACGTGGTTATGTGAAGTGTTGAGGAGCTCGAAAGCTCTGCGAGGGTAGCTTGATGTGTGCTCCGTGCTGTGGCTTTGAGCTGGGGAGTTTGTGCGGACGAAGTAGAAGAGTCGCTGGTTTGTGAGGTGAAGGAGAAAGGCAGCTGAGCAGCCGTGGGCTTTCTTATGGATCTTCTTCAGCGGGTGAATGAAGATGCAGGACGACGCCGTATTCGTAACTCGATGGAGGGGTCACTGTTTTTTCTTTTGACTCCCACGACGTCTTAGGGTACCCCCACTATCGCAGGAGAGAGCTCAACCGTCCAAACAGGGCTTAGACGCTGGTTGGGCGGCCCATTGGCCGGCCCACCCCACTACAGATAGCCTCAGGCATGTTGTGCGTTAGTCATGCCTATGGGACGCATAGACACTGCACGCAAGGAACCCAATCACCATGGGGACTTAACCACAGTACTACTTATACACCGCAACGAACCGAAAACTGCCCTCCGCGACTTCAATCCCATTGACCAAACACACGGCTGGAAGTCGCGCACTACTCTCAGAAACCTCGATCATATCCCACCATCAACTCCGCATCTCATCATGGTCGTGTGTACTCGCTCGTGGAGTCTGCCTCGTATCATGTGTAGCTAACCGCGGAGACAGCTCGGAAGAATAACTCACTACGCTGTCGATGCGGTTCTGCGTGAGTCTAATTCCTGACAGTCTTGCTCTATGCCATACTAATCCATGGCAGTGTCCGCCTTCCTCGCTGGAGTCAAAAGATCTACCGGCTTAACGTGAGCATCTCCTCCCAACCCCCTCTCCTCTCACCGACATTTTGACCTTGCATCGACACCGAGCAACAAGTAGAAAATTACACTGGCTAATTCTTCCCAATCTTATGGGACCTAGACCCAGTCTGAAATCAGAAAACATGACACAATCGACAGATGTCAAAAAATGGATCGACAACTACCTCTGGGTCGGCGAAGTGGTCATGGATCAGAGCGTGGCTCTGATGAGCTCGAGTGGATACTTTGAAAGGAAGAGATGATACATGATTTCTGGGTACAAAACGGAAGGCGATGGCGTTAAGGACAGGCTACAATCCTGGAGAGCAGCGGGTCACTCTTCTTTTTCTCATGTTTTGAAATGATATCCAATTTCTTCATTCTTGAATGTCGCTAATCGTTGTTTGGGTCGAACTCAAGCTCGCATCTAGCGGAAATGCCTGGCAGGCTCTCCAAGTTGAGAGATGCCAGGAATCCATTAACAGATCCTTGGTGGCAATCCGACTCAACAAGGCTCGCGCCTCTCAACAACTCCAGCTCTCTTTCCCCTGGTTGTTCTATTCCCACGCAATGAAACCGTTTTGTGGCCTGCTTGACAGATGGCAGCTATTAGAAGCTTAATTCTGCTGAGCAACCCCGAATAGTACGGGCGAACTCATATCATCTTTGGACCCCTCCAGATCCTCTTTAGATCGGTTCCAAGATCCCCCTGGCGGCTCCTAGATCAAGCTATCGTATTAGGAGGTCAATTGTAGATTGTATGTATGAAAGAGCGGTGTTTTATATAGGCTTCGGAGAAACTGCCCTCTACGCGATACCCAAGGCCAATTCTTACCTGTCAAGCAGATTGCTCTTGCCATCACCGCGACTTGCGCGCCGTACTGCTGTTCTTCAATATGTCAACAAATGGAGACCAATCTCACCTTTCATCCGCATATCCCTCGCTCTTCGATACCACAGCGAAAGCATTTCTATCGCCTCAACACCATTCGTTCAGCATTATTCATAGTGTCAAATCCAATTCTTCATGTCGTCCTACTCGGGGAATCCAGACGCCGATATGGCCCAGCCGACACCGAGATCAAGTCCTTCGAAGCATTTATTACGGCATGACAGTCCTACGACGAGTAATACGATTTTTGAGAAACGGACGGGCCATGATCTCGGTTACCACGAAGTTGTTTATAATCAAGAAGATGTCGACCTAGATGACGCTGCGAATCAGGGTTCAAGATCATCACCTTCGGGCTATTCATCACGGCATGGCAGTTTCACTATCAATGAGACAGTTTTGGAGCGATGCAACGATTTTGATCTCGGCAACTGCGAGCATGCTTATACTCAAGGGCTCATATACCTAGACGAGGCTGCGAATGAGGGCTCAGAACTATGGGACAGTCCTATCACCGGCCATACAACCTTCGATCACTTGATGAATCATGATCTTGGCTTCTCCGAGCATGCGTATACACAAGAAAACCTCGACCTGGACGACGCTGCGAATGAGGGCTCAGTATCATCGGACGACGCCAGGACATTACCTACCACATCCGTGGTGAAACCACTTGCCGTGGAAGTCTGGACCACCATCGAATCTGTATTCGAGAAGCCAGACGGAACCATCACGATCAGCAAAGTCACCTGCACGAACCCTTACATGCTTTGCCCCTGCCACCACAACCAAATCGAAACGGTCACTCCCGCCAGCCTGAAGAGGGAACGCGGCTTCAGGACACAACTCATGTGCGAGAGACAGGAACCTAGCACCACAACGTCCTGGAGACAGACGGACATCAGACGGGAGAGCGTGGAAAGGGAGTTTGCGTGTTTTGAGACGTGGGGCTATCGCCTGGGAGATGTGGAGAATGAGGAGGCGATTTCCGAACGAGATGGAGAGTGGGGGCGTCAGTATCGCTGAGTTTGTGGCGTTGAAACGGAGCGGTATCGGTCCCTGAGAGCTGAAGTTTATGACAGCAGAGTTCGTTCGTTGAAGGGTGGTGTTTGAGGCTACTGCAGGATAGAGGGACGATGTAGGAGAGAGGTGTTTACATGTCTCACCGATTCAATGCCATCACTTTAAACGGTTGTTCTGCATCAGGGCTTCTTACCTACAATCGAGATCAATACTGGTGTACGTCGAGTGATGTTGGAAGATGGACTGGCAGAGATCTAGCTGTATCGCGTCCGGTTGGAGAGACTCCAAAACGAAGTTGTCAAGTCTACAGGCCAAGGGCGAACGAAGAAAGCGACACTACACAGCGAAGAGGCGCATGTTGGTCGAGCCCACAGCAACGAGGCGCCATACACACGGACTTCTCAGTAACCATTCCCTGTCAGCCATTTCCGATTGTGCGAGTCCAGTGGCTCTTAATGTTTTCTCGAAGCTCTGAGGATATCGAATTCTCTAGTCATCAAGACCCCACCCCATCTAGAGTGAAAGATGTGGAAAGCTGTCCTCCTCGTTTGCAGAGATATCTCGCCTAAGAACCCATTCCCGGAATGCACTTTGGAAGCACACCTGCATTTTCCAAGCTCAACGTTCGTTTCCGGAAAGGATTTCCAGTAGAAGCTTTCAGCTTCGAGACCGCTGTTCTCGGGTGTCAATAAGACTGTATGTATGCTCCAAAGAATCTCGAAAAGGTTATGGCCGCCCTCACATCTCAGCCAACGCCAAAAATCGACTTAACCAACAATGCACCTTCCCTCCCTTCCCCTCATCCTCATCCTCCTCATCCTCGCCCTCACCACTGCCCACCCAACCCCGACAATCGATCCAAACACCCTCCCCCAACCAGGAACAGACTTCAACCCGCACGCCGGCGCAATGGGGACCTGCATCGACTACACCACCACGACCGGCCAAGAACGCCACAAATGCACCACGCCCCAAGCCTGCATCCCGCTGCACGACCAATCCCTCACGTCCATATCCATCCTCGGCTCGACGATGTGCACAGTGTACGAAGACGATTACTGCGGCGTCGGTGGCCGGCTGTTGAGGTTGGATGAGGGGAATCCGAACGTTAGTATGTTGGGAAATATGAAGTGGAAGGCGCATAGTTTGGCTTGTATACGGTATTTTTAGGGTAGACTGGAAGGGAGGTGTTGAGCGTGGAATCGGGGGCTTGATTTGAGGTTTCGACGCGTCCTAAGGTTGTTGTGTTAAGAATGTTGGGATGATGGTGGACTTGCGACTTTTCGATTGTTGGCCGATGGGGCTCACCGCGGCTCTGGTTTCGCGAGTAAAATAACCTCGATATTGGTCAAGCCAGTTCGCAACTCGCTATTTGCAAGCAATTCGTCGGACCCCCTGGAACACATCTCTTTGCCTGCGCGCCTTCCTCCACGTTGCCAGCTCTCGTCGTTATACTCACCTCACGAGATGCGTGTCCATTTACCATCAGCATCGGCTTTCGGGTATACTCAGTCCTGTGAGCAGCCCTTCGATGTCACAGAAGGTTCTGGTAACCCGCCAAGCTCTGCAATAGCAGACTCGACTTCACGAAAATAAACCACAAAAGCAAGGTGCCTATCAATGAAAGCACTTGCAAAACCGGCAGCGGCAGCTCAAGCGAAAATGAAACTCGGAAATTTATCAACAGTCATCTGGACTTCCAGAAGTCCTCGGATTAGACATACTTGTAGCGATAGGCCTGCTTCGGTTCCATTAAACCGCACTCCTTTTCGCCCCATTCCTTCATTAAAACCCTCCCCATGGTGTTCTTCTCTTTCTCCAGGGCTGCAAAGCGTCCTCGCCACTCTTTGTCTTTCTTTCGTAGCATGTCCCTCACCGTCTTATCGAATTGAGCGTTGACGGCGTCGCTCTTCTCGTTTGCCAGCTGCAGCTTCTCATTTACAGCCTGAAGCTTATCGTTGGTGGCACTCAGCTTCCCATTGGTGGCTTTCAAACCTGTGCTCAGTTTTTGATTCTCTTTCGAAGCCGCACTGATTTTGGTTTCAGCAATTTTGACGGCATTGGAGAGTTTGGTGCGGAGCTTTTGGAGGTCTTCCGTCAGAGCGACTTTATTGTTTTCCAAATCTTTCACCTTGTCTCCCAGTGCAGCAATGGCAGTTTCGAACTCGGATTGAGACTTGGCATTTTTACTTTTGAAGTCCTTGAACTTTGAGAGAAGTAGGTCTCGCTCGTTTGACAACATGGCGATTTGAGCGGAACTTTGGTTCTCTTTACGGGAATGCTGCTCGACCGCGTTCGTGACCGTTTCTTCAGCCTCAGCCTCGATTACGGAAAGTTCATGACAATGCTTGGCCTCCATTTCGTCCAGCGACGATTGCAAAAGATCTCGCGCTTCAATCAACGATTTGATTTGGGCGGAGGTATGCTCTTGAAGTGACTGTAGCTGCATCTCGGTGCGGGAATGCTTCTCGGTCGCATTTGTCACAGTTATACTGGCCTCCGCTTTGGAAGACGGCTCCTGACGGCGTTCCGCTTCAATTTCCGCCAGTTTTGTCCTTAAGAGATCGCGCTCTTTGGTCAATACGTCAATGCGAATAGAATCTTCGCCGTGGAGTTCCTGCGCTCGTTTCTCGTCTCTGGAACGAGCCTCGAGCGCATTCAAAGCGGTCTCTTCAGCTTTGGCCTCGATGACCGCAATTTCCTGATGGCGCTGAACCTCCAAGAGTTCGATCGCTTCAGCGTGTTCAGTTTTGAGACGATCGATATCCTGTTCCGCTTGTACTTTCGTGTCCCGCAGGGCAGACTCGAGTTTGGTAGCGTTGGCTTGGAGCACATCGTAGTTCTCCTGTAGGATGGATGCCTCTTCCAAAACGCGTGCTTTCTCGGATCCTAGCTCTTCCAGCTCCCTGACCAATATTACAATCTCGCGCTTTGCTTCCTCGAGTTGAGTTTCATGCGCAGCCTTGGTGTCTGTGAGTTCGCGGACGTGTTGATGCTTCTGCCGTTCCATTTGAGTTCTGACCCATGTCAGATCTGCTCGCAACATCTGCAATGCCTTCTCGAGAGCCAATTCCGTCTGGCTAGGGCCTTTGGTAGCGTTGGGTGTGGCTGGGAAAGCTTCTGGCGAGTCTCTCGGCCGAACAGGCGTATCATCATAGTCCTCGACTGTAGCCTGGCGGGTCAATGGGCGAGTTGGCGGCGAAGTGATCTCGACGACAGTACACGGAGTGCTTGGCGAAGGGGCTTCTGGCTCTGGTGGATCGTCGTTGAGTGGTTCAACAGGGCTATCATGCTTGAGTGGGACGTGCTTGGTGGTCGATGGTGTGTCATCGCTTCGAATGTATTCTTCCATGTCATTTTTCGATGCTCCCTCCAATCTTGTAGGCTGCTTAACAGTAGGAAGCTTAGTGCTCATCCAGTACTCCATGTTCAGCGTGAAGTCGGTTGGTCCATCAATGTCCTCGCTATGTACGACATCGATCGCGTTATTGTTTGGCTGCTGGGCCACCGAGGAGCTTTCTTCGTGTTCTTCCGAGGGCATCAACGCGTCGAGGTTGAGGGAGTACTGCGAGGAATTGCTTGACACAGAGGAGGCCCTGGAGTGAATACGACGCGGTGGGGAGCTCGGCATGGTAGCCATGCTGATGGGGAACTTCTTTGGTTTCTGGTCAACTGAATTATATGAGTCTTGAAACAATGTTGTGGGAGAGTCGCTGACGGGCGCAAAGAGTCGAGTCAATTGAATCTTTGTTTGTTGACATTCTGCAGGTGCGCTTCCGGAAGACCCTGAGCCGTCCTTCACAGCAGCTTCTCACGACCGGCAGGGAACACTCGGATGCAACACCCTCAATCTCACATTGATCGGGAAAATCAATATCTCATATCGCGGGATGGCTCTTCGCAAGCTCAAGAACGTGAAAGACTCGCGCTGAAGTCGTCGCAACCACGCGGCCACATCAAACCGCCACCAAGCACTCCGACACGGCAAGGTGAATGCAACAATGAATCTGTCCCGTCCAGTCATAGTATCTCAAGGCCTATGCTGAAACATACAGAATTGCAACAACTTTGAGTTCTGAACCCGTTTCGTGGGACTAGAGGCCTCGCATCACGACCGTGGAGATCATTTTTACTTCGTCCCAAGTGGGTAGAAACGCATCACAGCAGACCCGCCTGTTCAGCCGTCCCCTTTCTCCCAATATCACCGTCCTGTTCTTCGCAGCCCCGAGCCCTGATTGGTGTCGAAAAATTGCAGACAACATTATGCTGAGGTACATCAGATTACAAAGAATGGTCTTCGGTTGCTCGAAGATCAGATTGGTGTTTACGTGAGCCTCTTTTATATGCAGAATTGGAATTGTCCAGGACTCCCGTACATTTATTCGATCTGGCTCATAGCCTCACAGCTTTTCTTGCAAGGTCCGGCAGAAATATCATCTATTCACGCTGCCAGTGTTATGACAGATTGCTACGACTTGATAAAATGACACGGCGAAGATGCGTGCGTGTATTTTGCTTGGGCACAAACGGATCAACAACCCAAGTCCGTTGCTCGGAATCTTGAGCTGTGTTGACGGGTGCGAGCAGTCTTTATTGGCCACAGCTGATATTGCCCAGCGTTATCACCGTATCTTTGTACAAAGAGTGACGAGAAAACGGAACCTGTCTGGCAGTCTCTTCCTCCAACGGAAGTGAAGCCCAGTATCTTGAACAAAAGCGGATCTGGATTATCCCTGATAACCGTAACACTTCTATCAGCTTGCAGACTAGTCGCAACCATGGTCTGGGGCTTGGGTTAGGTCACAAGTGGTCCGAGCGTCTCGCAATCTCCTACCTTATCCTCTGCTTTTGCCTCGCTCCAAGCAAGACCTCTTGCTTCATCTCTTAAGGTTCTTGGAGGCAAACGAGATTGGATGGCTGGCCATTGTTGCTCTTAGCTGCGGCTTGGAATTTGAAAGTGTGTTCTCGGGCTCTCTTTTGATATTCATATGAGCACAAGAGCCCTATGATTTATCGCTGGCAGAACCTTAGAAGCGATTGAAAAAGATTAGACTCTTCACACCGTTGGAGACGTCCCTCTCTTTCAAGACCAGAGTAAGGGTATTGAGCTCTTCGACATCTGTCTTCTCTACAACAACGTCAGCCTGATATATCATATCGGCGTTCTGTCCCTGGATCGATTGCTAGTCCTCGGGAGTGCCCGCTGTGGAGAAAGTCCCGAACCCAAACGTCTGTCTCCCAACACCACCCATCTTGCCTCCGCATCTATTCCACCGTATATTCATGATTCTGGCGGAGACAAAATGCAATTGCTTTGGCTCCTCTAGGGCTCTAGGGCTCACGTGCTCAGGGCCGATGTGAGGCAGTGGTTAGGATCTGCACCTAAGCCTTGCACCCCTGGCAGGTGATTCCAAGATGCGGAGAAGTGGGGTAATGTCAAGTTACTGGCCTGATCAAGCTGTACACCTGACGGGGCTGGTCCAGTGATCAATCCATTGGGACCTGCTGGTCTGACGACAGTGGGTTAATGATTGATCTACAAAAGGGCCACGCACAGCTTCAAACCCCTCGCTTCCACTCCCCCCCAGACCACCACTTTCAACCCTCAATCCATCAACCAAGATACAATACCGTCAAGATGAGTGCAGTACAGGACCCAAGGGACGTCAACGAGCCCCTTCAGGTCCTATTCCCACTTCACGAAGACTTTGACACCCTCGATTTCGTCGGCCCTATGGAGATGTTCAGCCATGCTCTCCACGACCAGAAGAACAAGGGTAAGGACCTCCATTGCTACTCAATGGCACTCAGTGCTACTCAATGCCATCCATACTAACACGTTCGCACAGAAACCAAGGCCTTCAACATCACCGTTGCTGCTGCGAAGCCAGCCGTCAAGTCTGCTCAAGGACTGACCGTCAAGGCTGACATCGACCTCGAAGATGCCGTCGAAGACATTGAGAAATGGGACATCATCGTCGTCCCAGGCGGCGGAACCGAAGCCGTTCTCAAGGCCAATGCCGAGCCCATGAACCTCATCAAAGAGTACGTCAAGCTCCAAGAGAGCGACCCAAGCAAGGAACGTACCCTCTTCTCCGTCTGCACGGGCTCCCTCTTCCTCGCCCAAGCAGGCGTCCTCCAAGGCCTAGCCGCCACCACACACCCCGACTACTACCTCAAGCTCGAGCTCGCCTGCCAAGAGGCCGCTCGCATGGGCAATCTCGAACGCACCGATGTCATGGAGGAACGCTACGTCGTCAACAATGCCCGCTTCGATCTTGGTGACAAGTGGGAGGAGAACCCGTTCATCCTCGACCAGCGACCAGACCCGGTCCGCCGCAAGAGCAGCGCCCGCAAAGGCAGCGAGAGCTACAGACTGAGCAAGAGACGCGAGAGCTTGGTGAAACGTGCCACAATGAAATTGGGAGGTATGAGAGTCATCACCAGTGGGGGTGTGACCGCAGGCATGGACGCGACTTTGTACCTCGTTGCTGCTCTTGTCAGCATCGAGGCTGCCAACGAGGTGGCTCGCATGACACAGTTCCAGTGGCAGAAGGGTGTCACTTGTGAGGGTATCGATGTCTAATCAGGTAGGTTAGACGCGGACTTCGATGAATGAAGTCTCGCACCACGACACGGGAGGGACCTGGAAAATGGCTCTTGTTGTCTCGAATTAAAACGGCCGATGTGGAGCAAGACCGTGGAAACACTCTTCACGCTGAAAAAGGTACGAACGATCGTCATGACACGTCATCTGGAAAAAATCAATCTCAGAAGGGAATTTCTTTCAAATGCTGCGTGCGTGCCTACGCTCTCCCCGTGACCTCTACTTCTCTGTTTCTTGTCACTCGAGATGGTGACGACCGAACGTATGCTTGGCTCAAGAACGAATTTATAAAGCGCGAATTTCTTCAGCTCGTCGCCCCCTCGTAGACAATGCTAGATCCAATCCCCAAATGCAAAAATTACGCATCGACATCAGCAAGTTCGAATGTGTCCAGCTTCCATGATCACGTCCACTCCTGGGATGATCAGAAAAGCCAGAGGAAAAAAGTCCGCCGCGGTAGATCAAACTATTTATCACGGGGGAAAAAAAAGTCTATTCGCAGTTCGCTCCACGATAAACCATCGTATCGAATAGATGCAGCAATCAAGGTCTACATGGCAATTACAGAACCTCGACATTGCCGAATCTCCTGGCATACATACCCAGTGCCTTGATCGTGAACGTGAATTTATAGTTGGGGTAGGAGATCATACTATGCTCACGTTAGCGCGGTGAATTCGAACAGGGTAAAAAGGAGGAACACTGACCAGCTCTTGTTGAACACCCCTTCGATACCTTCCTGCAACCACTCTCCATTCGCCTGCTGTCTCTCCAGTATGAGTCTGACCGCTCTTTCAATGACGGCTCGATCGGGATATTCTGCTTCCAAGAGCCCAATGACAACCCAAGCGGTCTGGACGACCTGGCTTTGTTCATGTTGCGTGTACACGCCTGTTTCACAGCTCTTGTATGATTCGCCCCACCCACCATCGGGCATCTGGCGGTCCACGAAGAATTTACAGGCGCGCTTGACACGATTCGAATTGTCCCAGCTCTCGCCAGCACAGGCTAGGGATTCAAGTGCGAACATGCCGGCATACGTGAAACAAATACCCCAAGCACCATACCATGAGCCATCCCTCTCTTGACTCGATCGAATGTAGGAAAGAGACTTATCCAAGAATGACTGGATGTCGTCTTTTCGATAATCCGGGTAAATTTTGCGGAACGCCATCAGTGCTGTCACACAGGCCGTCGTACATTCCGGATAATCGTATTCAACCATGATCCTGCCAAACACTTCAGCCGCGTTGAGCCATTCCAACAATTCTGACCCTCGCTGTGTTTCGTAACTCGAGCAACCGCCAGACCAGTTCTGCATGGTAAGAATGATGTCCACTGCGAGTTTGATCCGATCGTCGGAGATAAGCTTCGGGAAGGATGGAATGGCTTGTAGCATCAAAATGGCTTTCAAGGCTTCCGCCGTGCAATCGCTCACAGTGTATCCTTGATCTTTGTTGCTGAAGCCCCACGCTCCCTTAGTAGGCTGTCTGTACCCATTTTGGTGGCAGATCTCTTCAATGCCCATGCAGTTTTCCAGTGTTTGTTGGTCTTCAAGGTACTCGAGAGCCTTGATCAGCATGGGACGCCATCTCTCCTCCTGGGCGAGGCCAGCACCGACGACGGCTTGAATCAAGAATGCCGTGTCCCAGTTCTGCACCCCGTTGGTTCCGTTCATGAGCATGCCTTCATCTTTGACCCAAAGGAAATCTTCCATGCGTTCTCTGTGCCGCTTGACGGACTCGGCACTGGGACCTTCCTGGATGTAACATGCCAGGAAATTCATAGGTCCGTTGACAGGTCCAAGATTGGCATAGTCCGTATTCTTATCTTCAATCTGGATCAATTTGAAAACGTATGCCTCGGCCTTGCGTTTCAAACTGTCTGACCTCAAATATGGATTCCAGATATTGACCAAGGCCCAATTGATGCCATTTAGTATGAAGGTTTTCGGGTGGTAATTATCACGAGGGGAGATGCTGTTCCGATGTGAAAGGAAGTCAATCTTCTCGTACGGCTCGACGAAGAGTTCGGATCTCAGGGCCATGGTGAGTTTGGTGGCAGGGTAGGTCCATCTCTTGGAGTATATGAAGGACATTGGGACGAAAACTTGGCGCATGTGTATCCACCATCTCCATGGGGCGATTGGGACCCAATCTGGTAGTAGCCTTGGCCTCAATCAGTATCAATTCTAATCTTACGCGTCGTGATGTATTCACCATAGTTCAGGGGGTACGGGATTGACGATGTCCCATTGCATGACGCCTAGCACACTGAGCCAGAACTTTGCCCAGTGGGGTCCGTTTGTCGCTCCTCCCAGCGAGTGAAGAAGGCCCCTAGCTTTCGCCATGCGGGGCTCATCCGGACTCGCGCCTAGTATTCGCATGGTCGTATAATTCAAGGAAGTGCCAAAGACGCTGCTGTCCCCTTCTATATGCAGACCCCATCCCCCGTCCTTGTTTTGCCGTGCATAGAGGTAGTTCTTGATCTCAATGCTATGTGCTTCCGGGATTGGAGTCTCGGTGACATACCAAGTGATGACCAGGCCAGGGAGAAGAAACATGGGCCCACCATATTCGCAGGCCCAGTTGCCGGGGGGAAGTTGGAGTTGTTCGAAGAATGTAAGGCCGTTTTCTACGGCTTGGAGTGGGGTCTTGACGGGCTGGAGTGGAGGTTGTTCCTGTTGAATTCAGCATGGGAACAAAGGAATGTATGTATGGACTTGGATGTCGTACTGTATCAAGACCCAAGAACCATTTATCTGCGGTAGTTTGCGGCCATTCCTTGACTTCCTCGTCGGTTCGAAGATAATGCCATGTCTGCCGTCCATGCTCATCCAGTAGCCGCCATCTCGTGCGATCTGTTGTGGTGGGCTGCCTGCCTGGGAGAGTCTTCAGGGTACCGTTGATGGATTTGGAAGCGGCGTTGGATTCGCCGTTCATTTTGGCCTCGCTCCTGGTCCGGACCATGGTGAATGTCGAGTATTGTTACAAGAGAAATGATATGCACAGAAGCTCGAACGAATTCTACACGGACTTGGTTGGTAGCTCCAACTTTGCCTCGGAAGTTTAGTCTCTGGTTGGTCGGGACGTTGAGATTCAAAGGGACCATGAGGCTGGTCCGGCATACTAGTATACAAGCAGGAATGACCTAATTGAACAGGACAAGCCATTGACCTGAATTTGAGCTGCTCTTTTCTACATGACAGCTCACTACCCATGTTTTGCAACCTGAACTGACTTGAACAATCCACGGTCATGCAGGGCGGCGGCCTCTAGTTCTCGAATCCTGGCCCGAGTGGATCTGATAACTCCATATGGATGGGATGGCAGGAGCCGGGACTCAAGGCTGTGTTCTGCCATCTTTGCTTCCAGTCCAATATGAAGCCCAGATCGGCCGGAAAGCCTGAGTATAATTCTACTAGTTGGACTTCATCACAAAACTTAAACGAAAAAAGACAGCCTTGCTGGCTGCCAGGTGAGGACGTAGAGCAGTTGCTGACTTTCTTCTCGCAGCGAAATGGTCTCGTTCCTTTCACGGTTTTTCAAAAATATGCCCAACCATTAAGAAATAGTCAGGTCGATGAAAGCTCGAATGAAGCTCAGTCTCGTCTAAGCTGCTGTGATGCCTGGCCACCATCAGACGTCTCGGACAGGACGAGTACCGAGCAACCGGCTTCTGAACACTCCCCTCGACCTCTCTCGTCCAGCAATTGAAAAACAAGAGTGAAATGTGTATGTATGACCCTTCTGACACCGCCCACGCAATAAACTAATGCGCGGCCAGCTCTTATAGGTTCTCGTTTCCGTCTGCGCACCTCCGAATCGCATGGCAGCAATGGTATGACCGATGCCAGAGACAGAATGTCTGAAGCGTGGCTGCTGTCTGAACTGTCTAAATAGGGTGCGTTGATTCTGGAAACAGAGCAAATCAGGCCGCAGAGTTTTATGTCCTTCTCTCGGCGCTCGGGGAAACTCCATGTCGGCGCGCCGGAGCGGGACAAGAGTGGAGATATTCGAACCCAATGCCTGCCACGGTAGGTATAGCTTTTGTAAACGACGCCGATATTTCTGTATGGCTCTCAATTGAGGCATCCAATTTCATGCCAAATTGAGAATCGCATTCGTCTGAAATTACCGCCATCGATGTCCAGGTAGCACTGCTGCGCTGATCCAGGTCGATTCTTGGCGGGGGGACTTTGACGCTAGCTCCCATCATTCAAGCCTGCCGCATTCTGGGTGGTAATTATACATACAACAACCACAATGGCTTCCGCGCTTTTCTTCCTCGACCTCAAGGGCAAGACCCTCCTCGCACGTAATTACAGAGGAGATATTCCCATGTCCTCCGTGGAAAACTTCCCCGTCCTCCTCAGCGAAGCCGAAGAAGAATCCTCCGCCGTCCCACCATGCTTCTCCCACGAAGGCATCAATTATCTGTACATACGACATAACAACCTCTACCTCCTCGCTCTCACGAAACGAAATACCAATGCCGCAGAAATACTACTCTTCCTGCACAAGATTGTCGAGGTCTTCACCGAATACTTCAAGGAGTTGGAGGAGGAGAGTATAAGGGATAACTTTGTGGTCATCTACGAGTTACTGGACGAGATGATGGATTTTGGGTACCCACAGACAACGGAGTCTAAGATATTGCAAGAGTGAGTCTATACTGCTGCCTAGGGGCACAGCGATTGTTGGTGGCGTCGCTCTCAAGCTACGCGATTGCCAACTATGGTCCTGCAATCCGTGAAGTGGTCACGAAGCTTCTGGCAGTTGGACAATTGAAATTCCCAGGACCTTACCAATGTCCGTCGCGCGAGATATTTCAAGAGTACATCGTGAGGAAGAGACAGATGCTGACAGACACCACAGGTATATCACTCAAGAATCCCACAAGCTCGAGATCCAGGCACGACCTCCTATCGCCGTTACAAATGCTGTTAGTTGGAGAAGCGAAGGCATCAGATACCGCAAGAACGAAGTCTTCCTCGATGTTGTCGAGTCGCTCAACCTCTTGGTCAGCTCATCAGGCAACGTATTGCGGTCTGAAATTCTGGGCGCTATCAAAATGAAGTGCTATTTGTCTGGCATGCCTGAATTGCGGCTAGGCTTGAACGACAAAGTAATGTTCGAGACCACTGGCAGAGCCACGCGGGGCAAGGCAATCGAGATGGAGGATGTCAAATTTCATCAGTGCGTACGCCTGAGTAGATTCGAAAACGACAGGACAATCAGCTTCATACCGCCGGACGGAGAGTTTGAGCTCATGAGCTATCGTTTGAACACGCAAGTCAAGCCCTTGATCTGGGTCGAGTGCGTGGTGGAAAGTCATTCAGGCAGCAGGATAGAATACATGCTCAAGGTAGGTGGTGTTCCAAGCTTCTTCCAACACGCGTATACTAACAGAATCGCTCAGGCAAAAGCACAATTCAAGCGACGCAGCACGGCCAACAACGTCAGTATCATCATACCAGTGCCTGATGATGCAGACTCACCGCGCTTCCGCACGAATATCGGAACCGTCCATTACGCACCCGAAACCTCCTCTATCGTCTGGAAGATCAAGCAGTTCGGCGGCGGAAAAGAGTTCCTGATGCGTGCAGAGCTGGGCCTGCCTTCGGTACGAGGTGACGACGACAAGGGAGGTGGAATGATGGGTGGCTTTGGCGGTTCCATGGGCGGTGTAGGGGCTGGCAAAGGCAAACGGCCGATACAGGTCAAGTTTGAGATACCCTACTTCACCACGAGTGGAATCCAGGTCCGCTATCTCAAGATCATCGAGCCGAAGCTTCAATACCCATCTCTGCCGTGGGTGCGGTACATCACACAATCCGGAGATATTGCCGTGAGGTTACCAGATGTTCATACGACTTGACGGTGCCTGGGCGGAAAGCGAGGGTTGAAATATCCTGACAAGATTTTTTTTTGGAGTGGTCAGAACAATCTCGATACCGTGGATAGGATGATGTCGAGATGACGACTGAGATGGGCTAACCACAAAATAAAACGTCTCATCCGTTCTCTATCTGTCATGCTCTTGTGCTCAAACAGAGATGATGTATGGCAACATACGGATCTCACATCCCCTTACGTCCACCTCGCGAACATTGTCTTCTCCTTCTCCTTCTTGTTTTCTTCACGTCAACGACGGCAACCGCTTCGTTCTTCTTCGCCTCCCTTTCTTTCTTTCCTACCCATCTACAACGTCACTCATTTTCGGCGCGATGCTCTACCCCAATTCGAGGGGAGCAGCGACGGACCCCCCCGGAGAAAAGTGAAAAGTGTATATACCTACCCTAGTTTTGCTTCGGGGAGGTAGCCTATGTAGTTAAGCTTGGTACAGGTCTTGGCATCTGGATTTCGTTGCTTGCTTTTTTGGTCTTTGGTGGAAAGTCGCTTTTTTTTCTTTTTTTTTCTTCGTACTTCTGTAGGATCGTGTGGATGTGTTTTGAGAACGATGGATGGTGAATGGTGAATAGGACGTGGTATGTGCGACGTGGAATACTCTGATGTGTTGTCATTCTGGCTATGTGACAGATGTGGACATCGAGGTTTACGTGAACGATTCTTGGGTGATTGACTGAAGCGATGGGTTGTGACGCGGTCGTTGGGTGCAGGGACGATGTCGATGAAGATTTCCTGGTGAGTTTACAAAGCTAGAGGATATTGCTAGGGATTTAGTCATGGGCATGTCGAGTTGAATGTGTGGGCTTGTATTGAGCTATATGATGAGATGGAGATGCATGCAAGTTGTGTCAGGGTAACCAAAGGGACTCGAGTTCATGAGGGCAGTGATTAACCAAGCCCATAGCTGTGTTGACATGGTGTTAGATGTGTGGGCGTGGGTAAGGTGGTAGACCAATGGAACCTGGCACAGATGTAGAATTTCACCTAGTCGGTCGAGAGGCTGGTCGATTGCAGTGCGATTGATGGAGAACTGGATCGTTGCCTTAAACAAAAGCCTTTGCATTACCTCATCTCCAGCTCGGAGCAACTTTGATCAACTTTTGGTGATCTCGAAAAGTAAATTTGTCTGAGTTTGATCTCCAATTGTGCGGATGAGAATATGTGAAATCGGAAACAGCTCTCCAAGCGCTGAAATCTGCTTCCTGATCGTCAATGGGAATCATCGGTAGATGGCACCATAGTCTCCCCTCTCCATGGCCCGCAAATGTATAGCGGTCGAATACGGCGGAAAGCTCCATACCTTGACATGAACGCCTCGCTTTTCTTGCCCTGGATGGGATGGCATGTTAGAAAAAAGCACTGAAATGGGCGACTCTGAAAAGCTTACATCCTTGATGTCGAGGTCGATTATGTGTCCGCCATCCTCCATCCTCGCCATGCACGTGTCGTATACAGTGCTTTACAGCCCTTTCCACGGCGCCTGCATGGCAAGAAAATGCAACCAGTCCAATGAGAATAGCCAGATCACCATTGAGTGCCCCATACTTCGGCTCGCGGGTATGTCTATGGTGCTCAGCATGGTGAGAATCGGGGAGGAGTTGTTGCACCCATGCTTGGTCCGGCCGTTGGGTGTTTAGGCGATGCCACTGGGCGTCGAGCATCGCTTCAGAGGTGTAGCCTGTATATGACCAGGTGAGCAATATGCCTTGCGCAGCATTTCCCCCCTGGGCGCTTTGATGAATCAGGGACCAATCGCTCAAATGCCATATGACCAACTCAAGACAACGAAGCGGCATGGTCAACGTACCTTCCCCTCTCCAATGGAAAGACAGCACAGACCAGTCGATTGTGGTCGGATCTGACACCGCTTCCTCGTCCGCCTCAGCGTCCTCATCTTCTTCGTCGTCAGAGTCCATCACTCTCTCCACTTGACGGCCATTGCCAACTTGATGCTCAGTGGCGTTGTAAGGGACGATGAAAAAGTGCCCGGCACTATGATACATTGATATTTCCCTGTATAGTATCGCGGCTTCCGGGAGGTCATCCTGCCAATTCGTGACGGCGTCCCCATTGAAGCAGAATATTTTCCTGGTAGTATGGCCATCTTTGACCTCGCTGCCAAATAACTTTCGAGGGGGAAGCCAGAATCCATGTTGAGAAAGCCTGGGCCGGATGCCTGGTGTCTCTTCTATGCGATTGATCTGGAACAGGAACGCCGGCTGCATGTAACGGTCAGAACAATGTGTTTTTTGCGGGGTTGCAACGGCACTTACAGTTGCTGTCGCCATGATGATGGAATAGGTTGAAATTCGTGGCTAACATTAATCATCAGAAGCGTGTGTCGCCCGTTAATGATTGTGCCTGACATTTGTGATCCTCGATTGCCATGGCATCACTACTTTTATCGTATCAAGTGGCGATGCGGCTCTGCATTTCGGCGAGTATCGATCATGACTGACCCCCACAGGTCCTGATCTCTCACAAGACCTTTGGCGCTGCAGAACAGACCCATACGAGATATCTTTCGTAGTGGGCTGCTGATCTCATTGGAGCGTGTGGCAGCCAGGATGCCGCCATGAGCCGAAGCAGTAACACCCCACTCGGTGCGTACTTGTTCGTGAAAGTGTCCATGCTGCAGTGCTAAAAGTCTTATGTGGAAGTCCCTGCTGTCCTCGAGACGAAGCTGTTGTATGCGGTCATAGGGAGGGAGATCTCGAGGTTGACAGAGGGCCCTGGTATTGTTTGGTGCCAAACAACTGGTACTGTCGGCCACCAAACTGGCTGTGAGTATAGGGTCATCCTTCTCGTGTAAGGGTGCTGCGGCTAAGACTGGTTGGGCTGTTTGCTTGTGCCGTCATAGGTTGGTCAAGAGTTGGGCCGGTATAGAAGACGCTTCCGAGTGCAAGCGTGGCAGTAAGAACGGCGAGGAGTTGGCAACATCCACCAATTGAGTAGCTCTCCTGTATCTGCGATGGAGTCTGAAGCTTAGTCCTTGGAATTGCAACAGACTTGAGCATACTAGTAGCTGTATAGAATAAGGTTGACGGGCCGATCCTATCTGTCAGTGGGATGGGCCGCTGAGGAACGGCACGGAGCACGGCCGTGTAAGGGGTGGATGGTGGGCTGTTCGGATAGGTAGCACCCTGTATAACGAAGAACGCCGTGAGCTGCGCTCGATCTCGACTGTCGTACACAATGCCAGTGGTATTCCTGAAAGATGATGGACATCTGGTGTGTCCAAAGACATTGGAAATGACTTGCTAAGTCAATACACAAATTAGCACTCTCGCGACGCAAACGATGGAGAACATGGCTTACACCAGAGCGATACCAGTCCAAAGACAGAGGATGCCGGCCAGCACAGTTGTGTTCTTGCGTGTCGCCACGTTGCAGCCGAGTCGTTGCCACTGGTCCTTAGGTGATCAATGACTGTCAGTCAAAGGCAGTGGCACGACTGGAGGAGATCATACACTATATGCACGTTCCTTCAACCTAGGTCTTTTCGCCAGTGTCACTCGGACGCTCCACAGCAAGGCAAACAACATCAGCAGCGCCACAAGCACGCGGAAGGTCTCATTCGACACATCAACCATAACGTGGTTCGAAGTCCGACGAGCGGTGAAGCCGATGATGAAACCGCTTAAAGCTCCCAAATTCGTTCGACATGCTGTCACTACTCAATGGGCGACGGCTACAGGCCTCAAGCATTGCATAGAACCAGGCTTGCATTGCACATTGCAGGTTACCATCCAGTCTAGGAACCAACTCCGATCATGAACAGCTCAGGCCATGTCTCAATAGAGAGCCACGATCACACTGTATTAGATTGGGTACCGCACCGTTCAGGAGCCGGCTGGGGTTGAGGTGGCATCTGAGAGACACTATCCCTGTGGGTATGGAGTCAGCCAGACGTTTGCCATATCTTGGATATAAAGGTATTCTCCGTTGCTCGATTACAAGCCTCTTTTCGCCACTGAACTCCTTAGCTGCCTCCTGCCTCCATGGACCAAATCAACGTCACAGGTTCTGGAGCACAACTGCGTAGTTCCTGCAAGCGAAAACCCATTGCAGAGTATTCTTTGAGTACGCTTCGGGTCAGAACGTCGGCTCATTTTCGTGCACACTGATGAGCAGATCTTCTGTGCTCGCATCAGAAGGTACCGGAGTGGGGTGTCAAACGCAATAGTGCTTCTGAGTTTTCCCCGATCGGTAGCATGACACCGAGCTGAAGCTAGTGAGTAAAACAGCTGGCTTATTTAACGAATGCATCTAGATGTCTGACAACTTCTAGCATTCAAGTCGTACAGGAGAGGCAATAGGATGGACAGACGACGGAGCGATATACACGTAGGTGTGGATTTCTGCTGCTCGTGGGCTTGCCTACGCAATCGACTTCCCCCCGACTGTACCAGATTGGCCACGAACGACACAATCAGCGAAGCTAGCTGGCAGGCATTATGGGAAGGCGGTTCGGAGCGATAGCCCACCCATGTCTCCAGGGGAGCCACGTCTGTGGACGATGCTGCAACGTACCACGCGGACGTAGCTCTATCTGCGCATATATAAGTATCAGATGTTTATCCACACTTTGATCAGATCTGCAGCTAAGCCATGACAGAACGAGGCAAAGAAGGCAACCGGAATTGGTGGTGATTGTAGAGAGTCCATGTCCTCTATTGGACGAAGCAGAGCAGGTCAAGTCTCCAAGTCCAACGCTAGTCAACCTTTTGGCTTCCTCTTACTGCAGCAGACTTCAGCAGAGCCGCACACAGCCCTTGATGTGTGCAGCACGCCATGACTCCAGGGCAAAATGACCTCTTAGTGCGCAGCCCAAATCCCCGTTGGTAAAGTCCCGCACCAGATCAAATAGTACGGCCTTCCAGGTACGTGGTTCGGTAAGAGGTGGAGGTGGGCGGTACTGGCGGCTCTGGTGCTGCTTTGGAATAGCAGTTCGTGGAGTCGGTTTGCTGGCAATAATTCGTGGTACTGTCCGCTTCTACGTATGGCTGTCGGCCCACCACAGGCTTCGAGACGAGGCTGTAGCATAGGGACGATGTCAAACCCAGGCCAGTTGCGCTGGCAAGCCACTAGCAGTATGGGCAATCACGTTCAAGGTATGATATGGGCCAGAGAGTCACGCTCCAATCGGAATTTGGACAGCGTGAAAGAGGGATGGAGAAGAATCTTTGTCGGGACCGGGTGTTGACAGCTGATGATATCCCATCTCGAAGCTGCCAGGGGCTCTCAGTGGTGAATATGTAGTAGGGGTGCACGGCTCAATTAGGAAAAATGAGGCATATATGAGGCATCAAGGTGTTCCTGCTTAGTCACGCTCGGACCCACAGAAAAAGAAAGCGTCAACTGGCGCAACCAAGCGTAGAAAATTGATATCAAAACGAAACAATGTCAGACACGCCTTTCCACATGACTTCTGAAAAGCCAATCCACACTGTTGTCCTGGACGCGGCTCCCATCATCCGCGGAGAGCCTGCAATATCGACACTGTTGCTACAATGTGAAGAAATCGTGTCGACGCCAGAAGTAATCCGCGAGATTCGAGACGAGGCCACAAGATTGCGTCTTCAGACTACGCTTATACCGTTTCTTACGTTGAGAAATCCAAACCCCCACAGCGTGAAAGTCATCACAGATTTTGCTCGGAAAACCGGAGATTTGGCTGTGTTGAGCAGAGTCGATATTCATCTGCTTGCTCTTTCTTACGAGATTGAGTGTGAGAAAAATGGAGGCGACTGGAGACTCCGAAGTGTGCCGGGACAGAAGCGGACAAATGGACCTTCGCCTGCCAAATCAGAGGCTGACGCAGCTGCGAAGAACGAGGCCGCCGAGAATGCGGCAGTCGAGGCTGGAAATGTGGACGATTTAACAACTGGGGCAGTGGTAGCAGAGGGCGGACCCGTAGGTGCCGTAGATGTCTCAGTAGAGCCTGTTCTGCCAGAGCAGCCTATAGAGGCAGAAATGAAGGTCAAAGAAGAACCTCCGGCAGAGGCCGCTCAAGTCTCTGAACATGTACCATCAACCGGCGATCCGTCCTCGGATCCAGAGCCATCCGTTCAAGCAGCATCAGACTTGGAGCCGGAAGCTCTAGCGAGGCCTGGTGTAAAGACAGCACACTCAGAAAAGCCAACGCCAACGCCAGCAGTCATGACGACCGTGCCAGACACTCCAACACCTATCGAGTCTCAATTTTTAAAGACAGAAGATTCAAGCTCAGTGCTAGCCCAAGAGATGTTATCATCATCTGACAGCGCTACAGTCTCAGTTGAAGAGCTTTCTCAACAACTCGGCTCCACTCCTCTCATTGAAGACGTTCCTTCCGACTCCGGATCAGAAGACGGCTGGATCACTCCCTCCAACCTCAAAAAGAAACAACAAGAAGACAACCGCAATGTCAATTCCACAAATGCTACTCCAGCAAGGATGCAAATTGCGACCATAACTGGTGATTACGCGATGCAAAACGTTCTCCTTCAAATGAATCTGAACCTTCTGTCACCGACACTCGATCGAATCCGAAATATCAGAACCTTCGTTTTGAGATGTCACGCCTGTTTCAACGTGGTCAAGGACACTAGCAAACAATTTTGTCCACGATGTGGCAAGGATACTCTGACACGGGTATCGTGTACGACCGATGCAAATGGAGAGTTCAAACTACATTTGAAGAAGAATATGCAATGGAACCACCGAGGAGATCGTTTCAGTATCCCCAAACCCGTTGCTGGAGCGTCGAATGGAAAAGTTGTCGGTGGAGGAAAGAATGGATGGGGCAACAGTCTCATCTTCGCTGAGGATCAGAAGGAATTCGTTCGGGGCAACGAGGAGGGAAAGAGATTGAAGCAGAGAGATTTTATGGATCAAGATTACCTTCCTGGTATCTTGACCGGAGATAGGAGGGCGGGGACAGGAAAGATGAAGGTCGGTGCTGGGAGGAACGTGAACTCAAGGAAGAGATGATATTGGGAACATTCGGCAAAGTCTGTTGCAAACGCGGTTTATGAAGACTATGATGGACGATATCGTACGGCTATGAATTACTACTCACGTTTTTCATGCCCAACCGTCAGTAAGACTTAGCTAGTCTGCATCCACTCTGTTCCGTGAAGCTCAAAACCGTGTCTTCACCTGCCGTAAGAAAACCAACGTCCAACATCGCCTCGCGATTTCGAGAACCTGGCCCATGCCCATTTCGATCTGGAGGAAATGATAAAATCTCAACCCCATAATCTAGTTTTAAAACTAGCAATACCACATCAACGACCCCGCTGTAAAACCCATCTTTATCCCATAGAATTATACAGCTTCATCTTCATTTGATTGGAGATGAGGATTGCTTTGAGGGCAGAAGCCATTATCGTATTGATCGAGATGCTTTTGGACTGTAATATTACGCCGGAAAGAACGTGAGAAGCATCGAGTCGTCAGCCACTCGAACACCGGCGCGCGCGGACGACAAGAAGATCCAGCATAATAGTAATGAATTCGACTGATTCCATTATCAGTGTTCGAAAATGACAAAAAATAAACGCCGCAGACTGATTACTAATTTTCAGGGACGCGAGTCCGGAGATGATGTACTACCTTCGCGGCGGTGATCAGTGAATTTGGAATACTTTAAAGTACACGGGGTAGTCCAGCAAGCTAGACTAGCTGAGAAATTGGAGGATTGCTCCAGTAAGTTCACATTGGTACCTTACTCTCTCAAAGGACAGAATTGGTGATCGGACACTATCTTTCGAGTTTGCCACGTGGGGCTCAATTGCACAAACGTAGAGTTCTTCCCTTCGCATCAATGTGTCCAGGACTACACCATCGACAGCCTCATGTAGATGGCTGAATTAGCTTGCATTACTCCACTTGCAATCTCTCTCTGCTCTAATACAAGCTACAAAGTGTTGCAGGTCCAAAAGTGGCAAAGAAAATTGATTGTACTCATCTAAGAATATGTTCTACCTTGTTGTGTTCAGCGAAATCACTACCGCGCTTCTCAATTTCATGATCGCCGATTTCCAGGTCATACTCAAACAGGTTCTTAAACTCGACGCCGTCTTTTCAAGCCTTGATAGATGCCCTTAGAGATTCCAGTACGCCTATTCCTACTTCTAATGTCATGCCAAGCGCTTGCTCAAATTCAAAACTCCAAGCTCATGTCCACGGCCCATCCACTCATAGCAGTCCCTTTCTCGCCAACCCTATCTTCCTCTGTGTCTCTCCAGCCTTCCAACCACCCTTGCTCGCACAGATGGCAATCCCTTCGCCTAGCTCAACCTTGTCTTCCTGATCCGGGTGCGCGCATGGGCAATGATGTGGGAAATGGACGCAGGCGAGAGTTCCAGGGCAGAGGTAGTTCGTGCAATAGGCTTTTGGGGATTAGTACAAATGTGCCTCCCGTGCAGAGAGTATCCATACCAGCTTCGTAGTTCTGCCTGTACCAATTCGAATCACTGGGAACGTTTTGCTGTTGCTGCTGTTGCTGCTGTCCGCCGTTGTTGAACATTTGCTCGAAGAACTGGAACTGGGCTGAGGTGGTGAAGAAGAGGCCCACGAAGAGCAGCGCGGTCTGAATGAGCGACGGCATTGTGATGGCTGGTGGATTGGTTCGACTGGGCTGGAGACGAGGTCGTGGTTTCTGGCAACATGTCCACTGACAGGGGTGGTGGTGGCCTCCCCATGTCCGCCTCTTCGCCGATTGGCTCGAAATTTCTTCGACATTCAAATCACCAAGTTCTGCACCGCAGCTCATCAGCAACACCATCCCAACGCGCCCCCCACATATGATTCACAGGACATCATAGTCGCAAAGTGAGTCGCCAATCTTATACAGGATACCCGGAGCTGACCACTCGCAGCATGCATCTCATGTACACCCTCGACTCGACTGGCAAGCGCCGCTACACCCTGAAGAAGATTTTGGACGGCGACGTCTCAAAATCGGCCCACCCAGCGCGCTTCTCTCCCGATGACAAGTACTCCAGGTACGCCCTCTACTCGAGCCTCCCAGCTGTGCTGCGACGCCCGGCGCACATGACCTTCGACGAACCACACGTTGGAAGAATCCATGGACCAGGAAGCTCACAATTTCTAGGCACCGCGTCACGCTCAAGAAACGCTACGGACTCCTCCTCACGCAGCAGAGTACGTACAGACCCAAGCAGATGGAGGCAAAAGCGGAGACGGAGATGGAGACCAAGCCCGAGATCGCCAAGATCGAGAAGAAAGTCAAGATCAAAGTTGAGCCGAAGAAGTCGAAGCATTGAACCACTCGTACGACAAGCATGCCCTAATATTCTCGACAGAAGACAAATCGGCTGCGAAACAATGATGGCGTTCTGGAGCGTTTAGCTATGGATGGGCAAGGGCGTTTGTGGATACCGGCATGGATGATATTGAGGAGTCGGGAAGGCTTTCTTATTGCGCTGAGCGTAGGCAACAGCCATTTGAGTTATTGAGGATATCTCCGGCGGAAGAATGCAACTGCAAGGTTCTCAAAATTCAGAAGAATATATCATCTCAATCATGTGCCCAAGCATCGATAATTCAGAAGCGATCATAGAAGATAATAATGGGGACTGAGGCTCTTCAGATGGAGTAAAACTTACTGTTCTCAACACTAAGAACACAGCTTACTTGTACAAAAATGGCATCGACAGACGGGTCAGAGAAGCGTATTGTGGTAGGACATAACGACAGGAATCTCCATTCTATTGTCCGGCAACGGTCATTGTCACTCGTGCTTACCTATCTCTAGAATCCCATTCACTCCTAGTCGCAATTCATGCTCAATTTCTTTCAGCTTTCCAGATAACGGTCCAACATACCCTCGGAATACCCAATCATATCGTATCATATCATGTCTTACACCCTCGTCATCACTTCAGCTCATAAAGCCACCGATTGATTCCTCGACGCCAATGATATCAGCACCGGCATTTTATCAACCAGCCACACAGAATAGCGCATGCGATGCCACGTCCGCGATATCGTGGATCCCGCGACACCTGGGAGTGCGCTTTCTTCCCAGAAGTGCGTCGAAATATCCCCGGTGTGTCCGCAGAGACATACTGCGAGGCGTGGAAGGAGTGGTGGAAGGTTTGTAAACCCGGAAATGTACCCGAGTTGGACGGCATCATCTCGCAAGACGGAGCTAAGTCTGTCGTCGATACGAGTTGCGTTTTCGGGAATGATTGGATTTCTCCACGGCATCGATTTTACTCGACGACATACCAGTGTTTCAAGCAATCGAGCTGAACAGGCAAAAGCTGATACTAGTAATTCTTTTAGGAACGGCTCATCTGCAGGGTCAACAAGAGCGCCTCGCACCCCTCCTACTTGGCTCCAGCAAGTGTCGCAAGGGCAGAAAGCAGGGAAAGCGCAAGGCTCAAGCGGCTTTCCCTCTGATCGAGGATCCCACAGACGATGCCACTCTTGGGTTGCAAGATGCCCTCTCCAACATAGAAAAGGGTCAGGATTTCAAGGCAGAAGAGCAGCCAGAAGACAAAGAAGTGATGGGAGAGCTGGAAGCCACCTGTTTCTTTTGGGATCCTGGCGGCCCGCTGAGTGTTTGGAAAGCTTCTGGAGATGCGTTGTCGCGTAGTGGTTATCTTATCGGGATCGAGCGCTCCATAGTCATCTCGGTCGGTGTGGATATCTGGTCTAGTTGTTTTGTCGTCGTTGCAGCTCAAACAAGACTCTCAAAAGCCTTTTCTAATTTTTCCATGGTCGACTGGGATTTATCAAGACATGTCGCGGGGTGTGCGTTGGATCCAAGTAGCGTACAGGGGCTCTGACATCCTCCTCGCATTCCTTTGCTCCGGCTACCTTTTCAGGTAGATATTTGGTTTATCATCTTCGGAACCCCCATCCAAGCGAATCTCAAACACGGCGTTAGGGACGACGAGAGGGGAAAGATATGACCATCTCCACGTCCTCGATCACATCAGTATTAGTCCATGAGAATCCCATCAGTCGCTGCTCGACAGTCGACCTTCAATCGCGCAGAATCGTTTTCGACGCGTCCCCATGAACGTGATCCGAACAAGCCACGAGAGAGTCCGGGGAAGACTCGTTCTGATGTTGACGTCGGTCTGGATTGATCTCTGGTAGATATCTGCGGAGGTGGATTTCTCACGATCTTGTGATGAGGGCCAACATATCAGTGGAGCTGCCAAACTATCACTCCAAAAGGGTCACGATGGAGATACTTACCCGGACGTATAATGCGGGGAAATTCCAGGATCCAAGGATCTAAACGTAGGCGAATCCTGGTTTCCCCGCATTCTGAATGAAGAGATCTGCAAACCCTTCGCTCTTAGGGCAGTGATCTCGGGGTAGGGAATCGCTCTCCGCCTGAGCACTGGTGTCGGATCTGATCAGGATGCTTAGCATTGCGTGTCTATATAATGGCGTGCAAAAACTTTGAGATATGCGTCGGATGAAAAAAAATTGTCCTACTAGTCCAATAACTTGACCAAAAAATACGTCTTCAACTCATTTCCAAGTAACCATGGGTCTGTACACAGAGCTCCCAGAAGACCTGCGAGAAGTCGATGTAGTCATTTGCGGCGGCGGCTCAGCCGGATGTGTGCTCACCTCACGTCTTGCCCAAGCTGACCCATCTCTTTCCATTCTTTTGATCGAACAGGGCAAAAACAATCACAATGTCCCCAAAGTCATTAACCCGGGTCTCTTCCCCAAAAACTTGGAGCCAGATAGCGACTCAGCAATTTTCTGGCAGGGAAACAAGTCGCCAGAGCTGGCGGGACGGGCTCCGATTGTACCTTCAGGAGGCATTCTTGGTGGTGGCTCGTCCATCAACTGGATGGTTTTCACCCGTGGTCAAAGGAGTGACTTTGACAGCTGGAACATGAAAGGATGGAGTGCCAACGATCTCTTGCCTTTTCTTAAAAAGGTAAGTAAGATGGTCATTGCGCGAGGTATAAGGCAAACATCGACTGACGCGCTATCATAGCTGGAGACGTACCACGGACAAGGAGAAAAGGAGCATCATGGGCACGATGGGCCTATCCACATCTCCAAGGGCACGTACACAGCAAAGCGAGCTGAAGACGCGTTTATCGATACAGCTGCTGCACTGGGTTATCGAGAGTTCAAGGATTTGCAGAATCTGGACAACAACAACGGCACAGAGCGTTGGTTGAGATATGTTGGTCCTGATGGATTGCGCCAGGATGCTGCGCACCGATATCTGCATCCACTCCTGCAGAGCGGCAACTATCCCAACCTTCACGTCCTTGTCCAAAATAAGATCAAGCGGGTGCTTTTCGATGAGCACTTGAACGCAAATGGCGTGGAGCTCCAGTCCAGCTTGAAGATCAAGGCGCGAAGGCTTGTGGTGCTGTCTTCAGGGGCGAATGGGACACCTCTCATCTTGGAGAGATCAGGTCTCGGTGATGCTCAGGTCCTTGAGCGAGCAGGTGTCAAGCAGTTGGTCGACCTCCCAGGAGTAGGGGCTGATTATCAAGACCATCATCTCTCACTGTGGACCTACCGCACCGACTTGACGCCCTTCGAAACGCTCAACGGCTTTGGAAGGGGTGATTTTGACATCAACAATCCTTCCAAAGAGGTCAAGGCGCTGATGGGATGGAACTCAATGGATGCGTCTGGCAAATTCCGCCCAACAGAAGAGGAAGTCGAGGCTCTTGGACCCGAATTTAAAGCTGCGTGGAACAAAGACTTCAAAGACTCCCCTGATAGGCCATTGATGATCATCGCCATGTACAACGCCTTCTTAGGCAAGAAAGGAGGCATAGCCGGCAATTTCGGTGATTTCTCCACTCTTCCCGATGACGCAGAGTATATATCGTGTGCAAATTGGACTGCATACCCATACTCAAGAGGGAGCATCCACATCACCGGGCCTGAAGCAACTAGTCCGCCTGACTTCAACGTTGGTTACCTTACCGATCCTGGCGATGTGGATTTGAAAAAGCACGTATGGGCGTACAAAATTTCCCGCGAGATGTTCCGCCGCATGGCCATCTACCGTGGCGAGCTTGCTTCTATGCATCCACGTTTTCCAGCAGGATCCAAAGCTGCAGTGCAAGAGAAAGCGGATGGACCAATTCCGATCGATACTCCGCGCGTCCAATACAGCGCGGAAGACGACAAGGCCATTGAAGCGGCGATTCGCGAAACCGTCGGGACCACATGGCACTCGCTTGGAACATGCAAGATGAAGCCGCGAAGTGAAAAGGGGGTCGTGGACCCGTCTTTGAATGTCTATGGTGTGCAAAGGTTGAAGCTGGCGGATCTGAGCGTGCCACCGGAGAACGTTGGAGCCAACACGAATAACACTGCCTTGATGATTGGCGAGAAGGCTGCAGACATCATCGTTCGCGAATTAGGCCTAGGATCCAAGAGGAAGGATAGCGGCACCGTAAACTAAGGGTGCGGAGATCGCAATGCTCGAAGACTGACAGTGTCATTATGCCTTGTTGCCGGTGGTTTTGCTTGTCTTAGTGTGTAGCATGCGGTCGATAAAGACATTCATGTGCTGTGAAAGTGTAACATTTGAACTGGAATTTGTGTACCTTTGGTAACAACAACGCACGAATCTCCAGAGAGCTTCCAGCAAAGGATCGATTACCATGCCTTCTCATCCTTGGTCAAGATCTTGCAATCATTTGAATTGGTATCGTTCACTTAGCATAAGATATGCTCGTGGCACAAAGTCGGTGCCGGGAAAGCATCAACTGCGACTCTTTCCACAGGATTTCTGCTAATTCTATTGCACACAATGCTTCGGGCTGTCAGTAAGCAGAACCAGAGAGATGTTGATCCGGCCATGAACTGTGTCTGAGCAAAAAGGCTGCATGATGAAGATGTTGATCCTCGCAAAGACGGTGATGTTTGTCGGCAAAATATTCCTCGCCAAAATTCGTGACATCTCTTTCTGTTCAACATTGACGGGGATGGTTTCCCATGACTCTCACCTCATCATCTCCAGATATGACTCGCCGTGGTTCTAGTGCTCGCAAGATTGAACTGAAGGTGATATGCCGAAAAGCACGTGACGGCTCTACAAGGGGTCATCACGAAACCATCAACAGGCAAGAGTGCGTCGACGTCCACCAAGAGCGTTGAAGATGACGGCTCGTGTATCCCTCTCCATAGACAGTGTCACAACCCGCTAATATGCCGCAGCCATGAACTACGAGGCCGGCCCCTCCGCCCTGGAGACGACCTTAGATGCGCCAGAAAGCCCGACGGCTCCTCCTACAGAGACAGAAGACGAGACCGGCCCCTTGCATTTCTCCGCCAAACGACGACTCGATGATTTGATTTTCAGTCTGGACCGCCTGGTTCTCGCTGAGCTCGCCGTCCTCTACTACATAGACAATTCCTTCATCTGCCTCGTCGCTCGTGCCATGGTTCAGACTGTGTACATGCGACGAGCTCCACGGTCGGCCTCCGCCGCTCCCATACTATACGCCAACATCCTATGCCTCGTACTTCACCTGTATAGACAGCGGCCTGAAGCTGGAGAGGCGCTGCAGGGCTATCTACACGGAGGACTGTTACTGGATTTCATCGGACAACAGGGCCCAACGTCCAAATGGCACCTCCTCCTCATGGACATCTTCCTCACCATACTACAACTCGTTGCTCACGCGCTGCTGGGCAAGAGAAAGGGCATGAAAAAGAGCAGAGAGGGTACAGATCTTGATGCGGAAGAGCGAGGCGAGTCAGACTCTGATGTTATTGCGTCTGGACAGGCTATGGTTGCAGAGGTCTACTTGTCTGAGATGACTTTCTACTCTTGAGACCGAGGGCAACGAGTCTCTGGCGAAATTGATCTTGGATTAGCCGAAGATTTTGGTATCACTCACATCTTGATGAAAGAGCTTTGTTTGACACCAACTCCACTCTGTCGTGTTTCGCAGGATATACCAAGACACCAAAGTTTTATACAGTACGGACTTTGAAACTTACGATCCCTCCCCTTGGCTGCATCACGCACGTCGAAGCTTTCTCTGGACCACGGTGTATCGCTCCAGCCTTACCCTACCTCAATGCCAAACAAATCGGCTGTGTGGGATACAAAAGAGTTTCCCTCTGGGTCTATCAATCCAATGCCCCCACACTCTAGAAGAAGCATTGGGGTGCTGAAACTGGCTCATCATGTCTTACTCATGGTCGTCATGGCTAGGCGCCTGGTGATTTCGATAGCCTCCCTTTACCAGGAATGGTGCGATGGTGTTGTTAATTTGAGGACAGCAAATCCTGGAAGGTTGCGTTAGTCACGCCACGTCACGGGCAGCCACTTCTTCTGTGCGACCCAGCAAATCACTTGCAGCACAGCAGCGTTCCAGGTCCCGCCCACAAGGCTCAACATGCAAGTACCACAGTAGACCGCAGTACGCCAACGCCGACGCCGACGCCGACGCCAACCGTGAGTGGGGCCACGCCAAGTCTCGTGCCCGAAAATCTGGTGCTGCAAGGATGCGGCATGACTAGGTGGAAGGAGAAACCGCGCCTCCCGAATTTCGCGCTTGAAAATGGTCTGCAGGTGATGCGGCGCAGAAGAGGGGCCCACGCGCTAATGAGGATTGTCGGTGAAAGAAATCCACCCCACGCGCGCTTAACAAAAGATCTGCGCTTGTGTCTCGATGCAAGGAAGACGTGGCGTAAAGGTTGATTCCGGCGCTTGGCCTCCGAACAGTTGATGTTTGTGATTAGACAGTGTGGTGTGTCCGCATGCAGGTCTTGTCACGCACCGGCTTGAGGTTGCCCTCCCTCACCAGATCCTTTGCACCTCGAGTCCTTTGGCTCAATGCTCTTTCTTGTCGTTTTGTGAGTGCATTGCCGCTACTATTTCCCCACTACTCGCGACACGTCGTGATTCAGATCATGGACATGGGGAGATCTAGACTTGCTCTGATATCTTGTCTTGGCTGATACCTATCGAGAACGCTGCGCTCCAACTGTTCCCGCTGTTTTGCTACCCTGGCGGTCGAATTTCATTCTTCTGGCTCGTCGTTTACGTTTCAACGATTTCCCAAGACATGGCCTGTTCGGAATGGCCGCGTAGCCATGAAGCCTTGACGGCGTGGAACCGCGTCTGACAAGCTTGAAAGGGAGAGTGGTAAGGGACGAAGCGCTAGCCCCACAGATAAATCTCCATAATGACACGCGTCCGTATGCCTGTGTGCTGGCAGGTGAACCCCTCAGTCGCGGCGTTGAAAAGGCGTGCAATACAGATCGGTTAGAGGATAAGTTGTGGGTGAACGCTTTACCGCTGCATCAGTACATCTAGTTGCCACACCACACTCTATTCACGTTCCAGAATGCGTACACGTGCTGGCAAGGTAATGTCCGGTATCTCTTGTTGCTGTCGGCATCCGCATGCCTCCGTCGACCGTCGATGGAGCAGCCGTGGGCGAGGCCGTCTCAAACTCCTACGTACCCAGCGCGTTCGGATGGGTCGCTCTTGAGCGAGTGCATGCAGTACAGATATAGGCAAGAGGTCCTTCTGGGGCGGGTTTCTTCAGAGCCGTCGTGTCGTGTCGTGCCAGGTCTGCTCTACCCTACTCTGCTCTGCTCTGCATCGCAGGTCGTTTGTTGAAATGTATCCCTCGCTTTCTGATCGCGGCGCAGGGTGCAGCCGTCCGTGGTCCGACTTCTCCCAATAAAAGGGGATTTTTTTTTAATGCCGGGAAAAATGCAGGCAAGAAGAGCTGCCCTATTCGTCCCGTTCCTTAAAATCCTTTCCCGGGCCGTGCAGGATCCACTCGCTCGGGATTTTCTGATTTGCTGGCGGTGAGGGTGGGTGTCTCTTGGAGCGAGGCTGGTTGGTTTGGCTGTGGTGTTCCCGCCAATGTGGCTGATTCATGCGAACCAGACCCAAACAGGATCTGTTCGCGAGTGTATGCAAGCAACCTCAGGCTCTGAAGAGGCGGTGTCATGACTCGGCAAACGACCATGACGGAGACACTCCCTCTTCTTGACAATGGTTGCGAGGAAGGTGCGATGCGATGACACACATATGGTTTAGGTTTAAGTCGCTAATGCGACGATATGTTGGCTAGAGTGGTTGGCGGTGCTTGCACGAACGGGTTTGGAGATACTATAGGTACATTGTATGTACAGGTAGATTCGATGGGCGGAACGGGTCTGATCAGACATCGCAGCATGGTTCGAGGTGGCAAGGAGACGGAGAGAAAATGATATGCGATTGATGCTAGGGCGTATGTAGAAGTGTTCCTTTGCTGTCTCTACGGCAATACTTTTTCTGGTGCGGAAACTTGACAGCGCTGAGAAATGGTGGAAACGCGAAAGGGTATATCAAGTGCGAGTAGCGACACACAGTGCATGAAACAAGATGGGGAGCAATTTACAAACCGTGACAGTGAATACTGCTTCCCAGATAACTCCTTTAAGAAAGATAAACAAACTGCTAGAATGCCGCTCCGTGGGTATCAAAGGCCGTGCGAAGAGGTCCGGGGGAGAAAACAAGTTTCCCCCAGATGTTGAAAGGAAGACGGGCGAAAATGGGAGATCTCGAAAGGTGATCTGGTTTGAACGTCAAGATTCTTTCGGGATGGAAACCAACCAAGCAGCAAGGATCCGGTCCATCCTATTTTATGACGGTCATGATGGTGGACTGGCTTCTACTGCCTTGCATGTTCGGGTCGAGGAGGCCAGCTTCGCTCATCGTAAGCTGGATCTTGTCGATATGGTGCGTGCCCGATTGGAGGCAGTTGTGGCTGTACTGGTGGTTGACGATGCTGGTCTTGACGTACCTGTGGTTGCTGGTATGCTTGTGATTGATGGTGCGGGCCAGGGAGGTAAGCTGGCGATCGCCCCCCAAGAGGTGGGAACGAGGGAGAAGCTGGCTGATAAGATCGATGGCCAGGAGTCGATGCGGCAGGTGATGGCACTGGCTGGAGTGTTTTCGTACGCCTTCGAGTTGCAGGTCCTTCTCCCCCGATCTGATCAACTCTGTCTGTCGACATCGTCGGCGGAGGTCCTATCTGCTCATATCGATCGCGATCTGGACCTGCCATCACGGGCGCAGGGTCAGGCATAGCACGTGGGGAAGCAGAGTCGCCTGTACTACTTAGCTCGTGCGTAGATAGACGTCGCCGTGTGAGATCTCGAGTGCGAATGGGTGACGCAGGCCTCTCGTCGATGTAGCTTTTGTACTGCGGGAAGTTTCGAAGCAAAAGATCCGAAATGAAGTCACGCTCTTGTTTGTAGAACCGGATGTCCTCCTGAGCCCAAGCCAGCTCCTGCTCCAGATGGGAGATGCGAGTTGATGCCTCCCTCTCCTTTTCTTTCCGACGCTGCCGAAAACGTGCAGACGCTCCAGCATTTCGTTTTCGTTTCTCGTCTGCCATACGCGACGCAGTTTGAACTTCCACAGGCATTTGCATGTGGCCCTTGGTTGTGTCGATCGTCAAGACTTGATAATTCTGGCCACTTGATATCATGGCATTGTACGCTTGTTGTTGGTCTCCCTCAAGCGACAATGGCGGGGCTTTACTCAAGGGTCCATTTACCGGACTCGGACTTAAATGGTATGACCCAGGTGGTGTCGGACCCGGTCCTATTGGACAATGATGCGGCGATGGAGAAGCCCTTCGACTCAGGGCACCCAATCCGCCCTGGATTCCGCTCTGGCTGTATGACGAGTAGTTGGAGGGGCTGGGACTCGCCCTTGCTGAATGTACTACACTTGCACTTGGACGACGCGATGGTCCCACCAGTGGAGGTGTAGGTACGGGGACAGCAGGCATAAGAAACGGTGAGCTTTGCTGCGAGGCAGGCCTTGATAGAGAATGCTGTTGGTTCTGCTGCGTTTGGAGTTGATTTGAATATGAATGAACAGCTGGTGGCTGAGGAGGAGGCGAGGCTTCTTGGGAGTGGAACCGAGCACTAGGAGACAAAAAGGGTGATTCTTGGGCATTGATGGTTCCAGTTGGCTGTCGACCTTGACCATAGCTTGCAGCTCTGTGGCTGTGGATTCTCGGTGATATTGGTGTCAAAATGCGTCGAGGTGCTCTTTGCCCACCCATACCAAGAGGAGGTGAAGTCTCCTCGTGATTAGCCCTATCCTTTTGAGGCCGTCCCATCAACGTGCTGGCAATCGAAGGATTGTTTCTGAAGTCTTCCTCCATTTTAGCGAAACTCCGCCGCCGAATTTGCGAAACCGGTTCCTCTGCAGAAGGAGGATTTAAGATAGAATGAACTCCGAGAGACCGCGACGTCCTCTTCTCAGCATCTCCACCGTGAGGTTCAACAGAGCGATAAATGGGTGGTAGGAACACTCCATGATTGGTCCGGTCGTCCACCTTCAATGGTCTTTCGTTGCTATGAGAATTTGAGGACAATGGAACCGAGAATAGACTTGTTGCTGGAGTCCTAGGTTGCCAATGGGACCCTTCAGCGGGCGGAGGTCCAGGACTGGAGCCATGATTCGTCATCTGCTTTTGCTCCGCTGTGCGATCGCTTGGAGCAGAAATTGAGGACCATCTGTGACCTCTTGAAGGCGAAGGTGCGCGGAATTCGACTTGCTTGGGGCATTGATCTTTGGGTGGTGAATTGCTATTGCCTTCACCCCCGGACAGTCGGTAAGGGCTGTGACAATACGGGACGGGTATTGGGGCAGACACGATGGCGCTCATGAGGTCTACTAATGGCGAAAGTCCAGCGAGCCTCGCTGAGAAGTCTAGTCAGCAGATCTGAATCGGTTGTTGGGAAAATGGTCCGTCCGGGCGCAGCGGAGTGGTTGTTGACCAGACGAAGTGGAGAGAGCACGACGAAACTGTTGTTCAGGCGTCGCTCGTCACCATGAGCAGCCTGTGGACCGGGGATATGCAGGGGACAGAAGGGAGCTTATGTGGCCAGCATGTCGGCCGAGGGAAGCATGGCAAGCAGCAGCGGGCGAGGCTGACGAGTATGTCTGGAGGGCACAAATGCGTGCAGTGAGGTCTCTCTACCTACCTATGCATCGTGACAGGAGGCGTGCCCGCGAACATATAGCTTCCGGACCGTGCGGGCATCGAATTGCGATTCAGACCAAGCTCACCAACCAGAGCTTGGTCCAGCATGGTCGCCATCACACCCTCGCCCATGCAGGTCAAAAGCAGGAGCCTTTTAGACTTTTGCCAATCCCGGTGGTTCATCAGAGGCTAGGCTGGAAATACGTACCCTTACCCTCTGGCCTCCTCTCCATTGGGAGCCATGACTCTCCGCCCCATGACTGTGGGCTCCGGCTCGCTGTTTAGCTTCCACGACCCTTCCAACCACCTGAATTCGATCGCCCTCCACTGGTCAGGGCGCGGAAGACGGATGGAACAAGCCCTATGCTTTCCACGGAAGACGACGAGCCGTTTGTCCTTGCTCAACACCTATGGTGCGACACTTACTGCGTTGGCAAGCTGCCTCTGAGCACCTCTGGAAAATGAAGGACATGGCTTGGGGATGGCACATTGTTCCCCTGTCCCCCGCACTGCCAGCATCAAGGATGTGTAGGCTGCACAAGTAGTACGCAGGATATGTACCGTTGAGAGAGAGAGGATAAGTGGAAACTACCTAATGGCTCAAGCCTCCAACGGCGGGCTTTACTTCATTGGTCATGCGACTCGTGCACGGTATGCGAGCCGATGCTGATCACAAATGGGAATACTCGAGTTGGCACTAGAGAGTAATAGTCACAACCTTGGGGTGAGCTCACCACTTAGGCGCGCGGTACCTGGCCCCCCCACTGCTCCAAGCTCCCGAGATCTCCTTGCAAGTGGTGGGGGCCCCAACGCCATTCGGCATGTTGGTGACCTGCATGTACCAGCAGCTGGCTCCTGCTTAGACTCATGCTGGGAGAAGGCGAGAGGAATCCCGCAGTCCTGGATATAATCATTATAATGGAACGTTTGCCACGAGGTGGCATGGTCTACATATAGTACCTAGTAGTACTACGCATACTCTGGAATGCGATGTCCTGTCAAAGCGTCGTATCCACATGAGTGTGAGGCTCACACCCAGGCAGGCAGGTTCATGCCATGGTATGGAAGTACGGAGTAGCTTCTCCAAAATGGTCGTGTGTACCCACGAAACTACCCGGAAGACGGCAACGGCGGCGGCGGCGGCGGCGGCGGCGGCGGCGGCGGCGGCGCGGGACATCCGTGGCAGCAAGACATCATTGCATTTGTTCCGAGTCTGTCTCGCGAATATTCCAGGCAGCGTCATCACGAACTATTCTGCATGGCTGAAGGCAGTGTGGACCTCGAGGGAATGTCTCGGTATCATGCCATGGCAACTCCAGGCTAGCAGGATGTTGCTGATGTATCTCATCAATCCAATATATCTCCGCGAGGTGTACTATGTATAGCAAAAGCAAGAAACAGCCCGCTCGAGGAAGAAGAAAGTTTTGGGCATGCCGTGGTCCGCCGCACATCTCTGCGGCGAGCTCAAGGCGAGAATTCCATAAGGTAGGCACCGCAGACACGGTATTGATCGATACACGCTTGGTTCTCATCCTTTGACTTATCGGAGGGCAGACCATGAGCAAGGCGCCATGTTGGCCACTTTAGGGGGAGAGAGATCATCCAGTGCAAGTGCACGGCCCGTTCAACCACCTCACTATAATAAACGTGCTGAGCTTCGGATGATGGGCCACAGAAGATCACAACTACTACTGCCCCGTCACCGCCAAACAATTTGCGTCAAATCAAGGCTGTTCCGTGTACCAGCACCCCGAGGAGAATGCTCCTGGCGTCTAGCGCCAACGTGGAGGAACTAGACGCGTCGACTTGTGCGCCGCACCACGGTGCTGTCGAATGGTTGGTACCCACGCATTCGTTTACCAGACGAGCTACAGTACGAGCGACTATTTATGTCTGAAACTTCAGGTCGAGCCGACATGTGAGGTCGAGTATTTTTACCCGTCGATTCTTGCAGGGAACGCCGGCCGGGAGAGGAGCAATCGAAGGCGTCAGCTCCGGGCTGCCGGTATCTGGGTGCGTGATTGTTGTGGCCCTGCTGTGATTCACATGTCATGCGTGGCGGCAATCACTCCCATCTATCAGCCGTCCTTGCTGGTCCTTGAGGTCGTAAGCACGGGTGGAGGTTTGAAGAGCTTATCCGTAGTACCTCCTGAACGTCGACATTGGATGGACATGTTTGGACGCTCAGCCTCTTTCTTGAATCGAAGAAAATGACCAGGAAAGTACTGTAGTACGTACTATGTTGTCTGTATCTTGAACGGATCCAACTTAAGTACGCGCTTGGGATGGCGAAATCATTGCTCGCATCCCCCACATGGCCCGTGGGATGAGCAAGCTCGGAGGCAGTGACCGCCATCATTCGTCGTCGCGATCCCTGTTTGTTGAACATGTGATGTGAGCCAGTATTGATTGGCCTTGCACGTGCTGCGTGCGACAAGGAGAAGTATCCAGTTGCTGCCAGAAGCAGTCAACCTGGGTCTTTACCGCAGCGATTTCCCAGCAGCTGATCATACTCGTACTAGGTAGTCCAATGCATCATGCGTGGGAATTGGCTTGAATATACTAATAGCGTACCACAGTAGCTTCGGCTGCTCTGGAAATTATGTGATTAGCTGGCTTCTGTTTCTACATAGTAGACGGACCTTTTGATTGGAGCTCAAGCTTCAGGCAAACCTTGTGCAGGGTGACAGCCACTCGGTACATCTCAGCCGAAAATCGTCACCACGTCCAACGTCAACTTCGGACATGAAATCTTACCTGCCAGCGGTGTGAGGAAATACCATGATTGATCATCAAACAAAGAACCTCCAACCCTGATCGCAATTTAACAGACATCGCATTCAAGATTCGCCCGCCTAAATTATCTCCCAATCGTTCTAAGATTCGAAAGTCGACTAGTTGTTAACATTTAGTCTATCGGGGCAGCGGCACGAGCAAGCCTTGGAGCTTTCTCCGCAGCGATGGATATGCTCCCGGTGCCAAGGCACTCTACTAAAATGGCGGACCAATTGTTAGCTCTAGCGTTTCCTGACCATCCTATTGGATCCGGGTGGCGTTTGTTCCCATGGCGTGGCCCGCTCGCTCGCTCGATTTCGGAGCAGGCTCCAGATAGGCGTCCAGGGTTGTGTCGGAGCCTTGCCCGCAAACATTGAACTCATCATCTCATTTTTTCCAGCCACGGAGAGAAGCGAAGGGATGAGGGTCAGTCGGCAGTCTTGAGCAGAATCGGAAACGAGTCAGCATGTAGAGGATATTGTTGAAAAGGGGTGGAGATGGATCAGGTAACTGGCATGGGCACGAACCGGAGGTTTCCGAAAATCTGATATCTCACCATCTCACTGTCAAGCCTGACAAGTCCAACTCTCCGGGTCCCAGATTGAATGGATGAGGAAGGGCTGTCGACGTATCTGGTGTTGTGCATGACGAAACCAGTAGGGCCAGTGTTCTTCACTGACGGGTCCTTACAGATTGGTCAACAAATGGCGCCAGAATCTGCAAGGAGATTCAAGTGCGGAAGTTGATCCTGATCATTGGTGCCCCTCGTTGTTAACTTACTAAATTGCTGTGAACGGCAGTCCGAGGAAAAACAAGATGGCTTATACGAGCGAATGGTAGATCAGAGTGATATCGAAGATGAAGCCACGACTGTCTGGAACAAGGAAATTGCTCGACGCAGCCGAGACGTCGGGCAGATATGAGCAGCATCGAGGTAGCGGCGATCCAAGCACCTTTGAGATGCAGGACATGGAACTTTCCTCTGTTCGTCTTCTGATGATGCTGGTTTACGTGCCACGTCGCCCCTAGTACGAAGTCTCCATTCGCAATGCAAAGCGATATGGAGTCAAGTGTGTGATTACTCCTTCCTGAAACGATGCAATTTCTGTCCCTTGACGCCAACGTGAATCTTAAAAACTGCCCCCTGGTATTTCACTGAATCCGGAAATCTGTCGGGCTCCTCTTCTTCAGCAGATGTGATGTACAAATCTTCTCCTACGAGTGCGGGACAGCTGACACAGCGAGTGGGCAACAATACTTCAGCGATGATTTTTCCATCGGGATTTATCCGAACCACTTTGCCACAACCAAAAATGCATTGCCACAAACAGCCCTCTTCATCCAAAGCGTGACCGTCGGGTACCCCGTCCTCATCGTCCACATGAAAGAATACGCGCCTGTTGGAGATGCTGCCATTGGACGCGTCGTAATCGTAGGCGTACACGTTTTTCGACGGCGAGTCAGCGAAGTACATGGTCTTATCGTCCTTGGACCAGCTGATCCCGTTTGGAATTGAGACATTTTCAATCATCTTGTGCAAGGTGAGATCTGGATCTAATCGGAAAACCACACCTACAGCTCGCGTCAGTTTTCCTCAAGACAGCCAGTACGATTCGAAACAAACCTTACCGATATCGGTGGGTGATTTCACCTTGGGATCACACATGGTACCGACCCAAAATCGTCCATGGCTATCAACAGCTCCGTCGTTTCCTCTCATCGTATGTTCTTTGTCAGCCTGGTCTGAATCGCCTTCCCAATATCTCTTAATATAATGGTGGCCGCTTGTCTGGCGGTCGAATATGCCATAGCCATGCTTGCCACCAAACGCAAATTTGCCTGCAGCTTGCTCGCCTTCAAGATCTGCGGTGGTGCCAATGGAAATGTCGAGGGGCACCTCCACGTGCGAGGAGGCTCCCTTGTTCAAATCTACGATATGCACCTTCTCCTTGACTATATCGACGAAGCGGAGAGAATTGGTGCTCTCTTCCCAGAACGGAGCTTCTCCAAGACCGCAACCGATGTTCAGAAAGGGCTGTTGAGACATTGTTAGCCCCTTACGACGTGGCTTGATGCCCCCAAATGCTTACCTCCTTGATGCTGTATCTCTTGACATCGTCCATGCTGGTTGGTACTGCTTGTGGCGTTGGTCTCAATTTTGTCTCCAAGACAGCATGCAAGACATCGGAGAGTGGGATGGGCCCATTCTTGGACCAGTAACGTCATCACGCCTGCAGTAGCGTATCTCACAATGTCTTCGTTGATACTCGTATTCCGCTTCGAACCTTGTGCCTACCTTCTAGGAATTGATGCTATGGCACTGCCTGCCGGATGCATGTAACGACGTCTCTCGATGCGGACCCGAGGACTGCCTGCACGCACTTTGTTTTTATCACCCCCTTCTTCTTCGGCCGCGATAAGCTGGAATATGGACATGGGGTTGGAATTCGTACACACCACTTGACGATGAAGTGGTAGAGAACACGAGGCTTTCTGCAGAAATCCACTCATCCGCAGGATTATTGCCGTCCTCCCATTCCACCATCCTATCCTGAGGAATAATGACTCAACAATCGTGTAACACGGCCGAGCTGATAGCTACTGCATGCGGTTATGCTTGCGGTTTTGGACGATGTACATGGCAGGCTCCACCCCCCTCGAGAGCATCATACATTGGATCTCAAAACCATCTGTCTCCGACGAGTGCCATCCAACTTCACGATGCCCAACTTTCCCCTTGTCACACGTTCTCCGGGGAGATGTCCCGGTGGTCTGGGGCCCGACTGCAACAATGTGCTTCTTGCGGGCAATCCACCCGCATATTCTGAGATTGAATTACTTCTCAGAGTCACCACCACTAGCGGTGTGAGAGACCATGGTTTCAGTAGTTCCAGAAGCTCGATACCAATGACACTGGGATGCTGAGTGGGTCACCACATTGCTTATTTTTCACCCACGCTGTCCTCATGCACCTCCCCCACCTTGTTGACGTGCATAATGACTATCTGTTGTCTCGCATGATAGTCGCGGGAGCATGGTTTTATCTCGGGTCGGCTGTGTGAGAAGAAGCACAGTGCCAGAGGGCAAATCAACTTGCATGTCCACCTTGGTTCAGCACGACATCAAAGTCGTTTTCCCATTCAAATATTAATTGGTGTTAAGATGTAGCAATGAAACAAAAAAAAAAGCTGCCTTAATATCTGATATTATTGATATGAACGAATGCCGTGCTGAAATAGGTTTCAAGAGAGCTAGCTTTGCAGCACTCAGTCATCGTGCTTGCGGAAAAGAGTGTTTGTCTTTAACCGTTTCGTGATAAACAGATCATCACTTTTGGAAAGCTATGCCTGCGTAATCTTGGGTACGTCTGGGTAATTCTAAGTCTATAGCTCAAGCACAGACCGTTCTTAGTGTTACCCCGTAATGATTATATATCCGCATGTAGAGCTTTTCAAATGTCACGAAACGGCGCCAAGTTGGGATATTCTTTTCCGCCAGCACGGTACCAACCAGCCTCCATGGATGGATGGGGATATCATGTCATAATGGCCACGACACCGCGTGAAACTAAAGACGGCATCAATATGGTCGGCAGCTTCATTCCAGATGTCATTCCAGATGGAAATGTCAAACGATGCTTTGCTATTTCAACGTAACACAGAGTGGCTTCATCGATCCTGTGTCCCTAGGTTTCCAGGACTCGATACGTCTGCAAACTTGATGAATACGTGTAAGCTAAAGATTGGTATTGATGGATTTCTGGAGAGATTACCATTCTCACACGCCAGTGCTTTATCGATATCAGCCTCAAGGTACAGATGACGATATCGGTTTAGTTATACCTGGGAGTCGGGGAGACACTAAATTGGTGGATCCGCTGTCGTGGAGTTAGTTCGCACTCGAAGAATCTGACCACGACCTCTATGGACGTGGCCCTGCTGATACAAGTAGCCTCACAAGTGGTCGGCGCTTGCTGAAAGGGCGTTATATGTAATTATACTCGGTGACACCTAGGCAATCATTCTGACCAGTTGAAAACAAAACCGCCAGAAGTCTGTTGATCTAGACCACAACGTGTAGGTGAATATACAAGCACATTGGGTCTTTCTCGTAAATTGGAGAAGTGTTCTGCCAACGAACTGAATGGCCACGGCCTCTCGAGCTGCAATGCCAAAGAATGGCCATCATCGGCAGAGTAATATCAGTTTGGAGGCCGGGGAAAGGGAGTATATCCGTTTTCTTGTTAGTGGAAGTAACCAGAGTCAAAAGACTGAGAAATCGCGGTGCCATGCTATGATCTTTCCTTCCCGGCAGGGCAAGTTCAACTTTTGCCCACCGCGATTTCTGCTCCTAAACAACACCCGCCTCTCAACATCATGGAGCGCGACGGCAAGCGCTTAAAGCTTAGCACAGATTCGCCAGCTAGCTTCCAGAATACTTAGCCTCTTGCTCATCAGGACACCACCAACGACATGACCAGCACCGGGGTCGACGCGCTCCTCCACGATACCACCGGCGACATGACAGCCTATGGCACCGACGTCGACATCGTCTCCGCAAACTACTTGTAAGCAACATGCAAAAGCCAGAAGATGAATGATGAACTGACCTCAAGCAACCGAGACGTCCCAAAGGACAGTCTCCTCATCCTCCCGACAGAACTCCGCCTTCACGTCTGGGAAGACCTGTTCGAGGAAATGTTCGGCCGTCTCCCATTGGTCGTCCCATGGCAAGGAATTGAGCACGACAACGATGTTACTGATCTGGTCGTCTGGAACCATTAGACTGATCTCGACGTCCTGGAGCCTGTCGCCCAAGAGCTTTTTGACACCGCCTTCAAATGCACAGAGTTTACCTTGACCCTGGGCTCGAAGTTCGACTGGAACCGCGAAACGAACAGTCTGGTCTCGGGCCACAAGATCTGCGGTCTGGGACTCTCGTGGAAAGCACAGAGCGACATCTCAGACGAAAGCATGAGACTGATGAAAGAGATGAAGGTGGTTCGTTTTCAAGTCAGTGCAAAATCGCCATCCGCGCAGAGGTTATTGCCGAACATGGCGTTTGAGCCGTCTGGTGAGGATGCGGCATGGTTCGTGGATACCCTTAATGGTCTGGAGAAGCTACGCAAGGTCGTTATCGTACCTATGGTTGACGCAGAGGTAATTGAGTCCTCGAGTGAGGATGAGATACGTGATCGTATCTAGGAGGTCTATCCCGCCCTCTGTGATCTGAGCGGCATGGAGGTTACCTTTGAGATTGAGACGTGGCCATCCATGGAAGGGTTCGAAGACTATGGTTATCTCGATGTCTAACTTTGTTTGGAAGGAATGAGCGTCATGGAGACTGTTTGATCTTCTGGGAGCATGTAGCACGCATCTTGTCTCAAGATGCGCCATCGGTGACTGTGGACTTGAAGAGAGTGTCCTTTACTTCCAGAAGACCTCAACGAATGTTTCAGTACTAGTAGTGTGTCAAACATTGCATGCTGATATTTTGTGAATGTTGAACCTAGGATCAATCTGTGAAACATATCATGATCCAATCGAAACAGTACTTTTAAGGGTGGTTTAGACTTACTCAGATGTCGAGAGCCTTTCGGAGGTTATCTGACCCAGAAGAACCAGAACTAGCTATGAAGAAGCACCATTCTCCTTCGAGGCCCTTATCGGAAAGCTTCACTGAGCATTTCCCTTGCAGTTGCCGCAAATTCAGGAAAAATCATGATATAAGAATGATCTTCAATATCGATGCCCTTGAGAGTGCGCCGATGATACGAAGTAGTAGGGTAATCCAGGATTGCTGGAACAATATATGCGCGTCAATCTCGATCTACGTTCATGCTAAAGCTGTGTTCTTCGTGGTTGTATCGCCGGCTCGATCGAGGGAGGCTCGGAAATGGGATGTTTGCTCGAGACTCGGTAGTTTCTGAACTCGCTGAGGTGCTTCAAAACCTCTGCGCCTTGCTGATGAGCTATTGGAGGTAAGTTAGAGGTACTTGAACGCAGGAGATACAAATAACCTCGTCAGTGCAATTCCTGAAGCTTTCTTCCTCGTTGCAGTATCGCCGCGTGGGTTGAGGATGTCTAGGAGTCCAGGTGCTGCTGTTTGGCTTCGCTATTTCCTGCTAACAAGGAGATGATTTAAGGGTCCTGGGCCTCGAGACGAGCTATTGTTGGTGAGCCTGAGGTAGTAGGATAAGGAGTATGCGAGCAACCTCACCACTGCAAGTACTAGAGCTATCGGCTTGTGTGGCACATCTCCACCGCAGTGTAGATGCTTTGAAAGCTGCGCACATGCCAGCAAAATGGTGAGTTAATAGTACACTCAGTGCTCTGCATTTCCTTGATCCTTACTTCATTATCGCCATGGAGCAACCACGGAAGAAGCACAAGCTCTCTGCCATGGCACTGCCGCTCCTCCCAGAGCTCCGCATTCAAACCCTCAGATACCTCCTCCCAGACAAGATGATTCGTCTTCGCTTGGACGTGCCGTCGATGAAGAATTTTATTCTCAAAATCAGCAAAACCATTGCTCCTGAGTTCTGGGGGTATTCTTACCTAAACAATACATTCGCCGACGAAGCCGTCGAGCTCCTCGTAGAACTCTGTCTCATCGAGATTTGCTTCGAGCGGCTCGGCAATGGCATCTTCTCCACGGAGCAAACCTGGGAGCTGTACGGGTTTGGATGCTCGTTGTTCGCCGACTGTGGCCTCGAGTAAGCAGCAAAAGGCCTAAAAGGTATCAAAGAGATCGAATTTAGTCTCCCTCGGCTCGATGCAGGGCACGAGGTCCAACGAGACGAAATGCTGGCGGTTGCACCATTCCTCCGCAACGGAATGATCAACTACGAGGCAGATATGACCAAATTACTTCAAATCCTCAACGACCTGCCAAGTCTGCAGGAAGTCACCATTAATGTTGTCGTGGCCGGACAGTACGTCGTACTCAGCCCCGCGAAACCTCAACATCGTTTTGTGTTCGATCACTTCAAGGAGATCCTGGAACCGTTTCGAGCCTTCCGCAAATGCGATATTGATATCCGGACGTGGTAGACAAGATATCCGCGCTTTGATCTCCAGACACGTTGCCCACAGGTATTTGATCACCTGCAAGACTTCATTCAAACCATCAATTCATGAAACAACGAATCGTGTAACGAGATAAGGAGGGTTTGACTATACTGGCAACTCCTTTTAGGCTCTCGCTAGAAGTTCTCGCCAGATGTTCTCGCTAGAAGTTCTCGCTAGAAGTTCTCGTTGAATTGGTGTTCGTTGATGGCGTATCATATACAGCGAAAGGGCGATGGATGCCCGACAGTTTTTGTAAGTTTGTGTTCCCAGAATCGTGCACGGTAGCAGCTTGTTTTCACACTCTCAAACTAAGCGGTAGGATGATGGATTCCTGGCAGTATTCGAGGCCTTTGCCTCCAGAAACTCATAGCATATGGACGTTGGTCGGGGTCATATCATCAGAAGGGACTGTCAACGGTCGGGACATTTCGCAAATTATCATTAGCAGCTGTTCCTCTGTATTCAGCCTTTGCTTATGTACGAGTAGTTTATAAGAGAAAATCGAACCTACTCTACTCGCCGACACCAACAATCTTATCCAGGATGCCTAATCCACCTCCCATGCCTACGGCTAACTCTTCCATACCCTTGATCACATCACCTTGGCCTCTCTTCCTAGCTTCTTCCAGTCTATCCCGAGCCCGGGACTTCTTAGCCATCTCTCGGGCGGTTTTGTCCTTGCCCTCGCCGCCTGAGACAGGCACATCCATCTCCATCCCCTCGATCATAAGCATCAAGCTCTCATTACCACCGCCTGCCTCGCTCACGGCACCACCTTCTTGCTGAAATGTTGGTGCGCCCCTGATCTCAGCTCCAGTAACAGCCCATTTCGAACTCAAACTCTTGATTTCTTTGACCCGGGTGCCATCTTCATGCATATCCACGACCAGGTATCTCTCTTCGTCACCATTACTCCGTGTATCAACCTGCTCTTCATCTTCAGGAATATGCGATGATTGTGCCTCTAATGCGTGGAGCGTAGCTGTGGTGAGAACATCCGGGTCGTCGTCCGCAAAGACATAGTACGTAGCAGGATGATACGTCTCTCCACTCGTCGCATCATTGATCAGCGTGAAGAAAGGATGAAAGTTCGGCGGCGGCAGAAGACTCTCGCCCTGGTCTTCTTGGAGCTCGGGGTAGTCATCGTCTTCGTCGTCTGGATGCGTGAGAGACGGATCATTTGTATCTTGGCCTGGGGTGTAGATCGACGCGGTTGTTGCCTGGACCGGCGAAGGGACAAGGATCTGTTCTGTGCTGTTCAAGAATGGGGATGGGAGGAGGGATGGCCGTCGTGAGGTTGGTTGGGCTGGTGGTGAGGGTGATGGCATGGTTGGCGTGAGGTTGAGTTGCGGCTTGGATGCGAGGTCGAAGCTCGGACAGTGGAACTTTACTCTCGGCAAGGCTGAGGTATTTCAAGAATACACGTGATGGACAGCCTTTCTTCTTGCATAGATCAATCTTTACGATGGCATGGAAGCGGGTTTGGAGTCTGGTCATAGTCACCAAGCGTGTGAACACATCATTCCGCAGGCTTGAGGTCGATGCTGCAAGGTTCTTTCCGAGATGTATGTTGTGCTGCGAATGGCTCGCATAAATCTATGGACGAGAAAGAATCGCCTAATTTCTTTGCGAATAATCGCCACATGAGACGATAGGGTATCTTTGAATATCTCATGACCGCCCTGCTTTGTTGATTTCAAATGAGGATCCCCAATACGACACCTTGTCCCCAGCAATCGTCGAGCAACCAGCCCAAATCCTTGATGTATAAGGAATCCATTTCGATTTCTGCGGCAAGTTTTGATCTTATTCATGTCATGCCCCCTTTTCCTTCCAAACTATGGGGGCAAATGTTAGAATATAAGTCGGTTGAGGCAAAAGTACACCTCTTACCAGAACGGCACATGGGACATCGCTCTTGACTCTGTTCCTGTCTGACCCAAGCTATGATGCAGTGCTAGAAGTGATTAGTTGGGTCCCTCGCGCTTCCTCACTGTTTCGCATGAGAACGCATACCATGTGAAAAGAATGGTTGCACTCTCCGATCACTATACGACGTCAGTACCGGTCGTATACAGGAACGAAGCGGGATGGACCAACAAAGCGGACATTCGTCGCCGGGGAACCGACATTTCGAGCAGGTACTGTCATACGGATTGCGGCAGATACCACAGACGTCGTCTTCTGGCATGTCCCATCGCCATGCCGCCACGGCGTTCCATTGTTTGATGGTGACTTTCATGGTGGGATCAGCTTTGCAGGTCCGGCAGAAGTGGACTGTATGGTATCGCTCGTGATGTAGGTTGTGTTTGTTGATGTCTGGGACGCCGAAGCGAGGCGGCCTCCGAGTATCTCTGTACGCGTTGCAGTCGTCTAGTACATTCTATTTGGCTGTTAAATTTCCCGGAAAGCGCTGTGAGATTGGTGAAATTGGTGTCAATATCAATCTCACATCAGGCTCTCCGTCAAAAGCAAACAACAGTGTAGAAATCTACCGACGGTGGTTGGCCAAATTAGGTAATTAGCTGGGGATCTTGATAGCCCAACCTCGTCTCACCGTGATACCAGCATCTCGGCTTGATTCGCACCCACGACACTCGTTACTTTGAAGACGTACTGTTTTTGATCACGGGCAGACCAGCAGTCTGATCGATAGTGCACGATAACTTGCTGCTCGCAATTCAACCCCGCCGGCTTGTCCAAAAACACCCTCTCGCCCTTACATCCGCGACTGAAGGATAAACTTCTCCACCGGCTCACAGCTCCGACCGTCTTCAGCCGAAGCTCACACAATCACCAAACATGCGTCTGCTTGCCTCCCGCCCCATCATCCGCCCGCCGGCGCTGAACCAATTCTTACGGAAGACAGCACAGCGCAGCCTCTTCGTAGAGACCGAAGGACGACCCTACCAACTTTCATCCTACATCGTCTCTCCTCACGACCTCAACCTCGCCCTTCAAAAGAATATCCACTCGAAACTGTCGACAGCTCCACGAATCATACCTCTCTGCGCTTCATGGTACATGCCAAACGACGCGAAAAAGCGAACCGGTCTTCAGTCCTTCCTCGCTGATCGGATACCACATGCCAGGTTTTTCGATGTCGATGCTATCAAGGATGAAGAGAGTCCATACCCGCATATGTTGCCATCCCCAGAGGTCTTTGCCAAAGCCATGGGGGAGCTGGGGATCAGAAGGGATGACTCGGTTGTGGTCTATGACAGCGCTGATTTGGGCATATTCTCAGCTCCGAGAGTGGCATGGACACTGAAGATCTTTGGACATAGTGGCGTGCACATCCTGAACAATTACAAGTTGTGGGTCGATCAAGGTTTTACTGTTGAAAAGGGGGAACCTCAAAAGTTCGAAAAGGTCTCATATCCAGTCCCAGAACTAGCCAAAGATAAGGTGTTGAGTTTCGAGGAACTCAAGGAGTCGATTCAGGACCAGGGCAAAGAAGGAGCAGAAGGAATTCAAATCCTGGATGCTCGGTCACAAGGAAGATTTGAGGGTTCGGATCCAGAACCACGAGCAGGTAAGTCTATTCATTACGTTGAACACATTACATGCCCTGACAGTAACAGGTCTCTCCTCGGGCCACATGCCGTACTCGATCAATATTCCCTTCTCCGATGTCATTTCTGCACGAACGAAAGCATTCCTCCCTGCTGATGAGCTAAAACTCTACTTCGAGACCAAGAACGTTGATCCATCTAAGCCTATTGTGTGCTCATGTGGCACTGGTGTTACAGCCGCAGTTCTGGATGCTGCGCTCACAGAAGCTGGATACCCAGAAAAGGGACGAAAGCTTTATGACGGCAGCTGGACCGAATGGGCTCAGAGAGTCGAGGCAAAAGACGGTCTCATCAAGAAGGATGATTGAGGCTTACGCGTGTGGCCTTTGTGTTGAGGAATTGTGTTTGATCCGAGACAAGCGAAGGATTAGGATGATATATGCATGACACGCGCCTCACGACCCCATTTGATGAGGATGCATAGTTTGATACCCTGTTCGTCGGCAGTAGTATACAGCTCTTGCTTGCTTGTGAGTCTTGCTTGCTAGGCGTTCTGGTTGTGGCTTTGGGTTTGAGTTCTCATTCATAATTCTACTCTTCACTCCTCCTCAGTCTCAATCTCCCAACTCCAAGTCTTGCTTGACGCTTTTTCTCGATTCTTGCCCCCAACTGTACCCGCCAACGAACATTGGATCGTCACCTCCGACCTGAGATCGAGTTCGGTATATTCCTAGAATCATAGCTGTGTCGACATCGGACTGAGAACCTCTCAGTAACTTCCATCTCACTATTGACCCTCAAATCTTAGGGAATGGACGCCACATGTTTGGCAGCCCCGCCAGCTGTTGTCTGGTCAGCTTGACCATAAACTACCATGGGAACTAATCCCTTCTCTCTGACCTCAACTTCGCCAAGTTCCCGCCCTTCTCGTCCGTCTGATCTCGGCACATAAATTTCTGGCAGCCTCAAACTCAAGGTCGCCAGTTAATTGGCAACACACATCATGTTTTGTAAGTTTACCTTGATTTGAGATTTTGAGATGAAAGTCCTGATGTGCGAACCGGTATGCATTGTGAATTACGGCTCGGCATAGTCGCGGGTTTCAACGAACTTTGAAACTCAAGCTGGTATGACCGTGGATCCCGCCAGGGACAACTATGTCCTTGCGCATCAGGGTTTAGATCGTGATTCAGCTTTCTAGATGGAAATTGGCATCCTATATCGAAAGACTTTGCTCACAAATCACAAAGCCAGTACTTTATTACCACTCGATACAACAAAATACTTGTTTTTCCTATGATGGGATGGGCATCCTGAATCTTTTTCACACCCGACTACTGACGCCTTCACTAACAAACCCTATTGAAGCACCTCATCAATAATGTACAGCAGTGGAAATTTTCTCATTTCTAGCTCTAGTGTGCCCTCCTGTAAGTTTGCTCACAAGTCGATTGCTGTTATGGTGCTCCTTGCTAGCGTCAAGTCTCAGTTCTGTGACCAGGAGCGATCCGCGGACCTAGACAGATGTTCAGCCAGATAGCAAAAAGTATGAGAAGGTGTTCACCAGCTCGGGAAAGAGATATATGGGCTGAGAGAACCCCATACATCTGATCTACCATTCAAAAGCTCTTGATACAGCTCCCATGCTGCGAAATCTTGTCGGCAACTACGAACGGAGCATCCAATCAATCTTTTTACAACTCGACGCCAATGTCTAAACGGTCCAAGCGAGCTCTCATCGCCACCTCGCGAGGAATCTGTTTTGATTGATCTCGGAAATCAGTGTCGCTCTATGACTTGGGTTGCGCGTCAGTAATAGCGAGTCGGTCATTCGGTGGGAGCTCTTTCCTCCCATCTCGAGTCACTTCATCAAAGTGCCTTCCTGCTGACGTGTATGGGATGGCCTGAGCCACAAGATACCGGCCTTCTCCTTCCCAGCAAGAAGATCTTCATGGGTATGATCTCTAACCAAGAGTTTCTACCGTATGCTTAGCGTCAAAGGCAAACCCACGACAGCTAAAACAACACCCCTCATCATCGGCAAGATGTCATCCATTGCCACCACCTCCAGCGCTGCTACCACCTCCGACGAGCCAGAAGTGGTGAAGCCATTCTGGGTGAAATGCGTCGAGCCCCCAGTAGTCCTCGTCTTCAAACGGCTGATCCTTCCTGCACTCGGCAGCCTGAAGTGGCTCTGGTTCCCGGAGAATGGACGCTTCAACGACGAGTCATTGGGAATCCTCGACACCGCCTTGTACTGGGACAGAGTCCTCTCCAAAGTCGCCGAAGACCAAGCCTACCCACCGGTCCATGCTCCAGAAGATTTGGCAGGCACCGATCGGACCGTCTGGAAACTGCGCAGCTGGAGATGGTGGCGTGAAAAAGCATACTGGTTTTGGCTTCGGCTGGCGGGATTCTCGAAGGGAAAACTTGGGACTGGATGGGTCGCTCGTCCGGGCGTGGCTAGCGTCTTGCATGGTGCCAGGATGGAAGGGTCCGACATGTCAGCTGAGAAGATGTATCCGATGTGGCGCGAGGCATACGAGGCGGGCGGCATCGACACAGCTGAGCTCGGCAGCCTTGAGGAGTTCTCCGCGGTCATTGAATCTACGAGGCGAGAATAAGCGGCTCGTGAAGGCGTCTAAAGGCGCAGACATTTCGGGTTTTATTTTGGTATGGTTTTGACTAGACATGGATGACATGGAGGGACTTGAGGGCTTGAGAGTATTGGAGGCCACTGGTGTACAATATTTCCAATTAGTACAGACCGATTGACTGCCTTGGTAATATCTGTGACTTTGCTTTCCTGTCTTCCAACCGAGCTCGCTCTGCAGTACGTCGTCCGTGTCTGAGCCGTCTCCATTCTCGACGGCGACTTCTGCATACATGCTCAAAAGCACTATTGTAGGAGAACCGAGCCATGAGATATTCACGAGGGCGATGCTAAGCTCCCGCGTTCGAATCGGCTTGATATTTAATAGTCAGCCAAAAACTGTCAACTCCCACATCCAGAGCGATAGCAATAGATTCTTATAGAGAAAGCCTTCTCACACCGCTACAAGAAAGCCACGAACATCAATCTGAAAACAGACACAGTGATCCTTGTCCGGCGACAATCCTACCGACGAAAGCGTGGTAATAGTCATCGTTAGGACTTCTTCAGACAATGGGATTGCATCATCGGTTATTGTTTGCGAGTATCGAAAATTCGCTGGATTGCTAGACATTAGGAACTGATAGTAGGAAAAGTGGCTCAAGTGGCCGATGAAATGAACGCATAAGAAAGGAAGCCAGATTTTGAGGGACTTGCGAACAAATTCCAAACTCATGAAAGGTTGGAGCCGTGGAAATCGATCAGTTGGAGAGACACAGCCCTCTTGTGAATGAATGGCTTCACGAAGCAGGGGATGCAGAATGGCGGGAGATGCCAGAAAGCGCCACACCTTCCAGTTTCACCGATTAAAAACGAGCGGTTCGAGGCGAAGCGGAAGCAAGGCCTGTTTTCGAGTCCAGTAGGATCCACGGGTTAGCCGATAACAACTGGCTGGTGGGAAAGCAAGGTAAACATCAAGACTGCATTCAGAATTGTAGTTCTAGTATTGCAAGCTCAGATTCAGCCAGAGGCCACAACGCCGACCTAGATGGGGGCATCAATAGGAATGCAAGTACCAAGTGTTCGGATAGGAAACGTTCAAAATCAAAGCAAGATGAACATAAATCGTGGGTCGATAGGTATGGTCGTCTCATCCCTGGGCTCGAGATGATGGACCTATACTTGCGACAGACGGAAGATGGTGATCGATGGAATGTCGTTGAGGAGTGGATGGGTGGATAGGTGGATGGGTGGATGGGTGGATAGGTGGATGGGTGGATAGGTGGATGGGTGGATGGATTGAATTTGGTGTGGCGGCGAAGGAAAATTACTCGGTACCGGATAGAACTACTGCCGAGCGCGAAAGGACAGACGCCCGCAAGGAGTTTCGCAACCCACCGCCAATCCTCCCGTTATTACCTCAACCTCCTGGACTCTATTATTACTCCGATTAGACTCAGCATTCTTGTCAGTTCAATTGCACCTCGAGGTCACTGCACAAACCGTCCCATATACAATGTCAGGCGCAGACTCTCCTGAAATACAAGCCGCGTACAGCAAGGTCCGCGATGATAAGGACGAAACGAATTGGCTCCTGATCTCGTACGCTGCTCCGAAAGGGGACGCCTTGACGCTCACGGCCACCGGCACCGGTGGACTCGAAGATCTCAAATCGCACTTGGACGACTCCCAAGCGCAATATGGATACGTTCGAATTGAATACGCCAACGATACGGAAAGCACGCGGGTCAAGTTCGCATTGATCATCTGGATTGGAGAAAGCACTGGAGTAATGAGAAAAGCGAAAGTCAGTATCCAGAGCGGAGGTGTGAAGAAGGTTCTTCATCATCACTCGGTCCAGGTCGATGCTCACACGAAGAGTGACTTGGAGGAGAAAGATATCGTCATCAGGCTACGAAAGGCTGGTGGTGCTGACTACAACGGAGGGCGAGGCTGAGTCTTCTCGGACGATGGCCTGGAATAATCCAGGCCAATCCGATAATCAATGTGGAATTCCGAGTGCCTGGGATGCCAATGCCCCACTCCAAGGGGGCAGCTCGAAGCCGTCTCTGATGGCCCTCAATGGCATTGAATGGAAGATTTGAGCATTCTCAATTCGCCCTACCTCCCATTGGTAGAACTTGCAGTCTTGAATGTACTCAATCATTCCATCTGTTGCCATCGTTGTGCTGCTCTAATACGGTCAAGGCCGATTCAGATATACAATCCACTTCCAGCTCGACCTGCGCACGTCACCGCCACTCGTTATTCAAATGTTACACTAACACAACAGCCCGTTGAAAGCTCAATCCAGCTCAATTCTGCCATTGACTCACCTAGTTTCATATCAGGTGACTTTTGCACAGCCACAATTCAGGCGCATATGTCTCTCGCGAATCGCGACTTTCTATTGAGTAGTCCACCATCTCATGCCACTGTCAGCGTCTTTCCACATTCTCGCTTTCGCCTCTTTCCATCAGAATGTAAGTCTCATCAGCAGCTACTCATCATGGACACGAAACCAAAAGACCTAACATTCAATCTAGACAGCGCAGAACTAACGCTGCTCGCACCCAACCTACATCTACTCAGGGCGCATCCTTTTCTTCCCAAATACTATAGTCGAAGCATCTCTCGGCTGCGGCTCTGGCTTTGAAGACTTCACGACTCAGCAACTCGATCGCGACAACACAACTCTGCTGCTTGACCACTCGAACAGACCTTTAAACAGCCTCTTTCCCTTGCTCAACGGATACACACACCGAAACAGACGAAATGATCTCCTTGATTCTCCTCATCATCATAACCCTCTTCATACCTCCTATCGGCGTCTTCCTCGTGGCAGGCTGTGGCGCCGACCTTCTCATCAACATTTGCCTGACCATCCTTGGATACTTTCCAGGTCACATCCACGCCTTCTACGTCGAATACGTCTACTATAAGCGCAAGGAAGAGACAAGAGCGGGCATAATTGACACCAGACCAGCTCCAGGTGTCTTCAGCGATCGAGTAAATAATGGTGGAAGGCGTCGTGTAACAGTCGGTGACGGGGAGGGACATGTTGTACCGTCACAAAATCCGGTTCCACATCAGCAGTATCCAGGGCAAGCTCCACCGAGCTACGGCACTGTTCCAGTTTCTGGCGCCAAGTAAAAGACGAACTAGGAGCGTCTGACATGGTTTGCGGCTTGGACGAGGAGTATTGGCGATAACGGCATACCTGTGGAGCTTCTCTTGCCCTGGTGTGAGCTTGAATGAATTTGGGCTTGATGATTCTTGCATGAGTATTATGGAATTGAATGATATCTCAGGAGTAGTATTGAATTAATGTTAAAACTCTTCCCAACTGACCTGACGTGGTGGAGTTCAGGATCGGTAGCAATTACTCTTGGATATCTGGGCACTCGACCTGTCCAAGCACCATACGGAAGCCTTGGCGTGCAGTCTTCTGGATTTTCGCATTTGCAAATGGCCAAGATATTCCACGCTATAGCGTTGCCTTTGGAGAACGTTACTTTTCATCAACCGCGAGCCTACGAATCCAGCTATGCAATATCGGCTTCTTCTCTATTTCCTAATAAACACATTTCTGGCGTTGATGCGTCGATTTAGGATCATTATCAATGGTTGGGAGCAAGCACAAAGAGGGAATGGCTCTTCTTCCACAACAGAGGGTATAACGAGGATTCCTGGAGGATAAGCGAGGATTGTTACAGAGAAAAGGGCTGAAAAGGTTATGAAAGTTGCCAGGCTGAAACAAGTTGGCATGTCTGAGCAATGCAGCAGCAATTAGAATGTCAATGTAGAATTGTCTGATCGTGTCTTTCTCGCCACGGACGGCCCGGCTGCTGGGATTTCTACCACAGAGGCTCACTTACCCTTACACTGCAGCTCCTTCCAATCGGAGCCCCGTGGCGCAAAAGTAATGCGCCACGGTGAAATATCCTGAGGACGTAGCAGGCATCAGCGGAATCAGCATTATCTTGTCCTCGATGTACTGCAACTGAATCAGTTATGCCCTTCTCCTTCTCTTACTATATAGCTTCCACGTTGTTTCTCCAGGCGTTGGCGGGAGAGCCGCAGTGGCGTTGCCAAATCAATGTCCTCCATATAAGCAGTAGCTGGAGTTTGTTGGAGTAGAGGTCTTTCGAAAACTCGCCAAGATTTCAGCGCGACCGGTGTGATACTGTCGTTGAGAGGGCTGATTCGGATCTCTGGTTTGGTCAAGGGGCAAACCTTAGAATTGGCGACACGATCTGAGATTTCCGGGCTGAGGGCTGCGCCGTGGAGCTAGTACCCTTGCGCCTTCCTGGTTCAATTACTCTTGCCCTTGACTGGTGTGATCCGGTTGGACAGGATGAGGGCGACGAGATCTGCCTCCTAGAGCTCCTCGGGAATTTTTCGCGGTGCGTTGGATATGGAAATTCGATCGGGTGTCATGTCCACGGTATGTGCTCGAGACAGTCGCTCTGCTCTTTGTGCCAGCGGCAGATGATCATGATGTTAATGCACTAGGCAAAGCGAAGTGAAAGGGATTTTACTCGGTATGTTGGCGTTGAATCATGCCAGCGTCTCACACAAATTAGCACGATCAAGGCGCGAGAATTAAGCTTCACCAAGCTTTTGCCAAGCACAAGTCTCTTGGAAGAAATCTCCAGGTTGGGACGTCGACTCGTGCCTGACATCGGCAAAACACTGCAAAATTGCTTGTTTTCATACTCTCTCAAGGTAACACTCATATCTCTGACACGACGGAGCAATATTCGTCTCCCAGCCGCTCGTACACCCTGTTCACGGCCTTTGGCCCGAAACGTGGCCCTCCGACAGTGCCACGCAAAGCTAGTCGTCACCAGAACTTGCCATATAAACACTCAAATGACTGTGAGAGGGCACATGAGAAGGTAAGGAAATAGTTCAAGACTATCTCCTGCATCCATGGTCCTTGTCCAGCCCGGCTGCATCACGAAGGCTGGCCTGGCCAGCTGCGTCATCAAGGTGGCTGATACTAAGCGGCGCCGTCATGGACACCGTCCACGGTGGAACAGCCCATATCCGAGGAACTCAACACTGCGACAAATATTGAGAAGGAATGGGATGTTGGCTTGCCGGGAATGCCAGCAGCCAACTATGAGTAACGCTAGCATCCAATACCATGGATACTTTGACGTATGACTGCTGGGTTGTACGGCCTTCGTTTCATGCTACAGCCACAACTGACCATTCAGACAAATCGCGCGATTTCCGAGCCTGTAAAGACTACTGTACAGCCGCAGGATCGTGGTAAATTGGTATCCACAAGGCTGTGCTATTGGACAAAGAATCGGCCGCAACCTGCAATGCCCTCCACCTGCCTTGGAAGGGCTCCGAATCGTGCCCTGGCGTGGATTCAAGCAGTCTCGCTGAAGTGCTTATATATATACCTCTTCCTCCGTACCATCCATCCCTTCTTGCATCCAGTATCATCAAGTCAATCTTCAGCCGATCTCCGCACACAATATCTGATCAACACTTACAATCTTAGACTTGCTCATTTGCCTCGTATGTGTCAATCACCTTAGCTCAGTCTGTGTTGTCACTGACATGGATCGCAGCGAAATGCCTTCCACCACCTCCAGCATCTCCTCCATCGTCAAGCCAAAGCCAGTCGAGCATCCTTGCGCTGAATCTTGCGACTGCTGCGGGATCGGCGAGTCTTGCAGCTGCGTTGTCATGTAAACGCAGGAATACGAACAGAATTTCCATCGGAGCGGTGAGCCTCATTAGCGAGGGGGAGGATGGGGGACAAAGATACCATCATGAAATGATACTTCAAGCGCTGCAGCTTTAGCTCGAATTCCATTGCTTGACCATCTGCCTATCGTCTCGCCTCGTGATCTTCTAGCCACCTTCTAGCTTTGAACTCATCTTGTTCCCGCCAACCTCCAATGATGAATGGAGTTGATGACCCTGACTTTTCAATCGTATGGATTACCTACTCAAATACGGACCCGTTCCGCATACCAAGCTTTCTGAGGGCGGCACTCCCGACTTGGCAAGCCGATCATAATTTGGCTCAAAGTTTCCCTGGATCTCCTGGTGCTACTAAGTGCGCCGATATTCGAAACCCACCAGCTTGCGTTGTAGCAAGGAAATGATGTTTTCGAAGGGCGTTTATCGCGATACCTGATGTTTGGAGGCACCGACTCCGTTCGTTATAACAATTGAGGTGCAACTGAAACTACTGTGTTAAGTACTAGGCTCCATCTTTCTCCTTCCAAGTCTTCTTGCAATATTGGGCGACAGGGCTTTTGGCACTCACGGATCTTGAATCTGAGAAACACGCCGGGTAAGGGCAATTACCACTATTGGTATGCTTTGTAAGACATGGAATGTACGATTAGAGAGTTTCAATCTTGTTCCCCCAGCCAGACAGTTTCCTAGCAGTTCAATTCGGGACCAGTTTTCTTGGTAGAGCCGACTGGGTACCTTGTAAGACTTACCATCCTACGCGGTTGGAAGATGTTGGTATCTGATCGAGGGAGAGAGAAATTTTCGATCGGGAAAGCCCGCGTGGCGTAAGTTATTGAGCCTCCGTTGGATAAACTGCAGATGCTGACAACGCCAGTCAGGGGTAGAGCGTCTCACTCGTACTGCGGTGATGAGAAGGTCGATAGTTCGAATCTGTTCGTGGGCATGTCCTTTTTATATCCTCCAGGTATCTCGACTCTGGTGGAACTTGCTATAAAGAAATTACCACCGCTGTTTCTTTTTTGCGGAGTTTCAGTTTGAGGCGGTAGGGCTCCGGGCTATCTCAAGCCGCCCAGTTGCCCGAGCACCTTCCTCCGGCTCTCTTCGAATTCTTTTCCATCACACAATTCGTCAACTTCCGAACGTGAAGCCATCAATGAGTGCTGAATAATTATGCTACGGCAGCAGTGGAGCAAATCTATGGATAGACCCTCCGTCAACCCAAATGCGATGTAACTCGGCCTCTGGAACCGGCGCAGGCATGCCCACCACCATTCGACAACTTCCAGTTCTTTATCATCAGCCTCGCTCCCACCGCAGTCCAGTCCTCTTTCTATAATTTCCGTTGGATAAAATCATTCTGAGAGGCAGTCAGCTTTGAGCCGTTTTCGTCGTATTGGTCTGACAACCGTAGCCACGACTTGCTCATCACCGAGGAAGCGGCTCGCTGAGTCAATCATCCAGAGCTGGCTTATACGCATTTTGACGACAACACCAAGCGGACAAAGATGGAGAGACCGAATTACGCGTACCCAGAAAACCTGAAGGCTCGACTCCCTGTTTTCATACACAACGATGCCAAGGACGACTATCTTTCTAACGATCAAGTGGTCAAGAAGTTGCTTTACAAGAAACGAGATCGAGAGCTCTTTGCACATATCATTGGCCCCAGTCCGATCCCTCACAGAAGCCAAGTATCATTCATCTCTTTAGACATGAATGAAGGGAAGAGTGACGACAAGGCTCCTATTCAGATGTTAAAGCTCGTTGTCAGCTACCTTCCCACGCCAGGACATAATGCTGGGTTGGGATTTTAGAATGGAAATCCTCCATTGCCACGCTTGGCTTGGAGGCAATGAGAAACGAAGCGAGAGAAACCATCCGGCTTGATCACGGCGACGCAGCGGCCACCTCAGAACGGAAATCGGACGTTCATTGGCTTGACGGGATATTGCGATTTTGGTGTAATCAGAGATAAGGTACTCAGTAGGATCAGTAGGATTTGGAAGAAGGGTTGGGGTAACCGATTGCATTCTAAAACCAAGCAGACTCGACACCGGTTGTTACTGCAAGGCTCCCGTTGCACGATCGAAAACAGGCCGATCTTCCCAATCAAGACCGATATCTTAAACCTTCGCTGAGCAAACCTTCAAAGTTCCAGAAATGTAGCAATTGCGATGTCGTTGTCAAGAGTTCTATTGGCAGACGTCACTTTGGTTCTAAGTGCAGATAGAAGGCACCATGGAATAGACGTTCTTGCTGTGGCTCGTTCACCCTGCTCGCTTCAACAGCGAAAGATCCATGCCATTGATGTCAACAACCTTTCCCAAATCATTTTTGGCGGTACCGAAGACGAGTGTCACAGACCAAACTATGGCATCTCGACATCGCAATCGGCCGGGATCCATTCGCATGCTATCTTCAAGCTTTGTTTGTTTTTGTTTACATGCTGCCATCTTCAGCGATGATTTCGATTTACATAGTTGATTTCGCATGAACAACAACAAAAACAACAATCTCAGCTATGGAGCGACCAAGTCAGCTCGATGTCCACATTCGTGGTATCAGGCGTGGTATAAACAACCTCATTCGACAACTTGAGAGACTCAGACGAGGCGAACTAGAGCGGGATATCTTGCACCAGATTTATCACCAGCATGAGATTCTTGTGAGTCAAGGCGCGAACCGAGGGCACGATGGGTTAATAGAAATTCGACCAGCAGTTTCTGCAACGAGGTCAACGAGAAGGCGATGTCTCGCTCCAGAATCAGATTGACCACAATCATGGTACCATGGTGAGTTAGGCCCATGCTCATCAGTACGAGGGACTGACAGGCGCTGCGCGTACTGTTGGAGGAGGTTGTCCTGGCCCCCCTCACACGCCGTCCAGATGCGACATCTGGATTGACATCTTCACTCGTTGTTTCCAGCAGCGCCGAACCTCCCTCTTTCAACAGCCCGGGAGACTCAGTTCTCAACGGATCAAACGACTCAGTTCTAGGCACAGCAACGCTCGCTGCCTCTACCCCACTTCCAACTTTCTCGTCCTTCCTCACACTGACACCTGCCTCGCCACGAGCAAAGGCAGAGGAGTTTCCGGTCGAACCAAACGCCTGCTCGCTCTGTGGCCGCCGATGCTCCAATGGAAACATGTGGCGTCACAGGAAGACCTGTCTAGGGCGTTGCTTGGACTGCACTGAATCACACGCCGTATGCGACGACCGTGGGCGAGGGGCTCCCTCTCACGAATGCAAAAGCTGTCAGGACAAACCACTTCCGTGCCTGTACCTCGATAAGGGCGACGGGAAGTGGAAGCCCAAGATTGAGTTTGCGAACAACACTCGATTTGCTCGGCTTGCTCGACTCGCTCGGAAATGGGAGGAGATGCTCGAGAAGGGGAAGGATGAAGGAATGGACGGTGGTGTCTGATGGACGAGAGTGAGACCAGCCCTGCTGATCGACGGTTTTCTATGCAATTGCCAGCGCGATTAGCAGGTCTTCGAGGACTGATGGCTAGGAGGTATGGACGGTACCCTACGATGGAACGTCTTCTTTGCTTGATGGAAATCTGGATTCAAAACTTGGGTGCTGATTTGCTCACCTGCTCGATCTTGATCATGTGGACAGGAATTAGAAGCGATGGGCATTGAGTAGCAAAGACGATGAGACCGACACCTCGCTTTCAGATCCCGCCCACCATAGTCCTTATTACCTAAAAAAATGCATGGATCTGCCTATTGTTGAGAAGATGCCATTGGTTCCACGTAGCAGGCGCGCTCACTTCTTCTCATCAGGCTGTTCTTGCTTGAGCTCATTACTCACTCAGCAATCCATCAGTGCCTCTCGATGAGCTCCTGACTACAGCATCTCTGAGATCGGCAGCAATGTATGCTCTTCGACCGCAAGGTTTTTGCATCGTAACTCTGTCTAGAGATTAACCAAATGATTTCGCCCCACAAGTCTTCATCTCGTTGCTAGACGCATCTGATTCCCTGGAAAGTTACGCATCTCGAAAAGCTTTTTGTGTCTTGCAGGCGGGACACGCCCCAAACCCTCACTGGAACATCAATAAGCATCGTGTTGTTGCCATCTACTGACCTTATGGCGCGACCGACGGTGAGACGATATGCAGTGCAGTGCACATATCACGGAGTGTGTTCATCAACCCGCAGTACCTAGATGGTGTAATATCACAAGCCAACCGTGGGCCCCCCCCCCCCCCCCCCCCCCCCCCCCTAAAAAAGTCGAGCTCCGTGGATACCCGCCTTGCCCGCCTTTGTCTCCGGCGCTGTTCCCCCAACAGCACCTCTACCCACCGTCGATATTGCGACGCAAACCTGAAATGTACGCACCATACTCACGGCTGCCCCTAACAGCAAGACGTGCCTGATTGCTGATCGCTAACCGCAGGTATACGCGCCGACACCCAAGTCCGAGCGCCGGTGTGGATCCGCTCCAGCCCTCTCGTTTGCTTGGCCAGTCACAGACTCTCAGAGTTTTCTCACACGCGCCTTGTGGGCGCCCCGTCGATTGGTTGCCGGGGGCGAACTTGGGTGTCATAATATCCACCTGGCGTACGCAAATAGTATCCTCGTCAAACGTTGGTAGGGCGCGAGAGACGTTTCCCAGCTGTGCTGGCTCGAAATTTTCAGTATCGTGAGGGTAATGCTTTGCGGATTCGCAACGGTCCCTTGGGTAGGACGAAAACTGTGATGGCGACGTGTGTGGTTTCTCAGGAGTATATATAGGGAGGGGGGGGGGTGAGTATCGTGAAGCTCCAGTTCTCCATCAAAGCATTCAGACATCTCAGCCTTTGAACATCTTTCGGATCAATTTAAAACAAGAATCAAAAGCTCTTTATTCCTTCTTCGTAGCCACTCGAAATCATCTTCTCAGCACCAAACGACCTCGTCAGATCGACAATAACAACAACAGCAACAGTCAACATGTCCACCCTCATCTACACCGTCCCACGCTACTCTTCCGACTCGACCACCCGCAAAGAAGCCCACGCAACCCCAGCGTCTCCTCCACCAGCTCCCTCAAGAACAGCGTCAAATACGTCGCCCGCAAGCTCAAAGAGCACGAACGCCAAACCCAGATGCATGGGAAGCCTATTACGGAGTCCCCACCCAACCCGGCAGACAGGCACGTCCAAGCAGCTCCCGCAACGTCTCCGCCTCCAGCACCACCACCACCACCTCCTCCTCCCGGGCCTCCATCTCCTTCCCGCGCCCGGTCAAGGACGCCTGGTCCTCTGTCAAGCTAGCTGCCAAGGCTCACCACGAGGCTGTCAACGCCGCTTACACGTCTTACTACGGCGATAACAGGATCTGCGCTGCCCGTGCTGAGGAGAATAGGAAGTACTCTGCTGCCTACTAGATCTCTCCACCCATCCACAACCAGAAATACAACGCCGCCTGCTTTTTTTCTTCTTTCTTTTGTCTGATACTGGATTGTTGTTGATTATTACTTGTTTTTGTTATTATGCGATAAACGACGGAAGTCGGGGGGGTTCTTTTCGACAAAGCCTCTGGTGACCAGCTCAAGGGATGACAAGACAAGGTCAAGGAACCTGCGAGAGAATGGAACGGAAGCGATGATACCCAACAAAGCATGGAGAATGGCTTATAAAGTTTTTTGGTTTTGTTTTCAAAAGTGGATATTTGGGGAGTGAGTGGTGCGTTCGCATTACCTGGAAACAGAGATGGAGTGTGGAAAATCGAGAATCCTAGAGAGAGAGAGAGAGAGAGAGAGAGAGAGAGAGAGAAATTTAATACTTACTACATACTGCTGTTACAAACTATTACTATTCCTGTGCTCAGAGAGACTTTTGCTTCAAATCCTTGATCGGTTCAAGCGGCAGGGCTTTGACATGTCTACCCATGAAGCCAGTCATGTCCTCCGCCATACAGAGCGCATTGTATATTCTCTCCTCGGTGCCGTCCACAGCACCTTCATCAAACAGCGAGTTGATAGTGTTGTCGTTGATCGTCTCGGCCGGCAGGGCCGAAGGGACCCATGGATCGACGCTTCGATGCGCGGATCCCATAGTCTGCACGGGGAATATTGTTTCCAGTTGAGAAGGCAAGGAGAGTGTCGCCGGACGGGTTGTGGCCGACGCCACCCACGCTCGAGCGATACCGACGGTTGCGCGTTATGCCAGACGTTGGAGTTGGACGGGAGGGAGAGGTGCATCTGTCGCTATGATGACGATGATGCTGCCCTGTTTTTTGTCCTTGGCCTTCTGGATGCCTTCGATCGATTGGAGGGCCATCTTTTGACGGAGGGTGAGGTCATCCTCCGGTGTTCCCGCCGCTTCTTTGGCGGTTTGTCCCATGAGTAGGCAGGCGACCGATTGGTGCGCCGGAGATTCTGCATGGGTCTTGGAAATATGTGCCTCCAGGTAGAAGCACAACAAAGGTAGGAAGTTGGGGCCTCAAGTAGGCTCCGCTCGCTCTCAAAGGAGCGGCAAGATGGGTGTAGTTCAATGCTTTGAGAGCGGCTCCATTTGGAATAGAAAAATGGTGAGGGAAAGAGAAAGAACTGACCTGAAATCACTGATACGCCCATAGTCCGCTTGCACTAGAGCAGCAACAGTATGGTGAATCGGATTGCCTTTCGCATCCTCGCCTTTTTTCACAATACGACTGGAGCTTCCAGTTCCGCCCTTGTGGCCATGGCAAAGCATTCCAGTTCCTCCACCCGTGTTTCCCTCGGACACAGCAGCATCAGAAACGTTCTCGATGCCATGAACGATATGCTCCGGCTTGACGACCAGATTTCCAATATCGCTCGTGTACCCCCTTCGTCTTGTACTTGGGGATAAAGCATTCCTAAATTCCCTGATGATAAGCCGCACCCACGGCAAACAAACATGTAATGATGATTGGAGAATGCAGAGTGGAGCTGCTGTCGACGGCAGTGTCCAAACATATCTGGCCGATCGCTGAGATCCGTACCGTGTTGCTCGTCTGCCGTTTGAAGTATCTTGCTTGCATGGTCGGCATGCGGGGGACGGATTCAGACCCGAATTGGGATAGCATGGCCATCACATACCGGATCTGAAAAGAATGTTGGATGCTATTCGAGATTACACGGTTCACTGGCATCGATGACCTGGACTGGCTCAAACCACGACATTGCTTTGGGACGAGTTTGTTGTTTGTGGTCATCTGTTGACAGCTGTTCAAGCCCTGTTTTGGCCACCACTCCTCGCGCCTGTCTCGCGTCAACACTGCATGATGCACGAAAAGCAATCATTTGGTTTTTCTGCAAGCCCGAATCTCCAGGAGTATGTAAATGAAGATGGCAATCCTGTGGAAAAGATCTTGCTGTTGTTCCATGCAGGAGAACGGATCTCAAGTAAGACAAGAAACGGGGTCCGGGGATTCAAAGGCCCAACCCGGTTCGATTCCGAATACCGCCGAAGAAGAAACGATGGACAGTGGAGGGCATTAGTAACCATACCCCTGAGTGACGTAAATAGTTTGCTTAAGATCAGTATAGATGGACGTGATAGACTACAACAGCCTTCGTTGCACCTCGAATTGTTGATCAGTCCCGTAGTTGAATAGACCATCATGTCAGACAACCCAGTTGGAAAGATCTCGTCGGCAGGTAATCCTGCTTTTGTTGAGACTGTCCTCCGGCGATGATGAATAACGACTGTCCTAGGTTTGGATTTCACCTCAACAATTCACAATGATACATATCCATCCATCGATCCGACGAAAGCCGACCTTCAGGGGAAAGCAGTTTTGATCACCGGCGCTTCAAAAGGGGTCGGTCGAGCGACGGCTCTCAGCTTCGCAAAAGCAGGAGCATCGACAATCATCATTGCAGCACGATCCTCCCTCGAGTCTCTCGTCCAGGAAATCAAATCGGCAGCAAAGCACGCCAACAGAGCCGAACCGAAAATCATCACACTCAAACTCGACGTCACGGACGAGTCCAGCGTCTCCGCCGCAGCAACCACCATCTCCCAAGAACTGAAGAGCCTAGACATCCTCATCAACAATGCCGGCTACCTCGAAAGCCCCTGGCTCCCTATCGCCGAATCCAACCCCACAGACTGGTGGACCTCAATGACGACGAATATCAAAGGCTCCTACCTGGTCTCTCGCGCCCTTTTGCCCCTCGTGCTTGCTTCCCCGACAAAAACAATTCTCAACATCTCCTCCGTGGGCGCGCACAGGATCGCCCCGGGAGCATCCGCCTACCAGACTTCCAAACTCGCCATCTGCCGCTTGACCGAGTTTCTGGTTTGTGAGTACGGGAAGCAGGGATTGATCGCCTTGGCGGTGCATCCTGGGGGCGTCAAGACGGAGCTGGCACACGGCATGCCGGAATGGATGCACGGAGTTCTCATTGATGAGCCTGGATTGTCTGCCGATTCGATGGTTTGGTTCGCTGGGGAGAGGAGAGAATGGCTTTCAGGACGCTATGTGAGTTGTACTTGGGATGTCGTTGAGCTGGAGGGCAAGAAGGAAAGAATTTTGGAGGGGGACTTGTTGAAAGTCAGAATGGCTGTGGAGTTTTAAAGACGAGGACGGAACGATAAAAAGATGTGTAAATTTTGAAGCGGTTTTATGGCTGACACCTGGAACTTGGAACACATTATTCGCCGCTGTTGATCTCTGCCACGACAACCATTTCGTGCGCAGTGCAAGCAAAGATCCTATTCTAGGTGTAAGAACAACAATGAAATGGCCATGCACGACGGCCCGAAATCACGAACAATTGCTCGGTGAATGTAGGCGACTTCGAGAACGCTCTCAAGTACTTGTACATGTGAAAGACTCACCGACCAGCTCAACTGATCCCATAAGCCTCGAGACATCCGATGAGACCATTCGATCGAGCTTCCAGGAGCTGGATTTCCGCTTTCACGTTCAGCATGAGCATGACCTGTAACTCCCTGCGCCACTCCGCTTTAGCGCCCGACTCAGCGAAGTGCTCTCTCTCCAGCATCGACTTCGCTTTCCGACGGTCACGAGGAGAGAGTCTTAGCAGGCCCTGTGTCTGATGAAGATCGTTCTCTTGGCCAATGTGAAAGCTCTTGACACCGATCCATTGCATTGAGGGTAGCGCAAGCTCTGCGCTTTGATGAGCAAGTGCTTTGGAGCCGTGTTTGTACGTAGACAATATATCCAGACCGTCAGGGTCAAAATCCATGAGTCCATACAGTGGACACTGCTGCATGTGGTTGCGAGGGGAGGGCGTCACTAGCGAATGAAGGAGGGATCTGGTGGCAATGTCTGGGTAACCTTTGGCCTGTCCTTGTGAGCCCAACATTCTGGCTGTGCCACATCGGAGAGTGAGCCTTACTGTGATGAGGATCCCATGGGTAGTAAGTGAATCCCAGAGTTTCGAAGATACGAGTGAGCGGAATGTCGCCTGTGTCTAGTTCAATGACTGCCGCTACAGAACGCACGTACGCCTGCCATACCTCCTTCTCGACCACCAGAACCCACTTCACTTTGTTGACATTGACTGTCTCGTCATCTGATAACGAGGAGACGAGCGTACCCTGATGACTTGTCAGCAGAGAGCTGCCGTAGATTCGTTCACTCACCTCTCTCTCGGACCAGCCTTCCACCCTCGTTCCGTCTCGCCGAGTGACAACGAAAGCACCGGCCACGAGACCTTTTGCAGTCGCAGTCCGGGAACGTTTAGCAGGATAGCCTCAACAACCGTTGAGATTTGGACACATACCACATTTAGGAGAGCTCTGGGAACACCAAAGGTATACGCCAAGTCATCGACATAGCGATCAACGACAGCTTGTTTGGAAAAGAGCGCGGGATCTCTGTAGTAGATGTCTCTTGTAACCGTGAGTTGGAAGTCTCAGAAAAAAGCAAGACGGCTTTATCTTTAGTCGATACCTCTTTGTGATGACCACTTCATTGACGAGGGCGTCATGAATGAGCTCGAGAATCCGGATCACAACAGCTGCAGAGAGTCAGGTCAGGAAAGAAAAGCGTGGGAACAGCGAGCTGACTGTATCTCCAGGCTTCCTTCTCGTGTTTGCCAGGAAACTGAAAGATGCGCGTCTTTGAAGCATCCGAGTTCTTTGCGCCGTCCGTCACTGGATTTGACCATTGTGGACGAGTTCTGGTCTTGATTGTCACGGAGAGATGCTGATCATGCGAGCTGATGGCGTCCAGCTGCTGTTCGAAAATGGCCTCAACTTGGTCGATGATCCAGGCTCTGGTCGCACATCAGCTCTTTGAATATCGAGAGACAAATGTCGTGAGGAGCGACAATAGGAAGCACGATGAGACAAACCTGTCTCGCAGTCCTCTCGAAGGATCCATCATGGCTCAAAACAATTTCGAGCTTCAAGTGAAGACGAGATGGCTGCTCTTATTGATGGTCTTCGATGCGATGGCTGTATCACGAGACGACCACTCGAGACTGCTTGTTAGGCATGCGATTCATTATAACAGCCTGAAGCGTTGGATTATGTTGGTGTGGAGAAGGCCGTCTTACAAAGTATAGTGTTCCCAGCAGGCTCGCTTAGTTTGTTTCTCCGCGCTAGCCTGTTCAAGCCGATACTATATTCTGATTTCGACGCCAAACGCGCTCAATCGCGTCGACACTTCCACCAACAATCGCGTCAAGCTTTCGATCACCACCACCACCACCACCACCCTGTCAACGCCTGATAGCCTCCATTACCCTCCGAATACCACACCTGCCTACGGTTTCGCTCATAATGGCAGACACCGCTTCGGCTGTCTCGTCGCCGAAGCGTCCATTTCCCCAAGACGATTTCGCCGACGATAAAATGTCCAATACTCCGACTAAAACAACTTCCACAACTGCAAGCTCTCCACTTCCCAGCCCAGTCAAGCAAGATATCTCTGGATTACCGCCTACAGCCATGGCAGCTCAATCAACGCCGCCGACCTCCAATCCCTCACCGTCCAACATGACCACTACCGACACTCAGAAGACTGCCCCACCAGCAAAGCGTCGGAAGCTCAATCCTCTAGAAAAGGCTCAAGAGCAAGCCGAGAAGGCTGCGAAGAAGGCTGCCAAAGAGAAGGAGAGAGCCGAGGCAGCTGCCAAGAAGGAGGAAGAGAGAAAGAAGAAGGCTCAAGAGCAAGAACAGAAACGAGAGGCCAAAGAGATCGAGACCAAGTTCAAAGAAGAGGAAAAGAAGAAGAAGGCTGCGGAAGCCGAAGCAAAGAAGAAGGCCCGTGAAGAAGCAAAGCTCAAGAAAGAGCGAGTGAGTATCATACTACCCAGCTTGAACTGTCCCCTTTACTGAGAGTTTTAAGGCTCAACCTCGTCTTACCAATTTCTTCGTTCACCCCAAGCCGTCAACGCCAGCCGCTCCCTTGAGCGATTCTAAACTTGTAAAAGCATCTGCTAGCTCATCACCTCCGGTATTCATTCCGAAGGACGAGGCGAGGCGGGTGTCTTTGTCGTTGGAACCGGGGGAGCCAGTAGAACCCTCGTTCGCTGATATACCGAAGTTGAACTTAAGGTCTAATTCGAGCGAACAGATGAAGAAAATGCGATTCTTGCCATTCAATGTGCCCAAGCAATCAACAATGGCGCCTCACAACCGTTTCTTACCACTAGAGGAGGAATTAGCTCGCGTTAATGAGCGCCTTGACAGCTACCTCAAGGCAGAATCGGATCAAGCAACCACAGATCCTGAGCCCATTGGCCAGGGCCCCCGATTTAAGGACATGCTGGCTCGTTGCAAGGTGGAGCGAGGATATGTACCTCTTCCGGTCCAAGACATACTAGATCGTCTCTACGGATCATCTCACCATCCCCTCGACTTGGAGGCAAGCTCAGATGACCGACCTGAGGCTCTGTTGCAACAATGCACAATGAAGTACATCCACTTTGGCCAGGACGTACGTCCCCCTTATTGCGGGACTTGGACCAAACCTCAATCTCTCAAACTTGCTCGACAGCTTGCTAGAAATCCATTCCAGCAGCTGTTGCCACAACTGGACTACGACTATGATTCAGAGGCCGAATGGGAAGAACCAGAGGAAGGAGATGACGTCGAGAGCGATGGAGAGGAAGATGAAGAGGAGGGTGACGAGGATATGGAAGGTTTCTTGGATGACGAGAATCCGCCCGACTACCTGCAAGGACGCAAGGGACAACTGAGCAATGACTTAGTGCCAGTATGTTCAGGCCTGCAATGGGAGGATGCGTCTGGAATCTTGCATGCCGCAGACGGTGGCCAGGCTGCGGAATTCTCGAGCATGAAGATGGGAGCGCTATTGGGTGTGTATCCCAACCTGAGAGCCAGCATTTAAACAGGACTCTAACTTTGCTGCAGATCCACGACCACCGACGATCGACCCCTTTACGCGTGCTTACTGGGAAGAAGAAGACTCGTTTGTCGCTCCTCCAACCTCGAAAGAGCCAGGCTTGCTACCCGGCATGGGGCTCATGAATCCACCGCGTGCTCCACTCCAGGATCGGCCCCTTGGGTTCAACGCTCAGTTGACAGTCAATGGCAAAATACCCAAAGCGACTAGACCAATGAAAGCGGGCTGCGTCGTTTCAGCTGAACTGCTCCCTGCTTTCAAACAGGAAATTGCTGGCAGCACCATGACCAAGCTTGCTATGTTGGAACATTTGAAGGCCAAGTACGTGACGTATTTACATTCAAGCCAACTCAATTGCTGACATGCGAACAGATTTCCGAAGTACAAGAAGGACGACCTCAGTGCGACACTGGCTGCTCTTGCACAGCGTACTGGGGCGAAGGCTAGCGACAAACGCTGGACCTTGTTGGAAAACAGTGAGAAGTGAAGATGGCCGAATCTTGGTCTGTCGTAGGAGCAACAACACTACCAACACATCCCCATCAGCTTTTGGTACACGTTACGAAGGACGACTATTGTCCAGAGTCATCTGTGCTGCTTTTCCGATTTGATGCCGTGATATGATAGTGGAGCGTGGACGAATGTACATGATTGTATTATATGGGACGGATCAAAGAAAACATCACTTCAGGACGTTGGCATAACAGCACTATCATGTGGGGATCATGTCATGTCCTACATCATGCAGGAAGCAGTGGCATGTTGAGAGGGAAGCATTCAGTGGAGATGGACGTCGATACCAGAACATCAACAGTGAGCAATCAACTTTGCATGTCCTACTTCAATCTACTCGTTTTGTCGCGTAATGTATTTTTCCTTCTTGCTGTGCCCGAACTTCTTACTCCTGGGTATCTGCTAGCCCAGTAGACGGAGCGTTATGCTATATCTCTGCATCCCATTGATCGAGTCTAGGGCGCTGGCTGGAATACTCTTGGAAGGGCTCCGATGTTCGTAAGAATTGTTAACTTTGTATTTCCATCGCTAATTGCCAGCCGCTATTCGGGAATGAGACTACCAGAAAGTTGACAGCCCGGCTTTTGATTGATAGAGCTTTATCAATCAAGGATTGCTTGCTTGCTGGCATCGCGAAGTAAAGTATCCCGAAGTTCGCGACAGCCTAATCGCTGTGGCTGACACCCACTTTCTTTTGTCCTGATTCGTGCAGATTGAGTGCTAATTATACACATTATCTCCACTTGTCGTTCGTGCGTCCCGAAAGCGGGTCAATTAGCCTCGAACAGCGGCGCCTGGAGACGTTCATGGAAGTGCCAGACCTCTTCCCCTCGACATTTCACTGGCTCAGTGTGAATAGCCGCCTCCTGCAGTACTCTCCTGGCGTGTCCTCATCCCGGATATTCTTCTATCAATAACGCTGCCGGTGGGCAGACCATGTTTGACCCATTCTGTGGCCACCCCGCAATGCGTACTTCCGTACGACAGATGATGGGCACACAGGCTCTCAGGCGTGAGCTCGAAGGGCGAGATATAAGCACCGCCATTTCCAGAGCTGAGGTAGGGATCGGACCCAAGCCTTCATCGTAAGCTGACGTCGAAACACCTCCCATCTTCGCATCATCTTTTCTTCCATCTCACTCCCAGGAATCCACTTTCTCTCCTTTGTTACTTCTATGCTAATTCCACACTCTCATCTGGCTACTTTTCTGCCACTCATCGTATAGCAGGATTGAATCAGTCGCCGAACACCGCCCAGTCTAACTTAACTTGGTGCTGAGCGCACCGATAGGATGGCGAGGTTATTCGCGACGGTGTTGGTCGTGTCTTTGGTGGAGTCAATACTAGCGGCGAATTGCTCGATCAAGCCGGTATATGTCGACATACACAAAAGAGCCGTCAATGGCACAAGCGCATTTCCCTATGGGAGCTTTGTTGGGGTGGGAAATCCCTTTCAGAATCAGAGCATCTGGCCATCATTACGGCGGAATGAGACTAGTTTCGCCTCCTCAGAATTCTGCTCAAACAGTAATTTGACGAACTGTCTCGGGTCGACGGGTGGCAATGTAAAGTACAACCTATCTACCTCGTGTGTACAAGACCTCCCAGTTACCATCGTGGTTCCTGGCTGATTTGCGCATAGATTCAAAGAAGACGCCAAATACTCGTCTAGAGATTCACCTAATATCGCGAGCCAGAGCGTCAAGGGGACCGACGATGTTCATCTCTATACACATTGGTTCCTCACGGACCCAGCCTTTCAAACCCTCGCGCATGATGTCCCGGTCGAATTCGCCAATGCTGGAGATGCAGATCCTGGCATAGTTGGGATTGGTTCATCATCTACAATTCTGGAGCGTCTCTCGCAGCTTAATTTGATCGCTGCAAAGACATACTCCCTCTACATCGGTGCTGGCATGGAACGAGCAGGAGGTGTCATAAATGGCAGCAATACCTTTGGAGGCTATGATGCCGGCCGGTTCAAGGAGCCTGTCTACACTTACACCATGGATCTTGCGAGCCCAGACTACTTGCCCATCAATGTGACCGATATCACCATCGATGGTCCCGGTAATTCTGACATGCATAACAAGTCTATCATGGATGACGGGAAGTCTTTTGAAGCAAGGATAACTACAGATCAATATCCCATGCTGTTTCCCTCGAGCGTCACCAGAAACTTTGCGAAAATCCTCTCTGCAAAATCATCAAACTACGCGGACAAGTCTCTTCGCCTGGACAATCCATTCAACGGCACCATGACAATTCACATTGGCGAATTCAAGATCACCTTGCCACCTTCGATCGTCTCGAATATTACGAACATCACACCGGTCCAAGCAAACGACGATGACGACTATGATGGACCATTCTATCTTTCCACCGCTTTCCTTACACAAGTCTACCTCATGCTCGACTTCGAATCGTCAAAATTTCACCTCGCAGAGGCCGTCCAAAAGAACAACTATGTCATCCCCACATCCTTCTGTCCAGGCACCATTCCCGTTCCACACAGATACAATAGCGGTTCTGTGTTTCTAAAACAGGGTCTTATTGGCGCCGTGGTAGGAGGCGTCATTGGAGGTTCGGCAATACTTACAGCGCTTACGATGTGGTTTATGGTCTGGAGGAGAAATAAGTACGCCAAAGACCAGGAAAAGAGATGGGCTGCAGAGGAGGCGGCGGCAAGTAGTGGGTTCGATGATAAGAAGGACATCGAGATGGAGACATTGACGCCGAGAAGTAAGAAGGGATTTTGGGGCGTCAGGCAAGCGACGCCGCAGAAAGTTTACAAGTTACCGCATGACGATCATGAGGAGGAGGAGGATGGGTGGGAGAATGCTGATACGCATTATGGGGGTAGGGGAATCCATCGTGGGGATGACATGTAGAGGCGGTATCTCATGAGCTATGATGGGTATGATGGAATGAATCTCAATTAACCTTTTCAGCAGAGACTATCAAACCTTCGGCGATCCTGTGTAAAGAGGGCTGTCGCTTTAGTCCAAAAGATAACGAGGTTTTCTTGGGTGCGCGTAACAGCCATCTCATCATCTTCGTCATCACCGTCACCGTCATCATCGCTATGACCATGTCAGATCCCTCGTGTTTAGGCTTTGCTCAGGGAACCAGCGATGAAGTGTGCATCCTCTAGCTAGCTAGTCACGGCAAAGCCTTTGCGCTTGGCTGATTCCCGAGCCCAAGATAAGCTGCTAACAGAAACCTTGCGCGCGTCCACAAGCAAGTGTTTTGCGAGGTATTCTCCGTTCTCTCCATTGATGGGTACTGCTAGAGCTAGCGCGAGTTCTGCCTAGGCAGGAGCAGAAAATGAGACAACTTACTTACTACTCCTATCACGCGTATTCCAACACATCAAGGAGTTAGGAAATATGAGCCCGTTCGCGGCAGAGTCCTATTTTCGAGACCGGGAATTTTCCATTGCCATTGAACTCAAAATGGGGGCCTTGGTAGATAAAAGTGGAAGGAAAACATCCTTAGGGTGCAAAAAATTCCCAGCTCTTCTTATAGATGGATTGATCTCAGCCACAGGCTTGAGATCTATAGAATGGAAAGTACCGTACTCGCGGTAAGCGTCACCCATGAATGGGAGTGACCATCGGCATTCAAGTCTGGCTGGGGAGCAGGATCGCGATGTCTCAGGCCCCATTCCAAAAGCTGTCGTTCGGTACATGTGGCGACGATGGTCAATCGACCTCCCTGTATGATGATATCTTCCCCGCTAGCCGTGCAGAGTTGACAAGTCGAGTCTCGGGTTTGCCCGCCGACTGCTTAGTTGTACTGTCTTGACCCTTGGCCGAGTGTTCGCACACGTGTGCAGCACGCATTGCTTCAAGTTTCTGGGCCCTAGTGGAGATCAAGAGACACGCATCCAGCTACACAACTCCATCGTTGCGGGACGTCAAGCTCACTTCAACACGGTGCATGGGGAGAAAAGGAGATGGCGATGAGAGATGGTAAGTGGTTGACGATGGAGAGACGTGCCATGTGCCACAGCTTGGGCTCAGGCTGGTGTCAGGCACGGATTCAGGTTTACACGGGATTCGAACCAAGACCATGCAGGTGGCAGCTGGAACTCATCGCAGTCACGTGAAATGGATTACAGCATTTCTGGAAATATGGATACTACTGGATTACTGGTCAGACACTTCCTTGGCCTCGACCTGGCCTCGACCAACGGGGAAGCCCCATTTTCCCAGTCCCAAGCACCCGCGCCAACATCCCTCGCCGCGTCTCTTATCCACTCACTCTGATTGGCCCTCAACAAGACACAGAAAAGCAGGGAAGCTCAGTACGCAATCTCCGTCCGACCAGGCAGATAACAACACCATCGCAGAGGGAGCCTCCTCACGTCCGCAATTGTAACATCCTCATTTCCGGCCCGCAAGCTCCAAGACACCAGGACGAAAGCTGTGCGAGGGGTCCTCCCCGCATTGTTGGCGACGGATGGAATTCCTACGTCAGGGGCTGCAAGTGCCCATGAGCCGCTTCGACAGGGCTGAAGATGCTATAACCTCCTCCACCTCTGCAATTGCTTCGCATTGCAGCAGTTGTGATAATGTCATGATGTTTGTTCGGCACGGGTTGCAAAAGATAGCCGCCTTTGTTGGCCTTCTGTGTGTCTTCTCATGCGCCCAGGACAATTGCACCACGAGCATTACCGGTGCAGCTTTTCCTGCGAGTGGAACGGGGGTACAATTGCAGCAGTACTCGTATTGCGGAGGCGTTCTGGATGTTGTGGCGTATATCGAGGTGAGTTTGTGAGAAGATGCTGGACGCCGAGACCCTCTTGCACTCCTCTGAGATTATCCTCTGGCTCTACATTGGGGCATTTTCTTCACTTCTCGCATATGCCAAAGATATGAGTTTCTCTGATCATCGTTCATCAGGATGTGAACTTCGACAAGTCCGTAGCTCTCTATTACACAGACAGGTCGAACAAATCATCGCCTCTCACCGTCATTGCTTTGGACTACGTCTCGGCAGTCTCTGGCAACGACCAATGGCAATATTGGAGCGCAAAGGCCCCGGTCTACATTGGCGGTATCACAGAGCTCCTCAACATCACCTACAATGCTGTCAACATCAACAAAGTCTATTCTCAGGTACTGCACATACCGGTGATTGCAACAGGAGAACCAGCACCTGCCCCTCTCGCTGCGCCAGTTCCATATGCAACACCTGATGGGCTCGCTAATGATATCACTTCGTGGCTCGCAGTCGGCGCAGCCTCTCAAATTGCAACATGCAAGGCGAGAATGTTCGACAACATCAACAGCGCAGGCGCTGCAAATGGAACGGTCGTGGCTTCGACCTCTACAGCCAACCCTGATTACCACTACAACTGGGTGAGAGATGCTGCGTTGACGATGGATGTGGTCGTCGATCTTTACAACGCTTCCACACTGCCATCGGCGAGGTCGTATTATGAAGAGATTTTGTTCCAATACTCGCAGGCGCGGGCAGGTCAACAGCAAGTTGGCGGGTTGGGTGAGCCGAAATTCTGGTTGAACAACACGTTGTTCACAGGGCCATGGGGACGGCCACAGGTAGGAGGGCTCTTTCTAATCAAACAGTTTTTTGATGCTCACATTCTTCTTGCAGAATGACGGACCGGCCGAAGCAGCGGCAACTTTGATCGACTTTGCCGAAGCTTACCTGGCAAAAAACGGCTCGATTGATAAGGTTAGAAAGGAGATCTACGACTCAACAACGTATCCAAGATTTGCTCCCGTGAAGAGAGATCTGCTCTATGTTGCCACAAACTGGTCACTCGAATCCTTCGATCTCTGGGAAGAAGAATCGTCCTACCATTTCTTCAACAGCCTCGTCTCTCACAGAGCTTTGACCGTCGGCTCAGCATTCGCTGCAAAGCTCAACGATTCTGACACAGCCTCTACACTCTCTGTCGCAGCTGACGCAGTTGTTGCGGGAATGAGCAGATTCTGGGACCCCAATCGAGAATTGATCTTGTACGAGTACGGCCCTGTGTTGAAGAACAAGACGAGTTTCAAGGACATTGCCGTTGTCCTTGGTGTCCTCCATGGGTATGCAGACGACAACATCTTCTCTCATACCAATGATCAGGTTCTCGTTACCGCCTATCAGGTTGCGACGAGTTTTCTGAGTGTGTATCCGATTGCCAAAGTGACACTGGATTCTGCCGGTGGGGTCTTGGGAATTCCTGTCGGGTGAGTCTAGTCGGTCCATTTCACAGTTGCTCTTAGCCTCAGGAGAATCCACGGCGAAGCCTTCGTTCCGGGTTTTGCATACCTGGGATCAATATCGTTGAATTTCTGGCAATCTCAGATCGGAAATCGCCCGGAATTTTATCGATATCGATCCGAAACTGCACGTGAACTCTCAGAAGTGGTTCCTCGTCGAGGGGCATTGACCTTGGCGCATCTGCTACACCTCTGTCGCCACGCTGCTGCTAACCTTACATAGACGCTACCCAGAAGACGTTTACAACGGCACCGGCACAGCACCGGATGGCGGCAATCCCTGGTTCCTAGCCACAGCAACAATGGCCGAACTCCTCTACAAAGCCGTTATCGATTTCCATAGCGCAGACCAGATTGTCGTCACCAACACTTCGCTTCCCTTTTGGACATACTTTGCTCCCAACGCGGCCCTCGCAGCCGGCCACACCTATCCAAGCAACGGCTCTCCGTACCAGGCCGCTACTGGAGCGCTTGAAGGGTGGGCCGACGCATTCATGCGCCGCGTCAAGTTCCATACGCCCGCTGATGGACGCCTGGCTGAGGAGTACGATCGATCGATTGGGTATGCTCGTGGTGCCGAGGACTTGACGTGGAGTTATGCTTCTGTCATTACGGCGTCGATGGCTAGGGCGAGGTTGATGAATGATACCGGCTATGCCAGAGGTTTGGCAGATCTTGGGTTTACTGCGTAGCGCGGATGGAGAATTTGAAATAAAGATACCATACATATTAGACTTGGGTAAGATTGGGATTGGAGTTGGGGATCACTTACCACCCTAGAATGTGAATTCGTGTCCTTTGTTTTGATAGCTAGAAACAGATCATCATTCGGTGATAGAAGCGTAGAGATATTCCAACGATCGTGTCATTACATGACAAGTCTCCCAATGCGCCAGTGAGACTGAGAGTGTCGGAAGGTGTCACATAATCACCGATTCCTCTTCCAGCAGACGGATCTACATGATATCCCGAATTTCGAACCTGCTGTTGCCCTCAAATCTATCTGGTGATGGATCACCAAAAACGGTCTCAACTCTTGGGTTCGTCCACGGTGCCTTGGGTCGCCGTTCTCTCCTGAAAAGGAAATCTGATTTACGAAGACCGAATGCCGCGCAGATGGGAAAAGTGCTGTACAACTCCGATTCTCTGTTTCACCTCGTGTACACTGACAATCTCACCCACTCCCCGTCTTCTTCAACTTGATCCGGTGATTGAGCGGTTCAGTCCACGTTCGCGGCTGGAATGGTGGCAGGGTGTTACGGAAGTAGCTTCTCGCATCTGAAAAGGCTAGCTCTTCATGTGTACTTCTTTGACCACGATTCATGCTGGCGTCTGCTGATTCGGAGTTCTCCGAGACGGGGGAAATCGGATCCGTGACGGGTAGATCGGGCCTTAGGATGCGTTTGGGGTCATTGGAGTTGGTGAGGCGGCAGACTTGAGGAAAGTGGTGTGGTGTCCCAAAGCTCAATACGCTGGGAATTTGCCAAAGGTAGTCCCGAAACCCGAAACCCGAAACCCAAAACGGGGAAGTAGAATCACTTCAGCAAGATGGAAACTTCCTCCAAACTCGTCCGAGATCGGCGACACGTAGTTTCGCGCAAAACCGTGATCTTGTTGACGTCGATGACTTCACCTCCACCTTTGTATGTGTTCACGAGCTTCTCACCGACGACAACTTTTATCTCAAGAGTATCTTCAGTCTTATCCTCGGTATTCTCAAAGACAATAAGCTTGTTCAACTTCTCTCCCTGAGCACTATCAATGCATCCACCTGAATCATAGCTACAACGAGAGCGTAAAGGTCTGCCGCAAATGAGCCCATCAACCTTGTCTTATACCCGCCTCAAGCTATGGAGGCACTGGCAGCCATGGCAACATTGCTTGTGGCTGATGAAATGCTTCAGGAAACAGAAGTATGCCTTCTCGATCTCATAATCCTTAATCCCTTCGCACAAGGCGCTTTCAAGAGAAAGTCTAGGCATCGAGTCTGGATGGGTGCATGACCACCAGCTACCAGACTTATAGGATCGCTGTCTCACTTTCTGGATCATCGTTCCGATGCGTAACAGGATCACCAGGACCGTTATTGTGGAATTAGATTGACACCCTCTGACCGAAAACAAATTGCCCACCACGAACACCACGCAGAAGTGGGAACCTCAACCTTCTACAACGGAAATTAGAAACAGAAGTTCTGACTTGCGACCTTGATATGTCCAAATTCTTTTATTCATCGCAATTCGTGCCGGTGCGCCTTCGCCCTACCGCCAATTTCACTTATCTGATAAGCTAATCGACCTTCCCGGGCTTATTGCCAGCTCACCTTGCACTCCAACAACCAAATTTGACTCTCGCTAGATCAACTCTCGACATTCAAGATCCAACGTCTAACATGGGAGAATTCAGCGTGGATATACCAGTTCTGGCGGTGGAGGAATTGACTATCGATCAAGTTCACACCGCCTACAGAGACGGGACATACACAGCGCGAGATCTGACGGAAGCGTACTTTGCGCGCATCGATGCCCTCGACCAAGCCGGGCCAAAACTTAATGCCATCACGGCTCTTTCAAAGACTGCAATCCTTGAGGCTGCTGCGCTCGATCACTACTTTGCATCAAACTCCAAATTCATCGGTCCGCTCCACGGAATCCCAGTTATCGTCAAGGACCAGTGCGATACGAAGGGGCTAGAAACCACTTATGGAAATCTTAGATGCAAACACATTCCCATAGAAGACGCGACTTTGGTGAAGAAGCTCAAGGATGCCGGTGCCATCGTCTTGGCTAAAAGCACCATGCCAGGTGAGATGAAGACACTGCACGTGTCATCAGCAGAAGCTGACCGCTCCAGATTTTGCTGCTTCCTACAATTCATGTTCGTCTGTCAGTGGGGAGACGCTCAATCCATACGACACAATGAGAGAAACCGGCGGGTCAAGCGCGGGAACGGGAGCCGCTATCGCTGCCAACTATGGTCTCATCGGTGTTGGAGAAGACACAGGCGGATCAATTCGGGTCCCAGCTTCTTTCTGCAATTTGGTTGGCCTTCGCCCAACAGTTGGTATGGTTTCGAGAGCAGGGTTGAGTCCTCTGGTGAAAACGCAAGACACTGCGGGGCCCATGACGCGAACTGTGAGAGATGCTGCCATCATGCTAGATGCGCTTGTTGGCTTTGACGAAAAAGATCTCTACACCACCGCAGTCTCCATTGCTGGTCCACCAAAGGGAGGCAGTTATGCTTCGAACCTGACCGGGAAGACGCTAGCTGGTGCACGGATTGGCGTTCTCAAATCTGTATTTGGCGATGAGAATGACCCTGAATGTAGCGCTGTGAACAAGACGATCCGAGCAGCCTTTGCAAAATTCACCACGGGAACCACGTTGGTTGACATTGACGACATACCAAATCTCAAGCACTATCTCGGATTCACATCAATCTACAAATCTCGCTCCCACTTCGACATCGACAACTTCCTCAAAGCTCACCCGCACCTCGATCTCACCTTGGACGAGCTCTACGAATCGAAATCGTTCCACCAGTCTCTGTCTCTGTGGCAAGATATTGCCAGTGCGAAGTCGAACACACATCCATACGAGGACCCCGACTATGCCGGCCGTCTTGATCAGCGCGAAGAGTTCCAACGCGTCGTCATTGGGATCATGGCCAAGCACAATCTCGATGCTTTGGCTTACCCAAGTGTGAGAATACCACCGCCCACGGTCGAGGATGTGGTGGGACCGAGGTTCGATGAGGAATTCCCCACCAACACCGTCATCGGGAGTCAGTTGAGGATGCCTGCGATCTCTGTCCCTGTCGGTTTCACGGAAGAGGGGAAGCCTCATGGTGGTTTGCCTGTTGGGCTGGAATTATTGGGAATGCCATACCGAGAACAATTGTTGCTCGAGCTGGCTTTTGGTGTCGAGCAGTTGACCAATGCAAGGAGGGCACCTGTCTTTTAGGCAGTGATGGACAAAACGTCCGGGTGGCTGATTTGATGATTCGACGCATCTCCTGTTTTCGCATACCACCACAACCCTTCTTTCATATAGCAGTCACAATACCACACAATATTCAGACATTAACAGATATCAACATCTCGATAATTTGTTCCTGAACCAAGCTCCAAGCAACCACGGAAGCAAAAATGAAAGCAATTAAACTGTATCGTGTTTGTAGAGATTATTTGATCGTTTGTGATTTGCACCGGGGCCATCCGCAACAGGCTTCGCGAACATTCTTCAAAATCGTGCACGCGTAGATTGTGGTACGCTTGGGTAAGTTGAGACACTGGTAGCATTCTCAATGTTACTGCACTGTGATAGATAATCCGCATGCACAGCTGTCCGAAAGTAATGTTCGTACAAGGGGTGCAAAACAACAAACGTGGCTAAAACAGGGCATTCCTTTTTACACACACGATCAACGCGACTTTCTCGCGCAAAAATAGGAATTTGATATGTTGCAATTCGGATTAACCAGAGGCCAAAAAGTTACTCTCCCACCGGGAATCGAACCCGGGCCATCCGCGATTTGCCGTCTCTACCCGGGCGGGATCAAGATTGACAAGCGGATATCATGACCACTAGACTATGGAAGATTGTCAAGCTGTGCTTGTCATAGTCGGAGGGTGGCAGTGGGAGCGAATTGTGTAGTATATATACTGTTGATTAAAGATGAGCCGCTTATGGCTATGTAATGCTGTGGCGTTCTCTTGATGGCAAAGTCCTATCCCCTAAGCCCGCCGCTCTTGCTCTTCCTTCCTTCTCACGCCTCACTCTCAAGTATCTACTATATATAAACCATCAGCTTTTGATCAAAAGAGCCATTGACGCTGAGAATTTCCACATGCTGTATTTGGCAGCAGATTTGTGGCTATGCAAGTCGAGAACGGAACGACGTACCGACCACCGACCACCGAATTCATTCGGTCTGCTCAGCACTGCCACATCGCCTGGAGACGACCCTTACTATATTAACGACCAAGGCAACCTCAATTGACCACGGCGGAGTATTCTCGAACACAATCAAGTGCCTTTCGAGCCATTTCGGTTCTTCCGCATCATCCGAGGTTACCTACAGATGTTGAACGTTGAACGGGAACGGGCCAGAGGGAGGGACCGAATTCTCGCACATGATGCCTCGAGCCTCAACGCCAGGCCTGATATTAACTAGGTACGATGATTATGCGGTCACCGAGTGGTACAGAATCCCTTCGCGCATCACCACTATTTTCTCTACCAGTCTATTGGATCTGATATCTACTGCTGACGAGGGCGAACCTCTGTTGTAAAGAGTGGTGGACCGAGTTTGGCGGGAGTATTTTGGTGCCAATTCATCTACTAATAATAGCCTGATTAACCTTTTGAAGGGCAGATCTCCCTCTACTATGGTACACAGTAGTACCCACTGTGGCGGATGTCACTTCGCGCGGGGGCGAGACTGAGATGTGGAGATCGATCCTACGGCATGCGTACCATAGTGCCATTTTGACCGACATGGTGTGAGCTCATACCTCGTGGGTTCTATGATTGGCATAGCACGAGAGACGTCAATATATATCCACAATCTTCATCTTCTTGCCAGAATCCAAAGGGTACTCGCACCGTCTTTCTCCTCCGTTGCACCGAAAATCTACACAGTAATTAATCGAAGCCCCGCAACAACGAACACAAACGACAGCCGACAGTACAAGATGAGATTATTTTCAACCGCCCTGCTCGCCCTCGCGGCGTCCCTCACCTCCGCCCTGCCCTCTCCACAATCAGCGCTGCCCCCCACAGATACAATCTACTACTACTTCCGCTCCAGCGTCCTCCCCAACCAGGCCGACAAAGCAAAATACGACCACCTGTACCTGGTGGCCTACCACACCGGCGCCGGCCTCTCGGCCGCCACATTCCAACCTGCGCCTCTGAACCCCCACCGCGGCTGGTTCAACGGCACCTCACTCCGCTGGTTCGAACCCACCGCCACGAGCGACGTCGCCTTTGGCGTCTCATGGGGAACGGGGACGAGTTATGACTTATGGTATCCCGTACGTCCTCCCTTACCATCTCCCCCCATTTCTTCCCTCCCTCCCCCACTGATCACCTCCTCTCCGTTGCTGTCGAAGAGGTCAAGCACCAACTAACGATCCCCACCCACAGGTCGGCATAAACGGCGGCTACGGCACGAGCGATTTCAAACTCGACGCCGACAACAACCTCGTCACGACCAGTCCCTCGATCGGAGGCTGGATCGTCTGCGATTGGTCGCACGGCGTACCGCAGCTCTTCAACCTCGTCAGCTACGCCTCCAACGTCACGATCCCGAGTACCTGCGCCAGGGTCAATCTGGTGGCAGAGGTCGCGCCCCCGTTGGCTACTCCTACCAGTTAGGAGTACTTGAAAAGAGCGATGGCTGTTCCCTCCGTTCGTGGCTGCTCGGATTTTTTTGACAAGTCCGTTGATTGGACGATGGTGTGAGGTTGATCGGATGAGTACACTTATAATTTACGAGTAATGTCATAATTGAAATTTTGTTTTTGTTGTGCCGCGCCTTGCATTGCATTGCATGCTAGCACCCAACATTCAGATGGCGTGTGTACTGTCTGTGCAGGAGACGAAATCCCATCTAAATATTCAACCCCCTCAAAAAGGCATCTCTAGCTACTAATTTCGACATGCCCTCCTTCAAAACACGGATACATTGATTTTTCATCCAAGAAATGTACAGGCCGTAGCCGATTTCTCGAACACCCTCCTCACTACTTCCCGACAACATCCTTCAATTCGATGGAAGGCGCGATATAAGGCTGAACCCTATTCCGAACCATGGTCCGCTGCTCAAAGGCGTACCCAAACCCAATCAGCTTCGCCTCCGTAAACTTCGCACCAAGGAAACTCAATCCGAACCTACCGGAGACGTGTATCAGTCTCCACTCGTTCATCGCAAAAAACCAGATGGGGGAAGAAACTTGAAGAGACTCACGGGATATTGGGACCTTTGGCCACGAGATTGCCCCTCCCGTTCATGGTGACGGGTGTGGTGGCGGGATAGAAGCCAAGGGGCACGGTGACGATGGGTGCCCCCACGATAGCGGCCCAGCTCGAAGCAAACGAGGTCGGGAGGACGACGGCGTCGAGGCTGTGATTGGACATGGCCCCGAGTAAGCCTCCCGCACCGCCGAAGTACTGGTCCTGCTGGTACGCGGCCCAGAACCTGGGGTCGGTGTTGTTCCAGCCTTGCGTGAACAGGGCTTGGTCCCAGACAGCAGTGTTGCGGTCGGGCCAGGCCTCCAACGGGTTGGCGTGCGTGAAGTTGCGGACGTCGGCTAGTGAGGTCATGTTGTTTGGGTTGTGGGTGAGCAGGCTGAGATAACTGGCCAGGTTCGAGATGAAGTCGGCGTTCAGCACGAGCGTCTCCGCGGTCGAGTTGAGGAAGGCCTCTGCCCCGGTGAAATTGGTGTTGTCTATGATGGTCGCACCTGAAGCTTGGATGGTGCCTATCGCCTTGTTGAAGGCATCGATTAGAGGACCAGTGGTGCTGTCAGAGAAGAGGCTCAGCACGTTGCGCGGCACGCCGATTCTGGCACCGCTGAACGCAGAAAGATTGCACGCAGCCACATAGTCTGGAAGGACACCGTTGTTCGGGATGGCCGATGTGTAATTATCGTACGGGTCTACGCCGGCGATTGCTTGGAGGATGTATGCTGCGTCTTTGACAGTCCTGGCCATGGGCCCAATCGTGTCCTGATGTTCAGATATCGGAATCACGAGGTTCCTGGAGGTCAACCCCACCGAAGGCTTGATGCCAACAAGATTGCTGTTCTCGGACGGAGAAACAATAGAACCATCCGTCTGCTCATATTAACTTGAGGATCCAGGACATGTTTCAGTGCCACCCACCTCTGTGCCCAGGCAGGCAAGAGCAAGCCCAATCGCCGATGAAACGCCTGAGCCACTCGAACTCCCAGAAGGATCCTGCTGCGGATAGTAGGCACCGTACACTTGCCCGCCAAGTGCCGACCAACCGCTGCTAGAGTTAGACGACCTGTAATTTGCCCATTGACTTAGATTTGTTTTGCCGAGAATTATTGCGCCCGCTGCTCGCAGTTTCGACGCGACAGCGGAATCGCGGGGCACTTTCGCGCCCAGCAGTGACCAGGAGCCGGCTGGTCACATGTCGTCAGACAAGAACGCGACGCGTCTGTGAACGGGATACACACCGGTTGTATTCATCTTGTCAAATGTAGTGATATTGTTTTTGATCAATATCGGAACTCCATGCAGAGGCCTGAAAACATTAGATCGACTTTGGAGAGCGGTGAAATTCAGGTGCGTATTGCGTACCCGCGAATCGTGCCATTGGCACGCTCTCTGTCTAGCTGAGCAGCAATCGCCGAAGCATCAGGGTTGACCTCGGTAACGGCGTGGAGGGTTCCATTGATTTGTTGTATCCTCGCGAGATATGTCTATCAATGAGTGAGAATCGATGGGGCGGAACAATTGGCCTTGTCTGAATGTGCAGGCCGAACGCAGAGTAAAGAGTGGTAAAGCACAAGTTTGAGGGAGTTGAGGTGAGCCAATAGGATCCCGGAACGATGGGTTCCTGAATCCTCAGTCCATGGATCAAGGATTCCAGATGAATGGGCATGGTGTCGACTGAAAGATGATTGGGCTTACTTTGACAAGATCTACGCTGGAGAAGGATCTGTTCGCGAGTCCAGAAGCCAGTTCATCTATCGTTATGTCAATCAAGCGTGGGAAAAGTGGTTCTTGTCCTGCTTGGTCAGCGGTTAGCAGGGCTATAGACAACCATCAATGATCGACTTACCCGCAATGCCTTGAACGCATGCGGATGCGGTCACGTTGAGGAACAGCAGAGTCGACAGCAGGCAAGCGCTCCGAATAGCTGCAATAGCCATCATGATGAGTGGTTGACAATGACCCCAATAGCCGGAAATTTATCGCGAGCAAAGGTAAAGAGAAGGAAAGAGGCTGAGGTCAATGTAGAGTGTAGTCCTTCACTACCCTTACTTAAAGAATAGATGAAATCACGCCGTCGGCGATGGCGAACGTGGAACGTACTTGTAAACGTCGTCCATCCAGATAAGCGGTGCAAGCGATCGACCTTGGCTGCCTCTTCCAACCAAGATGCGGCACAATCTCGCGGCCGTCTGGATACCTCATCGGGATTATGCCACAAATGCCATGTTGGAATAGACGGTCGTCATCACATCGACATCTACACAAGCCAAGAGCCAATTGATAGTGCTTAATTTGTCGCCGCGGGAATGTTCGTTGTTCGACGTGCGCCATGATCTGCACGAGGATGATAGCCCATCACGTGCTATCTAACCCGATCTGGAAGGTCAAAAACCCGCCCGCTCGGCAGATGCTCGGATAGGTCCAGCCGGGTGAGCCTGTAATAAAAACCGTGCTATAGACGAAAGGACTGCAAGAGAGATAGAATTGATATTGTGCTGAAAACGCGGCAGAGGTTGATTGAACGGCAGTTTTGATTTCCTTGTACGCCAGCTAACTACTGTCCTCCTAGGAGGCTACTGCCAATCTGTAAGCCATGGGCTTGTTGCTCGCAAAGCGAGCCAAGACCTCTCACACCGTCCCACCCGCAAGACTATATATGAACAAAGGAGAGTCAGATGGGGGGTATGAAACATCTGCTCTTTTAAAGGAAATCTTGCTGGGAGTAAATGCTGAAATGTGCAGAGGCCGTGCCGATGTGACAATCTTCTTTTCTATCCCTTGCTCGTCCGACGGGCGGGGTGCGCAGCTGCAACCCCTCCGCCCTTTTCTGTCGAAGGAGCACACTATGAAAACATCCGTTGCTTTTCCGCCTTTCCTACTAATAGGACATGCCGTGTATTGTATTCCGACAGAAAAGATTACGCTTCAAAGAATTAAAAAAAATCATGCCAACGCTTACAAATGCCAGAAAAAGCAGAACGCTCGGACGCTCGGGTACAGGTTGTGGTACACATTGACGACGACCGCTGGGACACGTAATGGAGCTTCGACCGAGGCCTGATTGTGGCACATCGCCGACATGGTGAGTGGGTTCAGCTGAGGCTCAGACTATCGCACATGGTGAGGTTGTAGGTATGTTGTGTACTCGTATCTTTCCGACATGGTTGACGGGTGTTGTGGTGTTGGGGTTGGAGGGAAAGATATGGTTCCGTTGTTGTAGCATTGTTGCTTGACATAGCCGGCGTGTCCAAACTGTTCGTTCTCCGGGGTGATTGGCGGTGTAAGACAGCCATGTTGCATAACAGCGGCGCCATATGGGTGCTTTTGAGGTGTCTGGGGTGCGTTGAAGTTGTGCATAGGCTCAACCTTGGGCTCGATGACTATTGGCGGTGCTGCTTGTTGGGCCATTTCACGTTGCTGCTGGGCTTGGAGGAAGTATTCAACAGTGTGTGCTACCGAGGATAATGTGGTGGAGCAGTATTTGCGGGCTAGAACTTGAGAGCATTGAGGAAGCAAGTGTGCAAGGCTGGTGACAATGGTGAAGTCATAGAGGTCGGCCCAACGATCTTCGCGGGCGGTTGGTCGCCCTAAGATGCAGCGCGATAAAGCAAGGGCCGAGCGAGCAAGCAATGATGGTCGAGTCTGAACGAATTCCTTGTGGAAAAGAGCCATTTCGCAAAGGTACCAAGTCATGTGTTGGAGTTCCACGTCACCCTCAGATACTGATTCTTGAAGAGCAATCTGAAGGAAGCTGTCAATGGTAGGGTGACCAATGACCCACCCCAGGGTCTGCAGTACATGCCATTCCATTTGCAGGAACATGTCCTCGTCGTACAATTGACAGCACATTTGACGTAGCTCTCGCACAGTCGGAACCTTCTCTTTCTTGTCGCCATACTTGGAAGCAATGAGCAAAGCTGCGCAACCAACGAGCTGGTAGTGTTTCTTGTAGACGACGCGTCTTGAGCAGTATCTGTCAAGGAGGTTCACGGCCAGGAAGAATGTATCCGGGAGCAGGCCGAAGGCAGTGTGAGCTTCTATGAGGAAGTCGAGGAGGTATGGGCGCATGTACCATTGAATCTCGGTTTGGATATCGATAGAGTTGACATCGGGTAGTGTCTCAGACTATTGTTTATTAGTAGATGTTTTGAGGGTCGAGTATGCAAGCAATACCTCCATGATTTCCATATGTTCCAGAATATCTTCTTGGTATTCCATGGCTGTGAGCTTTGACAGATCTTGGCCAATTTGGCGGTGCTGAACGCGTGCAACGGCACGGGCGCGTTCTCGGTTACGTTCGGCGACAGAGTACTGGTCTTCATCGGGCTGGACGAAAAAAGAGTCGCAGCCTCCGTAGCGAGACTGGGAATGCTGAGGAAACGACATTGTGTATTGGGTAAAGAGAGTGCTTGTCTTCGCCGGGATAGACAAATATGCTGAAGGAGAGGCGTTCCGTGCGTGACGGATTATTAAAGAGTGACGAGTTCTTTCGGAACTTCAAAGTGTGTTCAGACGGTTGAAAGCTCTTGACTTTATGACTTGAGCGGCGACGAAACAGTCCTGTAAATCCAGTCGAGGACTGTACATGTTAGCATACATCATTGAGAGAATGTCAGTGTAGTCTACCTTGGGAATTAAACGATTAATAAAAGAATGTTGGTGGTTGGGGAAGCTTCAAGGACGAAACCTTCGAGTCACTTGCTAACATCAAGAGCTGAGCTCAAGAATGCAGGACAATGTTGGCGATAGAGGGCCGGACTAGAAAGGCCGTGTTGTTCACAAAGGTAGACTACGAGCAAACGTGTCCACCACTTGTTTTTTGTTTTTTTGTTTTGATAGGCGGGGGACGAATCGACGGATGACTGCGAAGCTGAGAGTTGACCTGAATGAGAATGAGTCTTTGATCCTTGATGAAATTTGTGTTTTGGGAATGCTCACAGAGCAGTCGTGGGATTACTGATGAATTGGCGGGATGGATGGTAATCAATGAAGAGTGCGGACGGCTGCGAGAGGAAGAGATGGCGATATCCTGAGGTGAAAAATTAGTGTGATGTCAGAACGATGAATGAGGTGGTTGTCCGGCGTGAACAATCCATTCCAGTGTTGAGCTGTGAATGTACTCGAAAAAGTGAATCCGAGTTCCCATATTTGGAAATTCGGAATGTGCAGCACGCAGTTTGTTGTTCCACACGGTTGCTCCATGATCAAGGAATGCAGGCCAGGAGGCTCCACGCAAGACGACTCGGATCATGTTCAATTGCGAAGGAGGTTTCGACTGAAGATGGGGATATCCTTTCCTGCTGAACCAGTGCTCGATCTAGGTCAAGGCCAGGTGGCATGGCGAGAAGTCCGGTGACGAATGTGGTATTGGCTTACCAAGTGTTTTTTGTTCAGAACTGAAATTGTCCTGGAGTTGATTGATTTACGAATCAACGAATTGTCTTCACAGGACGGATATTGGCTATGCTCTTTGGCTTGAGGATTGTCGATCGACCGGCGAACGGCTCGAGACAGGTCTGCACAGGAGCAGGACTGTTTCGAACTTGGAGGGGATTGGAGGAGTGCGTAGAGCTTGACAAGATGACGGTCTTGTGTCTTTAAGGAGACCGGGAGGACGAGTCGGTCGAGGACAGCGTGGGTGAGGAGGCTTCAGAAGGTGATTGAGTTGTGGGTGTCGAAACAACTCGCCTACCTCTGCATGGCTCCGAGGTTTGAGGTTTGAGGAATAGAGAAGAGGATGAGGGAGTGCCGGAGCAGGAGGAGAGAGCTCGTGAGAGAGCAGTCGAGCTTGGGACTGGTTCCTTGGCCAATATGACCCGCTTTGGCCATCCCTGCCGCGGTGCAGGTAAGGCTTGTGCACCAGTTACCACAAGTTGGCCGTGGGCTGGTGTGGTGGCGCTCGAGACACTGGCTGATGCCAGGATTTCCTGACCTGTGGGCACTCTACGGAGTCTACGCGGTCTGCTGCAATAGCTGCGGCCGTGCAATAATACCGCCCACGGTGCCGCGATACTACTGACGGCTTCACGTCTCACGTATCACGGCTCGAAAGCGTCCAGACGCGGGCCGTCCTCTCTGGCTGCGCTGCTGTGTGCTCTTGTGCCCGCTGTCGTGATACTGCTAACTGACAGTCTGCCTCTGACACGCCTCTGACACGCCTCTCCAGGCTCTCCTCGATGCGCTTGTGCCGTCGCTGTTCATCTCCGCGCGCGAGCAACTCCAACAACGCCGGTCCAATTTCGTGCTCGACGCGATTTCGTGGCCACAGGCGGGATTTCGCGTTCTGTTGCGAGGTGCGTCGCTCTCGCTAGACCCGGAACATGTCCTTCGCTGGCCTGTCCGGGAGATCCAAGGCACTCGTCTCTTTGGCGTGCATATAGATGAACCTACATAGCCCATCCTCGGCCAATCAAAGGGCCTGCTCGCTGCCTTCTTCCTGACAAAGAGGGATGCACTCGTTCCTCTCTGCCAGTCTGCCTGCCACTCACAGATACAGACGGCCTTCCGCCAATCCGTGGGCATGGCGTCTGGCGTCAGAGCTGAGGCCCTGACTCTAGGATCTACCTGCTAGCTGTACCCTCGTCGCTCCCGCTACCTGAAATCACCAGTCGCTCTCTTCTCCTGAAAATCGCTGGAAGCTACCTAAAGACGGGAATGCAAGCTGGCCTCGTCTCTGGTTCGCTGTTTGAATCGCGCAATCCAAGAAACATGATGCTTCTCCACTCAGCTTTGAGGTCCCAGGGCCAATCGAGACCGTATGCTTGGGACACATCTGGTTTGGAAGACTTCGAGTTGACGAAGCATCTCGCCTTCAACTGCAATAACGTGACAGTCTCGTGCTGGGCCCCCTCGTTTCTCCAGTAGCTGCAGTACTGTGGTACCTCCTAATCTTCGCCTGCAAGCCCGGATACCGGGAACCGTACATCCATTTTCACATACGGGATTCACTCCCACACTCCCTGGTCGCTACCGTGCCAACATATGGGGGAATCCACGCTGCCATAGAGGCAAGACGCGTCGGACGGCAAACACCATTTCGTAGCCTGCATGTGATGGGCGTGTCCTTTTGGTTACTCTAGCAGAAACGTTGAAAACAATCCTTTTAATGATATAAGTCATTCTATAGATAGCAGAAACGTCAAGACGCAGATTGTGAGTCGACAAGGCTGACCACCGGCTTGTGGGCATCTCGACAGAGCAATCGTCCGACCCTCAAGGCTTGTAGATGGCACGATCAATCCCACCAAAGAGAGAGCAGAGGCTGTAACCCTCGCAGCGGCCTGGCTGCAGACGTGCCTCAGGCACTGTGTCTCGAACCCCCGAGTACAGCATGGATTACCTGAGATTGATATCTGATACATGCTGAAGGCGCTCATGCGTGAACATGGAATATGGAAATATAGTTCACAGCGGCTTGTCGACCGCAGTCTCGCACCGCTTTCCAGCGAGAGCACGCGACTGGCATTCTGGCCATGGAGTAGCGAGTTGTATGTATGTAAGTATGTATCTATGTATGTTGCCGGCCGAGCCATACACGCCCCAACCGTCAGCCTTCTCGACCGCTGGGCAGTTTTGAACCTTTGCACAGCCGGGCCTGGCATGCGAGCGCTGAGAAGAAGATGAAACGACAGTCCAGATGTGCATCGTCGATCACTGCTGCGAACTCAGTTGAGAAAGAGGCTTCATCCTTCCTGCATGCTCGGTACAGACGTCACCTGTGAAGGCTGAAAGCTGTGACCCCGCAACTCGACCAGCCTTCCACTTGAGTCCCTACCCCGTACTATGTACCATAGCAATGCCTCAGGACAGGCTCTTCGATGGCAGCAGCGTGTTTCACCTTTCGCTCATTCGCAGATCCAGGTGCAGGTCACGACAAGCGCTGGGGTGCGACTTGTCTCGATACGATTAGCGCTCGCTTTGTGAGGACGCCGTGTACAAGGACGAGAGCAATCAATCCTGCTCAAAACAGCCTCTAGAAGCAATTTAGACGCATTTAATCACATCATGACCATTACTCCCCCGCCTGCATGTTCCATCGGCCTCTCAAGGTCATCACGGATAATTCTTGAATCAGCGAACGGCCCCATCTCCGTCACTATACTATGTATGGCACCTCACTCACGCGCCGCCACCACCCATCTACGCGTCCATGGAAATTTCTACGCGTTCTTCTCGCGGACATGACGCCTCCCCTCCGTCTTCCCGCCTGATGGTTGTCCCCAGATGCTTCAATGCCTGAGAGGCTGTGGATAATTCCATCGCCTCCGCAGAAGCAATTTCTGCGTCAAAGGCTCGCTCGTCCCGTCGAGGCACAGACAAGCTCTTTCTCGCGTTCCGATCCCAGACCGTCCTCTCTGTCATGTGTGATGGCCCCTCCTCAATGGCCTCATTGTGATGGACAAGATTCGAGATGGATCTGGGGTGGGGTCCAACTAGTGAGCACGGCTATCCAACCTCTTCCGCCTGTCAGTGTTTGACTTGTTGCCTCCTAAAGCAAGGCTCCAGGCTTGCTGCTGCAGCCAGTCGTCATCCGCACCCTTGGACTCTGGCTGTCTTCTCCTTGTGGGAATCTCACGATGTGAATCATGGCTCCTCAGTGTTTCATTTTCCACGCGGAGGTGCGAAATTTGCTTCTTGTCAGCAATCTATAATAACTTTGGAAACAGCCAGTCCGTGTGGATCGGATTGGATCATGCTTCACGTTCCATGGCTCCACAGCTGCGTGCTCCGTGTGACAAAATCGTCATGTATCCTCCTGACACCGGTCTCAACTCCTACCTCGACATATCGGATCTGTTCGCGAAGGATGTCTGCATATTCAACCGTCTTTTTTGGCATCTGAAATCCACTCCCCTACAGCCGTGTGCCTTTACAAAAACCTAAACTCCACACTCGTTCGGTCCGGCCATATGCCGGGGTTGTACCCATTCTGGGACCACGGCGATCTGCATTAGCTGAGCGTCGGTCAACAGCATTCAACCGGTGCTTGTCTCAATGATTCTAACGGCGTCACGCATGACTACGCGTCGACGCGTCGCGCTCACGACTTCCCGGCCTCCACAATGCAATCCTGCTGTCATCGCGGATTACGATCACCGTGGAAATCATCAATACCTCCACCGCACAGCCATCCGAGAGAATTTCTTCCCTGCACAAAGCGCAAAGACAGGCATAAGAAAACAGCGGCGGTGTACCACAGATCATTCGTCCCATCAAACCTTTTTCTGCAAGACCTGCAACGGAGAACGAGACCGGAAATCAGCTTGTGTAGAGGTGGCATCATGCAGCATATTCAAATACTCCTGATTTGTACAATTGTGCAGGTTGCACAAAGGGCATCACCTCCTCAACCTCAATTCTCGTCACGTTCCCCAATGAAACTACAACTCAGTACCGAACGGGGTTAACTGAGTCCAGCATATCACCGCACTGATGTAGCCCTTGGCTACAAAGGAGTGTACACAGTGGTTGCTGTCAATACGCACGGAAATAGAAGCGAATTGCTACGCCTCGCGCGTTTAGTGCGGCTTGTCTCATCTCTATCGCCATACTCATCGCCTGGTCAAGTCCACGGCCAGTCTTCACAGGAGCCTTCCTCGCAATCAGGCCATCGCCACACCCATCGCCAGGTCAACACCTTCTCACCATATATCAAGGTTCCCGATAGAGCGTCGACGCGTCTCAAAGTATGTTTAGAAACTTTTCGTGACTTCCAGAATTCTTCACTTGAAGCAAGTCGGAAGCTATCCATCGTTGCAAATCTGCCGAAATCGACCTATTCTGGGGGCATGGATTCAACATGGGACGGTGTCAACAGATCCCCAGCAGATTAGTTCTCGGAATGGCCAGATCTGATCGATCCCCATTTCGGCTTTGATGTGGGAAAGCTTCCTATAGGGTAAGTACTTTGGGAAGGAAGGTCCCACGAGGCACGACTATCATACTAAGTCACATTGACCATAGGATACTGCCATTTCCACCCAATCCAGCAATATGGTGATCTTCTGCGCGAATCTACGGAGAGAAATTCCCACCTTGCGTGCAAGTCGCAACGCCCCTTTCACCCCTATATTGCACTTTCAATCCCCGCTTTTGGAAGACCTTGCAGAATACTTGGGCTATTAACAGCGTTCTTCAGTCATCCCATACTTCTTTGTCCTATCCACTTGTCCTTCTAGAACATTTCCTTCTATGATCTCGGTAGATCTCGATGTTCAGTGGCCGATCAATGCCCAGTGGATCAGTCCTCCGTCAACCAGTCCTCAAGAATGAAGGTCCATTTCCAGCGGCCAAGGAATCGTCACCATCACATTCTCTCCCTCCTTGTCTTCCTCTCCTTTTTATCTGTCGTCCGGAAATCTCACAACAAAGATGAAGAAATGTTGAAGCCCTCCTCACGAATGCCTTACCGCTATAGAGCACTCCTACCATGTACTCATAGTTTCCGTTCATCTAAATAGCACGTGTGAACAGGAACGTAAAGTTGGATTTGCCGTTCGGGGTGTGTGTGTGTGTGTGTGGTGAGGGGGGGGCGAATACATTGGGCCGAGTGATTAGGAAAGCCCCCTTCGGTGTAAACACCACTTGGCACCATGTCCCTCCATAAACATCGGCACCTATTGCCATCTCCATATTATGAATATGGGAACAAGCTGACATGAATCGTTAAAGCGCAAGAGAGTCTGCCATTACAGTCTAGCGAGTGGGCTGGTGAGGAAGGATAGACGGGAAAGAGTGCGGAGTGAAGAGCTATGCTTACTGTTTTCCCTGGTCCAGCCCCTCAAATCGCGAAAAGGAAGCATCCTGATCGCGGTGTCAGAACGTCTGCCATCATCCAGCCACGCACCGAGAATCGCTTGCCACCCTGTTTTCTGAAAGACTACGTTCTGCCTTTCCTTATTCGACTTCACGTTGTCGCGAAAGAAAGGATTCGGACAAAATTGAAAGCACGGGTTTCAAGAATGATGTCGCAGCGAGCATGGCATGATCCTCCACCCCCCTGGCAAAATACCTGGACCCAAAATTTGTTCGACTTCTGATTAATAGCCCGCAGCTTCCAATTCTTTCTGCGTAAAATCCCACAACGCATCAATGAGCCTCTCATCCCGAGCGTAAGCAGATCCAGAGTTCTCTTTGGCGGTAGGAACATAGTAAGCGCCCGATTTGACATCTTTGCTCGTCGCAGCAAAGAGCTGCGTCAACGCGCCATCCGCAGCTGTCATAAATAACACTCCAGACAAGATCCTCATCGGAGTCGTGACCCAAGGCCAAGTTGCTGCGAGCCCCCGTTGGAGTTCAGTGTTGACTGCACCGGGGTGGACGGCCATGGATTTGATGCCGGGATAATGCTTCGCGAGACCTTTTGTGAACAAGATGTTGGCGAGTTTGGACTGGCCGTACCGTGCAAAGGAACTTGTGCTTCGCATGTCAGTCTTGCATTCGTCGAGACAGACGCCACCTTTGGGAGGCCACATGTGTCCAGCCGAGGACAGATTGACGACCCGCGCCTCGCCCTGCTCCTTTGCTGTCTTCTGCAGCAAGGGTAGCAACAGCTTTGTGAGAAGCGCGTGGCCCATGTGATTTGTCCCGAATTGAAGCTCGTAGCCGTCTTTTGTCAAGCCCGGCGGCGTCGCCATGATCCCCGCATTGTTCATCAAGACATCGAGGCGACTGGTCGATGCAGCGACTTGGTCAGCAGCCTCCTTGACGGACGCAAAATCGGTCAAGTCAAGCTCGAGAAAGTGGACGGCGGCGTTGGGGACTTTTGCTTTGATCGCGGCAGTAGCGGCGTCGGCTCTCTCCTTTGACCGTGCTGCCAGGAATATCTGCGCGGGATTATGCTTTGCCAGCTCGAGTGCGCTTGCCGCACCAAGACCGGCGTTGCCTGCAGATATTCGGTTAGTCTTGGATTGTGGAAAAAGCGGACTGTCGATTACGACCGCGGTTGATGATACTATGTGAATTCGCCTGCTCGATTAGAGGCCAAGGGGAGTGCAAGACCACGCAACAAAACGGCCGCTGTGCTCGTAACAGGACTCGCATACCTCCTGTGACCAGAATGATCTTGCCTGACAGATCGGGTATGTCTGCCGTACTGAACGTGGACGCGCCGAATCCGAACATGATGCTGGTATTGTTGGGTTTTGATGTAAGCTTGCCTAGGTGATTAAAAGGTGAGGTTTGCGAAGACTTCACCGTCAAAGGCCGGTGATGTCAACGGGTCAATAGAGGGGTGGAGGTGGATCTGAACCCCATACCCCCCAGCCTTTTCACTACCCCCGAAGGACGCACTTTCTCGTGAACAAGGCTGCAATTTTATGCCCCCCCCCCCCCCTCTTAAAGCGTGCCAGACTGCTTACCCATCAGCCCAAGAGGTCCATGGTTGTATCTAGCGAGTGTCTGGTGTTCAGCAGACATGGACCATCGCAGCCACTCACTTCTAACCTACAGCCATATCTTCTACACTGCCACATCAATAATACAACCTCACGAAGCATCACCAGCAAGTGCGAGCGATCCATGTCCACCTGGCAAGTCTCAAACTGGTCACCAGAGCACTCGCCGCCTCGTCTCACCGATACTCATGCAATCTCAAGCTCTCATAATCGCCAACGTGTTGGATGAGAAGAGTCGCCGAAACACTCAGGCAATCTTCTCGTTCTTCTAAGAAATGTAAGAAACTCACCGACGTTCATCTCTGGCAGGAGGAAGACGACACAGGTGCTTAGGTCGTGACATCTCAAAGTATGGACAGGTTTCGAGAAATACTCAGGTTGGTACAGGTATTACATATACAAAGGGAAGTCTATGGGCCAAATGCCTACCGCTAAAGCCTTCATCAAAGCTCTCGCCCATCTTAATCTACGAGTAAACTCTGCAGTCTCGCTTCCGTGGCAATAATCTATCACCTGTGTTAGCCCCGTACTTGATACAGTCATCACACGATCTTGGGGAGACACTTACATCAAGCGCCTGTTGAACCTCCAAAACCTTTCGGACCTCTCCGAGCCAGTCCCGACTCAGAGTCTTTGCCCAACCAGTCAATGAATTCATCTCTCTAGCTGCAAGATCAAGATTACCCTCCTCAAGCAGAACTTCTGTTCTCGTAAGGACGCTCTCCACATCCTCTCCTACCGGTAGACCAGATTTCTTGAACATGACTTTGCTCAAGGCCAAACTAGCGACGTGGGAAACCACACCGGCATTCTCGGGTAGTAACGAGGCCTTCCGCACCTCGGAAGCCACCCTTCTGAATCGGTCGACAAGTTGCCCAGATGTAGGAATGCCGCGTTGATAAGCGGTAGGATTGATGGAGGCAATTGCGGCATTGACGACTGGGTCATCAGAAGCAACTTCCTTCAGTGCAGCCAGTTCCTCAATGAAAGGCCGAGGACGGTCTGCGTTCTCAAGCGTCGATTTGACAGCCTCTACTGCAACAAGTAGATGCTGTGTCTTTAGATTGGCATCAATGACAGAATTCCACTCTGCAGTGAGTCGCTCCAACTCCGACACGCCCGAGCTCAATTCGCTCAGCTTGCCGAGTCGGCCGCTGCGTTCTGATTCCACGCGGTCCTTCACTGTCGAAGCGAAATTCTTGTTGAGAGCGATCTGATGCTCAAGAAGTTCGTTCTTGAGCTTCTGCTCGTAAAGCTTCTGCGCCGATTCAAGCTCACTCTTCACCTTTTGCTCATACGCTTCCCTGAGCTTGGTCTGCTCATTCTCGTATTCATCCTTCCATCGAATTTCCTGGTTTTGGATGTCTTCTTGCTGTCTTCGGATGAGCTCCTTAGCCATCTGGTCGAATTCCATATGGAGACTGCGAATCTTGTCTTCTGCTGATTTCTGCTCTGAAGCCTTCAGTTCGTTGATGTCTGCGACTACTTTGGAAAGGTTGGCTTTTGCTGCTTCGATCGTCGTCTCGTATTTGCTTGCAGAACCGTCCGCGTTGATGACTGTGATGATATCGTTCATGATCTTGACTACATCCTGAATGACTGGTTCCGAGGCATTCTCGATGTTTAGGTGGTCGATTGGTTTCAGTGCTGTCGTTGGTTTGGGAGCTTCGGTAGTAATAGGTTGTGGTGGAACGCTAGTGGCTGGTGCCTTCTCAGCAAGTTTCGCAGCAGGCTGTTTCTTCTCAGGTGCTGGAAGCAAGTTGTGCGATGCGGATGTAGATTCGGGCTGATGGGTTGGCGGTGCCTTTTCGCCAGCTTGTGCAGGCTTTGGCTCATCGATCGCGCTCATGTGGTTCCCCTTTGCACCCAAATCGGTTTTGTTCGGTTCGTCTGCCGTTCTTACAGCCGCACCCGCACCACGTCCTGGAATCTTGACCTTGCCCTCGCCTCGAATCTGTTGATGTAATCGTGCGGCTGCGCTGTCCTTTGGAAATCGTTTCTTAAACTCACGTTCCTCGAAAAATGCCACTGCATCCTCGCCCCATGGAACGTATTCGGTGAAAAAATCATGGAAGGTGTCGTTGACCAATGAGTAGTATGTGCCAGCTCCAAATCCAAGCGCGCCCAAGATGATAAGATTGACCAATAGCCTCCGCAACCGACTGGTCTTCTTTTTGGGAGACGTGCCAGCTGGGGGCGCTACGGTTGCCGTTCCTGTGCCCATGGTCGGAAGAGGTGTGGGAGCCTTGGAGGTGTCTGGCATGGAGGAAGTAGATCCCACGGCCTGCGGCGTAGGAGGTAATTTAGGAACGTTGCTGGGCTCAACAACAGGATCCGAAGGCGGCGTAACGAGAGGATCTGAGGGTACGGCACCGGGCATGGCAGGCGAACCAGCAGGATGCTTCAGGCTCTCGGAGCCTGGGACGAGGGTTTCATCGGGCTTTTTGGCATCGGCAAAATGCCGTTGCTGTTGCAGACAGTTCAGTCAGTCCCATTGCAATTGTCGGGAGAGTGAGGGAACAGCTGCGTACCTGATTCGCACCGACTTGTGGCCATTGACGTTGCGCTGGCTGCCATTGGGCACTGCCGCGAAAAGCAGAGGCTCTGATGATAGCTCTGCTTCGTACACAGGCGCGCAGCATGGCGAGGAATAGAGGTGAGGGTCGTGTTTGTTGTTGGCAGACGACTCGGAGCAAAAGTTCCAAATGACTTTCCAAGCTTCGAGAACGCCCGAGATGCCCGAAACCTCGTCACAGCTGAAGAGACGCCAAATACGCCAACATTGATAGGACTGTTGAATTGCATATGATAGCGGGCAAGCCTCAAGGGGTTTTAAGATCAATGGTTGCCAGAAAGACGTCTATTGTGGTCTGGAATCGAGATACTTACAAGAGGGAGAATAGACCCGGCGTATATTTGAGACTGATACATGTAACGTCGATACAAATTCCTTAGAACGGACTCATCTCTAGATACTCCCAGCCGCGTCTCAACAACACCAATAGTATCTAGCCCATAATCTCTCCGAAGTCTGTTATTAAATCGTGTCTAGGATAATACTAGAAAACACTCGTACAGCCTTTAAGCCGAAGACTGAGAATGCACAATTCGCTGAAGTGGACAATAGGTTCGATGCAACCCAGTTGTCAAACCGAAAACGCTATACGATATTATAGGATAGTATCTTCTATAATTACCAGTGGATTAAAGAGATTGTACGCGACTTTTCCGCGACGCTATTTCTAATAGGCACATGACTCGATACCTTACATCTAGGTACTAAGGACGACTCGAAGCCGTTATACACGGCTGTTATCTCTGGCGATATCTTAGGCGATGTGACCTATATAAAGGATCTTCTCTTTAACTATCTTAAACCCTATAAGCTCGTTGAGGGCACAAACTAGATCCTATCTAATAGTAGTAATATTCTAGATATTAGCGATATCCTGGACTATCCGGACTTAATACCGGTAGATATCAAGCAGCTGCTAAACGATAGAGACGAGCTTAGTTTAATTCGCTCGTTCTATAGAGACGTCGATGGTACACTAAGACGTCTCGAACCGGCGTCTCTTATATTGACGAAACCTCGAATCCCGGGAGATGAAGAGCACTTTTGGATCCTGAAGCTCAAGTCCAACGGCGGCCCTTCAGGTCTTGAAGGATTTCTTGGGGACTGGAAACAGTCCGAATATGGTGTTTACTGACTGTGAGTCTAGTTTAGAGTAAACGGCGTTTCGTTGATGTCAGGATAATTACTATTACTACTCAATTCTACGATTCGTCATCCTCAAATATTATCTCAAAGCCCATTGAACTGTTGTTGTTTCCAATACTTCCAATGTTCTGAATCATTAGGCTTTATACTGTTATCCAAGTCCATCTTCGTTCAAACACAACTATGTGCAAAGGAGGCGCTCAACTAACTTGCTGGAAATTGAGGTAAGCTTTTCGATAACATAACATAGACAGTGAACTAATTGTCTGCTTAGATACGTCTTCAGCGACATGCCCTCCTTTGACCTTGTGGTTCGCAACAATGCCTTTATCTGGTACAGCTACGCAGTACTACGAGATCCCAGAGCATCTTTCCAGACCCTAAACTGGTCCAGTGCCTGCTCAAACCCTTCTAGCTTTAGGGCAGAAGTGAATAACTCGGCCCAAGTATACCTATCTTCTAATCCTGCTGGCAGGTTGAATCCAGCAGAAATAAGTGGCTTAGTGGCGATCTAGAACTATGGATAATAGCCGGCAGACTCCCAATCCAGAATACCTTCAATAGAACCAGTCTCCGATATTACAACGTTTGTAGGTCCGAGGTCGGCATGATAGAAATAGAAAGTATCTGGAATGCTTGGAAGAGTATCAGGCTGAGACTCGAGGAGATATGTAGTAAGCTCGGTAGGACGTAACGGCCCAAGTAGAGAAGGCATCCACAATGGACGGGAAGGAGGAGGATATTTGGTGAGGGAAGACTCGATAACACCGAATCCAGAGACGGACTGAAGACGAGAAGACGACGTTTTCGCAAGGAGCTTACAGAACCGGGCGACGGTGGTAGCGATGCTGGTATGTTGAAGAGGAGATAGCGAGGGCCAACACTCGGCAAGAGTTTTCCCTTTGATCTGTTTCAGGAGTAGAAAAGTCCGAGAAAGTGGTTCGTCGACCCAGGTATGGATAACAATTGGAATTGGAATGGCAGGAGCTTTGGACTCTACGAAGCTGATAATATCGGCTTCCTTCTCCATAAGCGATATTTGGCTTTTCACCTTGAAATATACGCCTCCAATCTTCCGGACCGAGGCGGATGTTCCTGCAAAGTGAACACGATCTTGCGCGCTGCATGAGGCATCGACCGATTCAAGAACATGGTTGGTTTTGACCTTGTAGCCAAGTATCCAACCTATTCAACTTTCAATCGATCGTACCAAAAAAAACACCAATGTAAGAATACTATAATCTCTCGTTCGGTACCAGAAGTCACCCCTTCCTCCATCATCTATATATCCCGAGTCCCCAGATCTCAATGAGCCCTTGGGACAGGGACACGGAGGTCTAGAGACTGGGAGATTGTACGGAGCGATGCCAGAGTCTGAGCATCTGAAGTCTGCTACCAGCTATAACATTCTCAAATGGCAATTTTCCCATTGAAACATGACAAAAATCCTGAATGGGATTTCTCTCCCAGGTCGGAGGAGTCTCTTCCAATGTGGTTCGCTACCGCTTGAAATTTCTGGGCTAGATCTGAAGTTCAAAAGAGATACCACAGTTTTGCTGCGGGTAGAAGGACTTTGCATTGCTGGCCCACCTGTGCCCGCCTCGTCAAGTCCCAGTCTCCACCTCAGCCTCAGGAGCCAAATCAACGGCGTCAGCATCCTCGCCCCAGAACCTAAGGATCGCCTTTGTGACCTCCTTCGCCTCCTTCATAGGAATCTCATGACCACCTTCGATGACAACGGTTTCCAAGTTTCCTTTTCCGAGACACTCCTCGGCATCTTCTTCAACCTCCTTCTTGACGATGATGGGATCCGTGCTACCCAGAATCATCAGGACTTTACTCCTCCATAGGCCGTTGTTCATAGCCTGGGAGTCAGCGCTGTTGATCTTCTGTGCGGTGAGCCGCTCCCCAATCTTGCGCCAGTAGGGATGCTGTGCCGTGATCGGTGCGTGGCGTATGGCAGAGACGAACGCTGGCAAGAATCCAGCGTGTTTCTGGATCTGCCATTGAACAGCGCCTCCGATCGTTACGGTTGGACGATGTGGAAAGAGTGGCGCGTAAGCCCTCTTTAAAAGATCGGCATGAGCATTTCCGATCTCTGCTTTGACAGCATCAGTAGCGGAGGAATGATGCTTTTCGTCTGGTGTTGGAGGACTTTCGGCCAGGCGGCGTTTGACGAGCCATTGTATAAGGGATTCTGGAAGTATTCCCTCGGTCGAGTAAAGGATTTTGCTTTGCCACGCGATATGATGTTCGCGCAAGATGCCAGAGGGTGCGACGATGACCAAAGAGGCGACGAGAGTAGGGAAAGTCGATGTGAAGGAGACCGAGATGCCTCCTCCGAGTGAGTATCCGATAATGGAGAATGCATTTGTCCCAGACCATGAGAGGGGGGATGACGCCAGAGCAAGCAGTATCTGGGTTGTGTAGAGTCTGGTATCGTGGGGGAGATCCGATGGATCGTCTGAATAACCCCGTCCGAAAAGGTCTGGTGGCAGCGATAAGCAAACCTGAGCAATAGCATTCTGTCGCAAGTGAGAACCGCCCATAGATTCCAGATAGACGCGCAAAATGGAACCTGAAAGTAGTTTTCAAGCCCAGATCGCGCGAGCCAGTTTCTTGGCAGCGATCTAGTTTTACAATGCTTATACATGGTTGCTCTTGACTAGGCAGAGGACAGGCTTTCGTGATACATTTTTGTGTTATATCGGCGGTATTGATTCAAAAATATCACGACCTTGGTTTGAACTTCTGTAACAATGAAATCACAACTTACCGAACATCATCACCCGACATCCACTTTCCACCAGAATTCCTGCCACACTTCCCATGCTCATACAGGGTGTACTAATGCCATGAACCAGTAGAACTTTTCTTCCACTTTCAGGGCCCCACTCGTAGACCCTGATGCTCCCATATGGCGTTTCTACATCGCGCGCGCCTGGGAATAGGTCCGGAGGATATGGCAACTTACTGATCTCCTCGGCGGGAAAATGGTCGAGGGACTTCAAAGGCGAAGCAACGACATGATTCAAAGGACTCCTCTTTCCTTGGCTCTGGATTGATCGCGTTATCAAGAAGAGACCTAGGGAGGCTGCTCCGGCGACGGTTAGGAAGTAGGGAGCAGATTGATAAGACATGGCTCGGAGAGACAGAGCTGGACGCTTTGTGTGAGCACGCACAAGGACAAAGAAATGGAGCGAGCATGGAGAAGAGATGATGACTATAGATATCGAGGCTATCTCGGCGATATGAATCGTGATCCTTTAGGGGCACGGCCCGTAAACGGGTGGCAGATTAGGTAGACCTGGTCCCTGAATGTATCTACCAGCACCCTGCCACAAAGCCACCCGCGGATTCGGAGTACGCTCTGAGCAGATGCATGCGTTTCGGATGCATGCTAACAGCGTACAGGCAGTGCTTGCAACATGACATCAGACATCCGAAAGAGAATCAATGGCGGGATAATTGGGATAATTAATCATGCTCCAATCGATTTGCTAGCATACTATGTGGTATTCAAGGATTCATCACAGTCAGTCCTGCGCTCAGTCAGAAGCACCTCTGTCTTTGCCTGTTGGACAACGTCCCGCGACAAAGACAAGCTTGAGCAATCCATTGGACAAGCATCTCGACAGTAGTTCCACAGTCTGGGCCAAGCAACGCCAATATATGAATGCCAATGATGTCTCCTCCTATTCGCGCTAATCTCAGGCTGCACACAGCCAGCACCACTCCTCATGAGCAGCGCTCACAGCCCCATTCCTCAAGTGCTGATTTGCCTGCAACCAGAGTACGAGACTGCCAGAAACAACTCAACGCTGAAACATCCCTTATGAGTGGCAAGGCTGTCTCTGTTAAATCTCCCTTGGACCCTTTTGCTGCGTGTTGCAATTCATCCGCCGCCGACAGAGACGTACGCGAGCACGGCCTTCAGCTTCTTCTCTAGGGAATCGAAGTCGACGACACTTGTTACTCGTGCGACCTCTTGAAATCCAACAATCACTCACCTAGCACTTATGGATAACTACGGAGACCTATTGCCTAGGAAGACGCCTTTCTCGAAACGATTCCTCTCCGCAAAAGTCATTCTCTCGTGCGTGCTTCACCGACAAGCCAGGGCTGAATGCATGGGTTGCTGACATTCTTCTCAGATACATATTCGATTATGCCATTATCATCGTCCTCGCCGTCGGATTCTTCATTCTGGACGCCGTCGAGCCATATCACCAAGAATTCTCCCTCAAAAACTACACCCTCCATTACAAATACGCTGTCCACGAAAGAGTGCCGGTCCCATGGCTGCTGGTCATTGTCGCTCTTGGGCCCATGATCATCATCGCATTGTACACTATTGTCATTGATGGATTATTCTCAACCTCGGGGAAAGGCAGGAAACAATACACTTTCAAGTCGAGGCTCTGGGAGCTGAATTGTGGCATACTGGGACTCTTCTTGGCGATTGGCGCGTCGTTCGTGATTACAGGTAGGTCGACAGGAGCGGGATTGAGGCATACAGAGATCTGACGGAAGTGACAGGCACTCTGAAGAACGCGATTGGAAAGCCAAGGCCAGACTTGGTCGACAGATGTCAGCCTAAAGAGGAAATCATGAGGGAGTTGCTGCAGCCAGGAAATTTCTCAATGGCCAGTCACGCAATCTGCACACAGACAAACAATGCGATATTGAAGGACGGATTTAGGAGCTTTCCCTCAGGACACAGCAGCAGTATGTTTCGGTACACCAAGACACTCGAACAATCGCTAATAATGTGCAGGCGCCTGGGCTGGGCTGTTCTACCTCTCCCTGTACTTGAGCGGCAAGATGCATCTGCTGGACTCCAGAGGTGAGGTGTGGAAATCATTCATAGTTCTGGTGCCTTCGCTTGGTGCTGCTCTGATTGCAGGATCTCGTATTATGGATGCCAGACATCATCCGTTCGATGTCATTACAGGCAGTATGTTGGGCATATTCTGTGCTTGGACAGCGTACCGTCAATACTTCCCAGCACTGAGCAACTATAAAGCCAAGGGCCGCGCATATCCAATTGTGAGTCTATTTCGAACCAATCCTACACACAGGAAACTAATACAATTGAAAGCGAACGTGGGGACGCATCAGCGAGAATTACCAGACCTACAACAATGAAGACCAATACCTCGACACCAAGCCTTTGCACCAGGGATCAGACTCCGAGGTGACTGGGTTCGAAGCAGCCAGGACTGGACTCGCTGGACCTACATCTGCAGGAGGAAACGTGTTCCGAGACGAGATCCATTCTTCACAAAGTCGACGCCAACAAGAAGCTGGCAGACGTGGTGCAGCTTCTTCGGTGTACTCCTCAGATCCAGTGAGAACGACCGAAACCCCGCCTCCAATGCCTCGTCTACCAATTGGAGGTTACCAGTCCCAGGTGCCGGGCTCCAATCCATTTGCGCGAACCGGGAGCCGGAGACAATTGTCAAGAGACGACTGGGATGAGTCCGATGAGGAAGCAAGTGATGATCTCGAGCTGCAGCCGACTTATACACTATCTCAACCATCGGGACCAGGACACTACGATGGAACGGGAAACAACCCCTTCGAAGGACAAGAGACATCATACAAGGCTCCCGCGACAGAGAGGCCTTTGGCAGCACCATCAGATCATAGAGACGGTGACCTCGGTGGTTTAGGATCTGTTCCACCTCAACCTCCACCGCATATTGAGCAACCCCAACCGGAACGATCGACGCGCGGTGTGCAATTATTTGACGGCCCGGCGAGGTGATTCAAGAACCTGCGTTTGCGATGCTTCTTCGGCTTCAGGTTGTAGCGATGCATTTAGGCCACTGGCATGGCGTTTGGGAGGGGCGAGCGAATTGATGTATAAGAACACGTTCTGTTGGTCACATGGGCATGATCTCTTTGGCAGATATGCGAGATACCTTTGGCTTTTGTATCTATTTCGGCGAGGCTGAATTTCGACCAAATTAAACTTCACGACATAATCCCTTGATGCAATGAGGACATGCCGGCGACTTGCACCGAATGGAGTGATCAATGGCGATAAGTTTCTGGCAATGTTTCTACTGCACGTTGCCGGGATATCTATGAAACACCCCTGTTGGGTTCAAGAGCTAGAGGACATGGGAAGAAGAAGCAGAACTTGCGATGCTTTGAGGATAATCTTTTGGGATCATTGGAATAATTTAGGAAGCGCCTAAACGTAGGTACGTGCTGGTCTCGCTGAGACGAGTAACGAAGAAAACGGCGTGATTTGGTAGTCGTACGAGGAGGGAGTGCTTGTTGGTGTCTTTGCTTGCGGGGTGGTTGTTTCTTTGGGTCGGGCGGGCGGGGGGAGGACGAATCGCCCTTGGTTTTTCTTTTCTTTTCTTTTCTTTTCTTTTCGCTCGGTGGGTTTGCTCAAGGTCCTTTTGGGGGCGGTGCTGCTTAGAGGATGCCCGAGTGGCAGACACGGAGATGCGGTTCGCGAGCCACGTGTGGTTGCGCAGACGGCGCTCTATCAATGCTAGCATGCTCTCGGGTCCAGGAAGTAGCACGGCCATGTTCATCCGCGTTGACGCGTGTTCCCACCCGGCCGATAATGGGCAGAGTACTGGACAGTGGGCTCGGAGGACTTGCCCTGTAGAGGGCGTTGCTGCACCCTTTTTGCCAGACTAACGGGGAGAGGACGTTCCGATGGCGATATCTTCGTGCTCGTACGAACGAACTTTTGCCCCACTCGATGGAATGGACAGCTGTCGCGGTCTTTCCAGGTCCATGTCTCGTTCGAAGAGATAAAGAGAATTGGAGTGGTGAGGGACACGACCTATTTTTAGATTGGCCTTACCCACGACCTGAACGGCTCAGCCTCGTGCCTTGCCGTGCCAGCGCGGAGCTCTACTCACTCTTCCTCTCGAGAACGAGCCGGTAACAGATCCCTGCGGCGAATGTGCCTGCTAACTTCGTCGGTCGGTTTCGGTTTCAATCTGAAAATCGAGAGCTGAAATCGGTTGAAGATGTCTCGACTCTACTCGTTGCCTTCGCCATGCAACTGTGGCGCTGGTCTGGGGTTCGGTATAGCGTCATCACCGTCCTGGATTCTCTGCAGCCAGAGCTGTAATCGATACACCCATGAAGAGACGGTGTTCAAAAGACGGCAACACAGCGCCCCTCTCTCGAACTGAGGTGAAAACGGAGAGCTGTAGGTTCACATGATAGAGCTTGTATTGATTTTATGCAATAGTCTTGCACAGCTGTGATTGTCATCTTCTTCGTGTATATCATTGATGGAATATCATTGGCCCTTTTCAGGTTTTACTGTCAAGACTATCGCAATGACAGTTCTGTTGACATGGTGAGGACCTGCCGTTGTGACGGTGAGCTCGAACGCGGTTCTAAATACCGCACCACCTTATATACCCAATGCTCTCCTCTCTTTCGCGTAGGGATCAGTGCCCCTCTCTACAGTGAAAGTCTCCGTGACCAAGATGCCCCCATCCTGCACCCTGGCCGTCTTGCCTAGGCTCATCAACATCTCATCGCTGGTTTTTGACTCCGTAACACCAGTCCAGGTCGCGTCCGACTGCGAATGCACATCCGGCTCTGCCCAATTACCTCGATAGTAAGGCTCCTCAACGTATTTGACTTCGACTTCCAGACTTTTCGTGTCACGCGGACACCACTTCCAGAAATTCGGATCGTGTGTGCGTAGTTGTTCGTCTCCCCGTAGAGCTTCGTGCAACGTGACAGATTGTCCATAGCGGTGCATGAAATTGGATTCTCCATCTCCAGATCCAGAAAGGGGAATGCTTTTGTTGGAGGCAAACGGATAGCCGTTGGATCGATCTGTTTCACGGGATTTGGAGCCACAGCGGTGTGTTACGGTTCTTGAAAAGCCAGAGAGGAATCCTTTCATCGCCGGGGCACAGGCACATACAAGAGCCATCTGTACTTCTAGAGTGCCCCATACGAGAAGATCATGGCCAACCCCTGCGGAATCAAAGTCAGTACGCGGGCACGACCGAGAGAATATGGAGCGCAACAAAGGAGACATACAGGTTTGATCTCGTCGTGCATCCGTATACAACCTGGCAAGCCAGACCGTCCGCGCTATTCCGGCACCGAGGACAATCAATCCACAGCAAAAGACGAGGTATAACACGACCTTGCGGCTAGTTGGCATGCTCAACCGGCGCACAACGAGGACGGGGATAATTATCGAGTATGCATCACTGAGGACGCTGACAATGCCATTCAACGGATCGACAATGCTTCGATCAGCGCACTGGTATTTTCCCGTCCAGGTAATGTCCAAACTTCTCCATGTAGCGTATACGGGATCGCAGGCGAAGATGAGGAAGAACAAGAAGGCGAGAAAATACGTCACAGTGAACGCGATTGCTCCCCATATCGATTTGCTAATCCACGGAGAATGCGATCGATCAACGAGTCGGCGGAAGAACAGAAGAACAGAGACCTTGGTAAAGCAGAGGGAGGTGAGGAAGAGCATCTCGGTAGACCATGCCATGAGACCTGATCTGACACATTCTTCTGGGCGAAGATCCCATACATGCCGGTCAAGACCGGCGGTGTGGACGCCTGCAGATTAGATCAACTTTGATCACCAGTCTAAGAAATTTGGTGTTTACGCACCATATATTCCAAGACCAATGATACCCGATGCAGTTACCTACGAATTCTGTTAGCGTTTTGCAACTCCATTGAAAGCAGCAACGAGCTTACCCAAGCTGCAAGGATCAGTGAATCATCCCAACCATATCCTCCTGCCTTTTTGTTCATACGCGTCCATAACCTGGCAGCGACAACAAGCGTTGTGAGAGTGAACAAAGTAATAGAATATGGTATAAACCATCGCCTTCTCTCTGGATTCGTGTAGTTGCTTGGAGGCCATTTGATGACGACTCTCAACGGGACCTTAAAAGCTGTGAACTTAGTGTCGAGCCCTTTATCTCCGGAATCTGTGGCCATGTCGTGAAGAGTGGCGAGATGGAAAAGCCTGCCGTCGCGCGGAGTTCAAGATCAGCTGGGCGTCAACCAAGACCTGGGATTTGATCTAAGACGTGGTGTTCATATGCCCAAATTACCCAATCGAGAACGATTTGGATGAGGCTGAAGAGGCATGCAGAACCAGCACTGTCTCCGTGTCTGACGTGTCAATGCTGTGTAGACACAGTTATGCAGGATTTTTCCAGGTCATTTGTTATTGCAGTGATGGAGATAGGGTGCGTGATGGCTCCTATTGTGTGGTCGCTGGCGTTAATCATTGGAGCATCTGTTTCCTCTGCGATTGACGTCGAGTCATTCGCCTCAGGCAAATTGACGCCAAGCTCAAGCCTAGAGGAGGAGGTGAAACATGAACAGTGTGAAGATAGATCTGCGCATGGACATGCAAGGTCCCACCTAGAAATGCAGACCCGAAGAGTCTCGTGCTCCCGGAAATGGATATTGATATTGCGTCTTTTCTTTCACAAGCGAGCAAACCATCACTTTGGTAAAGCCGTACTTCCGAATTTTCTACTATATGTTAATAGGCTTTGGAATGGCTCTGCAAAGTCGATGCTGCTCTTAGGGCTTCAAAATACCAAGGTATACCAGAGGCTACGCGTGCATCGCTTCCAAAGCCATGTCCATGCATCGAGAAAGTGGCGCCATACACGAAAACATTCCCGGAATTACAGTACTCGACTGCATGTACAGTAGGGTAGGCGAAGATCGCCAAGTCGGTCCTTTCGTATTGTATTCCCTCGTCATGGAATTTAACGATTTCCCTATATCTCGTCGTACTGTGACGGGTAGATCGTCAGTAACCAGCCACAAGTTAGGTGAGAACATGACATGAAGAGATCGCGTTGTCGGCCAGATAAGGTTTGGAACAGGCAATGCGGTACATTCAACGAAGTCGTCTAGGCTGTGCAAGCATTGATGTATACTATTGTATTGCAGTAGGCCTGTGCTATCGTCGGGATCATCGAATGTTCACCTGGCAGGGGAGCGACCAAAATGCTGGTTAATGATGCAAGGATGGGCTCGATGAAGATGGATATTCATGCTTGGTCGAAACTCATAAGGACGGTCATATAGGTCGTGAATCGAAGCGTAGTAGGAGCATGCAGAAGTTTGCTTCGACAGGAAACCAATTATCGATCCATCAATACCCTTTGTGAAAATGTTACGTCAGTGACTCCGCTACTCTTCGATTGGTGAAGCCGACTAGACCCAAACCTGAGCTCCACAACGTATTGTAATCCATAGTATATCGCCCCCTTCTCATGGCCTGATTTCCCTGTCTGACCAGCGTGCGATTGGTCTGTGTACAGACGCAGGAGCAGAGCTGGGTTGTACCCTTGACCGAGAGACCGAGGCGGTTTTCCAAGCTCCCGGGTGGATGCTCAAATAGAACTGAGAGGCCTATTCAACAGTCATGGTTGTGCTTCGAGTCTGAGCGTAGGAGGGGCTTCGAGGTGCTTATTCGTGGTGCAGACTCGGAACCGGACGACGACGAGATTGACTGTGTTACAAGCAAGCCGGATCAACGGTCGCATCGTTGGAATAGTGAAAGATTGCGTTCAGACGCGAAGCATGGTGATGGAGGAGGTATTGAGCCATATAGTTTGGTACGCGGTGCGGTCTTGAAGCCCGATTGTTTAAGGCCAACGTGACTTTTGCATGAGCTCTTTAGAGATTGACATTGGAGCAAGGATCGTAGAGTAATCAATAGGAGTTTGCGTGATGAGGAATAGACGGTCAGAAAATCACTCTCTCAAAAGCTTCATCTAACCCTGGGTCTCTTAAACAAAATTCCAGAGCCTTCGCGTCTCCTCTGACCGCTCAAGCACCACCTCGATCCCCAAGAACACCAGTAATTTCTTCTATTCCGCCAAAGACTCTTTGTAAGCCATCTGAGTCCTCTTCCAACCCCAGGGTCTCTCGATATCTCTCACTGACCTTCTTCTGACAACTTGGAATGCCTCCTCATGAGTGAGTCTTGATATACTTCATATAGTACGCGTCCATGTTGGCTGTGGTTCCCTCAAGACACGATAAACCAGGCTTGCCAGCCAATCCAAGCCCAGTAAGGTCACATGCGGGCGCGAAGTGGACCAGATCATCACGTTTCCCACGCGTAGATAGAGGAGGTAGAACCACACCCTGACTAGAAGTCCTTTTGCATGCTCTGAATTGGCACTGTCTTTTTCTATTCTCGAAATGGGGCGCGCCGGCGCTTCCTCTCTGATCCACTCGATGATTTCAAACACATCACCTTGAGGCATTGTGCTGGAGATCTCGAGCTGTTGCGCCTGTGAGAGCCATTCCGACTGCCTCTGTCTACCTCCGAGTACCCATGCCCAGTCTCCCAAGCTGATTGAACAGTTCCTTCGTGATCACAAGCGGTTCAAATTTTTTTGGCGCCATTATTCTGTTCTGATTAAACTCACCCAGGCTGGCGCTGGATGCTGAAAACCTTGACAATTCGGCAATAATAATAGCGAGATTCTTGGAAGATCCGCACGTGAAAGTGCTATATCGGCTCTCTATCCACCTTCAGACAAGATCCCCATCCCACCTCCACAACTCCACGACTCCAGAAGAAAGCAAATCGCTTACACAGCACATCCAAGATCGCGATGCTCCATCCATCGAGAGTCGAAAAATAGCCTGAGCGAGCTAGAGCTACCCAATTGGTGGCCAGGGTCAAAATCTTCGGCAATTTGAAATCATCGATCGGTTAACATGGGACGCCTTCAACGAAAGCATGACAGATGATTGGGGATAGCAAAATAGCCAAGAAGTCGGGCCCGTTTCTCCGACACAACTGCAGTGCCGTGCCATGCAGTAACTGCAGTCCCTAGCACCCTACTTAGATCCGAAGTGTCTTAGATTGTTTTATCTCAGGAACTCGGACTGTTGACCAACGGCGATATTGTGAAGTTCAGGCGTTGTTTGTGTATGCTTGAAGTTCAATCTAAGGTTTCTTGGATTCTGAAGGAGCAGGATTGTGGTGAATAAGCCGGCCTGTGCTTCTTTCTGTACTTTTTCTTTGTACTCGGGGGACTAATCACTGCCAAGTGGTCCAGTAGAAAATATGGGCCACTGAGCTTCGAAGACCCCAGTTGATCGCGGTAACAGCGGAATTGTTACGAGAGCGGACTCCACCATGCAAAGCTGATAGGGAAAGCATGTACATCAGTCCTGATAGGACTGACGAGCCTTTCCAGTTGCACTGCAGCGAATAGCAACATGTTCACCAATAATGTTGATAGATGTGAGAACAGGTAATAGTAAATGTAGCAAAGATAGAATGGTGGTAAAGCTAATAGCTGAAGAGGTTTTGCTCCCTCTATGTGGCCTGGGTGCAAGCGCCTCGGTGGTTCCAGTCCAGCGTGATAAGCTGTACGTGCAGGCGTGCCGCAGTGTACAGCAAAGTACTCATCCCATTCCTTACAACAGATGAGAAATTAGCAGCATGATCAGCTACTGTTCTTACCCCTCGCACCTCTGTGTCCGAACTGATTGTTTGCCTTTAGTTGCGTCAATTTCCCATACATACAAGGCTTCCTACCACAGTACGTTGTATGTCAGTCTGCAAGGTTTCATTCCTGTGCATCGACTCCGACCTTGATACATCTATGTTGGTTTTGGATAGGCCGTCCAAATTTGATCGAATCCAGCGGCGAAGGCATGTCACGCACAGAAGGATGCTTGCTGCAATTGCAGCGCATTTTCCAGCGCTTTGGGTCCTCATTCCATCTCAAAGAATAGAAATGTGTGTTCTTCATCCGAGATGGAATCCGCAAAAGTTCAGGCCATTTGATGCCAGACCAGTTCTTTGGACTCGTCAAAAGCGATCCGAGCTTGGAAGAGGTGGAGCCACATTGGCAGTATAAGGACCAAGTCGCTTCGAGACAGACATGACGGAGTTGTGTATCCCACCCATATCTCTGCCGGGTGAGAAGAAGTCGCGTCCTTAGCCGATGTCGGCCGGCGCGTGGTCTCTTGTCTGTCGAGGCGTCCTGGTTCTCTCCCTCTCTCTCTCTCATCCCCCCACCTTTACCCGATCCTTTGCTACACGTCAATATCTGTCCTTTACGGCTCGCGATGCTCGAAGCGAGACGAAGCCAAGGAATCCTAGTTTGGTGGCTTGGTGAGTAAGCTCTTGCATTGGGGACTGAACCACCTGTCCTCTCGACCCGTCAATGTTTGACGCACATTCGCGACCACATAAGAAGGATTTTATCTCGGTCTGAGTCACATAAGGACACTTCTCCATTCCCCAAATCGTAAAGCTGACAGAAAGGAGATGGAAATAGTGACAGTTGACGTGTTTGTCCGCTTCGATGAGTTGCGCTGCTTTGAGCGATGTGTTCTTTATACACCCGCCAGCTTTTTTATGGCCTGAATTCTGCTATTTGATCAGTAACTTTCTTTGGTTTCCGTCATATCCATACCTTTAGGAGAGCCCGCGAATTTATCATCATGGCATCCCTTTCTACAAACCAAGGATTTAGAACGCGGCGACGAGCTCTTAAGGCATACCAGGCGCGAAGAAGCCTTCGACTTCGTCCCGAGATGTCTCCAGCCCTAAGAAATATTCTCATCGTCTTCGTGCTGATTGTCTGTCCTCTTTTCTTGGCTCACGTAGCACAAGCGTGCACTCCAAATTGCGGCCAACCAACTCCCGACGGACCTTTTAGACCTGTCATGGGCATCGACTTGGGAACAACTTACTCTGTTGTCAGCGTCATGAAAGATGGGAAAGCTCATATCGTAAGTATCTCCTAGGCACATCGAGTCCACGTACTTTGCTTATGTCTTTGCTCCAACAGATACCGAACGACCAAGGCAACCTTATCACCCCCTCTTACGTGGCAATCACCGACCACGGTACAATAGTTGGAGACCTTGCCAAAAATGCATCGTCACTCGATCCAAAAAATACCATATTCGACATCAAACGGCTGATAGGCAGAGACTTCGCAGATGAGAATGTGCAGGCTCTGATTCCACAATTCCCATTCCGAGTCGTAGACCAAGCCGGGAGACCTGCCGTCAAAATTGGCAAACAGTTACTCACGCCAGAGGAAGTCTCAGCCAGCATTCTGTCAAAGATGAAAGGCATGGCTGAGAACTATCTTGGAGAATCCATTGAGGCAATGTGCACCATCGTGTTCAACTTTTATATACTGACCGTACACAGGACGCCGTGATCACCGTGCCAGCCTACTTCACTGACTCTCAACGCACAGCGACAAGGAACGCGGCTACGATTGCAGGTCTAAATGTTATACGTCTGGTAAACGAACCGACAGCAGCTAGCTTGGCCTATGGTCTGGGGCGTAACAGTGACTATGACCAAGAACGCAACGTACTTGTTTTCGATCTAGGTGGAGGCACCCTCGATGTATCTGTCCTTATCCTCGACTCTGGAGTCTTTGAAGTGGTGGCGATTTCAGGGAATACTAACCTCGGTGGTGAGGATTTCGACCAGCGGGTCATGGACCACATCCTGGCGAAGTTCCAAAAGGCCAACGGAGCTACGGTTTCAACAAATTCGCCGGCGACGTCGAAGTTGAAATCAGAGGTCGAGAGAGTTAAGAAAATGCTCAGCTCGGAGACAAGGTGAGCCCCTGAGATATTCCAGGTCTTCTGTCCCCCTAATCTGAAAAGTGCCACCATCGATATCGAACTCTTCGATAAGGGCAAAGGCCTACATGAGACTCTAACCAGAGCAAAATTCGAAACCTTGAATAAGGATCTCTTCCTTCAGACCCTTGAACCTGTCAAGCAAGCTTTGAAGGACGCGAAGATGGAAGTCAGCGACATTGATGATATCGTCCTCGTTGGCGGCTCTACGCGCATTCCGTATGTGCGCAAGATGCTGTACGACTATTTTGGGAAATCGCCGATGACAAACATCAATCCAGATGAAGCCATCGCGATGGGAGCCATTATACAAGGTTGTATCATGAACGATTGTCCCGGAGTGCACAATGTGCTGATGTTGGACGTCAACCCGCTCACTCTCGGTATCGAAACTGATGGGCGAATCATGGCTCCAATGATCAAGCGTGGAACTACTATTCCTACAAGTCGAAGACAGGTATTCTCTACTACGGTCGACAATCAAGAGACTGTTCGCATTCGTATCTTTGAGGGCGAATCGCGCTCGATAAAGGACAACAGCGAGCTTGGTGAGTTCTTGCTCAGTGGCATTCCCGCAGCACCAAAAGGCGTCCCTCAGATCGAAGTGGAATTTGAAGTGGACGCGAACGGTATCTTGCAGGTGCATGCGGTCGAGCTTGGCGGAGGTATCTCGGCATCGGTGACGATCGAGAACAGTGGGCGGCTTTCCGTGGGCGAAATGGAGCGCATGGTAGAAGCAGCCGAAGGAGTGAAGTACTCAAAGGATGGATTGCAGTCAAAGTCAATCTCAAGTGACTCCCGGCAGGATAGCGATAGCCATAGCGGGTCCGTCCAGTGGGAGCACCGCGAATTGTGAGGGCTTGCTTATCCTCTGGGCGGGTGTGATGATCTCCAGGTAAGACTGTATACTGATGGCGTTTCTTGACAGTATTACTAGGCTCGGGTAACATTAAGTGTCAACGCACGTTGGCGTTCACACCTGATTCCTCTCATTTCTCATCCACCTCAGTCTGCTTTTCTATCTCTTCCTTGAACAGCTCCAAACACCAAACAATTCTTGACTTCGATCACGATGGCAGACTCTCCAACCGCCAGCACCCTTCCCGTGGACGAAGATTCAACCTCCAGCAAGTCGGATATGACGACCATCTTCGAAGACAATCCGCAGTTTGAAACCTCACAAGCTTCACAAATCGATCATAGTCTACTGGGCCTCACCTCTGAGGGTTCATTCATCCCAGTTCTAGAGTCTCACTCGGTCTTGCTTCGATCAGCTCGTCTCCTCAAATCAATCTTCCACATGTTCCGCAGTTACACCTCTTTCGGCGCGATCGAGGCAGTCAACCATGAAGATGGCGCTCTATCCTTCTCCCGCTCCGACTTTCTTCAAACCACAAAGGCTCGAAACTTTATCTGGGCGGACCAACCATTTGGTACCATTTGCTTCGACGGAGAACAAGGCGGGGAGGATTTCGATGCCATCATCAGTGCGAATGAGTGCTACAAGGTCGTTGCGTTCATGGGGAACATCATAGCTACGGTCTTAAAAGGCGAGTCCAACTATTTGGCCACCATCCATCAAATACTTGCTAACCCCCTTGTAGGTCAGTACACCAAACTCGAAGCTGTCGCCGGAAAACCCATCAACATCGCCCGAACCGTTAGTGAGACCATGTTCGGCATCACCCGCGGTCCGGCCGCTGAACATTGGGTCATCCTTATTACAGCCCTCGACCACGAAGTTCTCGCTATCGATCTCACTGGTGCACAATATGGATGGACCGACCTCCTTGCACCCTGGGGCCAATACTGTTCCAACCACTTTTCCCACTACTCCAAGCTCACACCTCTCGACTGTGTTCGCGATGTCTGGAATAAAGAGAATCTGGCTTCAGGGCCCTATTTGAAACCTTCCTCTGACGCCGAGGATCACGTTCTGACAGCCATGGAGCTGAGCTTGAAGGTGTGGTCAAAGAAGGAGGATACTAGTATGCTGCAGCTTCTCGGCCTTGGAGAGGAAGAGTATGTCATGAAGAGTTTTGAGGTGGTGCTTGCTGCTGTTATGGCTGTGGAGAGTCTGATCAGCATGTTCAAGCGTAAGAAGATGTATCTTTGGTATGAAGATGGGGAGGGAAACTTGGGATTGACGACTTCGTCGAAGCAGGCTAGGATGCTTGGATTGTGAAGAGCTTGGATATATTTTTTTGGTGCTCCGAACTTGTAAGGCAAGATGGTGGCAATCTTTGTGCTTGAATTGCGAAGAACATGGGCATTTTAGAACAAGGAAAGGAGACGGCGTTCTTAGCACAATGAGTCTGAGGAGATATTTGCGAGTACAACGATGGCTCCTGCAGAGATGAGCGCTTTGATTTCTGGGTATTCATTCCACGGTATTTTCGATCTCTCGCAAGTGGACATGAGTGTTTCGACGACATCTGGGAAGAGTCAATTGGATACCCCGGTAGCGGGCTACGATATTGAGAATCGATCCAGGGATTTGAGGGGCCTAGATTTGCGGACATTGTTGATCAGCAAAACGTGGCAAGGCGAAATAGACTACCTAGGGCAGGAACCCACGTTTTTCGGCCCCATATATTTCCACGACAACAGCCTCAATCGGTTCCGAAACCCGATCGACGCACCAAGGATCCCAATCTCACTTTTCTATGGCACCTCGAAAATCGCGAGTATTCTGGCAACCTTGTTTTTGAGCGTTTCGGTATGTATGTGGAAAGATGCCTGCTGAAAAGCGAGGACCAAGATCTAAGCCAGAAGCGGACATGCATTGACGAAGCCGCTGTGCCAAAATTCGCGGTGTTTGCAGCATAAAGATCAGAAGACCATCGGTTTGGCGACAAAGGATTGCATTCACAGCCGATCGAATTAAGTCTTCGACGTCAGCAACATGTAACCTTTCGTACGACAGACAAGTGGCAGAAGAGGTCATTCTGGCAGAGGTGAATTCGAGAAGTAGAGCAACTAGTGTCTTGCTCGTACGATAACCTACAGAGGATAATCTCGGCTTATTCCCTTACGCCCCGGATGCGTTACCGAGTAAGGGCGACCGAGTGCAGTGGTTGGCTCGATCGCCAATGTGAAGGTACCAATATTGGTGAAAGGTATGTCCTCTTCATGGACACGGGTCTTTTGAGCGCGGAAACTGGCCCTGCTTCCAAAGTCTAGTAACGATTCTTATGAGACTTAGTGTTACAGCTTACGATGTGCGAAACCTATATCAACTCCGCCTTTTTCGACCTTGTTAACAGCATCAACGACGACGACGACGACGACAGCGACTCCCAAGAACAAGTAATCAGATACCTGCAAACGAACACAACTACAATTGATTTTCCAATACCTTTTGGCGATCCAAGACAGCCTCAAACAGCTGCTTGCCTCAAACTATCTCCTTGCCTCAAACATCTGCTTGTCCACAACAACAACCTCCAAAGACAACACTTTGACCATAACCAACCCCCGCTACCCACCAACAACCTAATCTCCTTCTTCACCCATCATGGGCATACCTATGCCATGCCGAGCACACGCGTCGGACAACCTGCCACACGCCCACGGTTCATTACGACGGTGGGGCACAACGAGATGTTGCGGATGCGGATGTTCCTACGACACGTCGAGGGGTAACGCGGGCGGGTATTGCAGATGCCTGTATCACGGTGCGGCGGGACATGATTTCGTCAATTGTGCGGAATGCCAGCGCATCAAACCAGAGAATGACACGCCTCTTGGGGATTGAGGTGAGTTTCCTCCCCTTCCCCCCTCCCATCGTTGCGATATGGCCGGTTGGGAACTGATGATTTGGGATAGGGAAGGAGATGGGGGGTATGATGGGTTCATTGGGTTTATTTTACCTTCTTGATTGGCTTGGGTTTTTTTTGGGCTGGCGATGGTGTTTTCTGATGGCGTTGTGATTTCTGATTATGTGTACTTTTGCGATCAATCGGGGCGGGGATTTTTTGTTCCCCCTTTCTCTACATGGATTGTTTATGCATTAGCTGGATAAAGCGAGATGCTCGAGGAGGGATAACTGATGGTATTCTAGCGAGGTGTTTGGCTTGATTTGGTTGGATTATTCACCTACTTCATGTATGTCAGATGCTTTTTTTTTGGTGTCTGAGGTTGGCACACACCCGATACCACTGATGAGAGCTGGTGGATGTAGACGGACGAGATTACTTTCGATACTATTGAATTGATCATCATGACTCCGACGCCTCAAAGTGTACTGCCGGACTTCTGGACATTAGTTTGCGGTAAGAGCGGATCCGAGGAACGAAAAGGTCATGGAGCAGAATGTGGAAGTTGAGGATCAGGCTATCAAATGGATTCAGGCGCAATTTGAGAAGAGCAGAGCGATTGTGTGAGGTTTTGGAAATTTCGGGGCGAGTGAGAGTTGCAGAGATGCTGTAGGGAGACATGGCGAAGCTTGACCTTTTCTCTAGGCGATTGATCATCATAGCGAGCTGCCATTTCAAGACCCTTTGATGAATCATCGGCACTCCATCAAACAGTCAGTCTCTTCCCAAAGTGCACTGTTGTCCTTCCATGGTAGCTGCAACATCCTAGGAGATGTTCGATACGTGCGCATCTGGAGTCTGCATCGTAGGTTTCTAAAAGGGAAGAATGAGAGAGAAGCCGGGTCTTGCCCGCATTGAAGGGAAGAATGCAGACTCGAGAGCTTAAGGAACGAGCGTCGCCGATATGCTTCCCCGAGATACACGAAGGTGTTCTGAGTATGAGAGGTGACAGAGCAAGGAACAGGGCCACTGCTCAGGGGCGACGTGTGGATAGTTGATAACACAGCTTTGTTCTGTCTCGACAGCTGAAAATCCTTCGCATCGAGAGGTGTTCCCCGGTTCGAGATTGCTGCAAACACATCGATGCAATTCCTGCATGAAAATTCCCATGTTTCTGTTCGGACTTTGACAGGTCTCTTTTTAAATGTAAGATCTTTTTTCCACAAGGCTGAATGGTCCAGCACTGAGAGGTGAGGACTCTTTTTTTTTTTTTGGTCGTCAACAAGATGTTAGTAGCTGGCTGCATCGGTCAAGGCCCACGCTGGTATCCGACCTTTCAGGAAGGACGCGCGTTGCGTCGCGTCTCACTGACCGACGGGTCATCTGCATTGCAAAGAGCCTCGCCGGTCCCTCGACACAACTTGTTCATACCTTACTGCCCGTCTGGGAAAGCTTCATGCAGGCTCGCTTCGATCGTCAACGTTGAGAGATAGTCAACTGGTCTGGCTTCGCTTTCGTCGAGTCAAACGTTGGTGGGTGTCTGTCCTGTGGAGCTCACACATCACTATACTGGTCCAGGTGTCGGCGAAATCATTCAGTCCTCTCACTCATGGCACGGAGAATCTCCATCCCGTCTCGGCATGAGCGTGTCCTGGCTTCTCCTAGAACATTGAGCGAGCTTGAATCGAAGAACATAGGGGGTTGAAAACTGGTCACTTACGCGTCCAATCTTGGCGGGATACTGGCTTTGCTTTGTAGTCGCAAGCGAGGCTTCTATGAACCTGGGGCATTGATCAGAGCCGATTGTGGGATTTATCGACTCGGAGTAGACTTATGGAGGAGAGGTGTTGATCCGCGCGAGCCTGCCACACCCGTTTCGCTTCGTCTCTTGTTGTCCACAACGAGATCCTCGAGGGACGCGGATCTGATGGGCACTTCTCAGATAGAGTAGCGCCAGCCTTCGTACATCAAAAGTGCAGATATCGCCATTCTCGTCTGCAGATCGTCAATGGATCGTAAAGGTCGAAGATCCCGGAATGATGGCCGTAACCATTTTGTTAAGTAGGTTCTCGATATTAACCAGGCCGCAGTAACCGTGATCTCCCGAGTCCACCTTCGCCACCACAACCAATGAAAGGTATCTGAGTTCGGGATGCCGAGGCCGATGGCAACTCAGCGACTCGTGCGGAAGTCCTTTGATCGCTTCGAACCGCCACCAACGTTTCGGCGTGCCATGGTGCCATAGTGGCACATCCCGGTCCGAAGCCGAAGATATCGTTGGTCGGATGCGGAGGAGGCTTCTGATGGCCAGAATTCATACTACAGTGTCAGCTAGCAAAGTGAGAATAATGGGGTGCATTAGTCCTGAAATAGATTATACTAGTAGTCAATCGGGTAGCCATAGTTATCGTTCACCGCCTCAATACGCCGTAGTATACTGCTTTATGGTCCCTTGGAATACGAATCTCCTAAACTATTCTAAGTTAAGCGTATCAGTATGTACAGTCGACTTTCCAGATCAGGCCTTAGCTCTCCTATCTTTTATCTCACCAGGCCCCGTACGTTCTTAATCAAGTTTAGATCCGGACCGTGTAACGGCCAGATGAGTCGAGAGTTACCAGTATTTCGATAAGTCAGGCTTGCGTGTTTTCCAGCGTCTAACCCCACTGTTCTCACTTCGCTTGCCGACACTGTACCATAGGTAGCACGGAGGTAGAGGGGCCAGCAAGTCCACGCACACGCGTCTCTCTGCCTTGGAGCCTGAACGCAGCGAGTGACGCGGCATCGTAAGATAATACAGGGCAATTGATTGGACAGAGGCATAAAAAGTCGTGGCTTACGCGGATTCGCGTTGTGAAAAAACATCACATATCGCCCCAGCAAAGGACGACTGTCAGTGTCTCCTACCTAAGACATATCGAGGCCTCGCTGTACCCCTAGATCACAGCCCAGAATTCCAGACCCCGTGGCTACGGAGGGGGCCATCCATGGATGCCACAACTACCTTGCTGGTGGTGGAATACCACCACGCCTAGAGCGCAACTGCCAACTCGTATTGCGGGCTTACGCAAGCTCTTTGCGGACACAAATCTTGACGCTGCCACGGCTGTTGTAAGACAATTCCATGTTGCCAGCCCGAGGCTATTTACACATGCCAATCGTGGACACTTGTCATCACGATATTCCAACGTCCTGGGAGGCTATGTACTGTGTACTGTGTACTGTGCACGGTGCTCAAGCGTTTGGCTGTGGAAATACGGGTTGACGGCTATGAAAGTGAATAGGGAGCCAAGGATGGTTCAGTATACCATAGTATAGCGAGCGAAATGGAAGCGCGTCGACCTTTTGCATTCAATCAAAGCGGATGGACAGCCAAGAAGCACTTGCCCCAAATAGTCCTGCGAGGGAGGACAAAGCTTGCGAGGCCACGCACTCGTGCGTAGTCAGGTTGCGAATCACCAGAGACACGACGCCTTTTGGCAGCCGGATATATTCTGAACCTGCCCTGCGCTACATGTCCATTCTGTCTCTCTCGCCCACCATCTCTTCTCCAGCTTCGGTCCATGTGCATCGAGTGTTGCTGCAGGCACAGAAGAATCTAATAAAGGCGCAGAGCAAGTGCACAGCCGCAATTTAACAGCCAAAGGTCCCTGAGGCAGACACTGGTCGGCGCACCCCTGTCGTTGTCTGAGGGGCTTGGACGCAACGAAGCCGCGCGTACAGAGTGTGCTGTGCTGATCCATACCCCGTGGTGGGCCTCCCAGTCTACCGGCCCTCTCCTCCGCCAACACCTCGATCCCTCCATTCTCACATACACAACATCGTCGACGCCATACCAGCCGCCAACACCCTCGGCATCTAGGGGCCACACACTCTCCTTTGCATACCTACGGCCGGATTCCTCACTGACGCTACCCATATCGGCTGTGCTTGCACCGGACTGACTTGAGACGGTCTCACGCCATACACTAGATCCGACTTTGCGGAACAGGATATATACATCCCCATACTGTGCACGACTTCCTCCACTCCTCACAATGGACCACCGAGCTGGCGCCTCATATCGGGGCCATTCGGCCCAGAGAAACATCTTCGACGAGCAACGCTGCCGGGACTTCACAGACAAGTTTCGGCAGTACCTAAGCACCAAGCGCATGAACGAACTCACCAACAAATTCATAAGCCGAATGGGATCACAATCTGCACGAGAGCGAGATTACAGCTCGCCACTACCGGACCAATCATCAGCCCCGTTGCCCTCTTACTCCTCCCTGCGCAATATTCCTCTGATACCCTCGCCACCGAAAGATGCGCGATCACTGCGATTCCGAGCCATGCTCAACACTCTATCCAGCATGCCACAGAAATGGGAGAATCCAGGCCTGCTCGACGAGGCTTTGAAGGTTGTACCGCTGGAAAGGATCTACAATGAGGCTGAAGAGGAAAGCCAGATATTACAAGCGGAGGCTGCGAGTTTGGGCTCGGGGAAGAAGGCTGCTTGGGGCTACCAGGATTGTGTCGTACGGGCATTGATGAAGTGGTTCAAATCCTCATTCTTCTCATGGGTGAACAACCCACCGTGCAGCATATGCGGGCACCCAACAATCGGTGTTGGCATGGCCGCACCCCTACCGGATGAACAGGCTCGAGGCGGTGCGCAGGTCGAGCTATACCAATGCTCTTTTGAGGGCTGCGCCAACTTTGAGCGATTCCCACGGTACAACGACGCATTTGTGCTACTGGAAACCCGCAGAGGACGTGTAGGCGAATGGTCGAATTGCTTCGGCATGCTGTGCAGAGCAATGGGGGCCCGTGTGCGATGGGTATGGAACTCCGAAGATCATGTCTGGCTAGAAATATACTCGCAGTACCGCAAGCGATGGGTGCCGGTAGATGTCTGCGAACAAGCGTGGGACAAGCCAAGGCTCTACACGGACGGTGCGTATCTTCACTGATCTCCAACTTGGCGTATGTACTGACTTTCTTGGCAGGTTGGCACCGGAAGCTTGCGTATTGCATCGCCTTCTCGGCAGACGGATGTATGGACGTCACTCGACGATATGTTCGTGACTTCAACAAGTGGGGCGCAGAGAGAGCGCGAGCACCGGAGCCAGTCCTACTCTACATCCTCGACGAGATCCGCGCCATGAAGCGCAAGAATCTATCCAAGCAGGAGAAGTTCAGACTTGAAGGGGAGGAGATGCGAGAATATCGCGAGCTTCAGCTTATTGTTGCTCAATCAATCGCAGCCGAGATCTGCAAGATTATCCCCGAGGACTTCTACAATCGTCGCTCGTCCCGACCTATGCGATCTGACCCAGATGCACAAAAGGCCGCCGAGGCACGAGCAGAGGCTGCACAAGCTGAAGCTGAACGTCAACGACTACAACACGCACGAAGACCGCCAGGCCCACGCAATCCCGAGCAACCACCCCGTTGAAGCAATTCACACGGAAGGCTTCCGATCGCATCAAATCCACGACTCGTAACACACCAATGCCATTGGCCGGGCATCATTTATCCTAATACACCTGTGCAGCATATACCGTCTAGGACACTTCATCGTCGCACGACCATGTCGTGACGGACGCACCATACCTTTCACTTCTTATGGAATGAGAAACATTTTCATGCAGCGATTTTCGCGCTCTTGAGCAGCATTGTACGGCGCATCATAGAAGGCCCGGCGCACTTCTGATGATTTCTTTTGTTGCTGTTTGGAGTCTACATTTTGGAAATACCACTTTGGACAGGACCTTTGGTTTCGTATGTCAGGCGTTGATAGTGATGCAACGATGATGAGAACGCATTTTGATGAAGAGGAAGGGCATATCTGGCTAAATACCACGGTCAAATGGGCGAGGATCATTTGCTAACGAGGATACTCGTCTCGTGGTGGAGGAGAGTTGGTTGAAATTGAAGACCTTCAAAGCATGCTCCCCTCCAAATTTGTGCCTTTGACATGCTCGCCCAAAGATATCAATCGCTGATATTTCTCGTCTTCACGGGCCCATTATTACTCTACCGCGCTTGATAGGGTTTCGGGGCTCCACCCGACGATGAGATTTTCGGTGCAGAGTCACGAACGGGAATTACGCAGCCGTGTTTTATTTATAGCATTAGCTTTGTCTCACCAGCCTTGGAGTGGCGTGTTCTCTTTGGCCCGCTCCAGTATTCCTAATTCAGATGGCGTGTGGGGAGGCCGATGAGAAATCCAGAAATCGGGTCGGGCATCCACGAAGGAACAACGGAGTACTCAACAAGATGATATAGCAGTAATGAAAGCTGGGATTCGGGTGGCAGTAAATGCTCCACGCAGCGATGGGTTACTACGGCCCTCAGCTTACGTGGAAAATCCTTGGAAGTGTTGCTTTGTTGTTGATGGCGCAGTAATGGTCGAGGCGGGCAGTGTCAGCGTAGCTTCAGCCCTTCTCCAAGCCATGCATCAATTGGGGTGGGGAGTATAAGATAACACACCGCTTGCCTGAGCCTCACGAGAGACGCATTCATTCGACTTTGACATTGCTCCTGTGCTACAGTTGCGCATCATTTAGAGCAGCCTTCCGCCTCAGACCCTCTGTTTTGAAACCGGGCGCTCGCTACGACAACAACAAAAACAATACAAAGGCCTTTGTTCACCCGCATCCATCCATCCATCATCCTCTTAACAACCTCAATCTTTTGTGATTGAATCACACACCTCGCTATCATGGGCAAAATCGGGAGAATAGCGTGCATTGCCACGCCCATGGCCATGACGATAGCCTCCTTACTCCTCCTTATCGTCGTTTTCCTAGGAGGCATGAACAAGAACGACGAGAACCTCAGCTCGCTATACTACTTCAAGGTGAGTCCGAACAAGCTGCAGTGCGGCTCAAACAATGCTAACAACTGCGGTCAGGCCGATACCACAAACTTCAAACACAACATAACTTCAACGGGAGGCTTCGCAAAAGCCTTGGACAAGGTCAATCCTGAACTCCGCACGTTCATCAATACCCTCGTCTCCTCCCAGCGCGACTCGCCACTCGATGACATCTACGAGATTTACCTGTGGAACTACTGCTCAGGGAGCAAGAACAGCACTGAAGGTGTCAAGTTGACAAAGTGCTCGGATCGCAAGGCCAATTTTTGGTTCAACCCAGTTGAAGTCTGGAACCTAAACGGAACAGGCGCTGCGAGCGTCTTCCCCAAGGAGGTGCAGAAGGGCTTGAATGTGTATCGGAATGTCAGCAAGTGGATGTTTGTTGCGTATGTCGTTGCGCTGGTAGCCACCATAGTGAACGTCATCACTGGAATCTTCGCCGCCTGCTCGAGATGGGGTAGCTGCATTACCTCCATCGTTGCATCTGTAAGCTGTCCCAAAGCTCTCTCTGCCCAGACGCCTCGCTAACACTCTAACCAGGTCGCCTGTCTCTTCACCTTCCTCGCCGCCCTCTCATCCACGATCCTCTTTTCGACCCTGACGGGTGCCTTCAACTCTGTTCTCGGAGGCTACGGAATCAAGCTCACCGTCGGTACAAAAGTCATGTCCTTGGACTGGCTCGCATTCGCCCTCTCGCTCGGCGCGTCACTTTTCTGGACAATTAGTATCTGCTGCTGCTCAGGCAGCTCATCACACCCAAAGAACAAGAACCGCAGTGGAGAGAAGGGTGGCTCAGCCCCTTTCGCCTCCAGAGGATACGCACCTCTCGGTGAGGGTCAAGGACACGAGATGGGCAAGATCAAGGGGGGTAGCTCTCCCTATGCCGGTCGTGAAACGGCGTACGAGCCTTTCAGGCATAATTAGCGCCTTGGACATGTATAGATGTCGTGATCGCAGTCAAAAAGCGGATTGGTTTGTATACGTTGGATACCCTTGGTTGACGAATCATGGTTCGGATATGCTCTTGTTTCCCTTGCACATATCTGGTGTTTGCATAGCGAGACGATGAACGAAATTGGAGTTTGGATGGAAGGATGGGATTGACAATTGCCTGAGAGGACATTATGGTATAAGAGAGTGAATGACCTTCATACCTATTATCAGAACGTAAATGCCCATTGCATGATTCAATATCCTTGTCATGTGAGGCCAACATGACACTTCCATGTAGAATGAAATGAAGAGTTGCACCCCTCCCCAAACACCAACAGGCCGCAACGACGATAATGCAACAAGGCTCATATTCCCGCCAGTGCTATCATAGAGGGCTATCCAGTCGAAGGACGCCTCTTATCCACGCGTAGCATGTCTACCGCTGACACCACCCACGCCACGACGTAGTTCTCGGGCTGCTAATATCGCAGGTTCCACGAGAGCGTTTCCATAGCCTAGGACTTAGTTCTGCTTGCGGTCCCACCACTTCGTGTGTATCGTCATTCATTTCCTTAGCTTCAATGGCTTTCGGCTCGCCAGATTCCTGGCAATTCTACCTGCTGAATCATGTGAAGTTTGTCGCTGCTGAACTCCGACTATCAGATATACTTCTAGAAGCGCAACTTGCGATAGAAAAAGGATGAACGAGCTTCTTCGGGGCGTGGGATACAGTGCTTCCCACTCGAGACGGCTGAGCTGCTTCCCGCTCTTCACTAAAAGTACCGTTATCGTAGGCTAACTGCCCGATGACATGCATTGCGTCTTTACGCCCTTCGCCGTCAGAAATGACACGTAGGGCGTCGCCGATGCTGAAAGACTGCTCCAAGTCCATTCAAATGCATCAATCTTTTCCTCTGGGTTTCAACTTTAAGCTATGTCTACCACTGTCACTGCCACCAGAACGTCTTACGAACTCCAAAATTGGAGCGAAGCGGGAGAAAATTCACCCTCATCATCGACATCCAAAGAGGGGATCGCGATCGAAGAATGGGAACGAGAACCACACAGCTCGCAGCAGCTTGATGCTGTCGACGGAGGGTTTCCAGCATGGAGGGTGCTTATTGGAGGATTTGTGTTTGAAGCCTTGCTCTGGGGATTCCCAATCTCTTTCGGTGTCTTCCAGGATTACTATACAACTCTTCCACAATTCGCTGGGAGCCAGAAAAACATCGCGTTGATCGGGACCATCGCTCAAGGCTCTTGCTACCTGGGGGCACCGTTCAGTGCAGCCTTGACCAAGCGATTTCCACGATACCAAAGACAAATCATCTGGTTCGCCTGGCCTCTTTGCATTGGTGGATTGGTGGCTGCGTCGTATGCCAATACCGTCGGCGGCCTCATTGCGACCCAGGGGATCATGTACGGCGTTGGCTTCATCACGTTAACTTACCCCATCATCTCCATGATCAACGAATACTGGATTTCTCGCAAGGGCATGGCCTTTGGTCTCATCTCCGCTTCATCGGGGGCCTCAGGAGCGGCGATGCCTTTTATCATTCAAGCCCTCCTCGCTCGGTATGGCTACAAGACTACGCTCCGTGCCATCGCCGTCGCTATGACCGTACTTACTGGCCCCCTTTTGCCTTTCTTCAAGGGCCGCCTTCCACCTCCGGAGCATTCCCAAGTAGCAAAAACAAATTGGTCTTTTGTGCGAAAGCCGCTGTTCTACGTTTATGGCCTGTCGACCCTGATATACGGCCTAGGCTTCTTCTTCCCATTGCTGTATCTGCCATCGTATGCGACGTCACTCGGTCTGAGCGCCACCCAGGGCGCCTTGCTCTTATCCATCATGTCCATCGCCCAGGTTCTCGGACAGTTCTTCTTTGGATATCTGTCTGATCGTAACATCTCCGTCGGCATCCTTTGCTCGATCTGCATGGTGGTGTCCACAATCGTGGTCTTCGGCACCTGGGGGACCGCCAAAGCACTGCCTCTACTCGTCCTCTTCACCATCGTCTACGGCTTCTTCGCCTCGGCGTTTTCAACGATGAGAGTCGCGATGGGAAAGGCCGTGAGTGACGATTCGAGCTCCGTCATGGCGACTTACAGCATCTTTGTGTTTCTCCAGGGGATCGGCAATATCCTTGCCGGACCTCTCAGTGCTGGTCTTTTGGCCCAGCCAGTGCGGAGGAGCGAGTATGGCATCGAGAGATACAAGGACATGGTCATCTTCACGGGGGCGTGCATGTTGGGAAGCGCTGCTGTCATTGCCTCGTGGTGGTGTCGACCTTCCACAGTGCGCCAACTGGTCGGAAGAAGCTGAGCTCGATGATAAACAGCCAGAAAATAACGAGCAACCACCAAATAGGCAAAGACGATCAGCAGCGGGAATTCGCCGGTGGTCACCCATCCGACAATTCATCCGCCGATCTCAACCTGAGCTTATCTACAAGATACAATCGTACTGGAATTTCCATCGACCGTCCATCTCCAATGTCTTTCCCTCAAATCCAAGACCAATCGCAGTATCGGTCGACTGTCCAGCTGCCTTATGGTTCATCAAAGTCCCCCACGTAGCCACCCCTTCTCCCCTCTTGGTCCCAACAAAATCCCCTTCAACTCACTCACTCACTCACTCATTCCCTCAGAAAGGCAGAGTCGATAGCAGCATTCATAACTCCATGGCCCCTACCTCACGACATCGAACACTCCAAATCAACATGGGCATCTCGAAAATCTTCAGACTCCACTCCCCAAAACGCACCAAGCTCATTTCAAATTGAAGAGAGAGAGAGAGACAAAGAAAGACAAGACAATGGCACAGAAATATCCTCTCATTTTCTCCACCCGCCCTACCGATCGTTAGGACCGACCAGTCTCGGCGGGAGATCGAGATCAAACACGGGTCTCTCTACAATGACAGTCTCCAGACAACCGTCCGTAGAGCCTATATCGACCATTCCCAATATCGACCTGTAACCAAACGAGCACCACGATGCTGGGGGGCCGAGTTTGCCGTACCGTCGTCGTTGGGGCTTGACATCATCGCGGTCAAAGACCACGTCGAGGCCATCCTCCTGCTCATCTTCCTCATCGCCGCTGTCTCCTTCCTTCGCAAAGCCGTTCAACATCAGAGGCTTCTTCTCCAAAGCTCGGACTTTCCTGCCATCCACAAATTTCTCCACCTTTGGCTCGAGACCTATCAACTCGCTTCTTGGTTTCTTGCCACCAGCGCCACTCTCGTCTTCCCTCTTCCTCTTTCTCGTCTCCGGTAGGATGGTATGCTCAAGTTGCGGGTTCGGCTTCGCTTCTTCGAAATCCTGGCTGAGATCAAGCATAAACAGCCAGTTGCTCCCGTACAGCCACCATCGCTGTAGCTTGCCAGAGGTATGCCACATGCTCCCCATCGCCCTGTCGCGGATCTTTTGAAACTGTGCAGGAAGCAGACTGGTGGGATTTCTTTTCGACCAACGTGTCAATCTACCTTCAAGAAGGTCGAATTCGTAAAGCTCGTGCTGGGCTGTCAGCACGAGCAGCTCATATGGCCCCTCTGGCATGTCATGAGCGACTGGGTGAGGATTGTTTCTCGTCGCGTGGACGGCAGGGTTGCCATTTGGCTCCGGTTTAGGACTGTGCACTTTATCCGGTCGGAAGGAAAGGATGACGGGAGCCGATCTGAGTTTCGGCAGAAGTTTGGTGGCGTCGTTGTACTTCCAGTGCTGACCGAAGATGACAATTGGTCGTTCCTCCTCCTCCTCGTCTTCTAGAGAGCTTGAAGATCCGCTGTCGTCGTGCTCTGGCGCATCCACTTCAGCAGCGGTCAAGTCTTCGTGACCCTCGACAATCCAGCTGTTGATGTAACCGGATAAGTCGCTAGCCACCAACACTCTGCCATCGGGAGAGAATTGAAGTCGTGTGATCGTGTGTATATAGCTATCCAGGGCTGTCGGTCGTTCATCCTTGTTCTCCCGATCAGGGACATGTAGCTCTATTAAAGCAGGCAGAATTCGCAGAAGTGCTGACTCGGTATCAAGAACCAGACGAACAAGATTCACGTGATTTGACTTGTCGACGATGCTGAGCCACTGACCGTTTCGTGAGAGCTTGAGCAAGCGAGAACCTGGGAGGGGGAGCTCAGACTCGATCTTCCGCACTTTGAGCCCACCATTCAAATCGTTCTTTCTGCGGCTTAGTTGGAAGATCCTGGTGTTTGCCATGGTCGATACTGCAAGCACACTTCCATCAGCTGAGATTGCCGCATCTGTGATGTTTTCGTCTCCCTGAAGACCTATGCGCGCGACGAGCTTGTGAACTTTGTCTTTCCTGTGACCATGCGGTCTCTGTAGTCTCCAAATATTCACCTCTTGGTTCCACCAACTCATTACAAGTCGCGTGGACGGCGCACTTGCTACGCGGGGCAGTTGAGGAAGACTCGAAATCTCACGTTTATGCTCGGCCCAGAAGCCGCTGATTGGCATGACCACGAGATTGGTGTCGAGACCTAGGATTGTAAGTATGGCAAACGCGCGGCTATGATGATGACGAACCTCCAGCAGCCATGACGCTCAAGTGCTCGCTGTCGAATCTTGCCAGCGCCTTCACATCATGCTCGTGAAAAGTTTTTTGCGAAGCTTTTGCCCATCTCCGCTCTTTTGCCGCGGACGGTTTGTTGTAGACGACCGTTTTGCGATCCATACCTACACTGTACACCAAGTCTCCACCGGCACTGGTCTCGATGTCCAGCACATCTGCGTCGTGACCAGCTATCCTTTGGTACTGTGAATAATTGTGGCCCTCGAAAAACCGCACTTCTCCAGTGGAATCACCAGTCACAATGTCGCCGTTTGGCAAGCATTTGACTGACCAACACAGTATCTCTCTCGGTCCACCTTTGGGTCCGGCTCCCAGCGTGACCTGGCGAATGAGTGTCGAGTTCCGCGTATCGAAGATTCGAATGCAGCTGTTCGCGAAGCCTGCCACAACCGTGTGCCTGTCTTTGTATGTAACGCAAAGGGCCCTGCTTTTCTTTGTCGTCGAGCGTGCGAGGAATTTTTGGAATTGAAGGTCGTTATCTTCGGTAGATAGCAGTGCGAGTGTACCATCAGCGCATCCAGCCACAAGTTGTTGTCCCAAGTATTCGCTTGGTCGTGCCTCAGCGGTCATATGTGCTCCTTGGAGCGATAGTCGCGGTTGAGCAGCCAGGCACCACACTTCGCTGTCGTTGCCGGCCCATTCGCGAAGAGGCAGTCCAGTCGCCAAATTCCACTCCGTGACGGTATTCGAGTACCCGATGCTGAACAGCCTTAATTGTCCGAGTGTGACAACTTTCCCATTGTCGCTGCGCTCGTCCGGTTCCTTGATCCACACCAGACCTTCTACACTCCTCTTGTGCCCGCCGGAGAAGACCGTCTCTTGCACCCAAGCTCCATTGGCAGGATTCCAGATTTCTATGTCTCCATTTGCTCTTCCAACGGCGAGTCGTAGGTTGTCGAGGCCTCCTTTGCCGAGCTCGTACAGGTCGGTCGCGGAGAAGGCAAGAGCGTTAATGGCGGAGGGCGGGTACGGAACAAAACGCGAGCGATGGATATCCATTATAGTCAGAGGGGATCTAGACGGCGATTGCTCGTCTCACGGGCATTTTGTTCGCGTATTGGCGGGTAGACAGTGTTTCTTGTCCTGATATAAAAATTATCTCGAGCTCAAATAATCCCTGCAAGCGCCATGGAACGAGCCATTCCGCTCAGCTTTTTCTTCCAGCAGAGAGAGAATCTTCTGATCGCAAATAAGAACAACCCCAAATACCGCCATAATGACTCGAATGAAGAAGAAAGGCATATATCACTTCTTCGGGAATATAGAATATGTATAACAAGCTAACAAGCACCAGGCCAATCCGGCGCCGTGAAGAATTTCATTACTCGAACACAGGCCGTGAGAAAGCTACAGATATCGCTCCCAGACTTCCGGAGACTATGTATCTTCAAAGGTGAGCCTAGTTATCTTTGATATGCATACACATTAACTGACAAATACACAGGTATCTACCCTCGCGAACCTCGCAACAAGAAGAAGGTCTCCAAGCGGGCTACTCCTTCCACCACCTTCTACTACACCAAAGACATACAATACCTCCTCCATGAGCCGCTGCTCGAGAAGTTCCGCGACCACAAGGCCCTGGCCAAGAAGATTGGTCGTGCGCTGGGTCGCGGTGAGGTTGGAGATGCAACGCGCTTGGAGAAGTCGAAGCCCAAGATGAGACTGGACCACATTATCAAGGAGCGATACCCGACCTTCGTTGATGCCCTGAGGGATCTGGACGATGCGCTCTCTATGCTATTCCTCTTCGCGAACCTGCCCTCAACCGCCTACGTCCCTCCAAAGACGATTGCCCTCTGCCAACGCCTCTGCCTCGAGTTTGAGCACTACTTGATCGAAACGCATACCCTTCGAAAATCCTTCCTGTCGATCAAGGGAATCTATTACCAGGCCACGATTCAGGGACAAGATATTCTTTGGCTGGTTCCTTACAAATTTGTGCAGAGAATGGCCGGCGATATTGATTTCAGGATCATGGGCACCTTTATTGAGTTTTACACGACACTTCTTGGTTTTGTCAACTACAGACTGTATACGTCCATCGGCCTTGTGTATCCACCCAAATTCGACGCCTCGAGCGATGACAGAGGCGGTGAGCTTGGTGCCATCACGTTGGAGTCCAAGGCGATTGAGGGCGCGCCAGTCTCCAACGGCACCAACGGACACACCGACTCCAACGGCAAAGCGACCGTGAATGCACAAGCGGAAGCTGACAGACTTGCTGAATTGGATATTCAGGGTGACGACGAGGAGCCCGCAACAGGTGGCGCCGAGGAAGAAGCCATCACTGATGCGCTTGACACGTTTGAGCCGGCGACGGCCCAAGATGCCGATATCCTCTTACAACCTCAGTTCGGTAGCGTAGAAGCAGGTACTCTTTTCTCGGACTTCACCTTCTTCCTGGGCCGCGAGACCCCACGTGCGCCATTGGAATTCCTTCTCAAGTCCTTTGGCTGCAAACGCGTCGGCTGGGACGCAGTACTTGGTGACGGTGGTTTCATCACCAACGACCAGGATCCAAGAATCACTCATCAAATTGTGGATCGCCCCAATCTGCCTCCGAATGCCTTCCCAGAAGTTCCTGTTGAGACCGAAACCGATGCTGATGGCGTCGAGGTCATTAAGAAGCAGCCATCTGCTGTTCGTGTTCCTGGCCGAACCTACGTCCAGCCACAATGGGTGTGGGACTGTATCAACCAAGGCAAGCTCCTGAGACCAGACCTGTACGCGCCAGGTGCCACTCTTCCACCTCACTTGAGCCCTTGGATGAAGCCAAAGTCCGGACAGTACGATCCCACTGCGCCGCTGGTCGAACAAGAAAAAGAGGGCGAGGCAGAGCTTCACGCAGAGGAGCTTGAAGAGGAAGAAAAAGAGCAGGACGAAGACGAAGACGAGAATGAGGATGCCGAGGAGGATGAAGACAGCTCTGCAGCTGAGGAGGCCGAAGAAGATGGGGACAACACAACCTCTGGGGAAAACGAAGTTAAAGCTGGCGAGGGCATGCAGGTAGACGGCGACACCGATGATGATGATGAGGAAGATGAGGAAGAGATCGGGGAAGAGTTTGATGGCTTTTCGGACGATGACGACGAGGACGAGGTCTCAGATGCCGAGAAGGAGCGTATCCAGCATCAGCGTGAGATCGAAGCCGAAGCCGCGGGTGTGCCTTTCTCGACAATCGAAGCTGGTCGCACGCCTGGCAAATCGATAGCAAGAAAGAAGGCGGACAAGGCGAGGAAGGACGCCCAGGAGGAGCTTGACAGGCAGCGCATGATGTTGCCCAATAAGAAGCGAAAGCTGTTCGACAAGATGCAGTACGGCAACAAGCAGCGTGAGGCCGAGGCTGAGAAGTTGCGAAAGAAGAAGAGAAAGTTGGAGAAGAAGGCAGCGGTGTAAAGAATTGGAGGGTGGTTCTCCCGTTCATGTCTCCCGACTAGTTACCGATGTTGCAAGATTTGGACGACCCGATGCAAAAGATGCAGCGACGTCAGTTTCGATGTGGATGTCGGCTGGAGAGCCTGAAATCTCGTCGATCAAGGAGGCGTTCATGCACTGGTGTTTTGTGGAAAGAAAACTTTGACGACGGGAAGAGTGGTGTAAGAGTGACAGCTCAAACAATCCGAGCGACGTAGCTTGAACGCTTCAACCTCTTTTCTTTCCATCTCGTTTGTCGACCTATCGTCCTTCGTCACGTTGAGCTCCTCCTGTCTTCAGCAATGTCCATGAATCACTCACGCCTTACTTCAGTATTCATCCATCATCCCGGATCGAACCTTCAAGAGACGAAAACTCATCGCCTGAGCTTATTCTCAAGAGCGGTTATGAACGCAGTCAATCGAATGCTGAAAATATCATCATCAGCGAATATCAGGGAACACACATATAGTATTGTGATATCATGAAAAGCTCACCAACAACACACTTCCAATCAAGCATCTCGAATAAAGTGTGATGATTTGGCTAGTAATGAATACTAGAGATACGAGCGAGAAACCGTGATATCCCGTTGTATCTCAAGATTTCTTGGCTCCGACGAAATCACTTCGTTCAACGCTGAAGCATCAATCTGAAATGTACGCGCCGGAGCATCGACCATTCAAGTTTCGATGGAGCCTTGAGGCTTTCGGCAAGGCGAAGAATCTGGTGTTCAGCATTTGGGTAAAGGTGATGTTGGGGACCCTGGTACGTCAGCAGCAGTAGGATTGCCAGAGTTGTGTTTATGCTGTTACCGAATTGAGCTACATTCATTGGAGCTTGTAATTGAACAAAAGACGCGCAGAACTTTCCTCCTTTGGAACGCCACTTTGCTTGAATTATCAGAGAGATAAAGATCGAGAAGATTTTAAATCACCTCTAGGCCGAGCACCCTCTCCTGTGTGATTTAGTACCGAATATCTCCGTGTAACTCTCATCTTAGATATCTCTGTTCGACCGGGTTGAGAATCATTTCTACGAGGCAACTGTCAGATTTCAAAAAGGCGGGGGCCGTGAGGCGTGTTCCACACCAAGTTGGCTGCGAGCAGAGAGCAGTAGATCTGTACGATGAGCACGTCTCGATGTAAGACAACTAGAAGAGTTTGAGACTTCAGGGCTGAATGAGTTTAAAGGCGTCTCAAGCCAGTGATTATGCCTGCAAAAAGTCGAAACAGATAAGTGGATATCATTCGACTATGTGTCTCTTGCTTTTGCAGCAGCAATGACGGTATACTATACATTCCAACCCCTTTTCTTCTCGGCTCTTCGCGCAAAGGATGAAGACAGGAAAGAAAAGGCATGCACCGCGTGAGGCTGGTATCTCGACCTCGCTATGCCCAATCATCGCGCTTGATAAGCCAATCGAGAAGACCTGTTCGGTAACGCCCTTACCAGCATGTACGGCCGTGGGAATACGTTAAACATTTACCGCCATCAAGCAAGCCAAATGAACGCCCGCCCATCTCGAATTCTCCCACCAACGCAGTGTACTGTGAAACTTCAAACAAGAAAGGGTATAAAGGAAAAGTGTACCGTTGTGGTAAGTGGAGAGTGCCGTGGTATCAAAAGCCAAAAGAACGCCATCACCATAGATGACAAAAGAAAAGCTGGTAATGATTACCCAGCACGTCAGCCCAAGCCCGGCTCGGCTTTTCCCTCGATCGAAACTGCCATGTCGGAGACCATGTCATGAAATCCCTCCAGATCCTCTTCGGGTAATTGGCTGCCTCTCGAGCTGTCGACCTCGATGCCCGAGTCTGCTTCTTCAGACTGCCAGCTTTTTCGCCCGCCATCCAAAAACCCGGTCTGGCCTTCCAGAATAGGCGTGGGTGTTGCTGACCAAGCGCTGAGCAGGGAATGATCTGCTTCGTAGTGATCCTCGTCCTCATCGGCGTGGATCGGTTCCAGGATCCTCCCGCCCAATTTGACATCTGAAACGTTGACCTTGTACTCCAAAGCCTTCCTACCCTCACGAATCAAGTCCTCCGTCCATGTCATGCACCTTTTCAAGCTCTGGTTCATCTTTTGCGAATCAACAAGTATGTCGCGATGTTTCGACAGATCGATTTGCAGTCGTTTCGAGTCTTTCGCGAGCTTTCTACTGTCACCTTCCTCGCTGGAAGAAGAATCCGTGCTCAATTCGTCAGTCTCCCCTTCCTCCTCCCCTGAGCTAGCCTCTCCTTCCTCTCCTTCCTCCTCCGAGACAACAGGTAGAGGCTCGTCACCTGATTCAGCGATAAAGTCGTAGTTTTCTTCCATATTGATCATGGACATACCGGACAACCGACCAGCACGGGACAATCTCCTGAACTGTCGGAGTTCTTTCTTTTGCCGCCGAACTTCCTTCTCCAGTGACCTGTTGATTGCCATTAGACTCGAATTGCTGATTTCTAAGTCCTGGATTTTCCTTTCCACACGAGCATTCATAACCGAATCTGGAATACCCTGTGGTGGCCATGTCGGTTTCGTTGGACTTTGCGGGCGTGAAAAGGTTAAGGAGTTGGCTAGCGAGTCCTGCAACGACTGCAGGGAGGGATCCATTCCCTCTTGCACAGGCGAAGATCGTCGAGCCGAAGGCGGAGCGTTGGCATTTTGTACTGGGCTTAAAGAGACATTGATGAGATTTGACCGCGTGTGTAAAGGAGCGAGACCGCATGTTTCTAGTGCTGCCAGAGATGGCTTCCTGCTGGACGAACCAGATTCTATCGAGCTCAAACTCGATGTCCTTCCATGTCTAATAGTATGGCTCTGTGAAATCCCACCGCTAATGGATCTCTGAGGAGGTGAGCGCAGCGGAGGGAGTATAGCGACAGTCTTGGGTCTGTCCATGGGTCTTATAACTTGCGAAGCGCCTTTTCTATATGAGAGGTGCAAATTGAAATTGTTTCCCGTCGGTGATGGAGCCCGGAATACAGGTGCAGCTTGTAGAAAAGGCGCAGTCGAAGGATTCTGTACAGGAGTTGTGGACGATAATGGCGGAGTAGGCGGTATATCGACATCATCTTTGCCATCAGCTCGAAAGAATTGGTTCTTCTGCGGTCTGTTTGTACCTGCATTCGAGAGGGCAGGCGAAGGACTACGTAACGCTCGTGTAGACCCCTCCTCATGTTGTCCGTTGGCATAGAAGAAGGTTGGTGTTTTCTTGGCCTCCTTGGTTGGTTCTTGGGCCGCCGGTATTTCCTCAGCATGGAAGAACATAGATCCAAACCCAGGCGAGCCAATTGGGGGTGAAGACATTCCTGGATATCCTCCTCCTGCAGTCCCATTTCCTGGTCTACTTTTCCCGCTTCCATTTGAGATGCCCAATCCAGCTATTCCTGTCGCTCGTCCTCCCCCATTCCCATTGATTCCCCCAGCGACCACAGACGTCGGCCTCGCCACAATTGGTGTTCCATTTGGAGACGCGGTCTTGATTCGTGAAGAGGAGCGCGGTGTGACATTCGCACTAATCAAGGCCTTCATAGGCGTGGCCACATCATCTGGTCCTGCGCCATTCTTGGCTGTAGTCGGCGTATTGCTGCGAGTCGTTGCGGCGAGGTATTGACCAGCGAGTCGAGGCGTGATGGGTGACTTGACATTGCGGCTGCTGGCCAGGGCTGGCATCAGGGGACGGGTAGGATTGGATGTGGGCTGCTGGGTGTCTCTGGATCTGTTTGGAGGTGGCATGGTGTATGTGGACTCGACGTTTACGGGAGGTGTTCGGCGCACGTCGCGTCCAGCGCGGGCAGCATAGTGTATCAGTTGGGATTGAGTTTCCTTTCTTCTGAGATGTTGATATTATTATTCCTGGGGCGGCGGTGAGGTGTTGTCCTTTCAGTGGAGATGGCGAACGCAGGAGCAAGGTATCGGCGATTATACGTCGCCAAGGAGCTCAGGAAGTGCTAATAAATTGTCCAAGGCCGGATCAAGCAGGTCGCCAGCGCATTATCGCAACCATGGATTTGTTTGTTTGTTTGTTGACGATTGTTTATCTAATATGGTACTGAGTAATGGGAATGGTAATTCCCGCTATAGGAGATTTAATGGCACAGTGCACACTGAGACGCGCTATGGAGGCTTGCTGGGATACGCGTCGACCACATGCTTGTCTTAGCAATCATCCTACGACTAGGTACTATATGTCTGCATTCACTGTGATAGAGGGATACAGCAGCCATCACGCTTTCCTCAGTTCAGCATCGCTATCGCCCCAAGGTTATGGGAGACGACGACGACGACGATGGCAATTCGCAAGCAACCATGGCTGACGACGGCGACAACACCAACGAAGACGAACCGAACATGCAGCAGACACTTCGACATCGGCTGCTGGGGCCTTCGCTCACCAAGGCTGGACAGGACACCGTGGATCAGTCGAAGGTACCATGAGTTCTCATGGGACTCAGATCGCGGATGCACATCCATGGTTCTTTGTTTGCGAACAGGGCTGACCGCAACAGGTCTCGGAAATCATCTACAATGCCTCCAAAGGCTCCAAATTCTTCAACAACGAAGAGGTCAAAGACAGACAGCTCACCGAGAAGATCAATCGAATCCTCGCACGCAAAGCCCAACTCTCCAAGACAGACACCTCGCACGATCTTCGAAAGGCAGACGAATACATTGCCCAGATGGAACTGAGTCGAGACCTCTCACAAACAATCATACACGTTGACTGCGATGCCTACTATGCTGCTGTGGAAGAGCTGGACAGACCGGAACTGAAAGATGTCCCGTTTGCCGTGGGAAAGGGAGTACTCACGACTTGCAACTATCATGCTCGCAAATTTGGCTGTCGATCTGGTATGGCTGGCTTTGTGGCCATGAAGTTGTGTCCACATCTCATTTGTCTCCCTCTCGACTTCTCAAAATATGTTGCCAAAGCCGAGGAAGTGCGAGCAGTGCTGACACAATATGACCCCCGCTACGAAAGTGCGAGTGTGGATGAGGCATATCTGAATATAACCAGGTACTGTCAAGAGCATGAACAGGATCCAGAGGAAGTGGTGCAACAAATGCGAGCAGAGGTCTTCGAAAAGTGTAAAATCACAATATCAGCCGGTATAGCGTCCAATGCAAAGCTGGCCAAGATTGGAAGCAATCAGAACAAGCCCAACGGACAGTTCAGGTTGCCACCGGATCGCACGAGTATCATGACATTCATGCGAGATCTGCCATGTAGGAAGGTCAATGGTGTCGGCAGGGTCTTCGAAAGAGAGTTGGACGCTATTGGTATCAAAACCTGTGGAGACATCTACCCTCAACGAGCACTTCTGACAAGGCTGTTTGGAGAAAAGGCTTTCCAGTTTCTGATCCAATGCTATCTTGGACTAGGAAGGACAAGCGTGGCCCCAGCAGGCGAATCTGAAAGGAAGAGCGTGGGCACAGAACGCACCTTTCATGAGATTTCTGGGAAAGCGGAGTTCAGAGATAAGTTGAGACATATTGCCGACGAACTGGAAGACGATCTCAAGAGGACAGAATTCAAAGGGCGAACACTCGTTCTTAAGATCAAACTCCACACATACGAGGTCCTGACCCGTCAAACTGTTACGCCCTTTGCTGTCCATAAAGCAGATGATCTCTACAAATTCGGGCTTCAAATGTTTACGAAATTGGAGAAGGAGATTCCAGGCATGAAGTTGAGACTCATGGGACTCCGCTGCACTAATCTCATCAGCACGACGAAGGGCGACGTGGATTTCTTTGGTTTGCAGCGGCAAAAGAGTACCGAGAAGCCGCTGGTCGCGACGGACGCAGATGGCTGGGAGGTATGGCCCGAAGAGGAATTTGAGGATGCGGCGAAACGCGAACGCGAAGAGGACATGGCCGAGATCGAGCGCTTAAGCCAGCATGAACCGCAGGACCATCCGCCGACGGAGCAAACAGTCACACCAGAAGAGCAATTTTGGAACTGTCCCATCTGTCAACGACCACAGCCTGTTGATGAACGAGCACTGAACGAGCACATTGATGCTTGTCTTTCCCGTGAGACGATCAAGGAAGTGGTCAAAGAAGGCACGCCGGTCGTTGAGAGCACTGCTGAAAAGAAGCAGATGACGGCACGGCAGGGGAAGAAAAGGGGAAGACCAAAGGAGAGTGAGGCGGAGATGTTCAAGAGAAAGCCGTTCTTCTCATGATAGGGATTTGAGATTAACGAGACATGAGATATGAGATACGGTAATGAAGAATAATCTAGAATCGAGGACAATGAACAGATGGAGTGCTTGGTAGTTGGCTGTTCGCTCAAGCAGGCAGAAGTTCGGCAACTAAGTGAACGAGGCAGTCGCACAGCCTGTTTCTTCGTTACTACTAACCAGCAAAGGGAAAGGCTGTCCTTACGTGTCCGGATAAAAGATGATACCGCATAGCAGGCAGCTCCAGGTTGCTGTTTTACAGGTAACGCTCGAGAGCCATCTTCCAGGCAGGACGAACAATCACTCAGACCCGGTCACTCATCCTTTACCTCTGGCTCGCGTCGAGCGTTCTTCACTTGGCCCAGCTGCCGCGCTAAGCTTAGTCCTGCTGCCGATTTCTTCCAATTAGCTTTCCCTTCAAGCTTACCAGAGCCGCTCACTGTTTACGACGCCCTAACGTTCACTGGATCGCCCGTGTTAGTGGATAGTACGATGTGCCGAGAGAAGGTTCGCTTTTCCAAGTTGCAGTCTCTCTGGCCCGCTGAGAGCGGGCCAGTAGTCGTCACAAACAGGAACCGGTTTGCTGCGTGGGATGCAGATAATTCTCATCTGCAAGCCCTGGACGCCTCGCCCGCGACTCTGGCCAAGCACAGTGACTTATTTGAGCGGGTGGTTCCGGACGAAAGCCAATTGATTCGCGATTTCCACGCAACAAAGCGAGGCACTATCCTGAAGGCTTTCGATGCTAGGCTCTAATCCTCGTTCACGGTAACGCTTGCCCGGGATTCGATCAGACAATCAAGGACAACTGGCCTTCGTTGCCATAGATGGAGGTATGTTTTGTCACAAAGAAGCCTATGCCGCTTCCAAATCTGGGAATGCTGCAGACGTCGAGCTGCCCGAAGACTGGGATATCGACTGCGATTTCGTCGTCGACCTTTCTGAGTATGAACTCAAGCAGAAGCAGGTGGGAGACACATTGGCTCTGCAGCCACTGGCCTGCTGGACTCAATCACAATCGCGAACGTGTCAAAAGCATCAACGGCAGCGTGAGGAAAGATGCTCAAGGTCTGACCAGAAACAAGACCGAGAGGGCCTGGGGCATAAAGGTCGAGCCACTACTCGCAGAGAATCCTTACAAGACCGTTTTTCCTTCGCCAAAACAGAATTAACCTTGTACAGCTCTTCAGAGGTACTCTGTAGCTGCTCTGACGATCCCTGATGAGCTCGCGGATCTTCAGACTCATTGTGGCTTCATCAATCCAGTGTCTCCCACTGGTTCTCCAGATAATATGACGTATTCTTCATATCCAGACCTCATCAACTTTGGATCAATATCGATAAATTTCTGGCGAGATAATTGCTTGGTGTCTTCAGGAATTTCTCGCTATTCATCTTATATTGCAAGTGATGAGCCGTTTTAGATTTGTGTTGTGTGAAGTGGCTACAATGTATACCACCAGATGCTGAACTCGAGCGTCACGAGCAACACATGCGACGCCCTGGAGATATAGATGATAAAGATGCATCACAATGAGCAAGGTCCGCACAAATCGTACCTTTCTGTCCTCGCTGCTGGCCCGCCTTTGTCAGCGTCACCCCAGCAGCTTGTCGGGTGACCTCTCGCTCTCCAGCCAGCTTACGGACTTTTAACACCGCCACGAACTGTACCGCAACAGGATAAATTCTATAGGCACGGAGAAACTTGGCACGGGCGACGTTCCGCGCCATCTACAGAAGGCGAATATAGCCTTCCTGCTGCCGCTGACCTCGCGAGATTTCTGACTGAAGTCTTCGCTGTTACAGGTTGTTCTGCATGTTCAAGCTGGCAATTTGGCTTTCCAACTGGTCGATCTTGCTCTGTCGCTCGATCTCTTTGAAATTCAGAATGGCGATGCTGGCCTCTGCAGTCTTGTGCTGAAACGTCAGCGCGCTGTAGGCTTGTTTGTACGACGAGGCCTCATTGCGCGCCTCCTCTGACGACCGCTGGCTGCTCTTTCTCGAGCTTCTCCTTTTGGTTTGTGAGCATCAAGTTGGCGGTGCTGAGGTCGAGCTTGACGTTCTCGAGTCGCCTGGCCACGTCGGCACACACCAGTTCGTTGCTAAACAACTTCGCCCTCTCTATCTTGCACGTCCGGCGACAAGTTTTGTTCCATCCACACTTCGAATCCCATCCACTCTCAAGTCTTTGCCTTCAAAAACCGCGACACGTGTCGACCAACAAGGCTCTTCTTGAGTTCAATTCTCCAATCTATCATCCCCTTCCACCCAGCTACAATGTCTCACCACTGTGTCGGATGTGAAGATCTAGAGAAGGGGCTTGAAGTTGCGACAGTAGACGCGAGGCGATGGAGACTTCATGTGCAGAATTTCCAACCGTCGGAGGGGGAGGAGGAGAGAAAGCGGCACAAAGAGCAGATCAGAACGATTCAAATGAAAAAGGGTTCGGCTTGAAAGCAAACGGTGGATGAAGCAGAACGTCTCGTGGATGATCGCCTTGCTCCATTGGGAGAACGAGACGCCAAGATTGCTGCCAGCGCAACGGATGTCGAGGGAATCCATCGTCTGAGGTCTGAGAACAAAGATCTGAGAAAAGAAAGGCTGGAGGAATCGGACGGGAGGTTGGCCTTGTACACACAGAGATGTGGAGAGCTTGCATCTCCCAATCCAAGCAACGGATGAGGATGGTGAGCAGTTGCTCATCCTGAAAGACGGCGCCTAATGTTCGGCCCGAGAAATGGCTACGCACATGAATTTAAAGCGTACACCTTGCGTCAAGAATGGTAGATTAGAGGAGATCAATTTAATCGGATTGAGGCATGTTCGTTCTCTTGATTCGGCACCCGTGTCGGCCGACAGCCGTGGAAAATCCAAGATCTTCTCGCCGGAGCCGACAAACTACCAACTCGCCACCGGTGTCAACCTCAACTCCATCCCATCCCTCGGCTTCGTCGTGATCACACCAGCAGGAATCGCCACCATACTCTCCTCCTTCGGCGCCATCTCAAAGGCCGACACAAACGCAGCGACCAAACACCTCAGTTCGGCCTGGGCGAAGCCCTGACCGATGCAACTCCTCGGGCCATGCAGGAAAGTGAGTTGGGCGTAGTTGCTCCGCGCGCCGCCGTTCTTGTTGGGCTTGCCGTCGGCGTTGATCCACCGCTCCGGGACGAAGTCGCCGGCGGTCGGGCCCCAGAGTGCGGGCGAGCGGTTGATGGCCCACGGGCACAGGATGATCTGGGTTCCCTCGGGAACGTACTGGTCGAGGATGGTGGTTGCCCTGACGCATTGGCGGACGGTGATGGGGACCGTGGGGTAGAGCCGCAGGGTCTCGTTGCAGACGGCGTTGAGCAGAGGGAGAGCCTCAAGGATGGAAGCGAGATCGACTTCGGGACCGGGACTGGCGGGTAGCGCTTCTCGGAGTTCTTCTCGGAGACGGGTTTGGATATCGGGGTGGGTTGCCAGAAGCCACGTCGTCCAGGTAAAGGCCGATGATGTTGTTTCATGACTGAGGTTGTCAGTAGGTACTTTCGTTCATCTGCAGGACGGCACCACATACCCAGCCGCCAAAAATGTAAGCATCTGATCCGCCAACTGCTCGTCAGCGAAATTGTTCGATTCGATGAGAACGGACAGAATATCGTAATCTCGCTCGCCCTTTGCCTTGAACGCAGCTTTTTTATCTCGCACCAGCTCTTTGCAGATTCGCGTCAAATTTGAAGTGGTGATCTCGAATCTCTTCACCACTCGCCAAGGAAGCTTCCGCACCAAGCCCGCGGGACCCACGATTTGTGTGGCGAAGAACATCAGTTTCTCCGTGGTCGGCTCCAGGATCTCCTCGTAGTTCTGGATCAACTCATCATCCGAGTTCTTGAGCGCGTTGAAGTCGCGTCCAAGTGCGGCGACGCCGATGATGTCCATGGTAGCCTTGTTCGCCCAATGGTTGATTTCTACCACTTTCGTGGCCTTCTCACCGCCTTCTGGGTTTTCGCGGACTTCATACTCAACACCTTGCGTCAGTTGAACGGCTTTGGCCCACATCATCGGGTACAGATTCTTGATATGGCGGAACTGGAACACGGGCATGATATGCTTGCGTTGGAATCTGTGTTCCTCCCCTTCGACGATAATGAGGCCATCTCCGAGAATCTGACGCAGGAAATTCCGGGCCGGACCTGGCTTTTCGAAGTCGTAGGACTTTTTGACGAGGATTTCAGATAGAGCTTCGGGGCTGGTGACGAGAAGTCGGTCCTGGTTGAAGAACGCCCTGAAGAAGATCAAGCCATCGTTTGGGATCTCAGTGACCCATTTGAGGAAGTCCACGGCTGGTGGCTTTGCGAACAAGGCCAGACCATGTCCGAGGAGTGGTAGAGCTCCCTGGGGATTTTCAATATTGAATTCGTCAGCCACAGGTATTGGGACACACTTACGCTAGGAGACGGTAGATGCCTGAGGGGACTTAGCAGGAATGGATACACGAAGACTTTGTAGACTATATAAAGTCCTACGTTGAGAATTGTCGTTCGAGACAGAGTCCAGAGAAGGGGATTGGCAGGAAGAAACTGTGGAATCACCAGTGTCAGGACGAAAGCTTCGGCTGCAGCTGCGAGCAGCAGTTTTGGTAAGACTGAGGCCATGATAATTGACGACCTATATTGTGTTGAAGATGTTTGGTTGAGTTGGAATACAGACTGCAGGTATGCCTGCGATTAAGTGATCGAAGACGCATGTGATACCGTCGACGAAGCTGTAACCATTGGTGGTCTGTACTACGAGTTGCCTCGGCAAGTGATGTTTCGAGACAAGGGGTCCGGATCTGCATGATCGTCGTGAAGGGCAAGGGTGTTTCAGATATGCAACTTCGTTACAGAAAGTCAGACGTCTTTGCTGATCGTTAGGATAGTCAAGGCGAGTTTCGCAGTCATTTAGCCAAATGCGCCTTGTCCACAGCAGCAATGGAAGAAGCGTGAGACAATGCTAAAATTCTGTATAGAAGTGGAAGGATCAAAGCGATACCTATGCTGGTTTCCTGGGCTAACGATTTCCCAGGATTCTATTGTTGGCACATTTTCAGCCTTGTCTGTTGGCTTGAAATTTTACGAGCGCAACCCCAATGCGCTCTGCAGTCGACGCCTGTCAAACTATTATTTGACTTTGATACAATGATGGCGATGAAACTGCTTCTGGGTTTCTCAAAACTGAACGAGATCGATACCTGGACTGTGAAAGGCAATACAAAAGACTGACCTCGCCGACTGCGAACGACAGATGTGCATGAATAATGGTCCCGCTATGGTGCGATTTACGGGGACTTTGCGGCAGTGTCCTGTGCTATAAATGTCGCCTGGAGAAAATCTTATGTTCCAGCAGATCCAAGGGACATTTGAAGTCATGACGTAGATCAAGACTGTCGGAATGTTGTGCAGAGGAATCATTTGGCGAAGAAATGAACCTGAACTTTTTGAAAGTTGGTGACGTCCGGATAACATGTAAAGCTGTGATTTGATTGACTGAAGTTTTACATCATCTCAAAGTGTTCGCAGGCGCCACGAAGGGTTTGACTTCCGTTGATGCTGGGTACTGCCAAGTGCTTGGTCCCCAGCAGTTGTCCCGCCCAAAGATCTTCCATCCACACCAGCATATCGTATGCAGCCTTACATCACAGCGGTATGCCCGATGAACAGGATGGTCAGATCGTCGACGCTCCACAGAATGAGCTCTGACGATCCACAATTCGTTTTTGGAGGCCAGTATTTGAATTTTGATGGCCTTCCCTGAGTCATCTCTCCTACATATTCGCTGACAGTATTAGATTACCATGCCGAGACTGAGGTGCGTAAAAAGCAGGGACAGGTCGTCTACAAGAATCCAGGGATTAGTTTGTAAGGTGTTTTTCGCTTGTATTCCGTCCATTGCGCTCCATACTGTAGCCCATTAGCATACGCATTATTATGTAGCAGAATGCTAAGAAGACCATGTTCAACGTCGTGGCTGGGCCCGGCCTTTTTTCCAGCTGGCCTGCTTGACGCGTCTCTTTGAAGTTCTTTCGATGCAAGATAGACCTCTTCGCATAAACAAAGACATGTTTCTGGGAAGAAGAAAGATTCGGAACTCACCTTTGACACGCAGTACTCATCCAGCACCTTGATTGCGCGAAAGTTGAAGTCTCCAAGCAAGAAACTTGCGACGAACGCACCTCCTCCCCAGCCCGAACATGCCAAAGTGTATCCAGCTCTCCACAGAGAATATCCAGTGTAGTTGATGTGCCTTGCAACACTCCACAGACCACCAGTGTACACCTTGCCTTGATTTTTCGGGTCGCGCTTGAAGTTCCGTCTCTGCGTCTCCGCAATGGCTTCCGTGAAAATCCCAACAGTATATAGCGCGCATCCGACTAGGAGAGGTGTTTGTGGAAAGGTCTCGTTACTTGATAGGGAGGCGGATGCAATGGTCGTCGTGAAAGCCAGCGAATTGATACTGTTGAAGATTGTGTTGTAGGCTACCACAGACAGGGCGGCACCAGCAGGAAATTCCTCTTCCGAAGTTCTTAGAATCCAGTAGATCTGCTTGATGGAACTTCCTGCCGCCATTGCGAGAATAATCAAACGGTACGGCGAAAGTCCCAATTTGTCGATGAACGTGCCCGTATTCGTTGCGAGACCTGCTGGTAGTTGCGAGATGCCTAGCTTCAAGAGGAGAGTTGATCCAACGCCATGCGCTAAGATCCCATATTGAAGCAGAGGATCGAGGGCGCGCAGTCCGACGAAAAGGGTAGTGCCCAGTGGAGTCGGTCTCTTGACGCCGCGATTGATAAGATCGTAGGCCTTGGATTTCCTTTCCACAGGAGGATCTGATGATGATGAAGCACTCATTGTGAAGTTGTGGTTGATGAGGAGTAGAGAGCGTCGTCGATGTTGATGTTGATGTCTGGGAGCCAGCGCGGACATTCAATCCTGCTCTACGTCATCATCAACAACGGAGTCCTCCATAGTTGTCGCCTCAGGCATTCATGAAGCGAGTCAAACTCCAAGTCAAACGGGCTCAGATAATTTCGTGACAAAGAAGCCTGTCCCTAACAAAGGACCTGTTCGACCATCATAGCTTCACCCGACAGCGTGGTTCTAATCGCAGCCACCAGTCTCGTCAGGGGTAAGCTTACAAAGTACCATAGTACGAGAGAGTGCATTGCGGCGCATGCAGAAGCTGCCCAATCACATAAACTCAGATGCAAACGGGAAAGCTCGGCTCAGGAGAATCACTGGAGAACTTGGGGTCTCGACCATCTTGGGGATCGTGATAAATAGGTAGTTTCTGCGATTGATATTGGCTGGGGATATTGTACCCTTGGGAAAGTTTCGCCTCGAAGGACTAGTGGCTTGTTCTAGAACCTCTGCCGGGTCCTGGAATACACAATCATTGCCATAGGATCTAAGATGGTGAAGAAAGTTCCGGATCTCTTCGACAGCAATGCTGCTAAGCGCGTTCTTCCCGAAGCAATCCCGGAAGCGCGGTGTTTCACGCGGCGGGCATTTGTCCTGGTACGACTGCTTCGCCGCCAAAACACTGGAATCCTACCGCATATGACCAACCAGACCTTGATGTTGTCACATGATGGAGGAACATGGAGTGGATATGAGGTAGGAAGTTGGGACGGCGAAATGGTGGGATCCATGGGGACATCCGCGTCTGCTGACAAGCCTTTGGCGCCGCACGTGGCAGTCCCGAAGACGGGCACTTGGCGACTTAATTTCCTCAAGCCTTCAAGGGACTGCCCAAAACAACAAAACTATGATAGGTCACTTTTCAGGGGCTAGATCGCTGAAGCCACGATGCCGATTCTCAGTCCACTCCGCGATGACTGGGAGATGCAGACACGTGGGAGCTCTACGACAAGCGGTGCGGAGATGGGAGGATTTTGGTGGGGGTCATCAGTAAGTTGGAATGTTAGATGCATTCATAGCCAGCACGCTAAAATTACAATGGGAAGCTAGTATAACAGTTCTAGGCGAGGTAGGATATGAAAATGTGGGTATCATGATGGTCCTCAAGGGACCGAAGGTTGCTACTAAATCGCCAATAAGATGAATCGATGTAAGAGCCTCCCACTGGCGAATGTGAAAGGAGAAATCAAAAGGCAACAATCAGCGTAAGATAGCAGGACCGCCTGCCAGGTCAAGAGGCTCAGTGAGACAAAATGCAAAGTCGATTCCCGGACTGGGTAAAGGCGGCTCCACCAAACTCGAAATGCTAGTCCATCTCTTGCTACTTTTGATGCTGCTGCTGCTGCTGCTGCGATGCGCAATCCTCGAGCGCTCCGGTGGAGCTGCCGTCAGCTTGGGCACCTCTATACGCAGCCCGTGTGCCGTACGAGGTCGGTCTTTTGCCGGACTGGGAGGGAATATTGAAACTGGAGAGGATCTCACAGGACGAGGGCTAGAGAATGATCCCGGTGTGGGAGTGACTGCTCGGAAATACTCAGCGGTGGGGGTGGGGACGAAATCTAGTTGTGGAGATAGCTCCGGCGCTGGCGTTGGTGGTAATGGCCATTCCATCTCTGAAAATCCCGGTGGCAGTGGTGATGGAGGTGGTCCTGCAGCTCCAGGAGTGTACTCAACTGGACTGACTGGGCTTGTGGGACTGTCCGAGAAGCTTGGTGCCGTGGTTGAAGCCAGAGACAAAGTCAAACTTGCCGGTGGTTTGGGCAATGCCGTGATAGGAGGCGGACCTGGAGTTGGGGGCAGTACTCGGGTTCCTGTAGTTAAAGAGGAATAACGAGGAAGGGTGAGTACATTTTCTCGAATCTCAATCTCCCGCAATTGCGGCTTCTGTCTTCGGTTGGCAAGCGAAAGGCGAGCTGTCTTTAGATCCTCCAAGGATTTCTGGACCGTGACTTGAGGCTGCGATTTGTGGGAAAGGACCGGAGGTCGGGGAAATCGCATGCTCGGCTGAGAGTTGTGAGAAAGAATTTGAGGTCGTGGATGCTCAACAGTTGGTTGAGACTGCTCTGAAAGAGATGGCCAGGGCAAGCTTGCACTATCTTCAACATAGTCTGGGAAAGGAGAGAAGGCGAGGCGGAGAGATGGCAATTGAGGTATAGACTGCGAATGAGACCTCTTCGCTTCATGAAGTTCACCATTTCCCTCGGTTTTCTGGGGCCCATCTCGTAATATGCTGATCAATGGAGAGTTCCGTGTATTGCGCACTTCGGCCTCACGCGCAACAAGAGAGCGACGAGGGGCCACCGGCGGAGCCATCCTTGGTAAGTGGGCCTCACGACGAAATTGACGATTCTCTTGCGTTTCGTCGGGGCCGTCTCGTAAAAAGCTAGCCAAAGCAGAACAGCTCGTGTTCTTGACCTCTGCCTCGCGCGCAACTAGTCTTTTCCTCCCGGTGCGACGCGACGATGCAAGACTTGCTGTGTCTGATGCAAAGCTCCCGGAGCGCTCTTTACTAGCATCTTGAGTTGCCGGAGCGCTTGTTGATGGTGGACTAGATGACAATGGACCGGCTAATCGATGCAGGCGGTTGTTAGAGGCGACTAAGCGGACACCGGGACTGGCACCCGATGTCTTTCTCTCGTACAGGTACGACCGCTGGGAATGCGCCGACCTCGGGCCAGTAGAGCCGAAGTAGGCATCGACAGGGGACAAGTTCGCATTGTTGAGGACTTCAACAGGTGGCGATGATGGCCTCGTCATGACTTCGACGGCGGCCTTGTTTGCTGGGTGGCCAAGTTGGTACGCTTCCTGCACGATAGCAGCCACGCCCTTGGGGAAGTGTCGATATTCGAGGCAGCGCTTCAGTTCGGCAGAGCCATCACGTTGCCAAACCAAAGTCGGCCATGCTGTTTTCGAGTGGCCGTGGCACTTGATCATGAACTTCTTGAAGTGCTCGCGAATGTCCGGTTGGCGCAATAGGTTTCGAACAGTGATCGAATATTTCCAGCTCGGAGTCTCCCTCACGGTCCCGACACGCCTGGCAAGACCTTCGTAGTGGCTCGCAACATGCTTGCATCTCTTACTCCAATCTAAGAATACGGCTTTGCATCCCTCGAAACCACAAGCCCACACTTTCCGTTCGGGAAGCAGTCGAACACATTCCGCGGCATGTTTGCAGCTTCCACACCCGTGCATCACTTCATGGTGAGCTTCAAAGAACTTTCCAGAGTCGAACACGGCTTCACATCCAGTCTGGGGGCATGGCCAGTACGATTGTCGTTCGTGAAAGATCCATTCATGCGTCTCCCAGTCCCCTCTCTTTTCGAAACCGTTGCCACAATGGACGCAAAAATAGACAGGGGCTGACACAAACAGTTCTTGCCGTGGAAAAGACTGGATACCCAAAGCATGGTCCCGTAATGCGTAGTCGGAAATGCTTCTCTTCAGAACCTGAGGTTTGTTTGCGACATTCCTTGTTCTGTACATGTTCGATATCTCAGACCGCTCTCCGATCGAAGAAATCGACGAGGTGTACGAGGGCGAACGAGTTGGGTGGTGTACTTTGTGACTGGAGGAGAGCGAAATAGATGACCTGGTAGATGCGGATCCTGGAGCTGTATACGATGACGATTCAGAGGCCCTCGTTGATGTTGATATTTCTGATCCTCTGCTCTTGGTCGAGATCAAGGATAATCTTGCTACCCAGCAGTTAGCAAGGGACACATGATTGGAAGAGTCCAACTCACGGTTCGTTATGTAGCTCTTCTCGAACAAAGAAGCTAGAATATACGGCGGGTAATGCTGTCTTAGCCGTAGCACGGCATCTGCGTCTTCCCTTGCCAAATCCAGTCGACTTCCGCTCGATGTGGAGGGCAATGTGAGCCCCATCGGCGCTTGGTGAGGGATGTTTTGCGAATTGTACAGGACCGTGAAGGGAGATAGGGTGCCTTGCTCTGTTGCACCAACCGTTTGCGGGAGACCTTGCGTCTATCTTCTTGATCAAATCAGGCCCAGGAGCAACTGAATGGACGTGAGATAGAACAAGTAAAAGGATCAGAGATCGAAAGACGCTCCCAGCTGCAGGGTCGCGATCTTGATAAGTTAGCGAGCATCATCTCCAGTGACAAGGATGTCTGATATATCGCGGCGGCGACCATGTGGAGTTTAAGACACGCCATACAGATGTGGGATGCCACAATCCTTTCCGTCTTAGAACACTTGTAGGAAAGCAGGGGAACTTGCAGCACGGCACAGATCTCGAGCCGTTTCGAGGCCAACCTAGGATTTCCCCATTCGTCAACTAGCCAGGGACCATCGCTCCTCACTTCACGGGCCACAAGTGGACGTGCTTGATCGCTCCAAGTAGAGGCACATAGTAGTTCTACAGTCGAATCGTACTCCAGCACGTAAGACATAGTCACTCAGCCTCCCGAACGTGCACTGCGGTGGTGAGGAGTCCATCAGGGAGCGAGTATCTAGAACGAACATATCAGCGACGCATTCGAGAACATCGATCCCCCCAGATCGATCCGCGATGATAGATATTAGATAATGAGCGGACAGACGAATTCAAGAGGTCCAACCCCTTGGTCCTTGGTCGTTGGTCGTTGGTCGTTGGCCGGATGTTTTGACGCGTTCCCACATATAGCCGAGGCGGCGCTGTCGTCCAAGCTTTGGGCACCAGGGCCGACTGGACTCTCCACATGGAACGAGAGTGATTCCCTTCTCTCCCGCTTGGATCTGCCCCGCGGACGGATATTGTTTGGAGACACGCAGGGCTTGTGTTTCGGCAGACTCCCTCAGACTTCCTCAACATCCGGAGACATGACTTACCACTGGATCCAGTACGGCCGAAGAACAGACGCCGATACATGGCGTTGATGGCCGTGGTCAGGAGAACTTGATCCGCAAAGTACTGGAAACATCTGCTGCCACTGGCTCAGAGATGAGTGTTTCACCATGGCTTTGTCCTGGGCCCCTTTCCAGCAGCAGAACCGCCAGTAGCCGTCTCGACAATGATTGATGCTCGACTGTAAGGCCTCCCATTCCAAGAGAACTTCGACAGCTAATGCAGGTCAGAATCGTTGGTCTCTCACTAACCACTATTGTTGCCGACCGCGTCCGCCTGAGCAACTTGCCAGACGATCTGCAAACTACTCAGGCACGCAAGAATCCCCCACGTTGCAACAATCCCCTTTCTATCAATAGGAACTTGGGCACAACTCTTCATGCTTACGCATATCAACTTCAAAGGGCTGCTGATCCCAGCGTATCGCAGACTAGAGCTTATGTGAAATCGAGTAGGGACGCTCCTTGATTCGGGGATGCCCAATTTCATTACATCCACGGGTCTCTCGTATGCAGAAATTGCAAGTTCCAGCACAGCTTCTCAACTGGCCAGACCGATACGAACACCACCAAGCGATGCGGCAAGACAGATGATGACTACGACAAACCCACGCGAAGTAGGACTGTGATACCATCTTCATCAAGAACCACTGGGCGAACAAGGTTAACCATGCGAGGACATCGAAAAGAAAAGCAAAGGGTTCGATCGAGCGGTACGGCCGGGCTCGGCCCGATTATCTTCCTCCCACACCAGACATCAATAGCCGATGCAGTGAGATTCGCATTGAATAGGGTGATTGACATAGATCCAGCCCCCATATTCGAAATGACGAAAACTCTGAACTGAGCGAGAAATGCCATAAATAATCCAAAGATGTATTGGAGGTTCATGCATACTGCACGAAGGCGATCCGGCCGCTAATCCGTGATCTTCAGGTCACGCCAACCTTGGTCGTCAATGAAGTGATCGGACAATAGTACGGCTGTCAGCCTTGTTCGGACGAACATTAGCTTGATCGGTTTGAAACATGCGCTGCATCAGCCTCGCTGGCCATCGATTAGGACCACCAGATGTCAAAGATTATGCATTTTCGGAATGTCTGATTTTGAACTCATCAACATCGGCACTTCTAAGAGAAGGCAGTCGAAGCGCGAGCCAAACGCAAGGCCTTTCCCACGAGTCGTAGAATAATTCTTGAACGCCACCAAGTTTGTCGAACAAGGGAATAGCGCTCGTTGAAAAACATCCCCATCCAGTGTCCGCTGAAAGATACGACTGCCATGCCCACAATCCGTTTGACAAATCTAGTTCAAATCCTCAGGATTTCGAGAATCAACTTTCTGCACCGATATCCATCGATGACTAGTCGATGGAAACAAAGACACAGTCTCGATTGTCCGAATGCGACAGACCGACGCCACCAAGATATCTGCTGTGCTGTTGCAAGTGATGTCTCGGACCATGTTCAGTTCCACAAATGGATTCGTGCTCGACAAATTTCAACGGTCTCGAAAAATTCTAGAGACATTGGAAATCGTTCCGGAACGTGTTCATAAATCGAAACATGCCAATGGCCGGGCAGGTTGTCACTGTCTTCCTTTGCTTGCGTTGAGATGTTGGTGCTCATCCTTTTCAACACCTTAAACAACCATGAAGAGCCGACTTGGTGGCGTGACAGGCAATCGTGACAGCTGGTCAACCTACTGGTTGCTTAGGTGTTGAACATGCTGTGGATACTGGCCGCAACGCATGTAAAGTATCTATAAAACCACGACCGCGCCCAATTAACGAAGCCGGATCGTCGATACTGGCACCACTGTTCCGTCAAGATGGCACCGAACCCATACTCCCAAAAGTTCACCACCAACGGCTTTGTTCCGAACCCCAATGCGCAACATCGACTTCTCGCAATCCAGGCTGAATTCAACGCCAACTACGGAAGCAGCGCCAAGCTCCAGGGATGGCAGGAGTTGTGTCGTGATGTCGGTGTCTCTCCTGTTCCTGCTTCGATCACGCAGTGCAAGAAGGTGAGTGGTCACGTATGTGGATGTCGCCATCGTGCTTTAAGCTGACTTCGTTTTTGTTGTAGGAGCTGGCCAAGGTCTTCATCAACCTCCACGACTTCATGGCTTGGCGACGTCGTCCGGAACCTCGTGCTCCGTTCAATCAGCACAAAGGTTCTTTGAGCGCTCTCCGAAATTACACGGAGAAGCATAAGAAGTTCTTCCCAAAAGCACTTGCCAAGAAGGATGGCTTCATCAAGGCCTTATTGCGTCCTATCTTTTGAGGGCCTGGTGATATGCGGAAAGGAGATGAGGATGGGTTCGCGAAAAGGGCGTTTGGGATTCTTTGCTAACGGTGCTCTGGTATCTGGCTTTGGCATCGAGGCGGGAAGGACAGCTTTTTAAGCAGATGTATTTATCGTGAACGTAGATAGCCAAAGAAGGCGGAGCACCATGTTCAGACAGAACCTATGCACAATAGTCGGTCAGAGGGATGATTAATAGATGTTGTTGTCGACAACTCACCCTGCTTCCCTATTCACAACTATCACGCGCTTCGTAGACGACTCTGAACCGTCTTCGCCATCATATCACAACCCTGCGTCCTATCGCAATTCTCCCCCCGCTCACAAACCTATCAGCACACCGAAATTCTCGCGACAGCTCAGCTCGGCAACCGTCGACGTCCAGTCGGTCTCTCAAAGCGCCGAGGCGGAAAGGCAGCTCTCATCAACCACTAACGGCTAACTCTCCTTCCAACAACTCGAACAAGTGGGTGAATAAAAGATAGGATGGGACCCCTGGATATGTAAATGCATTATGTAATCCACGAAACAACACTCTGCCGAGAAATGCAGAACGGGCTCTAAACCTTCTGTCCCTATTCTATTTATTTGATCCACGACTGGAGGTCTCTAAGCTCTTGGTCATCGATCCCCGATCCGGAAGAAGCTTGCACTGCGCAGCGGGGCTTTTCCGGCTGTCGACATCGCTGAATCTTAACGCTATACCTCTCCAGAGCACGCATCATGTTCCCTCTGCTAGAGAACCTCGGGCCTGATGGGCAAATTCTGAGGTCATGGATAGTATCGATCGAGATGTTTGGAAACTGCGCGATCGCAGGCGTGGAAATTCACGCTTTCATGGAGGTCCACGGGTCGACTTCTTGGGTTGCGCTCTTTTCACGTGTACATCTCTCTCGGCTTTACACGGGCATCTAGAGGATATGGACGACGTTAGCTTCTTATGTGTGCGGAGAAGAACGATGCGGTGGTCAACTTCTCAAGTATTTCCGAGATGGTCACCCACCCCAGACGACTGTATCGTCAGTTTCCAATCAAACGTCAAAGTCCCCAACTATAGAAGTGTGCCAGGCAGATTCCAACGGCCTACATCTGGGGATTTGGAGAATGATTCGGGGTCGTATAATTCCTTGCTCTAGGCGTTTTTAATCCTCGTCACATAAAAGGTACAAGAGGCAGGGGCTGAATAATGAGGGCACTATCCATTGCAGCTCATCGAGCTTACGTCTGTCCTAGTACATTTCCTACTTGCCGTACCTATGCCATCGTCTCCACACCACACAAGACTCCCAACGACGAGTACACCACGATGAAACTTCCATTACCGCCCTCCCCCGAGCGGCGGAAAATCAGCGTCCGTCAACTTCGGGCGATCCGGCGATCGATCAGGCCCAGGCGCTGTCCTCGAAGCCTCATTCACAGTTGTCTGAGGCGCCGGAGCTACAGCAGGAGCAGGAGCACCAGTCCCCGAAAGTCTGGCATCATACTGTGGGAATTCCTCCCTCAGCCCCACCAACTTCTCCAGCTCCGCTACTGAAAGCAAGCCTCGATTTACTTTGCGTGCCATACTGCTTATGGCTGCGGGATGAATTTTGCCTTGTGCACTACACAGGCGCAGGATGGTTCGAAGGGCGGCGACGTCGAGTTGTGCGACGCCTTGGTCTTTGGAAAATTGCGAGATGATGTGGCTGCCGATCCAATCCTGGGATAGGGGTTCTGTGAGGTCTAGGACCTGGGGATGCGGTTAGTTTGAATTTTGGCACAAGGGTTATCAGTTTGGAAGTGCTGTTCATAATTGACTAACGACGGTCAAGTTGGATTGCCAGGATACATGGATGTCAGCGCTGCGTGGAGATTCCTCCAGATGAATGCGACGATGGGAAGCTCAGCGGGGAGAGAGAGTCGATCGACTTACCTGGCAGAACCAGAAGACTTGTACGATCTGAGAGAGTGATATCCCCGCAACCTTGAGATTCACATTTTTGCGCCCTGGGTCGTTACTAGTGTTGGTGCGGCGGATGAGATCAATGACTTGGTGAAAGGGCGTGGAGTCGTACGGTATACTAGCGCTAGCTTTGATGGTGTACTGCTTATCGTTTGGATAGACCTGAAAGTATTTCTCGGCCTTTGGAGAGAAGCGCACCAGGTTCGTTAATGGGAATTTTTCGTCTATAACGTGAATGTCGTCGCCGTGTTGGATTCGTATGGATACCAATCTCTGGAATTTGACACCTCGTCTGTCCTCGATGATTGTTGCGTTTGTTTCCTTTGGTCTGTTCTTTGGGGCTACGACTTTTCTTGTCTGTGGGAATGTCATGATAATATGTGGGAAGTCGATAGTATACTGTCCGTGTTAGCGTCTATGTGATCTGGCTTATTGAGCAGCTGGGATCGGTGAAAAAACTTCGAATCGAATCGAGTCACGGATTGTCAAGTCGCTAGCGATTGCAAGAGACGAATCGTCACATTCTGTCCAATTGGATTTGAAGGGCAAAGCAAAAGACGAAGTTCGTCATTACCACAGCCAGCAAGTGACTGGTAATCGATTGTGGGATGGAGAATTTTCTTGTGAAGAAAGTCTGAGCATACCTGAGAATGTCCGTATATAATATGATCAGACAAGTCGTGAATGGAGTGACGATACTGTAGGGATCAATGGAAGAACTGGATGATGAATCTGACTTTGGCCTCCAAGGTGCATATATACGGCGGCCACTGTAGCCAGTGTTTGAAAGCAGTATCGAACAATTCTCTGTTTTCTCGATGCATGAAGAAATGTTGGAGACTGTTGTGCACAAAGGCTTCACCCTTGTCGCATACTCCTTGACCTGTGTAACCCTCCCAATCAGCGGTGTAGCATTCTCTATCTGCTTCTTCCACTTCTTTTCTCGAATTCATTGTCTTTCCATTTGCGTCCAGTGAACAAAACCAGTGGAATACGCAGTGTGCTTTGGAGACATAGATCTGAGGCAACAAAAAATGGCTGTCCTGCCTCTCGACAACATCGGAGCTGTCTGCAACCATCCACGCAACCATAAGTGGTCGATGAAATTCTGAAGATTGTAGTAATGATACCGCAACAAAGTCGTCACCTTCGGATGGCGCCACCGATCCAGTTCCAAGCGCGATTTGAAACCTCGTTGTCGGCAGAATGCAGAGCGGTGGTTTTTGCGTTACTGCTGTCAAATGCTCACGGGAGAAAGATGCTCAGCATACGGACGTGTGCTTCTCTTTTCTTCTCGGCCTGTGCTCCCCAGGAGGATCGCCGCTCCCTCCACAGGCGATGACTTTTGATGTGAGTTGGGTACAGATATCACTGCCTTGCAGGTGGGCGTGCTCAGCTCAAGGTCTTTTCAGGTCGAATGAGATACTACCAGTAATGAAGTTCCATGACAAGATAGATGCCTCTATGGAGGGCATAAGAGCTCACAGACGAGCTTGCTTGGTAGTAGAAAGTGACCAAGACAGGGGCACTGATGCTCGACCTAGAGATGGAGGGGTTAGTCCTGAGCCCATAGCATGCTCCTGATGATAGATGAACTGTCAAGAAACATGGGCAGGTATATTGTTGAGGATGCGTGATGGATGTTGGAGAGGAGGTTGTTCCAAGTCGTCGTTCGTCTCGAGGTCCGGGTTCGGCAACTGAACGAGGGCGACTGGACGAGCAAGACCACTCGACACCATGAACACATCACCATGTAGACCTTCCGCCGATGAGAGCCGCGTGCTCTGAGCCTCCATCTCCCTCACAGACACCGTCCGCAGCTTCGTCGATTCCACCCATCGACCATGGACTCCATGTCCACGCCATCCTCTGCCCTCGCGCGGTACAGACCTCTTGTCCTCTCCATCACAGGCTTCGCAGCCATCTACGGCATATATCTTGTTTACACCACTACGAGACCTCCCTCAGGTGCCCCTCTTCACCGCAGCGGTGCTGTACACCGCCGTCCAAGGAATGCCCGGCATCGATCAGCCCAGCAAGCTGCGGCAGCTCTAACCAGCAGAGACCCAAACTTGGACCCTACAACGACATACGGCCACTTCGAATTTACCAACAGGAATGGTGATCGCACTTTCATGGACCTGCGCGCCGACAGGCTACCCAACTTGGATTTTTTTCTGAATGAAGCTCCCAGCCCAGACACAGCCCAGCTATGGGTCGACCAGGCTCAGTCCATCTATCTCGATCGGTTTTTTGCTGTTGTCCTGGGCCCTGCTGAGATCGCTGCGACACAGGATGGGACAAGCGTGGACCGAGACAGCATGCGTGCGTGGCTGAGGAGTCACGGTATCGCAGATGCAAATATTGACAGGTCCTTGACGCGCTTCGATATTGCGTTTGTTCAGCTTGCCCACCAGAGACTGCAGGGAGAAAGTGGCGGGGAAGGGGTGGCACTGGCAAATCTGGACAACATCTATGGCCGACGAGGTAACAGTGTGCCCGCGACGGAAGTGGGTGTGCACCATCGCCAGCGAGAAACCGAAGGACAGAATTTAAAGCAGCTTCTATACTATATCGCAGAAGAGCAGTCAAAGCAAGAAGGCTATATACATCGAGGTGTGTCATGCAACGCTTGCGACACAAGACCGCTGCGTGGCATACGCTGGCGATGTGCCAATTGCCCTGATTTTGACCTCTGCAACGACTGCCACTCTGTCGGAATGCACAGCAAGACTCATATATTCTACGAAATCAAGATCCCCGCACCCTTCGCGCATCCAAGACAAGCTCTACCAGTGGCATATCCTGGAAAACCACACCTCATGCCGCGAAGTCTACCAGCAGAAGTTTGCAAGCGTCTTGTTGGCGAGACCACCTACGAGAAGGCCGAGGTCGAGGGTCTTTATGACCAGTTTACATGTATCGCGAGTTATCGCTGGCCAGCAGACCCAAACAAGCTGGGTGCTGCAATCGATCGCTTGTCTTTCGAGACTGCTTTGTTTCCAGTCACCTCACTCAACCCGCCGAGACCCAACCTCATATACGACAGGATATTTGCTTTGTACGATTCCAACGCTGATGGACTGGTTGGATTTGAAGAGTTCATTCAGGCCCTGGCCTGCCTACACAATCGCAGCAAAAACCCAAATCAGAGGTTGCGCAAGGTCTTTGATGGTTACGACGTGGACGCTGATGGTTATGTGTCAAGGAAGGACTTCCTGCGCATCTTCAGAGCATTTTATGCCATCCAAAAAGAACTTGTCCGTGATCTACTGTTGGCCCAGCAGGAAGAATTGACCGTGGAGGGGGCGATGGAGACTATCAATTCGAGCATGCCCTTGAGTTCTGCCTTCACCGGAATTCAGATCCCAGCTCGAAGTCAGGAGGCACCCCGGGGCAAGGCGCCTGACAGTTTTGGGGACACGAGAAGCGCGCAAGACCCGGTCTTGGACAGCGCGGAAGACACCATTGACCGTAGGCCCATTCTTGCCAATTCCTGGGAAGCACGAGAAGGGTTTCCGTTCGATCCAAGCACAGGAGAACCCCGAACACAGAAAGCCTGGGAGTTACAGATGGGAGATACAGCATCGCGCGAGCATCGCGAAGTTCACTTCGCTCATGGAGGCAGGCCAATTGAAGAAGCCCGGGAGAGCGCTATCCATGACAGGTGGCTGAGAAGAAGGTTCTATACCGACGAGGAAGAGGGGGCTCATCTTGGGAGCGCAGTCTCGGCGCGCAGGCGTGAATCCGACACTGACTTGCCAGACCCCGAAGGCGATGAAACCGTTACAAATAGCCTGCCTAGTCCTGCATTACGACATTCCTCAGAAGGGTCACAACCTGCCTCACCACGGTCACGTTCTTCGTCCAAGGTCCGGTTTCAAGACGATGTGGACTTCGACACGAGATCAAACGCGTCTACTTCCTCAAGACCCATAAATGAGCGCTATGGCGGTTACGAGATACCTGAGGCCGAGAAGGACTATGGAAGAGAGATCCTCTACCAAGTGGTGGAGGACGGCATGAACGAATTATTGGATCCGTTATTCAAAGAAAAGGAAGATCTTGCTATGCAGGTCTATGCAACCAAGTTCGAAAGAAGAAAATGGAAAGCCGAGATTGCCGCTTACAGAGAGAAGCGAGAAGCATGGGACCTACACGAAAACGTAGCTGCTCACGATGCCTCCACAGACCCATTACTGGCCACTGCTCATGCTGTTCAGCGAGACAATATTACAGAATCCATGGGGAACACAGGGACTGTAGAGGCTTTCGATGATTTATCACAACTGGTGACAATTCATGGACCCGTAGAAGCGATATCGCAGATTGAGCATCGCATCAACTCGCAGTCGCTGGAAGAGCTCCTGCGAATGAATGGACATCCGGTCACTCTTTCTCCCAACTCTTTGACTAATCCGAATTCTGCGGCAGCAGGCTCGTCTCCCGGGAACGATAGTTTTGGCCCCTTCGGCTCTGCTCAGCCTTCGCAAGCTCGCGAAGATTTAGTTTCGACAAGCTCTCCCGTGTCATCACAAATATCCGACGTTGCAACTGAACCAGTAGCTACATTTCAGACACCTCAACAATGGAACGGCCGATACGACTCCACAATGCCACAATTTCGACCAATTTCGGATGAGGAGCCTCTTTCTCACGAATACGATCCGACACAAGGAGCCGCTTTGCATCGATCTACTAGCGTGAGAGATTCTATGGGGCCTGAATCTGGGTATTTGCCATCAATAGAACGTGAACACTCAAACGAGGGCAGCGGTGGCGACCAGGATCGGGAATACGTTGCTTTGCCCCCAAGGTTGGAGAACTTGCCAAACGAGGCTACCAGAAGATCAGATCGGGACATTATTGAACGCTTCACATCAGTCGTGTTGGGGTGGAATAAGGCTGCAGGCCAAGAAAATACTTCGAAAGGCGACAAGCGTGAGACGGGGGTGAAAAACGCCGATAGCCCTCCACTCGAAACTCGACTTCGTTTTTTGGCCGCACTCGACGACGCAAGCCGCGAGATCGATACACGCGGCGGGCCTGGGAGATTGAGCTTTGCCGAATTCGAGGAGTCCATCGAGCATGGAAAGAAGGAGGGAGCGCAACTTGCTTTCGTGGATGAATGGTTGACCCTTGGCGGCTTCTAAGGGGGCTGGTGATTGTACAACGGTCTTGTAATCGAAAAGGAAGCTGATCACATTTGGCAGATCCGTTTCTGGAGTCGCCGAGAATTGGTCGCGCTTGGTCTTGATTCAGCAGCCATGGTTGTCAGTGGGACCCGACGTGAGGCTCTGTTTTGTCATCGGCACAAGTTGAGTACCTCGAGCAGGTACGACCGTTGCTCGCTGGATGCTTACCAATAATATGCCGGTATCTGAAGTACTTGTGTACCCCCGGTCCTCGTCGGAAGTGCTAAAGTGGAGCAACAGAATATACATACCGCATCGAAATTTCGTCCTAACGTCATTTAATTGTTTCCTGCTCCCGACCGAACTGGCTCGTCTCCTCTGGAAGGTCCGCGCCATTATTCGTTCGCCCACTTGGTAAGATCCCAAGCTTGTGTCATGTGAAAAAAATGAGCCGTCGGCGCCGCGGACTCTCCTCAGCACGCATTACTTTGGGGCCCGTTGACAGCGATCGTCCGCTCGTCATCATCGCTATCTAGCTCCCTTTTCTGCTCATCTTGTTTTTTGGATCTAAAACATCTCTTCGCGTGTTGTTTCCTCTTGACATAGGGCCTATCGCCGCATTTGTACCGTGTCACATCCGTTTGGGGTGGCTTTCGAGCACTTGTGCTGCAAGCGCAAGACCAATAATTCAACTGCCCCAGGTTTTGACCACCCGTAACCCTCTATAGATCCCGTTGTTGACAAATCTGTCATTTCTAGTTGGCTTCTTTTGACAGCCATCGACGAATTCTTTTCGTGGAGTGCCATGTTTCGTTGGAAGTTCTGCCTTGATACCATTCATAAACTGCCCATAGACTTTGTTGATCTGAAAAGGCCCAGGCTTGCGTTTGTTTCGATGTTTCATTGATGATCGGTGCTGCGTTTTGTTGCTCACTGCAACGACTCGTGTGCTCGCGGGTTTCTGCCTATCAAGCACACATTCGGATCCCAGTCACGACAGCAAGCACGTAGACGGTACCCATTTCCGAAAGAGATGAGGCACTACTGTGTGGTCAATCAAATCATAGTTGACGGACGTTCAAGGACCAGTTCCTCGCTGCGTCCCGACCACTGACTGACCAGGATATGATACCAATCATAACTCGTCGCGTGCTTTGACTATGACGTCCCACGCGGAGTTTCCAAGGTGCGGATGGTTACGAAGAATATTTCTGCCTGTATCGAATTTCCCCATATTGTTTTCTATGGGTGTTCCTTGTACAAGAGCATGGATAATCCGGCTGGCGTTTCGCTTGGTTTCCTGTAACGGCGATCGTGAGACATCGTCTCTCGCAGAGCTCTCTACACGAGGCCGAGGCTGACCATATGCGTAGCATATTGGCCCAGTGGATTATGCGCGTCTACCCTTCGCAGCATATATTACTTCCAATTATGGGATCCTCGTATGTGCCAGGCACCCTTACCCTACTCAGATTTGGCTGGTAACAATTAGATGAAGTCTAAATTCCGCATGTCATTGCAGTTTTCGACGCAGGCCACTCCGTATATAAACGTCCGTCACATTGATCGGACATATAGCTATCCCACATCTGCAATCCCACACCCATCCCAACAGGATTTCTAATTTCTCGCCTCTTACCATCCAACCCACGCTCGTTCAACTTAACCAATAACTCACCAAAATGAAGTTCTCATCCGCCCTCACAATTCTCGCCGCCTCTGGTGCTGCCAGCGCCTCCATCTTGGAGCGTCAGGTGGCAACTATCATTGGAGTTGTAAACGGTATCAACTCCGAGGTTGCCAGCCTTGACACCGTCATCAAGGGTTTCTCTGGTGACCCGAAGGGACTCCTCGCTGCTTCTCAGAAGACTCTCGACACCGTCAACAAGGGTGTGGAGACTGTCAACAGCGCTTCTTCAATCACCTTGACCGACTCCGTTCAGATCCAAGGACAAGTTCAAAACCTGCAAGGTTCCCTCGAGTCCGTCGTTTCTGACTTGCTTTCCAAGAAGTCGGATCTCGTGGCTGCTGGACAAGGCCAGGCCGTTTACAAGAACCTCCAGGACCAGTTGACTGGTGCTAAGGCCCTGTCCGCTGCCATCTCCTCCAAGGTCCCACCGGAAGTCAAGACCCTCGCCGACTCTCTCTCCCAAGGTATCGTTGTCGCTCTCCAAAAGGGTATTGACGGCTTCAAGGACGCTCCAGGTGGAGGTTCCTCTGACGCTCCAGCCACTGCCCCGACCTCCACCACTGGCACCTCATCTGCTGCTGGCGGTTCCTCCATGTCCAGCATGTCTGGCATGAGCGGACAATCATCTGGATCGACTGGCACCACTGGCTCCACGGCCGCCAAAGCCTCAGCCCCAGCTTACTCCGCAAAGCCAAAGCCAGCTACGTACGATGGCGCCGCTCCCCGCACTGTTGCCGGATCCTTCGCTGTTCTCGCCGCTGCCGTTGTTGCCCTCGCTCTATAAGCGGTCAATTCTTCCGCAATCATGACTGCACGGCTTTGTGGGAAGAGGCGATTCTATCAACACCAAAAGAAGGGCTGGGACACCTGTGTCTAGTTTCTCTCTCGTCACTGCGTGGTTGGATCGACTGTTTCTTTTTTTTGATCATTTGGTTGTTTGCGAGGCTACCCGCTTGGAAAGCGGATTAGTGTAATTATCTCTTGTTGCTTGTCACGCATACATGGTGCTTTTGCCTCGCCTGTCTCGTGGGCATAGCAATTAGATTTGGTAGCAATGGAAGTTCTTTCTATTAACGTATTGCCTCTGCTGTCTAACACAACCTCTTACTCCTCGGTCTCAACGTGACGGATTGGACCCATCCGATCATGTCTGCGCCTCCCAAACAACCAGCTAGATCAACTAGACAACCACAGCTACGACAAACTTTACCACCACTACCAACACGATCAAGTACGCAAGACCCTTCTTCACCTCGGACAACCCGTCCCAACGGGATCAGACCTGCCAGCGTGCGCTGATTACATTTCCCCCATGTCCCAAAATTACCAATCACTCCGGGCGCCCGTGCTCTCCCGGTCATGCTCGTTTGATTATTAAAAAGCTCGGTCGCTCATCATCGTTTGGAACAGAGTTTTCCCTTTGGATGTGGGGTCGTTTGCCTGGTGGCTCCTGGTCCCTGGGCCCCGGTGGTACTGTGCATTGGATGCACTGTTGTACAACTTACTGTGGTAGATTGGGCGGGGAGGGGGGCTTCTACTGGGAGCAGGGGTGGGGAAGGGGGGGTTCTTGCATGAACAGATGGGCGGGTTAGAGTGGACGGCACGAGATGTTGGATTTTTGATTTTGATGTTTTGATGGTTTGATGTTTTGAACTTTCGGTTGTCTTGCGGTTGGCTTGGGGAGGGGGTTTGAGCTGTGGAGGTTATTGTGATGGTTGCGATGTTTTGGGAGGGCTGCTGGGCTGGGTTTGCCGCGGTTGGGGTTTGGCCATTCTCGAAAAACCTTTGGCGCGGTTGTTTTGGACTGTGGGTACTCGAGACTTTGTCGCTGTGGGTGCGTTTTATCCGCGCAGGACGAGCTCGTTACAATTAGTTGTAGGTTCGGTATGATGTTGGAATCCAATGACCTTGGGATGACTTGGTAGCCTGGATTGCAGCCATGGCGTCCACGTATGCCGTATTGGCCACAAGGTATAGGCTCAACCCTTCATCGTCGAGAAATCTTGTCTCTCCCACCAGAATCCCTCTTCAACCCCCCAAATACCATCCACTCAATCTCCCTGCGCGCGAACGGAAAGCTAGCAGGCTTTGCGCGCGTTGGAAATCCTCAGAATTGTTTATATTCCCTTGCCCATGATGTCTTTTCCGTATCCACGGTACTCTAAAGAGGAGGATCGGAAGAAGGCCGGAGCGGACATTGAAAATCGCGATTGCGTGAAGCGAGATTGGATCGAATCCGTTGAGGACTTTCACATGTGGCATCACCATACAGGATAGAATCTATCCTCCCAGCTACCGAATTGATAGTGTTTATTACGGACAGGAAGTTCTTGGGATGGGTCGGGAGATGGGACAAGGGCTCTTATCATTGGATTAACGGCTTGATGAGGGGAACTTGCGTTTCCGGGTGTCTGTCCATCACATGGTTTTGGGACGCATGTTTTGTCAGGATCTTCGTTTGAATACCGTGAGCGGTAAGCCAAAAGGACGAGAATACGAGCCACTGGTCGTGTCTAAGCGATGTTCAGTGTATATGCCTGACTTATTTCGAGCTGTGTTCCGCCTTCAAATCAATCTTCCTTTGATCGATCTCACCGGGCTGCTGGCAATTTGGGAAGACAATCTATACACGAAAGTATCGATACCGAGGTCGGTTTGCGATTTCGCACAAATTGAAGAAGAAAATAACAAAAAGATTTAACTTTAACGCACCCAATTCCAATTCTTCGACTCGAGAGGAAGATGCAAAGTGGTAGTTTATGTTGTTGGGCAGAAGAAACCGTGCTTTCGTCCCAACATCCCTTCCAATAAACCACAGTACTGCTGTACCTCTCAATCTTACTAACCTGTAAACCAACTGCCTCCAATCTCCCTCGATCCCCAGGAGATAATGGGATCAGTCTATAATGTTGTGGCACCCCGACACCGCCGCGCATTTGAGCCAACTGATCACTAAACCGATCGAGAATGACGTCCCTTGGAAAGCCTATCTTTTCTGTCGTTGAAACCAACCACCGCATAGGAATCGGGCCATAGCTTTGGTTTTTTTTTTGGCGGGGGGGAATGTTGATAAAGAAAATCAGTATTGATAGATGACTCGAAACGAGAGGAATTTTCACGGTTCTACTGGTGAGTATTTTCAATGACTAAGGTGGTTTGCGATGGTTGGAAACAGGACCGAAACTGATGAATTTCCAGTGAAGAACTTTCTGAGGGTCATCAGAAAGTTATCGATATCGATCTCAAACGGCGACGGAAAATCTCGTAGTCGCAGTCGAGAATCTTGTAAATTCGTCATCGCGACCGCCCAAATCGGTACTATTTATGTTTGGTTTTTTTTTTGGTTGGCAACAGAGCGCCCTGTGTAAGAATGCAGCAAATCGTATTTGTCCAGTCCGTGCTGTTTTTGTTTCTTAGTCACCCCTCTTGTCCATGCGTGTGTTCGATCCAGGCCAAACTATCGTCCATCACTCTTCGTATTCTTCTGTTCTGCCCAAAGAGGGCAAAAGTACCATTTAGTTCCAATATTCGTTGTAGTATTCTCGTTGTATGACTCCATACCATAGCTCAGTATCCAAGGACACTCATATCGTCGTCATCCAAGTGCTTCAGGAAATCGTCACGGTCGGTGGTGCATCGATGCTTGCAGAGACAGGTTGGTGGCCTAGCGAGCTTAGCACAAAGATCGACCTACCACAGAAGCAGAAACTCACAGCTGAAGATTGGGGTACAGCTCGTCAGGATCATACTGATTAGACACAACCTCCGATTCCACCTGGAAATCCGGCATGGCAAGGAATGCCTCTTCCCTAGCTCCAGCCAAAGAGACACCTCCATCCTCACAGCCCTCCTCCTTCAAGTCTTCCAGGGTGATATCTGTGACTCCGAGAAGCATGGTCCTGTACCTTGCAATCTCCTCGATGAAGCACGCCTTCTGAGCATGCTTGATGAAGCCCTCGATCTTCAACTTATTGATGCTAGCCCGGCCGAGAACCGGTACCAGGAGGTCGAGAATCCACTGGATGACTTTCGTGTGACACCCCCGATCGTAGTGCCACAGTCGATACTGGGTACGCTCCAAGTCAGATGGTTCACGGAAGACGAGCTTCAGTTCCTGCAATTGAGCGGTCTTGAATACGTTCAAGGAGGGACAAGCCGCGAAACGCGCACGCGCGGTCAGCTGGGCGCCTAGAAGACGAAGCCAGCCCTCATAACTGAAGGCCAACTCCATCTTTCGAAGCATGGTCAAGTTCTCGGGTCGGGCGTGGATGAAGAATTCGGAAAAGTCGCGGACAAAGTTGTACTGAAAGGTTCCTTGAGTCCACAAAACCATTCTTGCTTCATCTCGAATCTGCTGAGGCATCTTCGCATCCATCAGAGCAACGCTGTGCAATGAGCCTTTGTGCGATCGAACACCTTCGAATGCCTGGCCACGGCGTCCCGAACCTACGAGGGCACGCTCATTGCTGAAGATGGCGAGGGCCCAGATCTGGTCCCTCAGCTCACGAGGGAGCGCGAGGAGATCGAATTTCTTGCCGCTGTGCTCCCAGACATGTTTGATCTTGGCTGGGTCGGCTGGGGCAGCGAGGACAAGCAGATTGAAGAAGTCGACCAGTTTTATCCATTCGCCACCAAGCTTCAAGCGGATTTCGACGGCGTGATGGTGAGAGCGGAACAACTGGGCCGGTAAGCAGAGTGCAGGGCCATTCCGTCGTACAAGACTGATGAATTGAATCATGTTCCACCCCTCCACGAAGTCTTCAGGCCTTGGGTTGAGCTTGGTAGAAGACCAGAAGTCTAGATCGAGGGCATTGTAGTCGTAGTCCTTGGCTCGAAGATGGTTGTAGACGATGTTAACAATGTCTGCGACAACTTCGGGTTGGGCGTTGGTGCTGTTTGCCCAACCTATCCGTGGACAAGGCTCGAGGTCATCACAAAACTCATAGAAGAGCTGAGCACTGAGCAGCTTGTAGCGGGCCATGAAAGCTGGATTGTGAACGTCACATTTGCGAGGAAGGGTTGGTGGATCATGTTCGACCATTGTATTTTGTGAGCGGGCGTGACGGGACGGTTGCCGAAGAACGAGGATAAAAGCAGTGGAAGTGCGTTGAGTGAGTGTGGTGTTGCTATTGGATGGGGAAAAGGTAATAGGTATCGATGGCTGAGCGAGATTGGGTGTTGATGAGTGTCTCAATGCTGGGGAGAAGAGTGCATAATTGATTAGGGGTTCTATTGGTCTGGTCACGATCTTAGTAACCACATCAGCCCAGGTGCCTGCAATAAGTGGGATGTCTTTTCAACCAACAATAGAGTAGTTCAGGCCTCCCTTCTGATTTACGCAATTCTCAAGAGTATGCCTTTCCGTGTAACTCTGAGAGTAGGGCGAGAAAGATACACTGCCAAGTCAATGGCAGTGTAGAACGTGTTCCGGGAGCGTCAAGTGAGTGTGAAGTGATAGCTCGATGACGGCAATCTTCATTTCGAATATGCCACAATCCTTTCAACAATCACTTCAATCAGGTGAAAGTGCCTCATATTGTCATACATCGTCAGGTCAACGCAACCTTGGTCACCGAGAACAGTGAACTCCACTAACGAGCAAAGTCAACGGACAGCACGTGCGAACGCCGACAACGAGCGACAGGCCAATGCCTGGCTTCAATTGTTCTGGACTTTGATGATGACTTTTCCTCTGGCTCTCTGGCTTAGCAAGAGGTAATAGCCCTGTCAAGATGGTCAGTGAACTGCATATCGCCGCAGGAGGTTCAACGAGCTTGGCCGACATCACGCTATTTTTTTACATCTCTGGCCAACAGCACTTTTTTGACCAGTCCGCTGGGAGGTCGTGGCTCGCATGATTAAGACAAGACAAGGCTCCGAGGTCGAGATAATCTCTGCGGCAAAGGTCCGCTAAACCGAGGATGACATAAGGATAAGACAATAACATACCTCAAGAGCGTCCTCCATCTTAAACGTCTGCGCAACGATCACATTCAGCTTCTTCGCCTCAGCCAAGTCAGCAACGATACCGGACATACGCATGTCCAGAACAGTCGTAAACACAACATATTTCCTCGGTACTCCTCCAAAAGCAGGTGGCAGAATCGCATTCTTGCCCCAAAGCAGCATCGTCTTGACACCTTCGTTGACGCCGACGTTGACGACGAGACCATCGGGCTTGAGATAGCCGGGGGACTTGGTGTAGAGCTCTTGGTTTCCGAAAGTATCCAGAATAACATCAAAAGGCTCTTATCCATATTGCTCGACCAAGAACTTGGTCAGAGAATCGTGCGCCCTACAGTCGATAACATCTGTGGCTCCAATTTCTCTCACGAGGCTGGCATTTTTCTCAGAGCACGTCGCTACCACCTCCTTTGCACCCATAGCCTTGGCAACCTGGATCACCATTGACCAGCACGCGCTCGCCGCCCTTGATGCCCGCTTTTTCGCACATGAGAACTGCCGTCTGACCAGTACACGTTATGCCGGCTGTGGCCTCCGAGATAATGGCATATTCGGCTAAGCTTCCATATCCCTTTCGGTTCTAAGCAACTGTAAAGGATCCGCAAATCTTGGTTGCTACGGGAAAGTCCCTAGGAGCCTTGGGACCGACGGCGACGACGGTACGCGAGGAATCGATCTCAGGAACTGCTGGGCATTTTCTCATGATCGAAGGGATTGTGACGATGGTTGCTGCGCCAACAGGATGAAGGGCACAGTACTCGATCTTGACAAGAATTTCTGCCTCTTTCGGTTCGTCGATTGCGTAGGTGAGGTCGAGACTGAGAGCTTTGCGAGGTGTGCCATTCGCAGAGTATTTCCAGGCCCTCATGGTCCTTGGAAGAGGAAGTGCAATTGGCATGCTGGGAAACGAAAGGTCAACTGAATGCTGCTGTTCTGTGGTTGCACCTCTTTTGGTTCGAAAAAGTGTCTGTCCGAAAGAGTAGCGAAAGATGGTTGTAAATTGGCAAAGGGTGGATATATTTCCGATTCCTGAACAAGTGATATTCTTACGAGGTTGAAAAGGATGATCAGGATTGAGTGAGGTTAAAGAGAGGTATGATGTGATAGCAAAAATTGTGAGTCTAAGAACAAAGGATGCACAGAGAGAGCAGTCTATATGTGTAGGATCGATGGCGCCGGCAGGACAGTGTGCTTGATGACCGGTCCTTCAACGTGGCAGAGGAGATGATAAACGCCCATCTTTCCGTTTCTTCGTACCGCAAGCACGATGGCCCCCAGTCCAAAGTAGCCAAAATAATATGCCGGGGCCCTTCAATTCTGTTTGCAGCTTTGGAGGCTAAGAAAGCGGGACAATTATATGCCGTAATGTTTAGTGCAAAACCATGTCAGCAACCAATGTGCCGACTAAAGAGCAGCAACATCTCTTATGAATATTCCCGAGTACAGACTGATAGCGTTAGAGCCTTGGAGATTGTCTCTCAAGGAGTGAAAAGCAGGTTTCCGAGAGCTGCTGTTGGGTCTTCCCCGAGAAATTGGGGATCTGGGCAATTTCTCCCTCGAGATAGCCTTCATTGAGTAGACACTCATGGCTACTGTCGCTCTCACGGTGAGGGACATCCACAAACGTGTGCTGGTACCTAGAATGTGCATTTCGCGCCGCAGTTGTTGTTGATAGACTCTACTCCTACTGGCGTTGCCCCCTCTACGCGGGCAGGGAAAGGACCCCCTATATCGGAAGGACAGTTTCGCCAATCCATAGACAACCTTCCACAACTTTTGCACACAGAGCCCGTCCATTCATTCATTACACACCTCGCACAATGGATGTCCTTCGCTCGACCCTCCAGCCCATCACCCACAATTTGCCCACGCCTCTCTACACCATCGGCAATAACCTGCTAGGTCCGCAATGCTACAAGCACCTCATACTCGATATCGACCCGATCAACTACCCAGAATGCGTTAAACTAGGCATAAGCAAAGGCCTGGGAATCGGCATCATCGGTGCCAGCGCTGTCGTCAAAATCCCGCAGCTGCTAAAGCTCCTAAGCTCAAAGTCAGCAGCCGGCGTGTCCTTCCTCTCCTACCTCCTCGAAACGTCCTCGTTCCTCATCGCCTTCGCATACAATGCGCGTCAGGGGAATCCATTCAGCACGTATGGTGAGAGCGCGTTGATCGCGTTGCAGAACGTGGTCATTTCGTGCCTGGTGCTGCATTATGGAGGCAAGAGTGCTGGAGCGGCTGTTTTCGTTGCTGGGCTGGCTGCGGCTGTCTTCGCCATGTTCCAGCCAGGTGTAATCACTGAGAAGCAGATGGGTATGCTGCAGGCTGGAGCTGGAATGCTGGGCATTGGAAGCAAGCTGCCTCAGATCTTGACCATCTGGAAGGAGGGTGGAACTGGGCAGTTGAGCGCTTTCGCGGTATGTTGTTTTTCAGATCTGTATAGAAACGTGGATGGATGGGGAGGAACGTCCATTAGAGACGCGGGATGGCGCACTCGGAATCGAGATTTCAACGGCCATGCCGAGATTGTGACCCGTTTCAAGGAGACCAAAGACTAGCACATCTTTGACAAAACTAACGATATACAGGTCTTCAACTTCCTCGCCGGATCTCTCGCTCGCGTTTTCACCACAATCCAAGAAGTCGATGATCCCCTCATCCTGTACGGATTCATCGCTGGATTCGCTCTCAATGCTATTATCGCAGCCCAGATGGTCTATTACTGGAATTCCTCCAGCAGCAAAAAAAGCGCGCCAGCTCTGAAAGTCACAGGCGTGGATGGGAGGCCGGTCGTGACCACCGGATCTCAAACGAAGGTAAAGAGTCCAAGCACGCGTAGGAGAGGTTAGATGTGGATGGGATTGCGTAACTATATTCTAGCTTAATACTATTTATCATCAACGAGCTTGACGGTAGAGTCCAAATGCTTCTTTCTGCCTCAGTAATGCTAAGTTGCGAATTAATCACCCAACTCAACTACGGATCCACAGCATGTCCTGCTCCTGATACGATCGCAAAGAGCGCGCAACATTCTTCAACAGGCAGAGATAAAGTCTCTCAATTGACAGGTTGGAAGAGGTGAAATGAGATATCAATCCTTAATACGCGAAAGCAATCGACAGAACCGAGGGACGTCGTTCCATCTCTGGTATTTTATTGTTGGAGGTTGTCCAAAAATGTGGTAATCAATCCATGTTCATATGGAATTGAGAAATATCAATGACATTCACGCGTCGGTACCCCGGAATGATGAATGGAATATGAGCTGGTGACAGGGTGGCAAATGAACTTGATCCTCTTGATCGCACGGTTGCAACAAGTAATGGGAGGTAGTGTATACACACTCAACCCAGGACTCCCAATGACGCCATTCACGAAACCATCGGAGGAGGCCCTCCAACCGTCAAAGTACCACCCGAATGCATATACCTCAGCACATCCTCCAAAGACATACCCACCCCACCAGGAATAACAACATCCTTTCCCTTCTCCCCTGGCGCAATCTGTTCCTCCTGTTCCTCCTCCTCCTCCCCATCTTCTTCCTCCTCCTCATCATCGCCCATTTCCTGCCCAGCAAAAATCTCCCGCGCCTTAACATTATGCTGGTAATCCGCAAACTCCCACAACTCCTCCCACTGCTCTGTCGTCATTTCACTTTCGCCTTCGCCTTCTGCTTGGCCTAGGGCTAGCGCTTCGTTCATCCAGGCTTGCGTTTCGAAGTCCGGTTGGCGTCGGAGGAGTTCGTTGATCAAGTGCGTTCTTTCGATTGGCCAGGTTGTGTTTGGGTGGATATGGGCTTCTGAGAGGAAAGTTTCGTGTTTGGTGATTAGGCGCGCGGTGTTTATTATGTTGGTTTTGATGCCGTTTGTCGCGTGGTAGATTGCGGGCCTGGAGGCGAGTCTGTTAGTGATTTTGTTGTTATAAATGAGAGATGTGTGGTGGACTCGGCATCGAAGTTGGTCAAACGATGAGTGTAGATTTTGATATCAATCTCGATTGCACAGGATTGAGGCAGCGAAGAGAACTAAAATCACGAAAAGATTGTAGTGAGGCACGAGGGACTTGATCAACTGACCATGATGGCATACCCGTGCCTTCAGCATTTTCGATGGCATTAGGATCTTGTATGAGAAAATCCTTTTGTGAGAAGATGTCAATGCCGGCATTAAGTCGAGCGAAGCTGGCGCGCAGAGCTTCGATGGCTTTATGATCGTCCTCATTCTTGTCACTCGTGAGGGTGAAGGCTGCATTGTCGGACTTCTTTGTCTTCGACATGATGTGATTCAAGATCTCTATATCCTTGCTCTTCAATGTATATGAATGCTCTACTATTTGGTCGAATGATGGAATTGTGTATTAGTGAGCTTTTAGAGGAGTCAGTTCGGAGAGGCCGGGTCAAGAAACCATCGCTCGAAGCTGGTTTATTCTCGATCTCTCCGGATTTGTTGTTTCAATCCCCCAGCCTCCCGTCTCCGTCTCATTCCTCAACGCCTCGATGTGGCTGGTACTATGCAGTCACGTGTACTTGCACTAGCGCAAATCGAGTCGTTTCCACAGCCCACAGAACTCCATGTCGAAAAGCTCAAAATCTACGTAAATCGCAGCAACATCAAGCAATTCGGTATGTACCCATCACTGAGACTCTATTAAGCCCTCTTAGCACCTGGCAACTCAAAGAGCTAATTTCACATTTCGCAGCCCTGTCCCACCGAATTCTCATACATCGCAAGTATGGCTGACGCAGCACCCGCCGGACGTGGTGGATTCGGAGACCGTGGACGCGGAGACCGTGGAGGCGATCGAGGTCGTGGCCGTGGCCGCGGTCGCGGACGTCGTGGTGGCGGAAAGAGTGAAGAGAAGGAATGGCAGCCAGTCACCAAGCTCGGTCGATTGGTAAAGGCCGGAAAGATCAAGTCCATGGAGGAGATCTACCTACACTCTCTCCCCATCAAGGAGTACCAGATCGTCGACTTCTTCTTGCCAAAGTTGAAGGATGAGGTCATGAAGGTGCGTCCGCAATTACAACTCGGCCTATCATGGTGGAATTGGATTCGACAAAATCAGTCGCAAGTGGGATTACAGAATATTGGCTAATGGCATTTTCGCGTACAGATTAAGCCCGTGCAAAAGCAGACCCGTGCTGGTCAGCGAACTCGTTTCAAGGCCATTGTCATCATCGGAGACTCCGAGGGTCACGTCGGTCTTGGAATCAAAACCTCCAAGGAAGTCGCAACCGCCATCCGCGCCGCCATTATCATTGCAAAGCTCAGCGTCGTCCCAATCCGAAGAGGTTACTGGGGTACCAACCTTGGTGAGCCACACTCTCTCCCAACCAAGGAGAGCGGAAAGTGCGGCTCCGTCAGCGTTCGAGTAAGTATTCGCACAAATTTTGAGCTTCAGAACCAGAGACTAATTTCCCACAGCTCATCCCAGCTCCCCGTGGTACCGGTCTCGTTGCCTCCCCAGCCGTCAAACGTCTACTACAACTTGCTGGTGTGGAAGACGCATACACATCCTCCGCTGGATCCACCAAGACCCTCGAGAACACCCTCAAGGCCACATTCCAGGCAGTCTCCAACACATACGGCTTCCTTACCCCCAACCTGTGGAAAGACACCAAACTCATCCGAAGTCCCTTGGAAGAGTTCGGCGACGTTCTCCGTGAGGGCAAGCGTTACTAATTGTTTGGTCCGGGTCGGGAGTTATTTCTGGTTTTCGTGCATGGCTGATGGTTCAACGGATAAAAGATGCACACTCACAGCAGCTGATGAGTGTTCCTTAGCATACTAGGAACTGCAATGAAGATCAATTACTCGTTGTGCTCATGTGCTCTTGTACATGTTGTGGTGACCTGTTGAGCAACAGTAGTCCTGCAATAGACCGATGGAATCACGACGGAGTCATGCATCGTTTCAGCTCCGCTGCAAAACAGAAGGAGTCCTCTTAAACGCCCAAATCGTTGTAAAATCCGGTCGTTTCGACGAACGTTCACACCGGAATTGCTGGGATTTGGTGGAGTTCGTGTCCGTCCTAGAAATAGCCGTCATCAAACAACAAAGTTCAAACTGGGTACGAATTGATGAGATCTTTTTCTAATCGACATGAGCCAAGATATACAGGCTTTCCGCAAGCAGTACCTTGTCACAGCGCTTACTTGAATTCAACACTGCTTTTGCGCTCACATATGAAGCGCGAGGTGACCCGCTTCGTAGACAATACTAGCCAGTGCGATGATTCAAAAAATCCTGTAGCTTTTAGTAAACTGCTTCTACACTCTCTCACGATGCTGATTCGCGAAAGTTTCTTAATTAATGTCACTGGCCATTGCCTTCTCTCTTCATGTACGACGTTTGGTCGACTACCATGCGCTAAAACGTAAATGCTATCCATATCTTGATTTCGACCCTTCCAGATTACGAATGAAGCTTTCTCTAGCGAAATCTGTTCAATGGAATGTTATACAGAGCAAGTCACCCGGCCACCCCAGTCTGGCACCAAAAGAGCACTCTTCTCTGAGGCCTTCTTCATGAGATGTTGCCTTAGAGATTTCTCCAGCTAAACAATCGGCTTGGAAGACTGCTAGCACGGTTCTACTTCTCATGGTTGAAAATGCTCCTATTCGAAAGCGAAAAGTGCTTGAAGTCATCTTGAAGCTTAAATTATACACAGAGTTCTGTACATTCGGTGGATACAGGCTCACTAAGATGGTGGACCGAGTCTTCAGCGAAGATTTGATCCTAGTTTCTAAACTTAGAGATTCGCATGGCCGGGCTCTCTCAGATCTGAGAACTTGGATGCATATTCCAGATCTGTTGTTGTTATACTGCTCGTTTTACCATCCTCGGGTCACGGTATCCATGTATGACGGCGCGCTTCTGCACACGCGCTCATGGTTCACTTCCTCCCATCAACACCAAATCGCATCCCCATCCAATAATACGAATTCCACTGATACAAACCACATTCCATTGTTTAGTGCGGCAATGCCACCCAAGAAAGGCAAAGCTACTGCCGCCAGCGCAGCAAAGCCCACCGCCGCCTCGAAGACACGCGCCGCTGAATCTACAACAACGCGTGCGACTCGCACCAAACGCACCGCCGAACTCGCAGTTGAAGAAGAAGCGCCAGTAAAAAAGCCTGCGCGTGCAGCAAAGGCTTCCAAAACCTCCAAAGCGCCTGTCGACGACGCGCCTGAAGATCCAGAGCCTGTCACAGAGCCACCGAAGAAACGCGGTCGTCCTGCCAAAAATGCGACTGCAGAAGTCGAACCAGAAGTTCGCGTTGTAGAAGAAAAAGCTGGGAAACGAGGACGACCTGCTGCGAAGCAATTAACCGAAGAGGTGGCCGTTGAAGTCGTGTCTGAGAGCTCCGGACCGAAAAAGCGTGGACGCGCCGCAAAGGCTGACAAGCCTGTCGACGAAGCTCCTCCCTCCAAACCACCCGGACGACGAGCTCGAGGCCCTGCCGCACAACTACAAGAAGAGCTTGAGGGCGCTGTGGAGGAAGCCATCAAAGAGGCAGAGATCCCAGCTCCCAAGGCGCGTGGACGAGGACGCAAAGCTGCTGAGCCAGTAGAAGAAGTCGCTGCACCAGCGAAACCAACGCGCGGCGGAGCATCCAAAGCTGCTCAGCCCAAACCGAAACCGGAACTCGAACCGATTGTCGAAGAGCCAAAAAAGACAAAGGGCAAGGGAAAACGCGTCACGATTCAAGAGCCAGAGCCCGAAGATGAGCCAGAACCTGCTCCCAAACCCAGGGGACGGCGTGGCGCTGCTGCCAAACTAGCAGAGGAGCCAGAAAAAGCGGTACTAAAAGGACGTGCTTCTCGTAAAGCTGCTGCCCCAGAACCAGAGCCTGAGCCGTTGGTTGAGAAACCTAAGCGAGGACATAAAAAAGCGGATTCTGAGCCTGAGCCTGAGCCAGTCGTGATACCAGCCAGGAAAGGCCGCGGCAGATCGAAAAAGGCTGATGCTGTCGAGGAGAACGCCCAAGAAGAGCCTGTTGTCGAGCAACAAGCACCACCAGCCAAAAAGGGTCGCGGAAGAAAAAAAGCAGTGCCTGTCGTTGAAGTCGAAGTCCAGGCCGAAATGGATCAAGCCGAAGAGCCAGCACCTGTTGTGAAGAGGGGCCGAGGACGAGCAAAGAAGGCAGAGATTGTCAAAGAGCCCATCGTGGAGGAGACTGCAGCAGAAGTAAGGGAGAACGATGCTGTCGTACCAGAGCCGGGATCTGTAAAGACGCCCAAAAAGCGAGGTCGCCCGAGTGCAGCTAGTCAAGCCGCGACACCAGCTGTTGTTGAAAAGACGGCATCTGCATCCGGCACCAAACGCCGCGGCAGACCATCTGCTTTTAGCCAGCCCGATATTGAGGAAGGCAATGCTGCAGTGGAAATTGCTGCCCCGACTCCCAAGAGACGTGGACGACCCTTAGCTGCCACGAAGGTCACCGAAGAACAAGAGCAAACCGTGGCACCCACTCCCAAAATACGTGGCCGACCTTCGGCTGCCAGTATAGCTCCTGTTGAGAACGAGGAGATCGAACAGGAAGAACCGCCAGCTGCCCCGACACCAAAAAAGCGCCGAAGACCATCAGCTGCAAGTACTGCTGTTGAGGCTGGGGTGATTCAAGAAGAATCAAAACCAACAGCTGCAACACCAAAGAGACGTGGTCGACCATCTGCAGCCAGTCTAGCTGCAAGAGCATTAGAAAATAAACAGCCTGCATCCGAATCGTCGGCAACACCAAAGAAGCGTGGACGACCATCAGCTGCTAGCAAAGCAGCTATCGAACAAACTCCTGCCGCTGAGCCAGTCATAGTTCTACCTTCGTCTGTCACGACATCCCGTGGCCGTGGTAAGCGCTCTCTACCTGCCGAGGAAGTTGAAGAAACGGCTTCAACACCGGCCAAGAGACGGACCAGTATCGCTCTCACAAAGACTGCTGCTGCTGGATCCACTAGGAGACAAACAATGGCTACTCTTTCTACCCCCCAAATAGCGAAAGGAACTCCAAAGGCACCCAAAACCGCTCCTCCCAAAGCTAGTTCTCGAGTATCTGCAAGAACTGTTGCCAAGCTCTCCACACCAATCACGCCGGCTGCTACATCGGATCATGCCCCAGTCACATCTTCTGCATCTCAAGCGACACCCAGGTCCTCTCGATCCACTCCTGCTGCCAATAAAGCCGCAGCGCCTGCTGGACGTGTAGGCAGACCCACAAACAGCATGAGTACTCCTAAGTTATTGAAGGCAACTCCAAAGGCGCCGAAGACTGCACCTCCCAATAAAGCTGCCAAGCAAGCTACTGGTAAACGCAAGCGGGTCTCGAGTCCAGGACCAGCTGCCCGAAAACGTCGTTTGCCGAAAGCTGGCACAATAACAGCCACTGTAGATTCGGCTTCCAGCGATGCACATGGTCTTCACTACTGGCTTCTCAAAGCAGAACCAGAGTCTCGTATCGAAAATGGCAAGGACGTCAAATTCTCTATTGATGATCTTATGAATGCTACCGAGCCTGAACCATGGACCGGCGTTCGGAACCACGCGGCCAAAAATAATATGCAAGCCATGAAGAAGGGTGATCTAGCTTTCTTTTACCACTCCAACATAAAAGTCCCTGGCATTGTTGGCATCATGGAGATTGTTGGCGAGGCCACGGTTGATGGCAAGTCAACATCCACTACCCCATGGTTGAATCACACAAACTAACTGTCTAGAAACTGCGTTCGATCCTCAGGATCCTTACTATGACTCCAAGTCGAATCGTAGTAATCCCAAATGGTACAACGTGCATGTCGAGTTCCGAAAAAAATTTGCCCGACCTGAGAGCGTCACTCTTCTTGAACTCCGTGACCACTCTAACGGCACCAAGGGTATTGTTCTCGAGAACATGCAGTTATTCACTCAATCTCGTCTCAGTGTCAGTAAAGTATCTCCCGCTGAATGGAGCTACATTCTCAACATGGCCGGCGAGACTGCACCCGAGCCTGAGAATATTGACTCTGAAATGGTGGATGGCGAGACTGTGCTGGGGGGCACCAAGATTGAAGAAGCTGACTCCGAGACTGGCGTCATGGGAGGGGATCATGAAGAGGCCATCGAGGAGCAAGATACCATCAACGAGGCCTTGGAAGCTCAAGATGTTCTCGAAGAGGTCATTGAAGAGCAGAATGCCATCGAAAACGCCATTGAAGAGCAAGATGCCATTGAAAACGCCATTGAAGAGGCTGTTGAAGGAGCCATCGAAGAGCAAGAAACGATTGACGAAGCCATAGAAGAGAACGAGGCCGCGACCGGGCAGGCTATCGAAGAAAACAACGCAATCGAAGTGACCGAAGCCCTCATCGAAACAAGCGAAGCTGTAGGACCCTCTGGCGATGCTGTAGCAGATGTTGTTCAAGACATGGCCGGAGCCACCGCTGATGCTGTCGGACAAGAGGTCGTTGCCGAGATTCGTGACGATATCCAAGAGCAAGTCGGTGAGGAACTTGCAGAGGAGATGGCCGAAGAAATCGCAGGTGAAATCGTTGAACAGGTTCGGGACGAGATCATTGAACAAGTGGCGGAGGCTGTCAATAACGCTATCACTGATGCGACCGAGGACAACATCGAGGTTCCTGAGGCCCCTGTAGAGGCCGTAGATGAGGAAGAGGCCAATGAAGTTGCAGAAGGGATTGAAGGAACGTTGGAAGCTGCCAAGGCTATCGTCGAAGCTACTGGTGTGCATCAAGATGCCATAGCGGCTAGCGATGATGATGGTGGTTTCAAGGATCAGGAGCCTGTTGATGGTGAGTACTCCCATGGGGTGTCTACTCTCGCATGACTTGTTAAGCCTGATCGCGATGTAGATGATTCCTGGCAATTTGAAGCACACAGATTGCCAGGAAATCATCGAGATCGCTCCTGAGTTGCGCCCGAAATCCGAAATCTATCATTTACTAACAAATATCAGACATCGCTATCAGCATTGAGCCCATCCTGCCCGCCGTGGTTCAAGATGCCATTTCGCAAGATCTATCAGAACTACCAGACGCATCATTTGCGCCTGTTGGTGCGGACACTCTTGATCAGCTTGCCGATCTACCTCCCATTCCAACCGCTGGTGGACGTCGCACATCCCGTGCCCCGTCTCTTGGCCCATTGTCGCCGCGCAAAGCCAGCCGTGCTCCGTCACTTGGTCCTCTAACGTCACCACGTAAAGGATCCCGTCCACCATCGCGACGAACATCTCGCGCTCCGTCCGTGCAGCCATCCATGGCGGTCGTGAGCGCCGATACAAATGGAGCTCTGGACCCGTCATCTACGCCTGCACCAAATCATGGACGTATATCGCGTCGTGCATCTCGAGCTCCTTCACTTGGGCCGACCGTGACGAGCACCACCGTCATCACTGAAGAGGTCACTGAAACCTCCACCATTGGGGCTACATTTAGTGTCCCAGAGGGCGATAGCTCTCTTTTCCTTGACCAATTCGATGGTTTGTACCCGGATCTCACTCAGACTGGACGCAATGATTTTTAAGCATATTGGAGGATGGATTGTATGATCGCCTGGAACGCATAGGGGGGATGGGGATGCGGCGTTGAGGGCGCTGCTGGGATTTTTTTTAGCAATGCAAAATCTCCATGGAGCATCTCTCCCTTTACCAAACTCCTGAATTGAGGTCAAAATGGATGGATTCCTGAAAATTGCCGCTGATCAAAATTTTAGAAACTAATTTATACCGACGTGCAGTTGAGCATTATACACGGAGAATGGGGAGAACGATATATATGAGGTAAAGTATATTCCCAAACACAAGAGCTCTGGATCTTAGTATCAGCTACGTGCCAAGATTGGCGAAGCAGTTCAGTTGTTACTGTAGGGTTCCATACTAGTCTTTGGTTGAAAATGTGGAATCGTTGTTTCCATGGTTCGTGAAAAGGCAAATTGGCTAACACTAGACTCAGGTAATGCTCAATCTTCTCTTGTTGTCCTCGGATATCTCACTCTCGGCTATTGCCTTTTTCTCTATCAAGGCTCGCCGACGCGATTGTATGCCGCGGCTAACCTCGTGACCACCCCACAATTTGATCCGCAACCAGGATGGACTTTCCTTGTTGGGCCTTATCTTCAACCTTGCAGATTCTCGGAGTTCAGCACCTCGTCGTCTCATAAATGCGTCTTCTCCCCGTTGAACCGAGCCAAAAGCAAAAACCATTATTCCATCATTCACCATGCCAGCTCCCTTCAAACAGATGCCGACATGGCAAGAAACTGCAAAGCAAATGCAGGACCATCGCGATGCCACGGTCGCAGCGATTGAACCTCCAATTCCAGACCTCCCGGCCGAGTTACCACTTAATGTGACCGGGATTCCGAAAACGGTACTGACGGCAAGGGAATTGGAACTCACTGAGAGTCCGCCCGAGGATCTGTTGACTGTGCTTGCTGCGGGATATGTGACGAGTACAGAAGTCACAAAGGCGTTTTTGAGGAGGGCTGCGCTGGCTCAGAAACTTGTGTGTGGCGAGCGACGTGGGAACAGAAAAGGTTTGCTGATATGTTTCGCAGACGAATTGCGTGACGGAACTGCTCCCTGAAAGAGCGCTGGCTCGTGCTGCAGAGCTGGATGCTTACTATGCTGAGCACAAGAAGCCAATCGGCTTGCTCCACGGCCTTCCCATCAGTGTGAAAGAGCACATTGGAATGAAAGGCCTCGATCTCAACGCCGGATTCGTGGGGTGGGTCGGTCGAGTTGCAGAAGCCGATGCTTTGATACTGCAAATCCTCTGGACAGCCGGGGCAGTCTTCTACGTGCGCACAACACAACCACAGAGTCTCATGCACCTGGACACATCGAGCAATCTTTACGGCGAGACTGTGAACCCTTACAATCGCAAATTGACTTCGGGCGGTTCATCAGGTGGCGAAGGCGCTTTGCTTGGTATCAAGGGCAGTTGCCTCGGTATTGGAACGGATATTGGGGGAAGTATCCGTGGTCCTGCAGCAAACAATGGCGTCTATGGCCTTCGTCCCACGAGTTTCCGTCTGCCGACTTCTGGCTGGATGGCGGCGATGCTAGCGCAAGAAGCTATTATCGCTGTTATTGGACCGATGAGCACGAGTTTGGAGGGCGTCAAGATGTTCATGGAGACCATTATTAGTGCGAAGCCTTGGTTGAGGTCGCCGAGTTTGTTGCCTATCCCTTGGAAGAGTGACGATGACTTGCAGCCTTTGGAGGAGAAGACTCTCAAGGTCGCAATATTATGGGACGATGGCGTGGTAAAGCCGCATCCACCTGTTTTGAGAGCCTTGAAGAAAATGGCAGAGGGTCTGAAAGCCATTGAAAATGTGGAAGTCGTCGATTGGAAACCTCTAAAGCATGATCACGCCTGGGAGATCCTCGTGAGTCATTCATTGCCCTGAGGCTCCTGACCAGAGGCTAACGATGCCACAAAAGGCCAGTCTCTACTTCGCCGACGGCGCCGCAGAAGACAAAGCGGCTTTGGCACTCACAGGTGAACCGATGCGTCCACTCACAGAATTCATCATCAAAGACAACCCATACGTCAAAGAACTCTCCATCGCCGATCTGTGGGAATGGACATCAAAAAGAGACAGATACCGCGACGAGTACGCCGAGCTCTGGAACTCGACCGCGTCGGGTAAAGACGAGTTCGGTTCGCCAACGGGGGCCGTAGACGTGATACTCTGCCCCGTCGGTCCCGGCGCCGCCCCGCCACTCAACTCAGCAAAATACTGGGGGTACACCGCCCAATGGAATCTGCTGGACTACCCTTGTCTCGTCTTCCCAGTAAGTCCCCGTCGCGGCCATGCCTTTTTCCGCCCTTGCGCTCACACGAGAGAGTAGGTTGCGCAAGTCGATCCGGCCATCGATGTGAAAGAGGAAACCTACGTCCCCCTCAACGAAAAGGATAAATACAATCACGAACTTTGTGAGTAACCTTTCGAGCCATCGAATCTTGCTGCCACCTACAACCCTCGTTCTCGGTGTTCCTAACAAGAAACAGATGAACCCGAACGATACAAAGACGCGCCGATATCTCTGCAACTGGTAGGTCGAAGATACGACGACGAAAAGATCATCCAGGTCCTGGAGTTTATGAAGAAACATATCAAGATGCCTCTGTAGTCAGTGTACGCTAAGGAATTCCCATCCATGAAATCGAGGTAATTTTTCGTGATTGACTTTTGTGTGTTTCCTGTCCATATCCCCCGTGGCCGCAAATGTGCTTTTGTCGCCCTCTCTTCCACGTACGCACTTGTTAGAAAAGCTGCATTACATTGATGTATTGTCATTCCACTCCTTGCCTTGATTCTTCGCGAATGATACATTCACAGATGCTATAGAACCAGACTACCTACTTCGCTGTCATTCGGAACAAAAATAGGGCCACTCTACGCTCCACTAACTCTCTCTACCTTTTGTCGTACATTCTTGTTCCTTTCAATATCGTTGCGAGCAGGCAAGTCCAATTTCGCCAGCGCAACAACGCCGACTATCAACTCTCAAAGTAATCGTTCAGGTGCACATATCGGTCGTAGTTGATTGGCATCAACGCAAAAATGAGTTCCCCGTCTCTAAATTACCAAACAAACCCCCACCCACTTCAAAACTCCACGCTATGATCAAAAAAGCCAAATGAGAGAAAATATCTGCTACATGCCGCTCTCACCATAAACGGCGACGCCATCAATCAATTCCACCGCTGGTCTTCCCTCATCTCGCCACCAGCACTGCCACTGCGACTTCTCTCGTCGCTCCTGCTCACTTTCGAACCTCCTGGTCGTCCAGCAAGCGGCTGATGCTGGAATTGATGCCAACAATTCGGTGCTTGAAGAATGTACTTGCTCATCGCAACTCGGAACCGGTTACGATAGTCCTTTGGCGATGTGACGGTGGGTTTATTCTTGCCACGATCTTTGATCCACGTCTCGAGTTTCTTGTCCCAGGTATAGGTGCGGATGCAGTCTGTCACAAATATTAGCCTTGAACGAGTTGTTCACATTCTGACAGGGAGCGAAGCCTACCAATAACGCCGACGATGATCTCCTTGGTCTCATCGTCGAAGCCTGCCATCAGGCTGTAATCCATGACGTTCTGCTTGGAAAGAAACAGTGTGTCATTCCATACGCTGGATTTGAGCAATTTCATCGTGTGTTCGCGCACAAAAATCGGCTTTTCAAAGATGATGTCGACCAAATTTTCGTCAAGCAGGACTTCGTCAGCTTCACCTGTGCTCTGGATCTTCCGGTTTCGCATCGAGCCTTTGAGGTCAAACCGTCGGTTGGGGGTGCGGTCGTAAAACAGATTTTCCATGACCAACATGAACCAGTTGAACTCCAGGCCAGACTGAGGATTTCGAATAGTGATCTGAAACAAACCCATCATCTTGGCAATGACTGACGGCAACTGATGAAACAAATTTTGATGCATGAAAGCAAAATAATTGGGAGCAAACTTGAAGAAAGAGGCCACTTCGATTTGACTTAAGGACTTGAGAACAAAGCGATCGTCCAGGGTCTTCAGGAAAAGTGACTTGGTCTTGCCCCCCTTCGAGTCCCATTTGAGACTGCGCGAGATCGATTCAACAAAGCGGTCGGCGATTCCACATTTCCTTCTCAGTGCATCAAACGATTCTGCGTAAAAGATTTTGCACTGGGCTCGTACTCCTCGATTTTCGAAGGCGTATTTGATGTTGGTGCTCTTGGTATTAAGCATGTTCCTTTCGATTGAAGCCTCGATTTGCTCTTCTGTAGCATTCTTTTCCGGCAGCCCGCGGAAGGAACGAGCTTTCGCCTGATAGTCTGGACTGGACAGCGCGAGCGCGATAAGCGAACTAGGTTCATCCTCCCGCACAACAATATCCGAGTTGTCCCAAACATGCTCATTTGCAGAAAAGGGGTATTCGAGCGGCGACCAACCACTGGCCGAGCGCTCCGACCAAAAGCTGGTTATAATCTTCAGGATGGAATTCCTCTCATGTTTAAACTCTTGCAGATCAAGCTGCGAATCATTCGGCGACATCGGTGTCTCAAGACCAGTATTTGGCATGCTTTCTGAAGTGCCTGGTTCAGTGTCGCTGCCTTCGCCACCCTCTATATCGGAGGGGTGTGAAGTGTCGGCCTGCGAGAGCTCCGTTGCCGCGTCATCTTCTTGAGGTTGCGGCTCGCTGGACCCTCCAGATTCTGTGATGTCCTCTACATTATGCTTCACGGTAGGAGCAGTCTCGTCCACATGGCTAATGTCTTTACTGACCCGTGCTTGTGGCTGTTCCCCCTCGTCGCTCGACTCTTGGTCTTGGACGGCCTCGTGAGCGTCACGATACACGTCTACGATGGGAGTGGACGATGCAAACGGATACGCCCTCTGTTGCCGACCTCTGACGATGCTTTGTTGCCTCTCTCGCAACCGCTGCTTCTCAAACTCCTTGCTCAATTGTTCAAAGTGTTGCTTCAATGTGAGCACCTTCGACTCATTGCGCTGATTTCCGGGCACTGATCGAGGTATGAACGAGCGCGATGACGATCTCCTGAAGGTTCCGCCGGTGCCCCTTCTTTTATCAAATACCTGGGCAGGATTGTTCACCAAGTTTCCCAGCCTCTCTCTGATCCCAAGAACACCAAGAGAAGAGTTTGGTGAACTTGAGTTCAGGTCGAGGTGACGATCACGCTTCAAGAGTGTCGCTGTCTGTGGTTGAGAGCGTGTTCGACTCAATGGAGGTGATGACTTCCTTAGGTCAACTCTGGGAGGCGGCATAGCTGGATGTGGTATTCGAGTCTCATGGAAAATGCTGTCGGGCGCATGGCCATCGAGGCCTGTTCTCATTTGGTCTACAGTATTCGAGACCTGGGGGCTGATCTCTAGCAGTTGTGGATCGGTCGAACGGGAGATTTCTCCAGACGAGTCATTGCTGTCAAAATCGTTGTTATCCGGATTCTCGGGCTTGGGAGGAAAATCAGCCGGGACCGCGAGGTCAAGGTGTTTGACATCCTCTCGCTCAACCGCTACCATTTGTGCTTCGGCTGACTGAGACGTTGAACCACCGACTTCAGACGTGTTCACTTTGGCGGCAGGGGGAAAACTTAGAGGCTCTGTCGTGTCTTTCTCGCCCAGCTGCTCCTCTTTCAACACGGATGCCAAGACATTGTGGGTGTCTTCCGGGGATAGAGCAGTCGATAGACGTCTTGCCAGCTCAGGTGAAGGGGAAGCTGTGACGGGTGGGTTGTCCTTGAGTTCTGTGAGCACGTCTTCGGACCCCTCCTCGATTGAGTCGATCGATGTGGTGGACGCGTTTCGATTGAGGAAGTTGTTGATTTGCTTTTCTGCAAGTCGTCGAATATCTTTCTCCGATGGAAAGAAGTCCTTTTCGAACTGGGCGAAGATGTCGTCCCACTCGATAGACACCTCGTGTATAACCTTCGCAGCTTTATTCAGCGGTATGATCTCGTAGTAGCGCGAGTTCATATATTTCTCCTGCAACTTTTCTGTCAAAGCTTTGTGATCTTCATTTGCGCGCTTGATCAATCTGACCACTTCCGCTCTGCAATCCTCGGTCTTGGTTTGCGCAACGCTATCGACTTGAATGCTCTCGATGCGATGTTTGACTGAAGCCATGAATCGATCAAGACGGGCCTTGAACCTTTGGTATTGGTCGTTTTTGAGTTCCAGGTCGCTGTCGACCTTCCAAGTTATGGTGGCTCGCGGAACAATGATCTCATGAAGCTCGACCGGATCCCACTGAATCCGAACAGCCACATTGTTGAAACCGAAATACCTTACATGATTTTTATGTATATCGTGTGGGCATGCATGAGCTCGGGGATGTAGACCGGTGCTCCAGAATGTCAATTCTAGGTACTTTCCAAACGAGTATTTCCAGGTGTTCTCCGACATGGGAATGACCTGGGTCTCTTGGCCACATATACGACAGACACTCCACATTAGGATCGTGTTTTGCATGCCTCGCAACCGGGGAGGACACTTGGTCACGATAACACTCATTTGGCCCTCTCCGTGGACGTATTGTCGGTGATGATTAAAGAGAGGCTCCTCGCAACCATTCGCTGTGCATGGCTCATTTATTCCGCGACAAAGATCCTCCACATATTGCCCGAGCGTGAGATCCGGAAGGAAATTGTCATCGAGATCGTGTTCGTTGTAGAAGCTTAAGGCTATCACATCGGGACCAACGCAAGGGCTGGAAGTCTTGGAGTTCACCATGCTGTATAGGACAGCGATTCGTTGATGGTTGGTCGGGTCGAAAAGACTCGAGTTGCCAGCAAGATAAAGCTCCCACTGTCGCTTCTGAGTTTGATAGCTGTGTAAGGCCTTTTCGTATTGCGCATCGTGTACAGCGAAGAGATAGTCTCGAACTTGTTTGGTAGGCTTCTCTACCAGTCGATGCACCATCTCAGGCCGTACAAGCTCGAATTTTTCCGGTATCTTTTCATCAGATTGTTCCTCACCGTTGAAGGCATATTGGTCACGTAGTCGCTTCAGTTCCGTAAGTTTTGCTTCTTGTTCGCGAGCTTGTGCAAGCAGATACGGTTGCGCGAATTTCACGAAAGGAGACGCCGAAATGATCTTGGTCTTATGTTTCTCCACCACATCATTATAGAACGAAGGCATTCCTGGGAGAGTGTGCTCGGCAGGTGCTGGTCTAACGTCATTCGGCTCCAGACTTTCGGGAGAGACACCAGCCTCCAAGTCGTTTGAGACTTCATGGCCAACTTCGTCCGAGTTGCTTTCAGACACGGGTTTCGATTCGATTACGCCATCGCTTTGATGCGGGGGTTCATGTGATGGTTTGGTAGATGCCTCCAAAGAAGTTGCCTTCGCGGACTTGGGCGTGCCACCTGGCAACGTGGCAGGTATGAGTACATACTCGTCTCGCATTACGCAGGTTTCCAGTTTGAGATTGTAGACTACGTAACACATGAATTCCGTGATGCGTTTCAATTTCCTCAGCTGTTTAATCTCAGCTCCACGAAGAACGATAGTGCAGCCAAGATCCTTCTGACATCCAGAAAGATATACAAATGTCTTCTTCATGGTCTTGTGAACGTATGTCTTGACATCAAAACTTGCAGATTTGCCAAGTTGCGATGGGTCCATTGTGAGTTTGTCGGGCGAGGTTATCAGCTTGGTTTGGGTTATTCGTGCAACTGCATTCAAGACCGACGACTTGACATTGTACACAACTGCAATACCAGCTTCCTCGAGAAACTCCAGCGCAAGTCCTGATACGTTCCTCTCGGCGAGAAGCACTTGAGGATTGAGATTGGCGATTCGCTTGACAAGATTTCGCAGATACTCTCGCTCTTGCGCAATCACTGGATCGAGACTGAGGAAATGCTGATTGTATCGGGTGTACTCGATAGGGAAGGTGACAAGTGCTATGCGTGGATTTGGAATGCTACGAGACATGGTCTTGAGAGCAAGATTCTTGGTGAAAACTACCCCAGAGATATACGACGTGTCCCCAGGTTTGCCACCCGGAATCTTCTTCAGCTTGATGTAATGCCGAATGTCGATGTCATCGTTCCTCTGGATGTCAGGATTGACATCGTCGGTACATTGTAAAAGTATCGGCATCAGTGCCCTTTCCCAACGCTTAGCATCGACAATCTCAGCGTCCTGGATCATTTGCCGCAGGAGTTTTCTCACATGCTGCAGACTAGCCTGGTTAAGCTCAACCGCTGGCGCAGCATCCCCTCGCATGGACGAGCTTCGCATCATTTTGGAATTCGTCGTCGGTAGCGGCAAGGTCTTTGGAAGGCTTGTGGGAGCGGGAGATCCTCCACCGTGACCAATCATGAAGCCCTTCAAGAGTGAATTGCTCTTGGCCCGCCGGGGGGAGGATTTCGGGTGGTAGGCGCTGCTGATACTGAGGTTTCGCTTCCGACCAGGACGCGAGGGATTGCGTCCAGACAGACTTACATTATCGGCGTCGCGGCTCGTCACGCTAATGACACCAGCTGACTTTTCAGCACCCCATGGCTTGCCACGTCGTACGGATGCTAGCAAGCCCGCAAAGCCAGCTCTCTCACTCTCCATTTTCCCTGGAGAAGACGGATCACCGCTCATGGTTGCGAATATGCTCTGCGTCTCGTCTTCACTCGACCCTTCATCCGACAGAAAGGCAGCCAAATCAGGATCAATAATGTTGTCGTGATGGAAAGCTGGCAGTAACGGACCATGGTGCGAGCTCTCGGAATCATGACGCTGGAACGGCGCGCGATCGTCGAACGATTTCAAGCTCTTCATATACTGATGTCCATAGCGTGAGTTGTGACGTTTGTGACTTGACGAGCGAGGACGTCCGCTCAATGACTTCAGAGATCTTGAGGAGCTAGGCCGTGGTAGATTGTGGTTGCCATCGAGTTCAATGACAGCTGATCGTCGTTTAGACTCTCCTGTCTTACGCGAAATGGGCACCCCCATTGTGGGAGTACCAATGTTCATGTGGTCGTCTCCCAGTCGCATATCAGAGCTGCTCATAGAAAAGGCATTCTGCCACTGATCATAGTCCGCAGGGATTCGAGGTGACACGGGATGACCAGCGAGAGAGGTGTCATCGGAGTAGACAGAAGAATCGTCGTCAGTGCCGCGTACAATGGCCTCGCACGGCCTGCAAATACGCAGACGACCAGACTGTCCGAAGATTTTACCGGGGACTAAAGAAGTGCACTTCGCGTCAAATATGTTGCCGCAGATACCTAGGAAACCGGACGTCAGCTCGGTCAAATGATTGCACACGAAAATACTCACGGCAATGATGCTTTCTTCTAAATGCAGAGAAGGTGTCGCCGCAGTAAAAACAGTCCTTGGCGTTTTCGTCGCGCATCCACAACTCTTTCGCAAGAATCTTACTTCTCATTCTCGAGACGGTGTTGGAACTGTCGGCAAGGCCTCGTGAAGAGCTGGTCGCACGCCGTTGAACTGGCCCGACACTCTGACTGCGCGCCGCCATGGCCACAGAAGAACTCTCTCCATCTGAGGAATTAGTCCGTGACGCTCGAAAACCAGGCAGGTGGGATTGGCTGACTTGGATCAGCGGTGGTCGTGGCGGCGACGCATAGGACTCAGTTAAAGGCTCGGGTTGCAATGATGTGCCTTCATGCGTCCCAACTGGTGGCGAGAATGGCTTGTAATTGTTCACTGGACACTTCCTGGAGGTTTCTAGGGTCAAATTCGGGCGTTCAGAGGTTCTGGTGGATATGGATGTCCTCGGAGTCTGGTCAAGGTCTAGACTAGTAGGATCATTAGTCGTTGCCGCAAGGTCTGCATCTCGGTATGCTCCCACAGCGTCTGGTTGATGATGAGTAACCGATTGTCCGCCTGGCCTGCTTTTGCTCTTAGTCAACTGAAAGCCTTGAGTTTCTTGCTCTCTCGTATGTGGACTTGGCACTCCTTCTGTCTGGCGACACGTTGTCCTCGAGGTAGTGCCATTGGGAGAATACAAAGACTCTCCTGGAACATGTGGGTATGTCTTGACCTGCATGTTCAATATTGGGGAGGCATTTCCGTCGGGTCTCGATGGCTTCGATATGATCGGCACAGTAGACGTGGGAAGTGGGCTCTGTGTAATTGGCACCTGAGGCTCGGGAAATCTGGTTGTCAAGGGCGAATGCGGCTTCGTGGAGGATGTTGAAGATACAGTAGCTGGTGAAGCAACAGTGCCACTTCCATCACCTTTCAAGGCTGCGATCCTTGCATTCCCGCTCTTGATAGACGCGTCATCTGCGCTCTCACTTCCGGCGCCTCCAGCTACAGCATCTCTTGCGGCCCCAACTGATGCCTTGAACCGGCTATATAGACCACTAAAGCCACTCTGCACGACATCCTCGGCAAACCCTCGGCCATCGCCTTTGCTCCCAGGTCGCGGTGATGCAAAGTCGTCAAATGTTGTCAGAGTGTCGGAGCGAGAAGCGCTGGTATGTATCTCGTCCAAGGCTGAGGATAGCTTTTCCTTGCTCAAGGCGGGCTGCGAAGCATATGAGGCGGCTGAAGCACGTCGTGAGTGGCCCCGAGAAATGGCGCCGGAAGAGGGCGCCGGGCTTGGGACGTCGTTGAGCTTGGGAGCCATGTATTGGATGGATGTGAGGTAGAGCTGAGGACGAAAAGGTTACGAAACAATGGCCACCCTACTAAGACACCAGGTCGGAGGGCGTTGGCCAGAGGCTATCCAGTCGCCAGAGTGGAGTGCAGGCGGAGGTGTATGGTGGATGGGCAGCGTCGCTGCAGCTGTGTGGGCGTCCAAGCCGTTCTCTCTTCTTTGTAGGGCATGAGGGTCTGATATGGGCCGCGCAGACTGTGGGAGCGATGGTGTGTACGGGGAGCGATCAGGCTGAGAAATGGTGGTCGAGGTTGTCGTTGAAAGCAAGGTGCTGCACTGCTAGGCATTGTACTATGTGAGTATGTATGTAGCCACCAACAGCGGAAGCGAGCTGGGGAAAACCCGGCCTGGCCTGGACGAATGGGATGACAGGCAAATGGAGAAGACATCGATATCCATTCTCATTGTACTCGATGCCCCTAGGAAATGGACACCGGCTTTTCCCAAGGCCTGACGAGCCAACTCTGGTCTCTTTGAGTTCTGCTCCATCTGCCAGCTTCCTGCGGCACTCAGGTCCTCCCACAACCACGACAGCAACACCACATTGCACGCCACATTGCACGCCACATCGTAGCCTGTGATGATTGCTCGTTGCATGCTGATGACCGACATAATCCAGGACGCGAATCTGTCCGCCAAGCCAAATCGTCAGTACGCGGTGACCCGTGCAACCGCGCCATCCACACACCTCCCGAGGTCCCGTCGCCTTCTCCTAGTCCTCCCCTCGTGTTTCTCAGAGCGCCACAGAGCCCGCGTCTCGGGGTCCAGCGATACGCACAATGGAATTTGCAGCGGACGACTGGCTTGGTCCGAAACTCGAGCAAGAACTAAAGAAAGCTCTAGAGTGGAAAAAACGCGACGACGACCCGACAGCGCTCTCCGTATCGGTACCGGATAGGCCTGGTCCATACTGTTACGACGGAAGCAACCTGTGGATAGATGTAGCATCCGACGTTGAAGAGCCAGTCCTGGTCCAAGTGCAACAAGTAAGTCGAAGGTGCTTTCTTTTGCGTTGACCGCTGTCAGTGAACACCTCCCGTTCGAGAGTGATGGCGATGGTATTCTGGGACCTCCGAGGAGCCTTTGCAAAAGGTGCAAGCATTGATCTCAAGATGTGGATTTTCAGATCTAGCGTCATGCTTGCATCTCAACCTGTTGCGTGATGACCTTCTGCTCACAATGGGCAGTTTACAAAGACAAAGCATCCCTTCAACTGCCTGGTCTCTGATGGTTTCACCACGGTGCGCGCAAAGTTCTCGAAAGCCGCTGTCAAAACGCTTGAAGGCCACTCAAAAATCGACAACCTTGCTACACTGAGCAATCAAACACTTTTGACTATCCCAAGATTTAAGGTCATGATCGCTCCTTTTGGCCAGGAAGCGGATCGTGTCCAGCTTTTGATAGAATATGTCGGTATCGTCAATGAGAAGAAGGTGGCAGCCCTTGGTAATCCACAGAACTTTCACACGAGACCCGGAGTCCATAATCTACTGCATCAGGCTGAGCGCTTGATGCACCCAGCATCAGAAATCGAGACTCCCGCTCCAGAGCCGGTGCCGGCACCGAGAACCAGGGTCTTCAAGAACGGTCAATACACCCAGGAGTTTGCTACCCAGATCCAACCTAGCTTGCACGGAGCTGGCTTTGAGATGCTTGGCGGAGCAAATCTAGCGCCACCTGTCGTGCCTCATCGCAATGATGGCTCCAAAATGTTCGGAACGAGGTCGCCCCGACAGACTCACTCGAATCCTTATGATGGCCTCATGAGGCTCTTTCCAGGATACAGTACGACTCAAAGGAGCATTCCCATTGAAAGGTCGCCTAGAACGAATCAAAGCGATAACGAGGAGATTGTGGACCTTGTTAGTGCTTCTGCGAGTAGGTCACCGTCGCCTGTAGCGCCACGTCTGGGCAGCATTCTGGATGATGCAGTCAAAACTCAAGTAGCTCGAAACAAAACTGCTAGGGGCTCTAGATCACGATCATGGGCAGACATTCGCATGCGTACCCCTAAACGATCTGACTACGTTTGTTCTGAGGAGCAAGAGGCGCTTTTGGAGCGTGTGGAATGTGAGTTCTTTGGATACCTGCTCTTCTAACATTTTCATTCCTGCATCGCCGTCGTTGAAATTCCAGCGTATCAGCTCTCAGAAGCTATCGATATCGATGCCAGTGCCGGCACTTTCAAACTCAGGTCCTATCGATCATTTTCTGGCAGAATCTGTAAAACAAGTCGCCAGGAATTTGTCGTCGTCGACCCAAGCTTGAAACATAATTTTCTTGACTAATTCTTTCATTTAGCCGAGTACCGTCCCAGGCCCGGGGCGACCTTTCCATCTGCCAATATACCCATCAGACTGTTGACAGAGCTTCACAACGAGCCCGCAACTGATCTTTTTGTAGCTGAGGAAGATATGGACGTCGACAAGGAAGGAAACTCTTCGAGCGTCGATACTGACAGCGCTCGTGATGCGAGTTCTGGCATTAAAGATGGCGATGAATCCGACGACGATGAAATCATTGCAGAATGGCCACCAACACCCCAGAAAGAGGGGAGCAATCGCGATGATGACCTGCCTCCCGAGAGTAGTCCTTTGCAACCCTCTCCCCCAGTAATCTATCCGAAAGCTGCCAGCATGGCACGAGATGCCATGTGGAACGCTTCGCAGTCTTCTGCTGGTCGGCGGCACGATCCTGACTTTGAACCCGTGATGACTCCGATTGATGAGCATGAGGACATGGAAGTTGATCAGTCACCCAAAACAGTCGACACTGCAAAATTATTCTCGTCCGCAGTCCGGCTTGAGACAGTCACTCACAAAGAGATACAAGAACCAAAGGCAAGCAATAATTCTTTACGCACACTTTCCAGCGATAACTACGGAGACCATTCATCATGGCCAGGGAATGAAAGATCGCAGGCTTGGACCCGAGATTGTGAGACACAGTCTTCAGCGCGGGCACAATCGTCATCGTCAGGTCCACAAAACACTTCGAGATTGATTGAGCAGTCTCAAAACAGTTCAACAGGCCAAGACTCCTCCCGCCTTGCGATGGGGCCCACGCCGAGCAGGCTAATATCAGCAGTAGATGGCGCGGGTAGTGATCTACCTTCTGAAGCCACTGGCGCCATGGCCGAGCAGCAGCTGCTTCACGATTTAAAGGAGCCTGCCCATCACGTCTCAGATGAGATTCAGGCGCCTGCTACTCCTGCTCGCATATCTGAAGGACGATCTAGCCAGCGGAACACGCCCGCTAGTAGTATTGTAACTCACAAGCGCAAAGAAGCACCAGATATGTCGCCACAAGAACTTCGAGAGCAGAAGGTGTCCCGTTTTGACTTCACTCAGGAGTCTCCAGTGTCCCAGAATCCGGCTCTCGAGGCTGCTAAAGCACGAAAGGAGTTTCTCGAATCTAGGAAAAACCCGAAACAGCCCGTCGCACCGGCCAACCTTGTATCAAGTCCACCAGGGATCGATCCAGCCCCAGAGGTTGCTGTGGCAGAAGATAATGACGGAAGGGGACTCGGTGAAGAGACTGGTGACGAAGTCGAAGACACTAGTCTATATAGAGAGTTCAGAAGAGCGTATCCCAAGTATACTGCCCCAATAAAGCATTTTGAGACGATGTGTAAGAACTTGGCAGCGTCCTGCAGGCGGGGACAGGTGCTTTGTCATCCAATTCTCTGGGATGATTATATAGCACGCTCGGTCTCTGACTACCTCGTCTATTGCCAAAACCAATTGTTTGCAGCAGAGCCTCAAGACCCTTATGAAAAGTATTACAATGAGCAAGTTGAGGGTAGTTTGCATAATAAAAAGGTGGTCACTCGGGCGAAATTGGTAGAGTGGTTCGGGCCCGAAGCGTTGACGTATGTATGCATCCTGTTCTTCTGGCGCATGGGAAACTGATATTTTTAGCCCTCCTAGTCGAACAGTCACACGCCGGTCGAAGCCCCGCGCAAACTTTGACAGAGCTGGTTCTGCACAACGACACTCGGATGGAAGCACAAGTGGGAAGACAGCACAATCGCGCCCCGTTGTCATCAAGAGAGAAGACGGAGAAGGAGGGGAAATAAGCCCTTGGAGCGCGGCGGCCAAGGTAACCAAGGGGGCTGAATGGTGGCTCAAACCCTAACCCCACGTGGTTCGGTCGTAGCTAATGCGTCGAACTGTTATGAATAGGCAACCTAGTAATCCATCAATCGGTGCTGAAGCAATCCTAACCGGTCTCGAACCCCCTTTCCAGAAATATGCGATCTGCTATCAGAACCTCAAGAGCGTGAAAAAAGAACGAGAAGATAATGGCCCCGTCAAGCGCCTAGATGTACTTAATTGGAGTTTGTGAGTGTAGGATAGCCAGTTGGTCAGGAATACATTGTGCTCATCGGCCCCTTCCTGAGTTCGTAAGTCCCGTCCCCGCTCTGCCGTACACTGTATTGATCAAATCCTCCAAAAAAGCCCAGTTTCTCAAACATTGATCGCCTCTCCGAATTCACGCCGTGAGCGTGTTCTATGCTTTGCTGTCCTCTTCTTTCAAACGATTAGTGACCACAACTTCTTAATTCACAAATCAATTGCTCGATTTGTAACGTTGGACTTACCAGGGTCGAGTTCTCTTGAAGGTAATCTTCGACTGGGCTCTCCGACCCGTAGCCGTTTCAACTCATCATCGAGAAATAGAACGTGCTCCTTTAATCTCCAAACCTTTGTCGATATTTCCTTCAACTTGTCCCCCATCTTTTCGAGCCTTTCAGCAAAACCGGTCAATGTAGCGCCGCTGGCTGTGGTGTCGCCGGGAGGTGGCCGTAAGCCGCTTGGTGATGGGTTGGAAATTTCGTGACGTCGTTCTGGCATCGTTGTCGTTGTTGGGTTCTGGAATAATCTTGTCATGGAGAATGGTGACATCAATTGTTCAGGTATGCTTCTTCTTCTCTTTGTTTTTTGGACGTTGCTGGTGCTATGGATGCAGGCATTCAGTCTAGGAAAATAAGGGTTTTATTCATGCAAACAGGTCTGCTGACACTGTTCATATGATTTACAGCACACGACCATAACGCCAGCACCACAATACCCAGATGACCACCACCACGCTCCGTCAAGTCGTTAATATCCCTCCACGACCCCCCTTATTAAACTTCACTCTCATCCCCATCACGCCACACAGAAAACGTGTCTTCCTCCTCGCGGTTTAGCTGAATTTGCAAGCCTTGTTTGCATCTGCGTGCTGTGAATGATGTGCCGACCATTTTGTTACATTTTTCTTGTAGCAACTCGTACTCTGCTCTTAGATCATCGTATTTCGTCTTGAGGTTCTCGTGTTTGGTTTTCCAGACTTCGTCCCCTTCCTCTTTAAGTCTGGGATTGCATTGTGTGATGGGCTCTGATGGTAGTCCAAGTTGCTCACTCGACTTGGGGTCCTGGTCTTGCTCGGTTGTACTGGACATTGTGATTTGCTTTCTGAGTTTTGATGTTGATAGTAGGGAACGGGGTTGATTCTGAGTCGCAATTGTGTGGTGAAAAACGTAGTGTTTTATGTGTCAAGGTTCTGCTGATGACTCTGACATGCATCACACGCCCGGAGGGCAATGACTGCATCGATGGCCTGTAATGAACATATCATGAAGGACCAATCGTTCTATCCGTATTTCGCTCTCATGTTGAGGTTGGTATTGCAGATCTCTGGTAATGAAACTCCTGAACTTGCTAGGAATTCATGGCTAACGATCCAGATTTGAAGACTGTAACATCATCAGCGCGAAATTAAAAGAGCAGATGGTAGGCTTTTCTGCAGCTGATTGCCCTCCAAGTGAGCTTGAGCTAAGTGAAATGAGGAAGATAGTCCACAGGCTGTTCAAAAGCTCAATGTACTTGAGCTCTATATCCACCAAGTAAGGCTTGACTTATGAGTCTCGTGGAAACAGTATGACGAATTCATTGTCACTGGATATCATACTGTGAGCCTGATTCACGCCAGCGGTTGCCACCATGAACAAGCCTTGATTTGACCAAGCAGCATTACGCCGAAACATTTCGTTCATTTGGCTTCTAGTTAAATAAAAGGAGAAATTTTTTCCGAGAATTACGCAGTCGTGGTGTGAATTTCAGATCCTTTTCCGTATACTTCACGAGAAAGCATGCTGCCGAACCCTGACACTCTAAGATAACTATGTGTCATCTTCGATTCGGCATGAAGACTGAGCTTGTTATCATCAAGAATGTATCTCAAAGGTATAGACGGCGACTGCGTTCCCAAGACAAATATAATGGAAGGCATCAAAATAGTAGTAAGAAATCTTGCCCTCAGTCCAAAAGGGCAAAGAATCCGCGACCTCCTATTCTATCACAGCACCCAAGCAATTAACCAGCAACACGCTATAATTGCCTCCTCCCCTCTTCCAGCCTTCGAATAACCTCATTCTGAGCCTCAATCTGCCTCCTCTGCTCTTCTAACATCCCCTCCAACTCATTGATCCTAAACCTCGCTCTCCTACTCCTACCAAACCACCACTTCATGCAATATTCTTCTATTGACACATGAGCGACGACCCAGGGTCCGCAGTATCGCGGTGATCTGCAGTTCTGTGTTGTTTGACGGGTGTGATTACATTTGGTGTAGCAGGTATGCGTTATTTTGCACATTTTGAAGTACGCTTTGAAAGAGAACGTGGTTGATGTGTGAAGGTTTTGGGGTAGGTGGGAAAGAAGTGGATTTAATGTTCGCAGGTGGTACTTTTATAATATTCCGAAAAAGTTATCGAACCGTCTGGATCATGTGCCAAAGAGATCCGTCAACGTGAGTACCTCACTCGCCCAGCTGTCGATTCTGCATACCGCCTTACAATGGCCTGAATGTACGACGGCAGCTCTTACTCTTCTCTCAATGTTTTCATAGATGTTACCGTGCTTTCTGGTGGGGCACAGTTGTTGCCACAATAATCGTCAACGAATGCGGGCTTGAGGGTTCTTGGGTATTGACGCCGTTTAGGGGACTGCCATGGGCGAGTTTCATTATACCCCCTTTCTTTGACAGTGTGGTTGCACTGGAGGTATGTCGTTTTTTGTGTCCAACACAATTTGAGGGGGCTGTCGATTTCCTGTGAATTGAGCTCCTCTGAATGGGGTTTTTGAAATACACATCTTGATGGTTGAGTACGAGTTGGTCGACTTTATATTGGCTATGTCTATGGTCCCAATAACGCCACGGCGGCACTTGTCCTTGTCGTGCTTTGCTGCGGATGGCTGTCCTGGAGAATTGAGGTCCAATAGATGTCAAACAGCTCATGACTCGTGACGTTGCTTTGTGGTCTCTAGTCAAAGGGAAGTCGTGCCTTCAATTGCCCGATTAGCTATCATCAAAAGCGCGATGTACATCTCATGCAATGCTGCTTTTAACTTGGACATATAATGTTTTCTACAAAGCAATCCATGACTCTTCCTCTCTTGATCATCTGTTCCTCCTGCAACATTCACGCTAAAAGCAGCAGCCTCTATGATTGAAGTTCCCGGATATGACACGAGATCAAGCTCGAAGATTTCCTGGCCATTTCCGACATTTCCATAAACGAGTAGCCAGCAATTCGTCGCTACCGGTCTCGTCTAAGCACACCAATGTCAGTTTGACATTCGAATGCGACAGAGATGACGGGAAGAGACCCCAGACATATACTAAGACGCGTTCGAAGAGGCCAAGATAGGGTGTGGAAACTCAGGCCGTCTATATTCGGGACATTCTTCAAAGATTCTTCTACTATGATTTGAAACAGAGGGAAAGTTCTAGGTTTCATTGGTTCGGCTGACCTCATACGGCACTCTTCAGAGCTTCCTTCTCTTTCTGGCTCTCTTCAACAGCTTTGCCAATGCTCCCGTTGAGCCCTCTCCCACCCATCGGATCTCTCTCCTGCGCCTCAACAGCTTCATCAACCTCTGTCTCATCGCAAGACGAATCAGCTTCAAAATTCTCTCTCACAGATTTGTGAACCAAGTCAAACTCACCTCTCATATCATCTCTCGTCTCGCCTTCCTCGCCTGCCCAATACACCATCTTCTCTCTCATGAACTCGTCGAAGTCCCACTCTTTATCTTCAAGTTGATGCTCGCCGGCAATCCAGATGTAAGACTCCGCTTGTATCTCATCGCCCAGTTGTGATTCTGATGGCTCTCCCAGGCCCTGTTCATCACGGGTAATAATCCTCACACTAACCTTTCTTCTCTCATACTCGTCTCCCTCGAAGATGTCGAGTCGCCAGATATCTCCATCTGTGAGACCTTCGACCAAAGTACCTCGAACTGTACTCGATTCGTGCGGCACGATTGCTGGATATTCGGCTCCTAATACACGATGGCGACGGTATGATTTCAGCAGAGCAGGCCGGACGGTAATGGCGGTCGACTTTGCAGAAACACTGGCATGAGGGCCGTGGCAGACTCGACGTAGGACTTTTGGGGCCATCAGAGTGCCGTAGAAGAAGGCTGTGTGGGGACCCACGAGTTGGGTTGTGGAGGAGGACATGGTTTGAGAGGATATCGGAGACGAGTCGCGTCGATGTGGGAAATTTCACAGACCGGGAAGGCCTGAAGATGGTTGTTTGCTACATCATATAGACGTTAGGATCAGTTGTCCTATTCGGGGAGGTTGTGTAGATAGTGGTGTGGAGTCGCGACTTTTAGTGGGTCCCGCCCGTGCAGCAGAGCCTCACTTCACCATCGACCACTGCCACTCCAGCCCACCCTCGCAAGTGAATTGGAGGCGCCGTAATCATCCTCTACCACCCGGCGCATCTTCTTAAACCCCCCAATATGTCGCTCTGGAATCCCGAAAACATCAAGGACGTCTCCGAATCCGTTGGCATTCAGACAATCTCACCAGAGGTACTGAACAACCTCGCGCGCGATGTCGACTTTCGCATCTCCCAAGTGCTGGATGAGGCTATAAAGTTCATGCGCCATTCGCGGCGGACCATCCTACACAATGAAGACATTACACAAGCACTCAAGGTCCTTGATGTAGAACCGCTGTTCGGGTATGAATCGACGCGACCACTGCGATTTGGGGAAGCGAGCATCGGGCCTGGACAGCCACTGTACTACGTGGAAGACGAAGAGGTGGATTTCGAGAAGCTGATCAACGCACCCTTACCAAAGGTGCCGCGGGAGATTTCCTTCACGGCACATTGGCTGGCCGTCGAGGGTGTCCAGCCTTCGATACCCCAGAACCCAACGTCGGCAGATTCAAGAAGCCAAGAGCTATTGCCCAAGGGCGGCGGAGCAAATCAGACACTGGCGGCATTGAGTGGTCAGGACAACGTTACTGTCAAGCCTCTGGTTAAACACATCCTCTCCTCCGAAATCCAGCTATACTTTGAACGAATTACGCATGCTATTCTCGACCACTCGAATGAGGAATACAGGAAAGCTGCCTTCAGCTCTCTTAGCACAGATCCGGGCCTGCATCAACTGGTCCCATACTTCATCCAGTTTGTGAACGAGAAAGTGACGCATAAACTGAAAGACTTATTCGTGCTGGAGCAAATGCTGCACGTTCTCCAATCCCTTCTCGCAAATGTCTCGCTATACATCGAGCCCTACATTTCTGCTTTCGTCCCACCCGTTCTTACATGCTTGATCGCAAAACAACTGGGCAGCACGATGGATACCACGCACGATATCTTCAAGCTACGAGACCATGCTGCCGCGTTAGTCTTGCAAATCGCTAGAAAACACGGCAAAGCCTCTCAAACGCTGAAACCGCGGCTTGCACGGACGCTGCTCAAAACTTTCCTCGAACCCTCGAAATCTTTTGGCGCTCACTATGGAGCCGTCGTTGCTTTGGAAGGGTTGCTCGGGTCGGAAGGCTTCCGTGTTACGATCCTACCCAATCTCGCAGCTTATGACGCCATTCTTCAAGAGGGCATCAAAGACGAAACAAGACGGAAAGCTGCAGAGATGGTTGTTCAAGCTCTGGTCGCTGGGCTAGAGATGTGCGCAAAAGACTCGCTACCGAACCTATCTAATGGTGTTCCCAGTGGCGCCGATGCCAAAGACAAGTTGATGGAGAGAGTTGGTGAGGTGTTAGGAATTGCGGTCATGAGGAATGAAAATCGGGACAATATTATTCGAGCGGTACTGGAAGCGAACATGAGTTTATGAGTGTGTTATTTGACATACATTCAGTTTCTGAAGAGGCTTTGTGGGAAATCAAAGAGCATGGCGTACGGGATGAACATCTTCATTGAGGATGCATGATACTAATTATGAGTTGAGCCTACCACGATTGACTACCATCTTATAACTTGGATGAAATCAGAGTAGAACTCCGAGGTACTTACTGCATCCTCGTCTCCTTGTTTTCTGGCAGTGTTGTCTGAATTTTGGAGCCCTCTATTGTCACGTAGGAATCACGTTTCAATAGAGAATATCCTTCCGCATAAAACCCATGGCCACACATAAGAAAGAAGTCGAATCGGCAGTTACGATGAGATGACGCCCCGAGCACTCGGCATTACTGAAGAGACTGCGAACTTATAATCACTTCTTGAAAGACATCACATAGCTATTTTTAGCAAGATTCGATCCAAAGTTTTTACAAACTTTTCGCGATAGTGGATCTGACTTGACATTCTGTACGGACGTTGTCTATAAGAAGATTTGCAGTAGGAGGAGAATCCCCGGGATCATGACTTCGGTTCTTGGGCTCCTTCGCTTCCCATGTTATTCTCCAATAGCGGCTCCAAAATTTTCATAAAGTGCATCCCCATCTTCCTACCACCATCCGAACTCGGCTCAACTCTAGCAGTGTAATCTTCAGCATTCTTTCCGTCCAACACCTCGAACAGAGCACAGGGGAAAACCTCAGTGCCTTCGATATGTAGGTTTCTGGTAGCGCTCTCATACATAGCTTTGATCGCGGCCTTCAGTCTCGCTGGATTCCGATTGTATCCCAGCAGTCTCAATGGTACATCAGCCCAGCTGGACTGAGTTGAAACGGACGTCGCTTCCAAGGGGTAGTAGATCATGCAAACAATAACGGCTCTAGGTTTTTGCTTTTCCAGCATCCTTTCCACGTAGTCTTTGACGTGGTCCTTGAACAAGCGGGTAAAGTGACGCAGACACCATGCATTGCCGGTTGCCAGCGAGCTGAGTGGAGTCAGCCACGAGAGTTGCAGCATACGCCACACCGTAGCGAATGTAGGGTTCATAGCAACGTCGTTTCCACCAACTGATACGATGATCACATCTTCAGAGGTGACATTGTCGCGAATGAATTTATCGTGCTCGAGCAAATCGCTTTTTCTTTCCCGAAGCATACTGGCTTCAACAGCCAAATTAAGGGCGGTACCTCGATCGCCAAGAAAGTGATTCAGCCAGAATGCGACGTCTGGTCGCGGAAATGGTGGTTGCAGGACGGCTTCGTAGATCTCCGGAATGGCTGCGGGTGGATGCTCGCCATGCGGACCTATCACAGGGACCCAATATTTGTTGTCCAGCGAGGAGTCGCCGGCTAAGTAGACTATGGGCTTGTTGGGTCTCAAAGAATTTGCTTTGGAGCGAAAAACGGCCATGTCATCAATGGGATGGCCGGCCCATTGGTGATAGAAGCGGGATGTTTTGATTTTGCCATCCATGACTGCGGGCTGATTTCGTATCAGCGCAAGGAGATCGGACCATGAATTGTTGTCTGTGAGCGAGTCGGAAAGTACCCAATTGGCATGGCTGTTGGATGATTACATGATTTCTAGCGGTGGTCAGGAGGAAGGCGGAAGTCTTGGCGATACTATGAAAAGGGGACCCGCGCACGGGGCTCTGCTGACAAAGATGGGCTAGTAGAACTACATCACGCCGCGTTCAATGATTTGCCATCTCTTTCAGCCAAAGATTCATAGCTAAGTAGATTCCCCTTGACCCGCCAGTCCTTAGAAGCTGATTGAAGCCGACTTCCAGAATCGCTCAATGGGTACGAGCGGTGGGTCGGCGGGCCTTGACCTCGAATTGAATCTTATTATCCTCTAACTCCAACACTGCTTGGCTGACTATTGACAGCAACTGAACCCTCGGTGTCAAATGGTATCCGATTGGGATCTCGGCTTTTACCTCCCTTTTCCTTTTCAAGACCAAAGCTGTTTCCAGCTTATTGCACTGTCTCGAGAAAGTAAACAGTATTCCAATTCACAACTCGGCCAGCTCTATACTCATCAAGAAATGGGTTCGAACAATTAAGTTGCTATTTATTATAAACCATTACTGAATAGATTTAACGGCCCACCACCGAACCGTCAAGATCCTCAACCTAGCTCGCAAACCCTTCATTTGCTCTCACCACTGGGGAAATGCCCGTACGCCTCGGTGTCTATTATCTATATGAGTCTTGTAGTACCAGTGAGCGGATCACCTATCGCAGCCAAGCCCAATCCAACCGTTTGTGGGATCGATACTGGTAATATGCTCAGCCGAGAACCAAGTCATGATGAACCCATAAGCTTGTTCTCCAATCATGCAAATACAAAGCCAAAATGACATGAAGCACCATGCCGCATACAAGCGGTGCTTCTGTGCAGGAAGAACAGACTATACAAACGTCAATCGGCATTCCATATCATTCTCCGAAGATACCAGTACAACCGCAAACTCGAAAGCTACCTTCAAGAGATTGAGAGGTTGAATGAGGGATGATGAGGATGGGACTTACATATGTGTAGGACAGAGGTCGTGCGAAAATTGGAATGAAGATCAATGGTCGCCATCACGGCTGCGGCGCAACCAAATATTCGCAGTATCTACTCGACCAGTCGCAGGATCCAAGTTTTCTCCAGTAAGATCAACCATATCATCCTGCTGTTCACCCGGCACAGTCGTTGACTGGTTCGATCGAATCTCAAGCTCAGATCGAAACTGTCCCGCACTATAATTCGACGGATCGAATCCATAATTGATGTATTCCTGCAGGAAAGGGTTTAGTGGCGACGTGTGTGTGGCTCGTCCATCGTACGTAGGAGCACCACTATACATCGGAGGCACCGATTTCTTTGGCGTCTGCGGCGGCTCCATCTTGGTGGGAGACGAGGCGCCAGCCGCCGGACCGACATGATGCGAATCAGCAAGGGAAGTAGGGCGCTGTGTCGTGAAGGGCAGATTCGCCAATTTCAAAGAGCCATTCTTCTGTGCACCGACGTTGATATCTGAATTGTCGTCCACGCCTTCGCTGTCTCCGTGTAGCTGACAGTCGTTGACGGAGTCTGTGCTGAACATGCGAGCTTTCTTCGCGCGCCGATCATTGCTGATGGCATTGTTTCTCGTGCGTTCACGGATCCTGGTCGGGCCATACACGATTTTGAATGTTTTGGCGCTGTCAAGGGCCTCGCAGCAAGCAGACTTGAAGACCTTATTGCAGAGTTAGTGGATGTTCAAAACGCGGAGCGGCAAAGGTGACTTACTTTGAAAGTTTCGCAAACTGCTTCGATGCGGTCTTTGAAGAACAGCTGCCGATCTTCGTGGATACAGGCTTTAGAGCCTTTCAGTTCGTAGGTAGGGTCCGCAAACGGGAGCAAGCGGCAGCCGTCTTGATGCAAAGTTACAGCCTCATCCTGTAGAGCGTTAGCAACCGGAACGACCAAAGTATAGACAAACTAGGGCGCAAAGAAATCGAACAAACCATCAAAAGCCGGGGCGCCGCCCTTTGACCGAGATGACCGAGGAAAACAAACACGTATTATGTCTAGCCGTCTTCTCCACTCCTAGAGAGCGAAGGTAAAGTTGGCTCCGAATATGCTCAAAGTGTGGAGGAGCGGAAGTATGAGGACATAAGGTGATGCTGCCTATCCATCGGATATTCCACTTACAACGATAAGCCAGGCGGTCGCCTCAAGCTGCTCTGCCGGATATTTCCCATTAAGAATACGATTCGCCGCATTGACCTTGTCGAAAAAGCCGCTCGACGTATCTCTCATGGCATCGTAAACTTGAACAACATAAGGCAACATCTCAATCGGAGAATTGGGAGTCGCTCGACGTGGATCCAGTGGCGGAGTCCACTGCTGCATCGTCACTCGAACTCGGGCCTGAACAGGACTGCAGAACACGTGGGAATACGGGCCGTATCGGGGCTGTGTCGTCTGCAAAGTGCGGTCGCCCACTTTCTGCAGGTTTTCACTCTCGTTGGAGACCCGCTTTACGCGTTTTGGGTCGGACACCTTGCGGGTACCGTTTGCTTCTTGACGCTTTCGATGACCGGCGATATCATCGTTGCCTTGACGGGTGGGGCCAGATGGTCCTGACATGGATCGACCATTACTATTGCTTGGCTGGGAGTACATCTGTTCAGGGCCACTGTTGTACAGACCCATACCATTCGACGAGTAAACGGGGCCGGTTTGCCCAAGCTGTCCGTAACCATGTTGATAGTTCGGCGGCGCCTGGGAGTTGGAGAATCGATTGACGGTCGGAGAAGCGCTAGACGCATTGCCATGCTGATGGACATACGTGCCTTGATAAGCGGGGCCATGCCTGGCGTTAGCCTGCTGCGTGGTATCGTAATTGAGCGGGTTACCACTAGGCGGAGCGCTGGAATGGCGATTCGGGAACTCGGAGCCTTCCATGTTGAAACCCGGCTAATTTCGTGAGGAGATCCAAGAGTATGGTTGGGTGGATAAGAGTAGTAAATGGTAAATGGTGAACAATGTATGTGGCCCAGAAACTCCAGTGATAGTAATGGAAAGGTGAAGACGGGCAATTAATACTTGACTGCGAGAGAGGTGTGTTGGAGTTGTCTTTCAACATCGCTCGCTTGTCCTCTACCACTCGGTAGGCTGGGGCAACACATGGGCTGTTCATACGAGATCTTCGATCGAAACGTGCTCGTTGACAGCGGGTTTGCTGGAACCTGATTCGGTCGTGCAGAAGGTTCCGAGGATATGAAGATCGATCTCTTGATCATGGGGAGTACGTGCGGTTGTTGCCGTACGAGCAATGCCGAATTCTGTGCCGAATGTGTGCGTGTGTGTTTAGGGCATACACGGCAGCAGACGGGATTCTTCTCACACCAAGCACATGCATGGAAGTGGGAAAACCTGGATACTTAGATGAGGTTCTCTTGCAGCACCGGATGACTCTTTCACATTATAAACGACGGTCAAACTCCTGTCAATCATCGGCATCGAATTTGATGTAAGAACTCACAATCCGCAGAAAATCATCATGGTTGACAAGGCGACGACTGACGGCCTGCTGTGACCGCAAGATACAAGCACCGAGTAACGAATCGTTTTCGTGTCACAAACGAATATACCAACGAGTCCACTGCTTCTAGCTTTCCCAGTCACACCGCAACAACACAGCCATCTGTACCGTTTGAATCCTATACTTGCTTATTTCCTGCCTCCAAGACTCACTCGAGTCGGTCCTCCTGGCGCGACGGCCTCTGGAGGAACAGCTGCCTGAGACTGTGCTATCGATGGACTATGAGGCCGAGGAACAACAGCCCCTGAGGCTTGCAGTTTCGGAGCTTAAGGCGCCGGCTGAGCTTGCGGAGCAATCTGTGGCCTCATCTGCTGTGAAGGGCCCTCAGCTTTTGGAGCCTGAGCCTGAGCTTGTGGAACCTGCGGTTGAGCTTGCTGGACGGGTGGGTTCTGAGACCGAGGAGCTTGCGCTTGAGCTTGTAGGGCTGCAACGGGAGTAGAGAGTGGGCCTCCTCCACCGTCGCCAGTTGTTTGCTTGACAACCTTGGTCGACACAATTTGTCCTGGTGTATTGAATACAATATTGACCAAGGTATTTAGTGGCGCAAATGAACACTCTTTCTGAATGTTGCCACCCGTCAGAGTCTGCTGCTTCCCTGTGAACGTCATATTGGTCTGGTAATCTCCCACAATGTTGATGACAAGGTTTCCCGTTGTCCCGACTATTTGCTGAACGATGTTCCCCAAATTATCGATCAGAAATGATAACTTCGTGCCACCATGCGTGATCGATCCAAGCAGCCCGTCGACGACACCCACTGTCCTTTCCACGATTGAGGTGACGTTATTGGTCGCGGTGATCAAAAGTGGGTTCAGGTCTAGCGATTCGAACACCCGATGTACAATGTCGACGAGATGGCCAAGTCGCACGATTAGCTCCAGTTCAGCGTTAACATCAGAGATTGTGATGTTGACCTTCTGGATGGTCACCGCGACGCCAGCATTGACAGAAACCAGATTGGCTACATTTGCGTTCAAGTTGATATCTGCGGACAGGTTGTCCGCGTCCAATTGAATGCGCCCGACAGAAAGTTCAGGGACCTGAAGCAGCACTTCTGGAGGTGTGCCTGTGCGGGAAGCTGTTGGCCACGGTTTTCTGGTATGTTTTCCCAGCGGTATATAATTAATGTACATCGAAGAGCTTGCCGATGAGGGAGATGGGATTGAAACAACCGGAGTCGCAGTACTCGTGAGCGAGGGAGAAGAAACTGCAGATGAGGCACCTAATGGCACTTCTGGTGTATCTTTTGGTGGTGTTGTCATGGGTGCAATGAGAGGGGAGGCTATAGGTTGATCAGACGGTGCTTGAACTGTTGTTGGCATTTATGAGAAGGACATGACACCGAATGGGTTTAGGTAGTTTGCCGCTCATTCAGTAATGGATGAAAATCTGATGAACTAGAATACGAGTATGCGCCCTTGCCTAGTCTGAACGTGATAGCTCTGACAAACAAGACTCGAGACGGAGGGAGAATCACAGGCACACAAAGTGGTCAGCGAAGCCTTTGGCGGCGGGTCTGGTACGATTCAAACCGTGGCCAAGTGTACCCAGACGTGAGAGTGGAGCGAGGAGAGGGCAGCAGATCCCGGAATGGTTGGATTGCTCGGTAGAGCCGGAAAGGTGGCAGAGGAATAGATACCTCTCTTGTTCAGTGGGCATCGATGGAAGATGAATGGGGAGAGGGCGAGGAGAGGGATAAGTCGGGCCACGTCGAAGAAAGCCCTTCAGGGGAGCATCACGTGCATTAAACAACCTCAAAATGTTAGGTATATAAGTATACTGAATACCGCTTAGAATCGAGCAGTCACTCGTATTCTCGTCTTTTTGACTTAGGTTTACACGATATTCGAGCTAAGATCCAGACTCAAAATGTATCGATCTCCTCGATTTCTCCTAAGACTCGCGATAAAAAACGATTCCGGCAGTTCTAAAGAAAGAAAACTGCTTTAGATTCAACATCACCGATCACAGTCTCATTTGTGCACCAAATCCCAGATATGCCAAGCCCCCGGTCGATTGACAATCCAACAGTGGTTCTTGTCATTGTTGTCTGATTAACATACAAAGAAGGGGTGTATGTAAGCAAGCCACACAAAAAGGGTTGCTCGACAAAAGCCCGTCTCTCCTCGGCAACAATAGCCAGCTTCGCGCCAATCCCAATCCTCCCAGATCAAGTCGCCCGTGTTGCCTCCTTGTGTATATTGTGTATGTGCAGATCAGGTACGGAAGGCGAAATAATCAGCTCTACGTGACCAACGAAACTTGAAGAATGATAAAACACCGCCCATGCAATCATAATGCGCGTGGTTGTTGAATAAAACTACAAACGCCTAGGGCCCCAAATACACCGCTTCAATTTACAAGACTTGACTATCCAAATGACGAACATGACAGAGGCAGAAGAAGGCTATCCTCGAGGTCTTTACACTCGGCAGGTACTCAAATCGACCATCTGCGGGACGTTAACAGAAGTTCTGGCATGAAATAGGGCAGAGACTTACATGCGAACTTTGTGGTCATCGCCGGCAGACGCAAAAATATTCGGGTCTTTGGGATGCCACGCGACCGCATTGACACAGCCTCCTCTATGTGCCTCGAGGGTCTCGATCAGGGGCCCAGTTCTGCGCCAAATGCGAATACGAGAGTCCTCGTCACCGCTAATAACAAAATTCTGGTTCGCCCCTCCAAATGCACTGCGTATCATGTTCTTCATCTGTCTCGCGCCATCGAAACTTTGTAGTAACTCGCCTGTCTCAATGGCCATCAAATGCATCTTGTTCTTGTTCATGCTGATGAGCATCGTCCTCGAGTCGGCACTGATGCTAACAGATGTCATTTGTACGTCGTCAAAGGTCCATTCGTTTAGCTTCTCCCGTGTTATATAGTCGTATACGATGATAGTGGACTCGAGAAGGATGACCAATCGTCGACCATCGGGTGACAGACTAATGTCGTAAGGCCGCATCGCCTGCTTGTTATCCTCCCACTTGAAAAGCTGATTGTCTTCAGTATCCCACACGGAGAGTCCCCGGTTAGAATCGTGGGAAGAAAGAACAAAAGTTTCGCCATCAGGCGCCCACGCAGCAGAGCTCACTGGTTGTGTGAATTCATGAATGTGTTGAAGTACTGTCCCGTCTTGCACATCCCAAACCCGTGCCATATTGTCAGGCCCTCGCGTGCAAGTGATGATCTTGGTATCGTCTGGACTCCAAGCAAGGTAGGAAACACCGGCCTCATGCTCTTCCAGATGTTGAATAGGGCTGAAATCATTCGAAACGTCGTAGATGAAAACCTGCTTATCCTTACTGGCGGTCGCTAACTTGGTACCGTCATTAGAAAATGCGAGATGCCATACTTCATCGGCATGATCGCTGAGTTCCTGGTGCATCTTTGTGGGAACATTGGTCCGGTCACATTGGTGGTCTACATACAGAGATGGCGAGTCTGTGGTATTGTGGTAGAGGCAATTGTGTATCCAATTATCCTTGACCTCATCGATAAGAACGGCCAATCTGTGTTCGGGGATCATGACGCTCGGAGAAATAGACTCTGCGAATGTTCAGCTCAAAGAGTACCATGTGGCATAATGGGTCACTTACTCGACAGTTCGGTCAGGAGGTGATTCCGAGAGGTACCAGATGCACCATCCCATCCTGCCTGTGTCTTGAGGCCTTCAGAGCTGCACATCATAAGACTGTGTTGAGAATTAGCACGTACATATATATGACATATACCAGACTAAATGGTTGCCATCTTTGTTTTGATCCCCCATCCTAAGCGGGGACACGGCTCGCGACATGTCGAAAACTGTTGCAGGCTTGTTTGGCACGGCGAATGAACTCAACTTCAATCCTTTACCCGTCCCAGATGCTAAAAGAGGCTCTTACCTTGATAAATGATGTAACCGTGAAGTGTCGTGGTGTAAAGGCGTCAATTCCTGCCGCAGCACCATCAAGGCGCTTCCGAGATCTCCCTTTTCCAATAGCTCTAGATACTTTTGTTGCCGTAGCCAAAAAAGCATTTCGTTCTTATTAGCGCCTTCTGCCAGTTTTAATCCGGAGAATGTCTGGCTATTCCGATAGTCCCAGTCTGGTTGTGCTGCTGCCTTCCCACCACCGTTGTGTATCTCTACGCCCCCACCCGAGTCGCTCAAGCTGCCGCCGAATAGCAGAGCCTCAGCATTGTGCCAATCTCCCTCCAGGACTGAGCTGCGAAATGCCGCCACTGTCGGCCCCTCGAGCTCGAAACCACTTTCCCGACTCAATGCCGTTGCAGACGTGTGGTAGCCGAGATCAGTCAAGCTCTGTATCAACACCCTTGCCACCTCTTCTCGGTCATGACCGAACCATTTCGGAGGCAAGGGCCGGCTTGCTACCGCACCATTTCTTGATCCCGAACCATTACCCTCGGCCTTGCCATTTGAATGACCATTTGCGACTTTGGATCGGGAGGGGGATACTCCGTTCGAGGAGCCGTTGGACAAGCGTGGTGAGATAGATTCTTTTGTTGTCTCACCGTCCGAACGCATAGTGGGATCTCCTCGTCTTCGTTTCGACTTTGGCTTTGCAGAGGCAGCTCTGCTGGCAGTGGTGCAGGAATTGTCAGCAGCTTCCGACGAAGACTCGCTATCGCTTCGCCGGCGCTTTGCTGCAGTCGTGGTGGTGGTTGAGGGGTCCGGAGCTGGTGAGTTCGTGGGTAGGGCGGACAGGATTGTGTTGTTGCTATTTTCGGTATGGGCAGAGAGTAGTGGGAAAGTAGAGGCTGTGGGGATCGGGATGGATGGGTGGTCGGCGGCGTTTGGGGTGGAGTTTGGAGGCTGAACGTTGTCTGCCAGGTTGATTTGAATTTCGCGGGCACTGACTGCTTGGAGATGACTATTAGGACCGTGGGATCCCTAGCTCTCAAAGCAACAGCATTCGCAACAGCCCAACTAGAACTGGAGCTGGGGATTTCGGGTGTCGTCGAGACTCTGTATAGCTCTGTTGCCTTTGGAGAGCGCTGGCCGATGGAAAGTCGTGCTCCGGAAGGCAATGTAGAAGTCAGAGTGGGAGAAGTCCGGTGTCGAAAGCGTAGGGAAAGAACAGCTGAGCGGGTGGGATCGGATAAAGGGTCGTGTAGCAACTCCAGGTCGCTGTCGGTGGATTGGTTGGGGCGAGAAGGTCACAGACTCCAGAGGGGCCGAAGGTGCCTTGGGAGGTCGACGTGAGGTGTATGAGCCGCGATCAGATGATTGGTGCTCGTCTTTCTGGTGCCAGTGCATTTCTCTACCGAGTATATGTATATATATATTCTTCCCACGGCTGGTTCTTCCCATCTGTATCTTATACTCTGTATATTATAATAAGTCTATCGCTGAACATGCCCGAGGCTTCATCTCTCCATTCAAATCTGCTGAGATGTCTGCGGCTGCCTGATCCCCCTCAGGCTGCCCGTAGGTCTCTCCATCACTCACTGCAGCATACTAGTATACCCCACTCAGCCTTCGATAAGACGTCCGAGAGTCCGAGAGCCCGTCTTTTTCCCTAGAGCTTGCATTTGGCAGGCTAGCAAGACACAGTGCAAGCTTGTCGACTCCCGGAGCACTCCTCGACCGCTCTGTGGCCCTCCCTATCGTCGTTCTGCGGATACGCGCTACAAAGGAGAGGCATCTGAATCTCGAGGAAAACATACCATCCGCATCTAGAGGAGCATTTGCCAGAAACATGTCTGGTGAGAGACGTGATGCTCTGGTTAGTCAGCACAGCTTGAAGCCGGTATAGGTACCTTAGGTAATGACCGTCACAAGTCGCTTCGCGTCATATGCTGCCTCAGCCCTCAACAACCACACCTGCGCGCAATCCACGATGAAATGACCGACCAACCCAGGTTGAGTTGCGCCCAGTGCAAGCGACGCAAGACCAAGTGCGACAAAGGCAGTCCCTGCTCTGCTTGTATAGCCGCAGGGCTTTCATGTAATGCCATACAGCGGGACAGATTGCCGAGAGGACGAACAGCGAGGGTGCAAAAAAAGGCATCGCAGCTGGAAACCCGCGTGGCTCGAATAGAAGAGCTTCTTCAGTTGGTAGCCAAATTCTCTCCCCTTTCGTCGTTGAAGCATGGCTGAAACGTCTTTGTCAGGCGCAAAGCTCGCAGATCGATGTCAAATCCAATGAGACAGATTCTGGCACGACCAGAGCCGGTCTTCAGGATGTCCTACCAAGAAACAAGACAGAAAGCTTCGTAGCGTCTGATTTCTGGCACTCCCTCTCCAACGAGGTGGCAAGTTTGCGCGACGTGTTCGATGGCTCAGAGAGTGAGGATGCCTCTGCCACATCTCTAGCAACTGCTCCTTGCTCCGATAGTGCTGCAGTTCGAAGGCTGTTGTTCTCGGAGACAACCAACACAAGCGGACCGATGTCATCGCCTGAAGCTACGAGATTGCGCTTGATCCTCTTTCCGATATTCCATACCAGGTTTGACAACGTTCACAAGATACTGCACTGGCCATCTTTTATCGCGTGTGTCGATAAGTTACACTCGAATCAGGTTGACCAGAAGATCCACTCCTCTGTTGCCGTCCTCGAGAATGCGGTGTTATTCGCGGCTACTTGTGCTATTGCCGACCATGAAAGTGACATCTTGCTGCCCACCAGTAGGGACACTCTTTTAGCCGAGTTCCGCTCTGCCACAGAACAAGGCTTGGCCGGCAGTGGCCTGTTACATCAACCTGATATCGTCTTGCTACAAGCATTTGTCATTTATCTTGTAAGCATTTCTACATGCCTAGGTTATAAACGAGCAGCTAACACGTACTCCCGAGATGGTCCTACGCACCTGTTCAAGCACTGCGCTTACTTGGTCTCTATTCGCTTTAGCAGTCAGGCTTGGAAACCAGCTGGGCCTGGGTTGTGAGGAGGATTCCAGATTCTCGGCATTCGATCTCGAAATACGAAGACGGCTGTGGTTCTACATGGGAGTGCTGGATAGTCATACCTGCTTAGACCGAGGCACATATCCTCTGATGATGTCGAAAGATTTCAGACAGCCTCCCGTCAACTGCAACGACGAAGACCTGGCTCCGGGTTTGCCCTTGCCACAGCCCTCTGACCAGTTGACCGAGATGACTTTCTCCGCGATAACGCATGAAGCTGTGGTCAACCAACGGAAGTTGCTCGATTCACCACAGGATGGCGAGGACGAGAAGTCACATTGGCTGCGAAAAGTAGCAATGGTCAACAACTTTGAGCTTCGTATGCGTACCAAATACTCTACGATTGACATGGAAAGCGCTGCGCCTATCCACCAGTTGATTAAACTGGCTGCAGATGACATGGCTATGACTGCTCATCTGCTACTGCGACGTCCACCTTACAAGCAAGAACGCCACTTCGTACCACAGCAAGATGGGTTCGACATTCTTGGGGCTGCAACTGAGGTCCTAGTGAGAGACATGCGATTACGAATGCCAGCTTTGGCGCAATGGGCATGGAAGTCTTGGATCAAGTGGTACGCCCTCGCAATCGTACTTGCCGAGTTATGTTCGCGTCCACATGGTCCTCAGTCAGATAAAGCGTTCGTTGTTGCCCATGACGCTTATCAACTCTATGCCCCTCGCATTGCCGACTCTGAGTCGGGCATGCTCTGGAAGCCAATCATTAAGCTGATGCGCCGCGTTCAGCTCGAGCGCTCGGGATCAAGCTCCCAACCTTCTACATACCTGCCGTCTGCGCCTTTTGACCACGGATTCGGATTTTGCAACACCTACAACAACAATACTCTGGTAACGAACACCCTGCCCCCACAGGAGACTCTCGTCGACACCGTCGGCCAGGATTTCATGACTGCATCGATTTCAGGATGGACTCCGTTTGTCGAACACCTGGCCGACTTCACTGACTCTAGCGAGTCGTTATCAAATGAGTCATGGACATATTGGGACCAATTCCTCAACGAGAAGAACGAGTCTACTGCACATCCAGCCATGAACACTTGGGCAAACATGAAGCTAGACCTTCAAGAAGATCTTACACGTATCCAGTGGTAGATGGTGAGCAATGGGGGAGGAATTTCGAATGCTCAATCTTGCTTTTCATTTTACAAGAAAGGCCAGTTATTGAATCTGTGTGCTAAAATTGCGGTCCCCGAGCCGCGGAGCACAATTTGCAAATCAACGAACAAATCCAGCGACTTCAGGGGATGCCAATTCAATGCGCGACACCACCTCTTTCCAAAGCCTCGTCTGCATCTGCTTGCCCCGGGCGCTGCGAACATAGGCGGACAGAGGTTTTGCCTGGCACTCCGATAGGTAGCATCCATCGAACTCTATACCCGCCATGGCCCCGTGAGCCAATGTCCTGCTGCCTACCTCGGTCGTCCTCTGTAGAAAGGTTTCAAAGAACTTCTCACCAGCTCCTTTTGTTTTGCTCCGGCCAAGGCTTGACTTGCACCAACCTGGATTGACAATATTAAGCACCACTCGGGCCTTCGCATCGCCCTGCTGAGCAGAGACAATTTCCGAGAGTTGATTGAAACAAAGATGCTCAATCAACTTGCTGAGAGGGTATCTACCATCCATATCTGCGCCAGGCTGGCTCAACACATCAAGGATACTCTGGCCTTCGGGGACGTCCAGGCTTTTTTCAGGAGCAAAGATATGGATCATGGACCCGACAAACTCGAGTGTTGTAGTGGTGGAGTGTTCAAGGGCAGTCTGCTTCAGCTTCGGCAAGACGGCGATTGCTGACATAAACGTGGAGACGACATTGACCGTAAGAGTCAGTTCCAGCCCCTCGGCGACCTCCATGGTCTCTGACTCGACGCCCGCATTCGCGACAAATGCGTCAAGACGCGGTAGCTGAGTGCGCACTCGCTTTCCGAAAGCAACCACTGACGCATATTTGCTGAGGTCGACCTCCCAAACTTCGATCGCGGTGTTTGTTTTGATGCTCTTCAGAATGTCGAGCCTGGCTGCTTCGCCTTTCTGGACACTGCGGCAAGCGAGGATGAGCTTCGAGACATTGCGACGAGCACTAGTTGGAATATCAGTAGCCGTATTTTCCACTCATAGGACAACATCAAAGCTTACAGATGTTTCGCTGCTTCGAATCCTAATCCGACATTTGCTCCAGTGATGACGATGGTTTTGCCCGAAAGATCGACCTCGGGGACAAATGTTTTGCCAAAGGTTTGTCCTCCAAAAAACTGCTTGACATCGCTGAAAGCTGGCATACTGGACTCTGTTCGCTGAGAGGAAACTGCGGTATATATGAACGTGGTACGAGATCAAGAAGTCTGGGAGATTTGGAGATGATGTCTATGTGGAAGCGGCGCAACCACAAATTTATACAAATTTCATCGCCTCTGCGACACCTTCTCTTCATAGTAATTCCTGGTCTTTGGGGGCATCTCCAAAAGCCGGATGATTGATTTAGGTGTGTTCCAAAATCCGCGCACGCTCCAAAAGCCGCAAAAGCCAGCGATCGCTACAAAAGGCCCGATTAGCAAACTTCATCCGTCCATAGACGTGTTGAACTACAGTTTCTCAATGACGCGCTGAATCGTGATGAGCTAGCCTTGTCCGATATCTCAACCCTCACTTGACCTGTGATGAATTGTGGATGATACCAGCGCCGTCCCATCGGGAGTATCTAGAACAAAGAGCCCGGACTACAACACCGAGTAAGACAACTGGCACCTGCATCGGACAGAATCTGCATTGATGACCTGGAAAATTAGACACGAGCTGGGTGTCATCCTAAGCTAAGCCTGCATGACACGATATGGAAGAAAATAAGACTGATGCTTGAAATCTGTTCAGAGGCATACACCCAAGCTACCGACATCATTCTCGGAAATCACCTCACGGCAAGCTCGCACCGAATTTTCCACTCGTACGAGACGATGGGGATGATTGAGTTGGTTGTTCTCATTTTTTGATTCGCGATTTATCGGTGACCCGTTGTAGGAATAGACGCGTACAGGATTGACGGTGTAGCTTTCGGAAAATGGGGTCGATGAATTTATTTACGATTATTTTTTTTTTTTTTTTCATAGCATGAGATTTTTGGGTACGGGTTCTTACTTGTGTTTTGGAAAGCCGGCTGTGAAGTGCGTCGGACCATCGTCCATTGATTCATTGTTGGTTTTTCCGATAGAGAAGTGTAGATTTTTGTTGGCCTGGCTTGTTTTCCCTACAGCAGTAGAAGATCATATACCAGGAAAGTAGATAACGACAAACCCGGGGCGAAAGGTCCAACAGATGAGACTTCCATTCATTCTATTTCTCCCTTCATCACACACTTGGAAGTTCGAGCGGTGCTCCAACCCCCCTTTTACCAAAATCGTCTTCCCAAATCTATCCTCGAACCCCACACCTTACAACCTCGCCCTCCTCGCCTCCTTTTTCGCCCCCTCCCTGATCTCCCTCCTCAAAATCTTCCCAATAGCATTCTTTGGCAACTCCTTCACAAACACAACTCCGCCCCTCAACTGCTTATAAGGCGCCGCCCTCCCCTTTACAAAGTCCTTCACCTCCTCTTCACTAATCTTCAAGGGATCAGCAACGACATACGCTCTTGGTACTTCGCCCTCGTTTTCGGAAGGGAGTCCGATGACAGCCGCCTCCTGGATGAGCGGGTGTGTGGCTAGTAACGCTTCGAGTTCGGCAGGGGCGATTTGGAGACCTTTGTATTTGAAGATTTCCTGGATGGAAGGGATGTGGTTAGTGCGCTGCCCGTACCATTTCCATTTCCATTTCACGAAGCAAAATTAGCTTACGTACCTTCTTCCTATCGACGATATAAAACTTCCCCTCCCGCTCAACGGCGACATCACCGGTGCAGAACCACCCGTCTCGGAAACTTTCCTTTGTCGCGATGGGGTCGTTGAAATACCCGTTCGTGACTATATCGCCTTTTACGACAAGTTCGCCCGGGTACCCGGGCTCGACGTCCACGAGATCGTCGTCGACGCAGCGGAGTTGCATTCCCGGCATTACGGGACTGATGGAGCCTGTATCGTCTGTTTGACCTTTTGGCATTATGGTTACCGCGCCTGATGCCGACAAGTTAGCAAGTAGGTAAGTAAGTAAGTAGGTGAGCAATCAAACAGTCACATGTACTGAACACTCAAGCAATCCAGGTTCCCACGACCTATAGTAGGAGGGCGGGAAAAGGGAGTACTAACCACTCGTCTCACTCAACCCCCATGTCTGCCCAATAAACACCGTCCCCCCCTTCCCCCCACCCAGCTTCCCATTAGCACTCCTCTGTAACTCTGCATCCATCAGCGCGGCACCCGTACCCGCCATCTCCACATGTGCAAACTGATCCGTCACCTCTTCCGCTTTGGCAATCCTCAGATAAATAGACGGGACGGTGTATAGAACCGTGATTTGGTGTTCTCGACTGTATTTCAGGAAATCGTGCCATTGGAACCTGCGGAGCCAGTAGATTGTGCAGGAGGTGAGGAGGGGGGAGGTCAGGTAGCCTATTATCCCCGCGATGTGGGCAATGGGGAGGTGGGCTAGGGTTCTTAACTGTGTTTCTGGGGGAGCCTGTTGTTCCGCTGAGGCTGAGAGGGTGGGATTGGAGGCGGCCCAGTCGAGGTTTTGGGCGAGGGGGATGTAGAGTTGGGAGACTAGGTTTAGGTGGGAGAGCATCACGCCTTTTGGGACGCCTGTCGTTCCGGAACTCCAGAGGAGCGTGATGAGACTCTTCCTCAGCTCTTCTTTCTCCGTCACTTTTGGGAAGGGGAGTCGTTTCTCTGTCATCACGCTCGCTTGGCCGGTCGCTGAGGTGAGAGTCCAAGATGGGCTCGCACCCATTACTAGCACCCTCCCTTCCGCCAATCCACACATTTCAGCCGCACTGAACGCTACATGTTTCAGATCATCGCTGCAGATTAGTAAACCACTTCTCCCTTGCTCGACCTGCCTCGCCAATTCCCTCGGCGTGAAAGAGTGGCTCGCAGCTGAGAAGACACCACCACCGGCAATGACACCAAAAAAGACGGCTGGGACAAAAGGTTGGCCTGAAGATAAAACGGTGACGACGTCTTTGTATGGTCCCTCAGCTCCGATTCCGTACTGATATCGCAGGCCGTAAGCGATTTGCTCAGAGTACAGACGCAGTTGGGCTTTGGTGATTGAATGAGAGGGCTGGTACGCCGATGCATGGAGGATGGTATCCTCTTGGCTAGCGCTGTACTCGGAATCTAGTGGCTTTGTCAAGCTTTGCTTTGGATCCGTGGATGGACGGATAGGAAAGGGCCGGGTGCTTACCGAATAGAAAGGTGAGGAGGTCCAGATTGGGCACTTTATACTGCTTCTGTTGGCGTATGATTCTCATTTTGAGGTTCAGTTCAAAGCTGAAGTACGTCAATCGTTTTTCAATGTCTTCCACGACGACAACGACGACGACTGGAATAGAGTACAATAGAATCTCTGTCCCTTCAGAGACAACAGGTCATGCCTCCCGCATGGCTTTTGTCCAGACCCGCACCGTGATCCCTCCGCACCCCGCTTGGAAAACCTCAGCCGGCCGACTCTCGAGAGATGTTTGCGTTGCTTGGTTTCTCAAGTGTATTTCGCGTGGCTTGGCCTCGCTTAGGGTCTCAAGCCATTGGGACCCCCCCTCAAGCCATGGGGACTTCCCCAGATGTACCCTCCCAATCTGCCCCACTACCCCGCAACATCGTGGCCACGGGGCGGGTATCAAACACCAACCCGGCGATTCTCGGCTCAGCCGTGTCGCTGCGTACAAAGCCTGCCTGCTGCTATCAACGAGTCCAGGATGTGATTTTCACACTAGCAACGCCTGGGACCGAGAGAGTGGTTGTGGGATTTTATGTGATCCTTTTTTGCCATCTCTTTGCGTCCGTTGGGTCGATCAAGGTGTGCGTCTTCCACCAACTGTACTCCGCGATCATCATGGAATCGAATATGGATGAGAAAGCCAACACTATCCATCATGAAAAGGCGCCATCGACGAATGGCCTGGAGCATTCCACCACAATCGACACAGTACACAACGACGAGGCCGTCCGGATCATCGCTCAATACGCCGGCGACGAATCATGGACAAAGCAAGAAGAGAAAAAGCTGCGTATGAAGATCGATCGGAAACTCCTGTCTATCCTCTGCATCACTTATGGGCTTCAATACTACGACAAAGCAATGCTTGCGCAAGCGGTATCCCTCGCACCCTTCAACACCCTTGATCCAGAGAAGTGCTGACACAATCAGGCATTATTTGGGCTGCGAACAGATCTCGGACTCACAACGGGGAACCGCTACAGCGTTGCCTCATCCATATTCTACATGGGCTTCATCTGCGGTGCCTACCCGGCAATCCTGATCGCCCAGCGCTGGCCCATCGAACGTGTTGCTGCGATCATAATCTTCGTCTGGGGCGCGACACTCATGTGTACCGCAGCCGTCCAAACGTGGAAAGGTCTTTACGCCCAGCGCTTCTTCCTCGGCTTTTTGGAATCCGGTATCTCGCCCATGTTCATGCTTGTCGTGGGGGGCTGGTACAAGAAAGACGAGCAGGCCTTGAGGATGGGCGCGTGGTATTGCTGTACTGGATATGTCAGTATTGTCTCCCCTTTGATCAATTATGGATTGGGACATATCCATGGGAGGTTGAGCAGTTGGCGATATATGTATCTTGTGGCTGGCGCTGTCACGATTCTGTGGGGGTTTGTCATTTATCTCTTTATGCCGCCAGATCCGATCAGGGCGAAGGGCTTCAATGACCGTGAAAGGTATATTTCTGTGGCGAGGATGAGGACGAACAATGCGGGCGTGAGGAATACGCATTTCAAGTGGGCGCACCTGTGGGATGCGGCGACGGACTTGAAGTTCTGGCTCGCCTTTTCGATGAGCTTTCTGTTGATGGTTGCCAACGGGCCTGTCTCTTCCTTCACGCCCATCATCATCAATGGGTTCGGGTATACGGGATTGAATTCCCTTCTTTTGACGATGCCAGCTGGGTTCGTCAGTGGGACGATTGAGTTGTTCGCTCCGTTCCTAGCGTACAAGGTCCCAAAAGCAAGAACCTACATCATCTTCGTCTGCGAGTGCGGGACGATACTGGCGTCTTTACTGCTCTGGCAGCTGCCTAGATCAGCGAGAGGTGGACTCCTATTTGGGGTCTACTTCCTCCCTTCCTTTGGTGGCGCATATGCGGTCATGATGGGACTTCAGATTGCCAACACTGCTGGGTACACCAAGCGATCCATCACCTCGTCTGGCTTGTTCGTCGGATACTGTCTCGGTGAAGTTATCCTAGCTCTTTGCATCCGGCGTTGCTGACGAAAAGCAGGAAACATTCTGGGCCCGTTCTTGTTCAAGGTCAAAGATGCTCCGGAATATGCTCCGGGTTTCATTGCATGTGTGAGCACGTCTTGCGCTGCTGCAGTGCTATCCATGGTTTACCGCTTCTACTGCATCTGGGAGAATAGGAGAAGAGACAGGGCGGGTACTGCTGAAGCTTTTGATCATGCCTACGAGGATGATCTGACGGACAGAAAGGTGAGGAGTACTTCCGATGTAGCACGAGACTTGCAGAAACTGACGAATGGTAGAATCCGCAGTTCCGATATATCTACTGAGACCTTGGAGTGACTGGTCCTGCTGTTCAGTATAGCTAGGACCAAGCACAGGCTAGTCTGGAGAGAGAAAATTGGCGGCGAGCAAAGGAGGCTCGGTGTACATACAAAGAGGAGTCGCTTTCGAAGGACAGTCGTTCGTACTGAGATGCTCGCCTGTGGATCAATTGCAATGGCAGAAATACCTTGTTTTTGCGCAAACTACGACGTGACATACTTATCAGCACGATTCATATGGTGGCCATCAGCCTCTGACCCAAAGAAGCGACAATGCCTAGTACCACCACCATGTCAGTTTCTGCTAATATTGCATCACTCATAGATCTCCGCTCCTCCCTAGTGTAGCAAGCTTGACAAGGTCCCGGCAAGAGGTGATCTTGCGACGCGTACTGTGCGCGTTGTATTCTGCACGCAGCCAAATCCGGACGAGAAGATTGCCATCTCAATATCTGCATCGAACGGCGTCAGTGCTTCGAACAACAAGGAGGTAGCACAGCATCATCATGATAGTTCTCCAACTTGGTGGGCATGATATCAATATCGCTCGGCAAAGTGGTGATACATGCCAGCACAGCACGCCATTGTCCTCCGTCTCCAATGCCGTGCAATTTCGAACACAAGTGTCTTCCCAACGGTTCACACCAAGCTAACCGCGAGAGGGAGAAAAGGAGAGGGGTTGTGAATCGTGCATGCGCTCCGCAATGCTTTCAGAGGACTTGATGCAACGTCCGAGCATCTTAGCTGTAGCTGTCTCGGGGCGAGTGACAATATTGTGTGCAGCTTACCCAGGATTGACAGATATTCCATGCGCTGAGTCTTGCGCATCCAAGGCTCGATGAAGGCATTCGATGTGTACGCAGGTGCGCGTCGGCCAAGGTGCGGGGAGGAAGGTATTAGAGGATATGGAGATATGGAGATAGGGAGACATGGAGACATGGAGACATGGAGACATGGAGACATGGCACAAGGCACATCCACTCGACGCATCTCTCTCCATATCCCATCCAATAGATTGTATGCACAGGATTGCCAGCTCATCCACGGCGTGCATCTCTCACGCTTAGCAGGCCCGCGCTGTCCAACTGCCCTCTCTGCCCGCTCGCGTCCGCACAACTGCCCAGGAGCTCTCTCCTCCACTTGATTTTCGCCATTGAGTGACCTGGCCCCGTCTCGCATGTCTGAGGTGCTATCCACGTCTGCGTGCATGGCATGAGGAATGGCTAGGGACGACAAGACGGCCGCGAAACGGGTCGCTGGAGATGCGAACAAGACTCCTGCTGCCTCCACTGCGGACGCGCATACTACTAATGACGCTGCCTCTTTGAGTCTGTTTGCTGATATCTGGTCTACCACCAATACCGCTGCCACTGGGAATCATTCCACTGAGGGGGCGCCCGTGGGAGTGAGCCATTTGACGGCCTCGACTCTTGTCCCACCTATACATCGACATCGGCACTCGAAATCGACCAGCTCGAGGACCTCTGTTTCCTCGCAGCCGGTCCTCGTCAGAGCCTATACAAGCAGCGAACGATCTCGACCATCCTCTGCAAGCCGAAGCCCAGCAATGCTTGCCATGCCACTGAGCTCCCATCTTCCTCCCATCGAGGCTTTCTCCTTCGACGGTATATTGCGAGCAGTGGAGCCCGAGGTACATGAGGCTATCGATGGGATTGCTGAGATATACGCTCGGAGCAGGATGAGCATGGCTGATGAGTATGGCTCGCATATGCCACCTCAAGGAGAGATTGTCAATCCGAGGTCACGCTACAGTGGGCTCGCGATTAGGACCACGGGCTTGGAAAGGACTTTGACAACTGTTGCTGAAGCATCTTCAAGCAGCGAGAGATTGGCGGGAGAGAGCAGGGCAGGCTCGACAGCAGGATCGGCAAAGGGGAAGACGACAGCGTATGGCTCTTTGAGGAGCATCATATCCAGGGGCAGATCGAGTTCAGCAGGCTCGGTACCGGCATCAAGTCCCGTGGCATCCTCAAAAAGAATGCAACTACCAAGGAACTGGACAGTGGGAGGGGATGGATATCCGGCCATCATCTTGAAATCGCATTCCACGCCGTCCCATCAACTGTCTTTCGACGCTGCCGCTGAGCTGCTCGGCGATAGTCCCCAAACGCCAATCATTGACCCGTCGGTCGTAGCGTCGCTCCCCGAGTCCACGCGTCGCTCAGTGTGGTTCCTGTGGAGGAGACCATCTACGCCTGCAAGTTCGAATTCCGATCGACTCAATGCCGAATCTGCCTTGAAGAGTGTGTTGCATGGGCGCTCGTTACTGCACGCAGATGTTGGATGAGGTGGCATTGCACAACGTGATGCTGAATGTCCACCTGAAGTTCCTGAACACGACCTCGACGTCCGGTCCCTTGGAATATCCACATTACTCCAGCAATTATTGTTGCTTGACGCCACCACGCGGGGATCACGTCGGTTCTCTCAGCCTAGAATAACCTGGCCGCCACATGCAAACATGACTCCCTGATTTTATCCAAGCATCTCAGTGATACGCACCCAGGGACGGGAACAGACTCGGAAAGAGGTGCTTGCGAGGTTGATCTGTTGCAGGATGCCAGCATTGAAACATGGTGGGGCAAGCACTAATAGGCGAAATTGCTGTTCTGTTTTCGGAACCTCGAAATCTTGCCCTTGCATCTGATGGGGACGCATGTGGCTTGACTATTGAAACAAAAAATGGCTTAGCGACATTGTCATCCGGACGTGCCTCCTTCGGTAGAATGAATATCAAGGCAAAATTCGTGCGGGCTTTCTCAACGCTCGGCCGAGCCGCAATCCACATACCAGGAAAACGGTTTATTACCCGTGGTTGAAAGGACTTTGACCCTTGTCTTTACATACAAATAGTATAGCCCTCACACGGACATTCTACCCGCGATCTACAGTCAGAAATGATGGCCCGCGAGACACGCCCTTGCCATCTGGTTTGGCCGTCACGACATCTACGGCGGGAGCTAAAAAGGTCAGGATCTCACTCTGTGCCATCGACACCCAAGCCCATTTCCACTAAAAAGGAACTACGTCGCTGGGTGGACAACTAATACCCCAGGGTCTTCGTCGAAACTGCTCGCAGACGCCTAGAACATTGGCCACGCGACGCTCACTCTTTCGTTTTCATCCCCTCGTTTCACAATGCAGTTCACTGCACTCACACTCATTCTTGAACTTCTATCACTTCCGTTACTGGTTGCTGGCCAACTATCGGGGAGGACTGGCCCATTGACAGCAGTCGCCACCAAGAGGGCAAGGCTGGTGTGCAATGTGACCAAATATGGTGCTGTAGCCAGCGAGACCGCGGACCTCGGACCTGCTCTCACCAAGGCTTTTACCGCGTGCAAGGCGGGCGGCCTCATTGTAATCCCTGCCGGAAACTATGGTCTTGCGACATGGGTCACTTTGAATGGCGGTTCAGGCTGGGCTCTACAGTGGGATGGAATCATCTACAGAACAGGATCGGCCGGCGGGAACATGATACTGATCACGGGCGCGAACGATGTTGAAGTCTTCAGTTCTACTGGCAAAGGCGCTTTCCAGGGATATGGCTATAAGACCGGCAAAAACTCAGGTCCTCGGATTCTCCGCATCGCCAAGACGAACAACTTTTCCGTCCATGACCTAGCCTTGGTGGATTCCCCTGCCTACCATTTCTCGCTGGACACCTGCACGAACGGAGAGGTTTACAATCTGGCCATTCGGGGTAGAAACCTTGGTGGACTCGATGGTATCGATATCTTGTCCACCAATATTTGGGTCCACGATGTAAAACTTGGACATTGAACAAGACGAAACAATTTACTAACATGTACAGGTCATGGTCACGAACAGAGACGAGTGCGTGACAGTCAAGGTGCGTGCCCTGCTTGGTGCCGGTAGAAGAGTCGAGCTAAATCCATTGTTAGAGCCCTTCCAGAAATATCCTCATCGAGAATATCTACTGCAACTGGAGCGGAGGGTCTGCGATTGGTTCCTTGGGCAGCGGCGTGGCAGTTTCCGATGTGATCTACAGGAATGTGTACACTGTGCATTCCAACCAAATGATGATGATCAAATCCAACGGCGGAAGTGGATATGCTAGGAATATCCGCATGGAAAACTTCATCGGCCACGCCAATGCATATTCCCTCGATATCGATCAGCAATGGAGTTCCATGGCGGTGATCTCGGGCGCTGGCGTGCAGCTGTCCAACATCACCATCAGGGTGTGTACGGCCCATTCGCATTGAAAATCCTACTGACTTCGATTCTAGGGTTGGAGAGGAACGGCAGCAAATGGTGCCCAGCGCGGCCCTGTCAAGATCAATTGTGCAGCGGGAGCGCCTTGCACTGGCATTACCATTTCCGATTTCTCCATGTGGACAGACACTGGCAACACCCTCGTCAATACATGTGCCAATGCCTATGGATCTGGAAGTTGCCTGAAGCCCGGAAGAGGAGGCGCCTACCCAACGGTCAAGACCACCATTGCTGCCAAACCAGTCGGTTACTCGGCTCCCTCCATGCCATGGGATCTGGCCACTTCGTTCGGCACCGCAAAGCTCATCCCCATCCCAGCCATCCCCGCCTACTTCTACCCAGGTCAGAAGCCGATCAAAGCGTTGGCAAATGGCGGCGCAGCGGCGACTACCGTAAACTATGTTAACGTGAGCTCGACGTCCAGTTCTGCAGCACCAGGCGTGACCTCAGCAAGCCTAAGCTCTGCGCCACCAAATTCGACAGCTGTCTCTACCTCGTCACTTCCTTACGTGGCGAGTGCCAATGCGACGACACTTTCGGTTCCCACTTCGGCAAGCACTAGTGCCTCCGTGTCAAGCGAAGCTCCTCAGGCGTCTCAATCTTCTCAGGCATCTCAATCTTCTCAGGCGTCTCAATCTTCTCAGGCGTCTCAATCTTCTCAGGCGTCTCAATCTTCTCAGGCTCCCCAGGCGTCTCAAGCTTCTCAAGCTCCCCAGGCGTCTCAAGCCTCTCAGGTCAGCAACGCAACGTATAGTGCGCCGAGCGATGTCAATTCCGCTGGAAAGTCTTGCAGGCTCAAAATCAAGCGTAGACAGTTCAAAGCTTGAAGAGCTCAATGCGAAGCAGTTGGATCTATACTTGAAGGGATATGGTGGGTGCGAGGTGGTGACCGTGTGAGGATCGCCTCTGAAATACTATCAGCAACAGCGTTGGTTGTCGACGGAGACGTCAAAACTCGATTCCTTCTCTTCATGTCGTAATTAATCACTTAGTCCGAAAATCGGGCGCAAGCCATGAGCCCCAAATTCAAAACAAAAACTGGCTCTCCGTGGGGATCCCATCCGTGGTGGCCACGGCGAGTCCTTGCTCTTCACAATGTGTTCCCATCCTCCATTCAATCTACCTTGCCTGCCCATCTCGTCATGCTAGGTCATCATCCTCAGCCACGTGTTTGCCGCGAAGAAACCCGCTTGTGCCCGGTCATCCTGTAGCGAAGCCGCGTGGGATGGGAAGTGATGGGCGCCCGCGAGGAAAAGGGTCACGGAGGAGGAAAAGGCAGTATGTATGGGTCGATGCTATCAAAACCCGTCGGTGCCGTTCCGTTTTCGCTCCGCTCCGCGGGACAAGGGTCTCCCACGATCCACCCAGCCCAGCCCAGCCCAGCCCAGCCCAGCTTCTCCTCTTCGCGACGACGCCGAGTATGCAGGGAACGGTCGGTGCATGCGGCTGCCCGTGTTGAGAGCGGGGGGGAGGGGAGGAGGGGATCTCGGTTCGTCGTCGTTGTTGGAGTTGAGTTTTTCGGGGGTGGGCCCGTGGTGGGGATATGGTTGCGTATGTAGCTCTCTCCTTGTCACGTACTGTACCCTGGGGTCGCTTAGACTTGATCGTGATCGTGGTGGGGTGGGGTGGGGTGGGGTATTCTTCTGCCGGCAGGGTAGCATGAGCCATCCTGCCTTCCAGCCTGCCTGCCCTTTGATGAGAGTGCGAGTTGTGTGGTGGATAGATAATGTGGGTAGTTTGAAAATCTATTGATCCACCATATATCCAGAGTAGAATAACCCCTTGCCATAGCTCCACCGCCATCAAACGACGCGCACCACCACTCTTCCCCCCCTCCCCCATCGTCGTTCCATGACACTGATGATAAGGACGACCAAGAAAACTCGTGGCATGCGATTGGAATCGCCAAAACCCAAGCCTGTGCAAACACCAAATGCCGTGCGTGATCCATCAAGCCACCCAACAAACAAACAAAGCAGACCGCATGCTCAAGGATATCCGCGGAAAAAAAAAAAAAGAAACAAAGCAGCGCCGAAACAAAAACAGGCTCTTTCGTCAACCCCGCAGAGAGCGCGAGGACTCGCGTATCCAGTGTTGCTCAAAACATCCATGCACCCCAACCGTCTTTTGTGCCCACCGCAAGTACAATCATAAGCATAAGCAAAAGCAAAAGCAAAAGAGAGCCACCGGTGCTCAGGGTATCTTCTCCATGTCATCTCTCGCCCTCAAATACTTGGTAGCCAATTCGTCACCGCCCTTCTTACTCAGCTCCATCCAATGATGGGCAACGCACATCGTCATCGGATCACTACGCTCCGGATCTTCTCTCTTCTGGTTGAGCAGCGACTCCTTGAAAATCTCCCGGGGCTTCGACAAGGGAAGAAGAGTCCTTGGGAGCAGATCGGGATGGGTCAGGTAGAAGATGGCCAACTCACGCTCCGCCGCCGCATCGCCCTCCTTGGCTGTGATGATGTACATCTTCGCCGCGTCCGTCATGCTCCACTTCTTCCTGGCCTGACTTTCAGGGGTCGGCGTGGTGCCACCGTGATTCGCAGTGCGGCTTTGGGTGTTTTCAGCCACAATGTCATCGGCAATCTCAACCATGTATCGACAAACATCTTGCTTCAGGCTGAGAGCGGCAAGACCAGCATCCCAGAACGCCTTGCCTCTCTCCGTGCGATCGAGCATCGAGGCGGGCACAAAGGCCGCGATGAACTGAAGATCGCGGAAGAGAGTCTTTGGCCTGGACTCGGCGTCTCGAAACAGACCCTGCAGAACGTCAACGACCATGTCAGTGCTAGGAAGCCTATTGGGGGACCTGTTGCCAGCTGGTGACTCCCGTCCGCGGGTGTGATGGTGGTGCGCAGTCATACTGTACGAACGCCTGTTCTCAACGTTGGCAATGGCCTCGCCCAGGTTCTTGGCCTGGGCATTGTGGACTGTTGGATCGCGAGAACTCCAATCCGGCTCGGCGCCAAATGTCGGGGACTGAGGCACAGGCGGCAGAGTGTCTTTGCGAGGCGCAAAATACCGTCCTGATTTTGAGCAGAGGTCGGCGACAATCAGTTGCTCGAGTTCGTATAGGGCGTGGAGTTTGACGAAGGGATTCGGATGCGTCGAGAACTTCCCGAGGAGCTTGCGATATGCAGCGTCGTAAGGGAATTCGAGCAATCCAGCCTTGCGCAGAGCGAGATGGTTTGCGGATGCGGTCGCGTCACTGTTTGATGATCGTTCGACAGAGTGCGCATGGTCGACGTGTTGAGCACTGGGCATGGAGGAGTTGGCAGATCTTTCTCGATCGTGGCGCGTCACGTTTTCAAGGGTCGTAGCTCTGTGTTCACGAGATGCCGCGCTCTTGAGACTCCGCATGCTCTTTTTGCGAGCAAGCTTCTGCTTCCTCCGACGCTCCTCGGCCTCCTTGCGTTGTATGCACTCTTCGCCAATGTCACCAGAGAACCAGCCGTCAGTCTCACTCCCTCTATTGAACACAAGAGTACCGAGATCGCTCAGCAGCAAACCAGTCAAAGTCTGCTTGAGGTCAAGCAAGAATCTGCGCTTCTGTTGATTGACAGCGGTGGACCTCTGGAGCAAAACAGTATTCTTGGCCGACGCACTATTGGGTCGGATCTCTTTGACGTTCGAGATCGGGTCCTCACCCGCCTGGAATGGAGACCAAAACGTGATGGCCGGATTGATGGACAAAGCAGGGCTGGCAGCACCAAAGTAGTCCTGCGCATCCATCAAGTTGAGACCTCGACTGCCACTGGATCGCATAGAAGAGGAGTCAAAGCTCTGCTGAGATGCTCGAGTAGTGATAGAACGCAAGCTTTGTTGACTTGCCGACTGCACGAAGTCGAGGCTCCGCGGCGGTGGTTGACCAGTGTGGGTTTCGTACTCCTCGTCACCAGCAATGCTGAGCGTGCCAACTCCGGTGAGCCAAAGATCACCCTTCTGCCGTCCACTGTCGAGAATGTCCTTGTCACGGCGGAACAGCTCGCTTGACCATAGGACAGGGGCTTCGATGACACTCTCGCCGACAAGTTTGTTGACAAGTTTGTCAATCTCAAGGCAAAAGCGATGGATCCTCTCCTCTCCTTTGCAGAAGTTCTCAATTCCATACCCGGTGAGCCACTTCGATGTCAGCTCTACCTGCTCGTCAACAAGTTTGTTAGGGCCAGCTCGGTCGGGGACTGTCGCAATCGAATCCATGACCTGAGTCTCGGTCCTCAACAAGAAGTTGGCGGTCGATCGCGAGTATTGGCGGGGTTTGTGCGCTGGCTTCTCATCAAGAGTCTTGGGAGTCTGACCCATGAGCTTCAGCGCCACGGCGAGGTTCCTTGCCTCTTCATAGCCGGCCGAGGTGAGCACGGCTGTTCGGAACCACATCTTGTCACGAAGAGTCTTGAAGTCGAGCATCATATCCTTGACGTTGGTCTCGTAGCGGTTCTGCGAGGTTTTCAACCACTCAAACCACGACTCCATCTTCCTCGTGGCTTTGAGTGACTTGTAAATAGAGTCGCGGGGTCCGCGAGCGAAGTAGGTGAGTAGAGGAGCGTAGCCATTTCGCGTGAGTGAGGGCGACGTCAGCTTGTGCAGCCTCTCGAGTGTCCTGTGCCAAAGAAGTGCATTGACGTAGTCGTTTCTGGTCTGGCATTGGTGCAAAGCAGCTTGGAGCATGACGACTAGATCCGACGTCCTTTGACCTTTGATTTCTTCCGTGTCGCTAGCACTGTTGCTTCGAGGTTTAGAAATACGTATTCTTGGCGCTGGTGAATGCTTTGGTTGAGGGTTGATAGCCATATCTTCGATCCGATTTGTCGGATCCGCTCGTCGCAGTGCACGATGTTTCAGCTCTTGCCTGCTTTGCGCTTCCCGGAGAGAGAAAAGCTTGGTCTCGTGCTCAGGCGCGAGAACCAAGGGAAGTTCGTATGTTAGAAGAAGCTTGGCGACAGACTCCTTCAATTGATGGTAATCGTTCTCAAGATCGACGCCCAAGCCGGGAGCCTCTTCTTCGCTGTCGGTGTCTGGCGAATCGTCGTCGTTCTCATTCTCGCCGTCGCCATCCTCTTGCAGCCTGATCTTCAACCCTCTGCCTTTCTGCGTGATGAAAAGAACTGCCCAACGCTCAGCGCAAGGATGGCCAGAGCCAGCGATCGCCTCGGCACCTAACAGGCGCTTCATCTCGGAGCACGCCACACGTAACCGCCGACCGTACTCTTCAGTAGGGACAGGCTTCGGAGGGATACTCGGGTCAAACGAGATTGCTTGTGAAGTCTCCTCCGATTTCTCTGTGGGGTCAAGAAGAGGCTCACGTGAAGTCGCATCGCTGGTGACGGATGACACGCTCATACTAAGCACCGAGCTGCCGTCTCCTGGAGTGGAAGTCGCGCGAAAGGGGATGGAAACACCAGAAATGGACGATGCACTCGATGTGAGCCCCCGTCCATTGAAATTATGTTCCGTGTGGACTGACGCAGGTCTCCGCTCGGGAAACAGCGAGGTCACAAGAGTCACAATGTCAGCGGGTGAGACGACCAGAAATGGGTTTACATCGCTATTTTCTCGAGGTGAGGGAGCTTCCTTCGCCTCCAGAAGGACTGGCTGCAAATTCGGTCGTGGATGTCTGAGACGGACCAGCAGATTCTCCATGTGAGACTTGACTTCCGGTAATATCGGAGGCGCGTCACCCCTGTGGGATGAGTCAGTATAGAAACAAAAACTCATCAAGCAGCAGCAAACTCACAACTTGCCCGAGTAGATCCAAAAAACACTCGAGGCCTGATTGAGTACAGCCATGGCGACTTTCCGTAATATCTTATCACGTGCTTGGGAAGAGATGTGGTAACCCATCATCATGTCGTGGCTCTGTACGATGTCAGTCGTGACACGGGATGTTTGGCAGCATACACCATACCTCGGGAAACACAAGGGCGTTGGACAGGAACCCAGCGAAAAACCAGCGGTGGATAATCACAGTCTCGGCGGCCGTACGCCACTGCTTGACCTTCCCGAGCTTCTTGAGGATCGCCACACCAATTTCCCAGACACCTTCGGGCATGCCGCCAGCGCTAGGCTCGTCGTCGATAACGTCAAACAACTTCTTGACCGACGCATCCATGAACTCGTCGGTAGCGTACTGCAGCTCCTTGTCGGTGAGCGAAGTTTTCTCAAGTAAAAACTGGCCGTCCTGGAGGACCTCCATCAAGAAAAGCTCGATGTTGGCTTTGGCTGGCCAGTCCCTCATCCCGGCCCATGCATCGAGGACGCTCTTGATGAGTCTATCACTGCCTTGTCGTGCGTCGGTGATGAGACGAGCACAAGTAGTGGCCCAAGCATCCGTCCGGCGGCGATCCTCGCTAGAATCCGGTCCGGCAGAATTGGCAAAACAGGTATAGAGAAGAGCGGAGAGGGGATCGTGTCTTTGAAAAGAGAGCAGACGCTCGACCGGATTTGGAACGGCGGAGAAAGATGTCTTCTTGGCGATGGAGTTAGTTTTGACGGTGGGGAAAATCGACTCTGGTTCAGAGGCGGGACGGAAACTGGCAAGCGAAATCAACTCAGACTGGGTCAAACTGGCAACGCAAGCGGCAAGGAAGTTCGGATCGGTTCGAATTGCAACAATGAAGGCAAGAATCTCGTTGCGAAACTTGCGGGGTATCTCATGCATAAACGTTGAATAAGAAGCGGGGGCGGTGGCTTTTGAGAGCGTGGGTGTTTCGCTCTTGAGTTCCGGCTCCAATAATGCATAGCGGCGTGTGGCATCGCAGGAACTCTGCACATCGTAAAGGGCATTGTAAAGGGTAGCAAAGTTCTTCCTATCATCGTTGCGGAAGTAATCGATCAGTGTGCGGTGTGCGAGCTCTCCGCAGTGCTGGAGACGTGCTGACAGAGCGGAGGAGACGAGTCGTCGATGGAGGGCTACACGGAACTCGCATCGTCGCTGTTCAAGGTATCGCGCCTTCGTTATGAGGTTGGCGAGCTCACATAGTGTGGTACGTGTACTGGGCAACGCGTTCGCGATGAGTTCTGGCGCCGTGTACTCTGAAGTATCGTGAGGGATGAGACGAGGCAGATGGCCGACAGGGGCGGACACAGAGGTCGGAGGCATAGTCGGTCGGCGGGCATCGAGTTCATCATCTCCCCCGTCCGCGCTCTCCGCTCCTAGACTGTTCGTCATCGAAGGTTGGGGGCGCGGCGAGGGTGATCGAGGAGGGCTCGGGGAGCGGCGCGAGATGGGCTGCGAGGAGTCATGGGAGACTGATGGGGAGGGAGAAGCACTTGTAGACGAGGACAGTTGAGTGATTGTGGGCGAGACGGCAGCTGAGATGGGTTAGCCCGGCCAACGCAGCGTCTGTTGACAGCCCGCCCAAAGCAGCTTGGTGGAGCTCGAATGGCAAGAGTGCAACAGCGATTCCCCGACTGGGTCCTTGGGCAACGACAGTACTTACGGGGCGAAGAGTGTGCCGGCGCACGCGGCGATGAGGAGCGCTGACCTTTGTCCATCTCGCCATATGGTGCTCTCACCTGTGCAGGCGCTTGCGGGGTGTCAAATCATGCTGGGCGAGGCTGGAGAGGGACAGATGGGATGGGTCCACAGCCACCGCGGGCAGAGACGTGTGAGCTGCTATGGAGACTTGGGAGCAGGCGAGTTGCGAGTTGCGAGTTGCGAGTGCACGACGGGCTGGCTGCTGGCGTCGAGGAAAAGGCAGTTGGTAGGTAGCAAGACGGGTCGTTATCGATATGGGAGCTTTGGAGCGCGGTGATTGGCTGGACGAGGGTCGAGTCCAGCAGCACAAGTGGACGGGAGGGAGAGCTGTTCAACGGGGCAGCAGTCAAAGGGGGGGAGGGTGGACTATGGAGTCGAAAAGACCTGACGATGGCCGGTGTCGAGCGAGACAGGTGGGCGTTGGTGTTGGAGAGTCGAGAAGAGTACCTACTAGAGAAGAGAAGACGCTGTCGGCGGCCATCCCATCACCCATCAGCCATCTGCATCCGCCAGCGCACATGCTGAGGTGGTCCGGCCCCGCAACGCTGATTCGCCTGGCAGGCTGGCACTGGTGTTCGCGCAAGGGTTCTGCGCCAAAAGGCGACACTCACTGACAGGGAGGAGGGGTCCTGCCTGCCTGCCTGCCTGCCTGCCTGTCTGCGGGTGCTGCTCAAAAGGGCTCACTGGGCTCTCACTGGGCTCCTCACGGCGATGCCTCATTGCCTGGTGCCCACCCAAGAGCGAGCGCACCTGCAGTCTGCAGTCTGCAGTCTTCGAGAAGCCTGGCCAGCAACCGGCCCATTATTGGACAGCTCCCGTCCTCAGGCTGTACCTAACCGTCTGCGAGAAGCCCGACGTGAGACCCATCCCCCTGCTCCGTGAAGTACGTCCATGGACACGGGCGGGGGGAGGGAGGAAGAAAGAAAGAAAGAAAGAGAGCAAGAGTCGGCCACACTGCACTCACAGGGCAAAGGGCACAGGGCAGCACACAGGGCACAGGGCACAGGGCCGCCCCATGGATCGTGACCTCCCTCGCGACCGCCTCTTCGCCCGCCAACCAACCACGCGAGACGGCCCACTAGCTAGGTAGCTAGGTACCTTAGCTAGCAGCTGGAGCACGGAGCCAAGCTGCTGCTACTAGGTAAGAGCATGATCGTGCATCGCAGCGCCCTCGACGTCGCCAGCCCCGAGTGGGTGGCCGCACAGCGCACTGCACACTGCACTTACTTTGCTGCTGATGAGCTGGCAACCAGCGTGCGCACTGCGACCACCACCACCACCACCACCACCACCACACGCTGTCAAGCCTGCGCATTGTGGCTGGCAAGCAATCGGCAATCCCCTCGCTCGCCTTGCCTTGCCTTGCGCCCCTTGGCTTTTCGCAGCCAGCTGGCCAACCTTCTGCTGCAGCATCAGTTAAAGCTGGCTGGCCCCGTCGCCCACTACTGCTCCAAAGTGCGTTGGCTCCTTCACAGTACATCACAGTACAACCTGCCTGCAATCCGCTCTCACGCCGCGGTTGTAATTTCACCTGCAGACGAGACGGCGGAGGCTTATCCCAGGCAACGGAGAATAAAACAACCTTTAGGTATAATACCTAGGACCTACATAGGCAGGCCGTAGTCGTTCCAAGTCTCACGGCGTGACGTCAAAGTAAACTACCTACCTACCTACCTACCTACCTACCTACCTACCTCCACATCCCCGACCCCCAGGGCAGCAGCAGCCGGCCGATCACGTTGATCTCGACGGGACGTTTCCATAGCCTAGGTAGATAGTGTACCCAGACGTGTCGCGCCTCGAGAGCTATAGCAGAACCCGTTACCTGTGATTCGTTGTCGCAACCAGTCCGACAAACATACTTTGCCTCTGACTGACTGATTGATTGATTGATTAATTGATTGATTGATTGATTGATTGCAAAGTACACGTGGACGTCGTCAACTTGTATAGTAGTAGTACTGGTCCGTCGACGACGACAGCAGTGACTTTAAAGTGCATCGCCACAGGAACCATCCCACGCCACGGCCGTCGAGGGTCATCTCTGGGAACTCCGATCTGGCTCATCCCTGCATGGAAACGTCCCCAGCGTCACTGATGTTGCCATGGGAGATGGTTGAATCCCACGTCGACATATCACTTGCTGCAAGGCTCGAACCAAAGACACGGTATCAGCCTCGGACGAACCGAAAATATGTTTGTTCATTGCTGTACAAAACGCCCGTCATGCTGTGTATCAATAACAATCAGGTTCAAACAGCGTGATGATCCCAAGGCTAACAAGAGAGAGAGAGAGAGAGAGAGAGAGAGAGAGGGCGAGATAAAATACTTTCAACGCATCGCCTCTCTCAGCAACGGAGCGACACGTTTGCGGCTATGTTGGACAGCGCCCTGTCGCCAGATTTTCCTCCATCCATCTTCGCCTTCGTAATCAACACCTTCCACTGATCCATGCCACTCCAAGAGGCCCAGCTCCGCGGTAGCTTGTTTTTCGAACTTTGCTGCTGCTGAAGTACTGCCTGGGTTGAGCGCCCATACCAACAGTTCTCGCTGGAAGCCGTCTTGATCTCTACTAAAGCTCGTCATCACGGCCACAATGTCCAAATCTCGATCAGTGGCAAACTTCTTCAGTGAGCTCACGAATGCATTTGTGTCACTGTCTGAATCCCCCGCTTCGTCTTTGGCCTTCTTGATCAAAAAATCCACCGGTTTGACGACGGAGCTTACACCAAGCGTGAGACGGCCTTCCGTCCACTGTTTGTAGTCTTTTCGCAGGGTGTCGTACAACTTCAACGGAGCGATGTCATTCTTGGCGTCACTAATCTCCTTGAAAAATTCGTCTCGACTGTAGTCTCTCGACACCTGGGAGCAGGAAGCGATTTTCGATTCCAAGATCTTGACTGCCTCGACATCGTCTTCAGTGACCTTGTCCTCGGCTTTCAGATTCGTCGTATCGATGAGCACGGCAGCTAATGCAAGTTTGGCCACCTGAGCATCCCAGAGCGAGGCACGAGAAGCATCAGTCACGAATTTGTCCGAGTCGGTTCGTGCATGCGCGGCAATAGGCGATGGCGCAGACGACGATAAAGCATCCCAAGCTTCACGACAGTAGTTTGTGACCAGGGAGCAGCAACTCCCTGTCTTCACGATGACACGCGGCTCAGAGCCCGTGTTCATCGGGATCATGTTTTCGTCGTCGTGATGGTCAATCGTTCCGGCCACTCTGGCTGCGTATTTCTGTCCCAGGGCGCCTTGCAACGCATTGTGGTCCACCAGTATCCAACGTGTATGCTCGGGCTCGAGCGCTGTATCCTCCGCGTGCGGCAGGTCGTCCAGAGTGATGATATGCTCGCGTTGCAAGTTCGCATGCGGTAGAAGAGCCAGAAACTCGGGTCTCAACGAAACATCTGCGGCAGGGATATTGGTGATGGGCACGTAGAAGGGCGCGACGGCACTGGAGGTCGGTCCGCTGCTTCGTATGTAGCTCGATCGAATGTATGCATACAAGATGGCGCTTGCGAAGGAGTCGAGATCTGGCCGCCAATCGTTAGCAACAGGACCATCAATCAAGACATTGCGCCAGTTACCTGCAGACTCATTGCCAATCACCAAAGTGACCTGCTGTCCTTGGGATCTTGCTGTGCGGAGGGAAGCTTTTGCTTGGATGAGGAAACTGCGCACGGATGATCTCGGGAGTGCCATTAGAGGATTTGGGTCGAGGATATGCTGAGTTATTGTTCAGTGAGTGTGCGGACTAGTCGTTAAGATTTGAGCTGCTGGTTAAGAGGATGGGAAGGTGAAGATTGACTCTAGGATCTGGTGAGGTGACCATGAGGTTCAGGTACAAGCAAGTATACAAATGTTGCGGGACAGAACGAGGCAACCGCCATGCCAGGAGCTCATGGGGGTTTGAGCAAGAGCGATGACTTTGCCTCCGCGTTTTCAGGCATTCTGATAACTTGCCCGCAATCGTGGTATGAAGATGGGCAGAATTGTACTACATGAGGTGGTTGAGAACAACCCGAAGATAGATGTCGAATCACCAAAGGTTTCAGGGTTGGAGGCTACCATAAGCAAAAATGTCTTGCGGCGTACAGTTTCTCAACTGGTGTGTTGGACCCTCCTATTTTGGCGGCATATGTGATGGACTCCGTCGTTGGTGCTGAACCTGATGGAATGCACATGGAGGAAGCCACGGTGCTCTACCGGAACAATTCCACGCCAGAATTTTGTGTATTTGATATCAAGTCCAATGCCCCTCATCACGTATCACTGGTATGATCAGATATCGATGTCAGGGAAAGGGAGCCCCGATTTCATCGTGAAGCTGCATCGAGAAGAGACTGTCAAAAACTTGCTTCGATAGATTCCAATTCCAATACATGAATCTCGCACTAACTCGCCAGGTCCAGCGCCTGCTCATAACGCCATCTCATATCTCATGCACACATATCATCTGTGGCCATCTTCGTGCGTCCCCTGTTCAATTTTCCAATGGGTTCTCGTCCGCCTCGAGTATGCCCTCCTTGATCAACGTTTCCGGCTTTGGTCTATCCTTGAGCTTGCTCTCGAGGCTGTCGGCGCGCATGTGGCGTTCGAGTTCGCGTTGTGATGCTAGGAGGGCCGGGGCGGCATTGGAGCCTGGGAGGATGTTCTCTGGAGGGGGCACCGGATGTTAGCGTCGCTCGACTCGGTAATAAGCCAACACCAGGCGCGGGGTGATCGGGGGAGGAGACAAGGGCTCACACGTACTTTCTACGAGGCTGTCCTTGTCTGGGCGGGATTCCAATCCCTTTTTAAGGCTGTCGGTTATCTTTTGGCGCTCGAGCTCATGTTGCGCGGCTTGCAGTGCCCTGTTTGCAAGCTCGTCAGTGGCTGATCTGTGTGACCCGAAGCTTGCAACGGTCCACATACGGTGCAGCATCTGTGTTCAGTAGTATATTCCTAGCCTTGAGATCATCTGCCTCAGGACGATGCTGAAGGTGTTTCTCGAGGGAGTTGCGACGTTCTGGAGCTCCTCGAATTGGAGAGATTGGAGTCGTGTCGACGAGCTTGGGAGTATCGGTAGATGCCATGTCGAAGAGTCGATTTGGTTCTGTAATGTGACAAGTGTGTGCCGTTCGCTGTAGCTCTATGAGGCTGTTGAGGAACTGAAGATCGAGGAGGGGATTTGCTTTGTTTATGCGCCAGGACCGCTCTGTTGTCATCCCATTGTCGAAGATCCTTGCAGGCGGGGAAACCATCATCTGATCGACGGCCACCCCTGCTTGAGGCTGAGTTGCAGGGCTGCGGCACTTTGATTCGCGCATGCAGGGGACCCGTGATAGAAACATTCGCGCATTTACCACAATATATGGAGTTTCCGGGTGACAGCTTTTGCGAAAACACCATAACGGGCACAAGGCTGGAGTCAAGGCTGCTCAAGGATAGGGGGATGTCCTTGTACGGCAAAAATCTGCCACTACCCGCCAAATTGCCCGATGCATGTACTTGTCGCAAAATGGCAAAAACAATGGACACTGTGGGAATTGAACCCACGACCACTCACAACTCCAAATCGAAGGCTACCAACGATGCGAAGCGAGCTGGAGATTATTAGATCGCGTGTTTAATGTCTCAGCACCCCATTACTCACTATCATACCCCTAGACCAAGCGCCCGGTGGTGAAGCGGGAGTAGGCTCGGTCACAAAAATCAAGAGACGCGGGAAATCCGAGATATGTGCTTGATCTCACGACTTGGAACTCCTTGCTACAAGAACGACTGTGGTGGTCATCTGCTTCAGAAATCATGGCCCGGTGGAGGCCCGCACCTGCCAGCAATCCGGTGCTGTGAAATCCTTGGGATAGCTTGCGTGGCTCGCGTAGATTACCACCATTTATGATAAGTTCTGGCTGCAACGTTTCGGTGTTCTCGATCGCTGACCTCGAAAGCGTGAGAGCTGTTGATAGGAATCGAAAGGGGGGTAATTTGAAGGTGTAGAGCATGCTATCATAGAACAAGTAAAGTGAAGGCTCCTGGACATGGCCTTGCACGACATCGCCACTAGCAGGTATTCCTCTCAATTTTTGCCGACTGGGAAGATAACCTGGAGAAGGCCGATGACAGGCAAAACTAGTACTATGGTGTAGTACGTGCACATGACACGCGGACGTGCTTGCCATAGCGTTTTTCTCTGTAGTGAGTGTTTCCACACCATCTCTATCCCCACTGTCATCGATAATGTGGACAACATTTCTGCCTCATTTGTGCCTACGACAAACGGCTCTTGCAACTACTGCTTGATTTCGTTAAAATTCCCTCGATTCCATCCTCTGCAAAACCCTTTCGGACCGCTGAACAATATCTGCACCAAGATCTCAACCTAAAGCGCGAGACGGATTCGCCCCGAAGCGCTGCTTCCGGGGTTATTACCGATTTTTGGACTCATCAAATTTTGAGACATGGTGAGCGTCAAGCGAGATGGAAATATTTTCACAGCCGGAAAAAAAAAAGCCAGGAAACCACAGAACAAAGTTGGGGGACACGAGAATGAGCGCAACCCCTAAAATAAACCGCCGCACTCGGGGGACCAGTCAAAGTTGAGGGCAATCCCTTGTATATACCATCCCCGTGCAAGACGGCAGGGCGTTGAGTTGATGATTGATTGACTGAGACGAAGGCGGAAAGGTTAAAAATGGTCAAGTCGAACAGTACAGAACCATAGCTTGAAAATGTAATCAGGAAGTAGTCATTGGCACCTATGACCGATGGGAAACACCGTCAATAGTCGCGGGGGATCGAATGGAATTCCCGAGCATCGCGGGCTGCGTGAATCGTGAGTCTATGATATTTGATAAATCTATACTTACATCCCAAACCATTCCATGAATCGCTGAAGAATAGCTGTGACCCCGAAGAAGGGATTGATATTGATGAACCCCTGAAAATTTCGTGCTTTGAGATTACCCGAATTGTTTGGTATCCATCAAAGTCCAACATTTGGAAAGCCATTCAGGCCTTCGGCGCCACAGTCGGCAGCAGTTGCGCCTTGGCGCTTTGCTGCAATTTAGCAAGTGTGTACACGATGCCACTCACAAAACCACATATAATCGCACTAACGCTTCCAAACGTTACGGGGGCGTCGAAAAACACAAGGCCAACAATAGATAGTGGCAATTTGTTCAGGGCGCCCACCATACTGAAGGTTGTAGAGGTGCCAACTCGCAGGCACCAGCCCTGAGTGTAGGAGATGAAGACGGCAGACATGCCTGAGAAAACCATGACGGAGATTATGGTGAGGCGCTGCTCTGGAGGGAAGTTCTTTGCTAGATTTGCAGAGGACCAGTCTTCGAGGAACAAGGATGCGACGAGGAGAACAGGTATGGGGAGGAGGTTGTTGTAAAACATGGCTGTGGTAGCAGCAAGTTAGCGAACGTCCAAGTGGAGTCAATGCAATCGTTTGCAAACATACTGTCCAGATCCTTGAAACCCAGAACCTTGATCTTCTTCCGCAGACTCAAAGTGAAGGCGGCGGCGCAGAAGCAGTTGATGGCCATCCATGTATATCCAGCATTGAGTGTGGAAATGCTGCTGTGAGCCTCGGTGGTGGATGAAGACGCGGTCAAGGCGTGCTGAATATCTGCCCAAGCTGCAACAACGGAGCTGAGAACCATGAGGCCAAAGGAGAAGAGGGTCATTCTTGAGACATTGCTGCCTCCAAACCACAGCATCTCAGCGTAAGCAGTGACAATAATGGCCATGTTCTTGAAGATGGTGTAGACGGGAACGGAGAGGTATTGGAGGGCCTTTGAGCCGGTATAGATCAAAGCGATGAGGAGCAGCGAGATGGGAAACCCTGCGCCAGAAGAATCAGTACATAGGCATGGCTCTCGAATGCGACGGCACACATACATTTCTTGGCCTCCTCCAGCTTGAAGTCGCGGTAGTGGAAGATGCCAAGCGTTTTACACGTCTGGATGGCGAGAAGGGCCACGGCGGACTGGACACAGAGCAGGAGGAAGTTGAGGTTGAAGTGCATGCCAGACAGGACGTATTTGTTGGTCACAGTCATCAATATCGAGGACGCGCAGTAGCAGAGCAGCGCAACGGTCGGGTTGTTGATGGCCGACAAAGAGGCGGGGGCCGGGTCATCTTCTCTCTTCTTTTCTGAGGCCATGGTGGTGGTGAGGAGGGTGTCTCGTGGGTGGAGTGGGAGAGGCAGCGAGGGAGGGATTCCGAATTGTCGTCTCTCGTCAACGAGGAAAGGGTGGAATCGTGGTAGGAAACTTCAGGGGCTACGCAATCTTACACCAGCCCGGGGGGGGGTCCAACACTGATCACTCGAGTCAGTGCGAAGACCCGCCGCGACTGGCATTTCCATTAATAACGACGTCGACCCTTTGCCTTCTGTGCGGCCTCCAGTCTTTATACAACGACATCTACTGTCGACCGAGCACAACAATGTTACTACACACGTCCATCATCGGCCTGAACAACCAGGAATGGCTCTCCCTCACGCCGGGTGCATCGTCTCGATCCGAAGCATGTTCCTGTTTTCGACCAGCTGATCTCGAAATTCTGCAGACGAATCTTTGGATCAACCGTGTCCCTAGCATCGATGGCGGACAATTAGGTCAATGAATGTCCGCAGTCATGTCTAGCGGTATGGACAAACTCTGACCCTCGAAAGGCCCTCTGTGAACCTTCGCATCTTGGAGATTTGACAAGAAGCGAATGAGGCCGTGGTGGAATGCGAGCTTGCCATGCATGATCAGACCACGCCATATGATGCGCTTTCGTGGTACTGGGGAATATCTGTCCAAGATGATACTACGCATGGGGTGGAAATGTACTATGACATGCAGCTTTCCAGCCTCAAAGTTATCCCCATTCTGAATTCTGCGGCGAAGCAATGGAGAAGGCATACATTCAGGCGCATGTGGATCGACGCAATTTGTATCCACCAGGCTAACACGGAAGAAAGTAAGTAATCACTAGGTCCCGATGATGGCGAGCGTTATGGACACACTGATTGTGTCTGGTTGTGGCTGGGCGATGCCAAGGCGAACAACGATATGGAACGAGGTCGTTTTTCCTTTCACCAGCAAGCGCGTGTCGAACTCCGCAGACTTGGACCATGAATCTTAAATAAGACAACGAACGAGAAATGGGCCGCTCTGACAATGTTTACAAAGCGGGACTGGTTCTCACGCCGTGGAGGGTTTTTTTTTGGTCGGAGAAAACAGCGTCATATAGTGAACCATCTTGCCGATGCGACTTCTCTTTTCAACGTCGTCGGAACTGGTACATGGAATCTGTCATCGGTAATGAGAAGCAACGAGGAACATCCAAAAACACGGGGTTCCTTCGGACACGTCCCTCATTATTGCACCACTTGTTTGTTGGAGGTCACGAACGTCCTTGTCCGACGACGAACCAATGCTGACCGGCGTGAAGCCCTCCGACTGTCACGCTGTAGGTGATCGCACTGGGTGAAGTAGCCACATCCACTGAGTTACTCTTTGGCCCTGCCGGTAGTACTGTAGTCTGGAGGGTAAAAGAGGCGAGTGAGGCTCCTTGCCCGGCTCTTCGCACCGAGGACGTCTTTACACTGTACTCAAAACCTTGTACATCTAGTCCCCAATCTTTTTATGCCGATCTACGTTTTTCTCTCTGCTCCTCACTCTACTGAGACGAATCGTCGATACCACATGGTAGGTGATTGATGACAGGTCGAGGCAGTTGATCAAAAAGGCGCCAAACCCTCTGTGGCCACAATACCATGGAGACCCTTCACCCGTAGCTTCTGTGAGTCCAGGTGGGAATCGCGAAGGTTTATGCAAATTGCAAACCTTATTTAGCTGAAACATATCAATGGCAATCTAACTTTGACTACTCCAGATCCAAGCTAACCATAATAGATACCAGACTTTGTCAGAGAAAATCGGATCTGAGAATCGTCGGTCACTGTTCGATATCCGTTCTGCGTTGACAGCTTTCAAAAGAAAGTCATATCTGGAAGCCATGGAAACACTGAGACACTGAATTGGAGCCGTCAGTGCGCTCGGATGCTCGCGGTGCGAAGACCGTGCTTGGTCACCTCCCACGCCATTCGCTCCATGGATTCCACCCGCTGTGATTTGTTCCCTCCCCCAAAACTATCATCCCAAAGCGTAAGGACGGCTTTTCCCACTTTCTCACCTCCTCACACTCTTGGCACCAAGAAGTCAAAAGCACAGCCTCCTCCTAATGAGCTCCTCAAAAAAATGTATTTAAGACAACCAACTGTCTCCTCTCACCTGAACTAACCTAAGCATCAACAGAAACCAAAGCATCTCTCACACACCACTCACAATGCAATTCTCACTCTCCATCCTCTTCGCAACGCTCCTTGCAAGCGGAGTAGCCGCCCAATCTCAGGTATGACCAAACCCCCTTCGCATCTATGTCTATATACAAAAGCTAAACACAATCCTCCAGGGCTGCAAGGGTACGTTCCTCCCCCCTCAAGCCCAACTCAACCTTCCAAACCATCATCCCCACCTCCTCACACCTCTGTCATGAACTAACACTCCCCCACTCCCCTTCTCAGCACATAAACAGCCACTAACACAATCCAGACTGTATAAACGCTTGTAACCGTCCCAACGTCGGTAGTTGCGCTGGAGCCGATTGTGGTGGGCACATTTGCGGTTCTATAGTAGCTTACTGCAGCTGGCAACAAGGTCCCAAAGTTCGATGTTAGATATCGAATTAGGGATGGAGGGTCAAGGGTTTTGGGTCTACCTTCGGACATGTCATTCTAGGGATCAGAGAGACGAGTTTGGTATAGGCCCGAGTAAAGACTACTTGACTCCAGTCTAAATATCAAGTTATTCTTGTGGGTAGTACCTTCTTTAAACTTGAATGGAGTCTCGCAACGCGATCAATAAGTCGATAATATGTATTTCTTCCTAGTCCGTCTTTTGTCCAGTCATTCGAAATTTAAGGATCAAGGCCCTACGCGCTACTGAGGATTGATGGATGCTTTTTCGAGTTGCCCAAAGGGTCGATCTTCCGAATTCGACTGGAATACTTTAGGAGCTACGCAGAGGTTTTAAGGTGCCCATCTCTATTGAGCATGGATTTAATACTATTTTCTATTTCCATCGCAGCTTATACATCGGCCTGCCATCTACCAAGCATCAGAGCTCGTTTCCTGTTGCCATTGAATTGGATACCATGATGGATCACAAAACGCCAATGAAATGGTGTCGTGGGTTCCGCAGACTTCAACTCAAATTGAGATATATCCATTGGTTATGTTTGGGGCAAGCACGTCGAAACAACTATGCTTAAAATGTACAGCGGAGTTTGCTTCCGAGGAAATCAGTCGGGCGAAGACTGGGCGGCTCGTCTATATTGTATAGTATGTTAGCACTGCTCTCTGCTGACTTGCAGAAGAAGTGAGATGGTGCGGCTACAAGTACAGAAAAATCGACCGTCCTTGTCCGCAATTCTTGTTGCCTCGCAACTTCGGCGGTCTACCGAGCGTGATGTCTTTTCCAACATGGCGGCCTCAGCTCTTCCTGAGATCGATAACTTCCCCGTCTCCACGTGACCGTCTACATCGCACCCGAGGACGCGGAAAAGCTTTTGGAGGCAATGAAGCCCGTCTTCGATCTTGTTTCTGGCAAAGGAGGAATGCACATTTTTCGAGTTGAGTCAGGACCCAGCTTGCCCGGGTACACTGCGTCGGGTTTAGGACTGGTATTTCATCCCGTTTGGTGGACGTGTAGTACGTCGCTGGACGAACTGTCAAGAGCGTGTCCTTCAGCGTGGTCCATGGCCGTGCCGTGAGATGCCGCTGCGTTTTGCTGACTGGCGAAGCCGAATCGCTGATGGCTGGATAGGACCAGGTGGTGAAAGAATATTATAAGGAATTATTTCGCAGTCACCGAGTCGATGTTCACCAAGCTGAGAGAGTTTCAGATTCTGAAGAGAGTGGGGAAATCTTTTCTCTCTGTCAAAGAATCGAGCTTCGAGTAAAGCAGGAGGTGCAACGCGATATCAAGGTCGGCGATGTTGCATGGTGGAAGGAGAATAGAGAGAGCCAGGAGCCAGAAATCGGCACACTAATAGCGCCGGACTTCCTGTTTGGGCATGGCTTGCATTTTCGGAAAGAAAGGGGGTCTACCCTCGACCTCGCTCTTCGAGGGCGTCTGGACCTTTCCCGAGCTCAATCGATGACTTGCTGAAGGATTGTTGTGGCCCGTCTAACAGTGTTTGAAGTTTTAGTTCTAGCTCAACAGAAGACATCCAACATGGAATATCTCACATCAGGAAAACAGATAGCAACGGCAGTCGGGGCAGTTGTCGGCCTCGCCATAACAACCTTTCTTGTCAAGCTCTACAGGCATCGTCGGGCTATGATGGGTTTGGTAAGTGACATGATATCTTCTCTACGATCCTGATATCTAGTCTCCATGGTACTCCTTCACTCGCCCGTCTCAATTTCTATACATCTCCACATCCCACGTTGCTTAGTAGTATTCGCATCTCATACTCTTTTCACAGGCTTCCCACGTCATATGCACCTTTTCTCTTACCCTCCTCTCAAAACCCTTCCTGCTTCTCTCCCCTGATCTTCACAACTGCGCCCACTTTTCTTAACGCACAAGTTTTTTGCCAGCACGCATTGCACTCGGGATAGCTTCCATCCTCTCAGAATCTCACCATGTCTGCGTCTTACCTATCTCACAAGTCATCCTCTATCCACTCGCGCCAAGACGAACTTCGACTCCCAGCCCAATCCTTCGTCGTATTTCCACATCAAGCTCCTAACACGCTCCCAGCCTGGCCCGCCCTACCATCCCCTCCTAGGCCACCTCCCCATCGCCATGAAAATGGCCACCGCCCTCCCCCCAGACGTCCACCCACACCATTACTGGCACTACCTCCGCACAACCTACAAGCTCGACAATTTCTACTACTTCGACGTCTGGCCCGTCGGTCCCCCAACCCTGATACTCTGCTCCGCCGATCTGGCCGAACACGTCACCGTCAAACACTCGCTCGACAAACACCCCATGGTGAAGGAGTATTTGAAACAGCATCTGGGGGTGGAGAATATGGCAGCTGCGAATGGGAACGTGTGGAGGAAGGCGAGGACGGTTTACAACCCTGGTTTTGCGATGGGGTATTTGATGACTGTGATCAGTGAGATTGTGGAGGATGTGAGGGTTTTTTATGATGTCCTTGCTGGGTATGCGGAGAGTGAGGAGGTTATTGAGATGGAGGCTGTGGCTATGAAGTTGTCCTTTGATGTTATCGGGAGGCTCGTTTTGTAGGAGAATCGAGATCCTATTGTCGAGGGCGGCTTGCTAACTCGAGGTTACTAGGGATATGGGGCTGAACTCTCAAAGAAGCAGCAACGAACTCGTCGACGCATTCCGGACGCAACTCCATTTCCTCTCGACTTCGAATACATGGTCAAACCCTTTCGCCGGCATCAACCCGATACAGCAATACTCCATCTACAAGAACAGTCAAGTGATCGACCGCTGCATCGGCGACGAGCTTGACCGCCGCTTCGCCAAATCAGCAGACAACGTCCATGAACTCCAGTCTCGCAAGAAATCAATGCTCGACGTCGCCCTGGATACCTACAATTCAGAAATCCGAGGTCTGTCCACTTCAAACAAAAAAGGCGAGAGAAGAATGGACGCCTCCTTCCGCCAATCGGCAATAGATCAAATCCGCACCTTCGTTTTCGCCGGCCACGACACCATCTCCACAACCGTCTCCATGATCTTCTACTTCCTCTCGAAGAATCCTTCCGTGCGGCAACATGCCATCGAAGAGCTGGATGCGCTGTTCGGGCCCTCCCTAGAAATGACAGCGCAGAAAATCCGAGAAGATCCGTACGTCCTCAACAAAATGTCATATTGCTCTGGCATCATGAAAGAATCATTGCGTCTTTTCCCTCCGGCAAATACCGTCCGCGTCGGAAACGCAAACGTATGGATTACAGATCCGGAAACAGGGACGAGATATCCCACCGAGCCGGTGAAGAACACAGTCGTCTGGCCAGACTCTTACGTCCTCGGTCGCGATCCAAGATACTTCCCCGAACCTCTAAGATTTATGCCAGAGCGGTACAACGCTGATTCGCCATTCCCTCCCATTCCGAATGGTGCATGGCGTGCTTTTGAGAGAGGACCGCGGAATTGTATTGGATCCGAATTTGGAAGTCTAGAGATCAAGGCCATCATGGCATTGACCTTGAGAGATTTTGACTTCGTGCCTGTCTACCCTGAGGGCGCTCCAATGGTGGATGGTGAGCCTTGTTACCAGATGTTGTTTGGGAGCGCGAAGCCCAAGGGAAGTGTACCTGGACGTGTGATCAGGGCGGCGAGGAAGAAGAATTGATGATTGGTTGGATGGCGTTCTAGGATCGGTGTTACGAAAGGTGATTACTGATTGAATCTCCCACTCCCCATCGATGGTGGTGGTTGACTACAATGAAGGTCGAGTAGGAGACCTGTAATGAAAGAGATGGAGATTAGTCCCTCTCGTTCATAATTCATGATCAAGTCATATTGACTTGCTTCCCGTCTTGCTTATAGATCTTGCCGTCTTTCATCACAAAATCCACCTTCCTCAAGCCTTTCAGGTCTTCCACCAGATCGCCATCGAGGGCAATGATATCGGCAGCCACACCTTCCTCCCACCATCCAAACCTCCTACCACAGAGATGACCACCACAGGCCTCCCAGCCGTGCAGCGTGACGGCCCTTAAGACATCTACAAGCGGGATACCTGCCTCCATCAGCAGCTCCAATTCTCTAGCGTTCTCACCATGGGGTACAGCGCCAATGTCCCCGCCAGCAGCGATCTTGATACCCATATCAAACGCTTTCTTGGTGCGGGCCAGGACCGCTTCCAGTGTCCCGTCGCGCGCAACGCCGTCCTCGATGACACAAAGCGTCGGTACGAAAATGACGCCAGCGTCCTTCATAGCTCGCAACGCCTCATCAGAGTGCTCATATCCATGCTCGATCGTAGTGACCCCAGCTCTCGCAGCCATGATGACAGCTTCGGGACATGATGCGTGCGCGGCTATCGGCGCTTTGGAAACCCTCGCTTCTCTGACCATGGCGTCCATCTCCTCCTGCGTGAATAATGGAATGTTCGGATTCCTCTCGTTCAGAAGGACCAGGCCGTCCTTGCCCTTGTCACTGCCGGGTGGAAACTGTATGGGAGGAGCACCAGGCCAGGCGGACGGCGGGTACCTGAGTTGCCGTTTGCGATAGTCGGCGTAGAATTTGACGACATCGGCCCCCGCTCCCATGCGTCTGCGAACAGCTGCTCGACATCCCTCCACACCGTCGGCCGGGTCGGAGAGACGTGGTACGCGCGTGCCTCCCCACTCGTTCTCCTGGCGGATCGCATAACCGCCGCTGGAGGCTATGCACTCTGTTGCGACGAAGAGGCGCGGTCCGGGTATGATGCCTCTGTTCACGGCATCTCTGAAATTCACATCCGCGCTCCCCAGCCCCTCTGTGCCCAGGTCGCGGTACGTGGTGTACCCGGCCATTAAAGCCGACCGGCAGTGATTTGTTGCGCGCAGGATGCGCTCGACGAAGGATTCATCGCGCTCTTGATTTAGGGAGGGGGTCTCGGAGTAGGCATGGAGGAAGAGATGGGCATGCGCGTCGACGAAGCCTGGAAGAACTGTCTTGCCGCGAAGGTCGATGTCCTTAGTGCCAATCGTCCCGACATCACATCCGCGATTGTATATCGAAGTTATCAGCCCGGTGATAGGGTCTAGGGTGATTGATCGATTGGACAGGAACTCCTTCTGCTTTGGATCGAAGAGGATGGTGGTATGGATCGTGATATGGTGTGCCTGAGATCTGGACCCAGACGCAGGCAAGATTCGAATTGGTCTCTTGGTCATGTTGGATAAGATGGTCTAAGCAGCATAGAGCTGCGGGTACGTGGGTCACATCTTTGTGGTAGTTCTTCAAATGGTCACGGAGTTCGTGATCGCCCAGAGTATCAAGCTTTAGATTAGCCGAGCACCGAGTTCCGGACAGGGATCTCAACGCCCATCAAAACATCGATCAACCACACCATGGCTGTTATATTTCATCGCAAAGCCTATGCCATCAAGACGCCTAAGCATAGCCACTAGATCTTATGGCTCAATTCCCCAGTGTCGCATACGAGATAGTAAGAAAGACAACTACGGGCAATGCCATGCGTTTAATATCTACAACTACCGTCCATGTTCTTCTTGAATTAACCGGTAGCCCTTCTCCGTCAGCTCACTCTTCACTTGTACCTCTTCAGCAATCTTCTCGAGACCCTTGATCCCCTGGGCGTCTCTTAGCTTCTCTCTTCCATCCTGTGACAATGGGTGATAGAAGGACGCCAAAGCGCTCGTCTTCCATAGCATCGCACCTCTCTTCCTGCTGGCAAGCACCGTCATGATCAGGAATGATAAAGACAATACCAGAAGCGTGCCTGGGAGGAAGAGCCACCACCAGACAACGTTGACCTTGGGGATGTTTTGCAGGGTGACTCCAGCAGAATTCGTGTTTGAAGCACCGATCGCCGCATTGTTTGACATACGGATAACGTTTGTCATGTTTCCTGCCAGGTAGGACATAGCTTGCGTCAGCTCTGCCGTAGACATGGGCCAGATGTAATTCGAAAATCCACTCTGGCCTGAAGTGTGCAGTGTAGGCGTTTGTGAGATCTGGGAGAAGAATTGCGCGTTCGTGAAGAAGTAATAGTTGAAAGCGGCGGAGGCGTTGTTGGTAACAGTGAAAGTCGCACTGCCATTGTGACCAGCGTCGGCCATAAAAGTAGCAGGGGCAATGATGTGAAGGTCACCAGCCTCATCAGGCTCTGCAGAATCTTGTCGGAAAATGTCGACGAGTTTTGAAGTCATATTGTTCTGGGAGACGGAAACATCGTACTTTTGGATGCACCAAGAAAGTGCGCATTGGCTCGAGAAGACGTTCCCTGGAGATTGAGAGTCGTGTGTGTTGCCGAGTGTCGATAAGATACCTACAGGAGATTTGATGTCCTGATAGTAACTTGTGTTTGTCACCTCGCCGCTGCTGGTGAACAAGGTCGTCGTTCCGTCTGAATCCATGATACCAGGCAGGGAAAGTCCATTTGGAAGGGTGTAGTTACAGTAAGGGATTGCTTCTCCTCCATTATCGTAAGTTGCGCATGACTTGATCAAAGCTTCTGTTGAATCGTGACATTCGCTGCACACAGCCAGTGTAGTGACAGTGTTCGACCAGGTACAATTCCCTGTCGAGCAAGTGGGTTGGATGTCAATAGAGACACCGACCCCTTCCATGCCAATTTTCAGAGCTGTTAACATTTTCTGATCAGGTTTTACGAATTGAAAGCCAGCAACTGTTTGCGTTAGCGAGTTCTACAGGTGTAGGGAGGTCGAATGGCAAATGCTTGCTTCCATCCTGGGTCTGGGACGCGTCTCCAACTGAGTCATCTAGCCGTGATCTCTTCAGCCAACTTACAATGCTGAAAACAATGTATGAGATCTAAGCTTGAAGACCAGTATCCAGACCCGAGGGATGTAAAAGATGCCCCCTATTTCGGTAATTGAGAAAGTAAACTTACTGCCTGACGGCTCAGTAAGACCATAGTTGCTGTAGGTCTTTGTCGCTGGCATGTAAGCCATTCCAACTGGACGAGGGACGGGAGGATAGGTCACGAGTTGTTGAAAGGAAAAGTCTAGCGTCAGAGACGCAATGACAATCAAGGCTCCAAGGCATACAGGGGAACTGAGAATTTGTTAGATGGTGGAAGACAAAAGAAACCCATTATCACTTGCCGACCCTTCATAGTCCAGAAGAGCAATATGGCACCAAGTGGTCCACTCCTCGCAGCATCAAAACGTTGAAAGTCTGCCAGCTTGTGTCCGTCTGAGAACCAGAGCCATTTGAGCTGTCCAATCGAGGCGGCTACCGGAATAAGTATCATAGACTTGACAACGGTCGCAAAAATGGAGAGGATCGAATTGATGGAGACGCTGAATCCAAGATTGTAGCCCCGGACTGACTGTGAGAGAACCCAATTGGGTACTGATTTCTGATCCATTGGTATAAGGAAGCCAACCATTCCTATCAAGGCCGCGAAGCAAATGAACCATGCTGAGAATTCCCATAGCCACCACCGTTCAACCAGCGATGGCCTCTCGGAGTTTTGCCGTTGCGGATGGGGAAAGCTATCATCGCTTGGTGAGGCAGGTGCTGCAGTGACAGCCACTGTGTCTTTGGTATGATCCATGGCCTTTTGTGTGCTTTTGCCGTTTCGCAAGCTCTTGTGTCACAGATAGTTGCCGATCTTGAGGAGGAGAGGTTCCAGACAATCTTTGAAGACGAAATACCCGGATTTTATCGTGAACGATTGGAATTTCGACCCGCGCGGGACTGACGACGTGCGAGCTGATGGAAAGTCTGCCTCTCTGCCAATCTGCAGAGGAAGATACCGCAAAGTCTCTAGATCCTGCGGCTGAAAGGTGTGGCTGCCACTAGCCATCGGCTGGAAGTCACTAGCCATGATTGTTTAGCTATTCTTGGAGCTGTCCTCATGGACTCCCCGGAGCTATACTCATTTAGCAAATATGAAAGGCCTGGCCGTTGACGCGAAGACGCATTGGGCTATCGTTGTGTGGTTCAAAGGGGGAAGCTAGCGGTGTTATAGTCGAGGTCGGCGTCAAGGATTTAGCCGAGGTGCGGGACGAGATCTGGAACCTCACTCGAGTAGACAGTAGTAACAACAACAGTCCCTCGACGCGAATGAGCCATGCTTCCTGCACCCAGCAACAGCGAGTATTCCGTGCTGTCGCCGCAGCTAAGTAAATACACCCTCGCAAGGACGAACATCGAATCTGTGGCTTTATCCAGGTTATTGGACATTACCCAGGTAGGTGGAAAACAACGCAGACCATCAACTGATTGACGGCATGTTCTGGTTGCTTTGTTGATGACAATCATACTGTACCACCTAGGGTCGCTCGTAGGCTTGAACGATTTACAAGTAGACTCAGCTGGACGATACCAGATCTGTAAAGCGGAATCATCAAAATCGCTCGCTAATGCAGGCGTTCCGGAGTTTATGGAGCCGGGCATCGGCGTCGCCGAAGCTTGTCTGCTCTGCATCTCGCTGTTAAAAATTATCCTGCTGGCGCTCAGAGATGCCTCATGATTTTGGAGAATCGAAATTGCTGAGTAGCAACAGAGATCCTTTCATACAAGCTCCTCACTGCTTTCCTTGCTAACCTAGCTTCGAGTCTCCAGCACAGTAGTTCAGCCTTGCTGGCTCATTCTCTTTGCGAGGTACCGCTGGTCACAGGAGATGCTCTGTGTAGTATGCCAGGCACGACGGTCCTGGTTACTTGCCGTGTGGCACTACTGCTCGCAGGATTACTGAACGGGTCAATGCGAATGCTGGTCTTGGTCGCTGGGCTGTTAGTCGTAATAGTGTTGGCTGCTCTATCATTGGAGAGACGAGATCTGCTTGTGAGATAATTGGAATTGTCACCTATCACGCTTTTTTCGTATGTCCTGGGTGCACGTTGCATAGCATCGTATGTTTCAAGACTTTCAGATGCGCCGGTATCAGCTACGGGTCGTCGGAGGTGGTGCAAGGTGGAGGGTGATAGGAGATCATACTGTTTACCGCGGGAGTATTGACCATGAGGATGGTGGTAAAGGTTGCCGAAGGGCTACCAGGAAATGCCCAGGAATTGGTTGTCAACGGGGCAGAATTGTTGGCAGCGGTAGTTCTGGACACGCCAATGTTGGGCATGGAGCTCCGGTGCATAGTGCTGCCAGTGGGTGAAGACCCCCTGTCACCCTTCAGCAATGTTAGTCAAGGTCTCCAAAAAGAAAGATTATAAGCAAGGCTCTGGTGTCCGTTCTAGTTTCTGGCTTCTTGCGCACTTGTTTGGGGTATGTATTTCCAGCTATAAATTGAACATGATGAATCCCTGGCGAGTTTGGCCATAGAAACATGGATGACAACGACCGCAAGTCTTCTGACATCGCAAATTTTCGGCCGCAAATCTCGTACACTTCCCTTTGCATCTTCTGCCGTCGCTTATCATAGCGCCCAAGCTTCCCACAGTGCTCTCGCAGACGGGATAGATCGCACAAGGCAGACCATGCGTCTGTTACTCATCTGACATAAATAGGAAGACGAGAGGACCGCACAGTAGAACAGAATACCTTCCTAAAGATCCCCGGAAGGACAAGGGAGGGGACTCAGTAGAATAGCGATGGCTCGCCAGCTGATACGCGGAATGAGACGGAAGTTCCAATTTCGCGCAGACACTGCCAGTCACTGTCGGAAGAGATAATCGTCGGAAGGATTTGGGGCAGAAGTACAATATCTTCGCAGGAGTAAGTCCAGTATCAAGATGGTTTGCCTTCTCAGAGCAGTCTTGCCATGTCAACTTGTACAGATCCTATAGATTCCTCGAAAGAAGACCCCGCCACCGCTTCTTCCGTCGACTTCTACGACTCCACAGCACCAGAGCACCGCAAGCAGTAGCGCCAGCACTAGTTTATCCCAGAGCCCCATGGATGCCATAATTGGCAGTGCATCACCTAGGAGGAAGAAACTGCTGATCACGTACGCCAAGTGTCCCCATTGCGGCATTGATGTAAAATGCGGGGTGCGACCAGCTGACAAAAAGTCAGCCATGAATGCGCATAGTGCTGGCTGTCGGAGAAACGGGGGAACGTGACAGATGTCAAAGTTCAGGAGTGCGTAAGGTATGCGTCAGCGTTGATGTCTGAGGATACGTTGCTTTTATCGGGCCAATGCAGACTGCAGCCAGGATGCAGACGCGCAAAGTTTCGAAGGTCCCTCTGTCGCATCGACTAGGAGTAGTCAATTTTTGTTAGGGGCAGAAGCTAGGAGGTTTTGCTTGTGGTAGGTACCAACGCTTGCAGCGAAGGTACAGCGTGGTAAACCGAGGGAATAGCATCTCAATCGTCTTCCAAACCCATCATGTTGACCTGAGTGCTCACCCAATTCTCCATCATCGCCTGACTCGAGCTTGGACCGGTATCCTTATGTGTAGTGACACCTCGCCTCTTGACAATCAAGCACAGCGTGCTGCCATAGATGCTGAAGCCATCGTACTGTGTTTGTAGTCCAAGCTTTTTCTTGTCATCCTCCCCCTCGGCGCCTGAGTTTTCCACGTCATCGACCTCAATAGGAGCCTTCTGTTGCGGTTGCCGCTTCCGTCTGCCGGCGGGCGCCTTTTGAGTCTGTAAAATGTTTTCGTCCTCGTCTTCTGAAGATGATTGAACGAACAGGGACGCATTTTGGTCCCTGGCGGAAGGTGCCTCGGGTATGGCGGCAATATCCACATCCTCTTCCTCTTCCTGGACGACAATGGGCGCGTCGTCGTCAACGTCGATAGGCTTGTCGGCATTTCCCTTTGCGAGCCATCCTGTCAATTTGTTGCTGTTGCTCTTGATGGGTGCTTTGTCGCTGAAGTTCTTCTGCTTGGAAAGGATGGAATGGCGCGACGTTTGCGGCGTGAGAAAGATGGCGACCTCGAAATCATCTAGGAATGAGAGTATTAGCCTTTGGCATCTGATAACACAAGTGTCATGACCTTTGACCACCGTATCCTTTACGGCACCTTTCTTCGCCTTGCCCTTCCTCTGTGCCCTCTCGCTCTCTTCGCGTAGCTTGGGCAACACGTAGGGACGAATAGCCTCGATGATGCGTGGAAGGGCAGGGTCGTTCTTCCGTACAAGCCATGATTCAGGCGGAGCTGGACTGTCCAGGTAGATGCGGCACTCGAGGACCGAGTACTTTGTGATGCGGAGATATCGCCGGATGGGAGCCATGGTATGGTGCTGGACGAGTCCTGTATTGTCGTTGAGGTTCCATGTGTCGAGCTTCGACACTTCGCGAAATCACATGAGGGGAATGGACCTTCAATCTAAACTTTTTTCTGGACGCGAATCTGCACAAACATACCAACATATCTGAAAGAACATTTGAACCGATGTAGTTCTGGTATACCATCAAACTTTCCAGCATTCAGTTTCGACTGCGCCAACCATCGGACTTTGTTGGATCAGATTCCATACTCAAACTCGCACCTTGATAACCACACTCACCACATTCACCACTGTCTGATATAAGACTAGATATCAGACCTTGTTAGCTCCATACTCGACGTTTGCAGTGCGAGTTTCAGCATGAGGACTCTGCACATCTGGGGCGCCCTCGGCAACCTCCCATCAATTGACCCCGAATGCATCGCGACTCTCGCCTATGTCATACACAATAAAACGCTGGACAATTGGAGACTCGTCATCGAATATGATCCGTCATTCAGTCCCAATGGTATCGTACCTCGTTCTCGGTGAAATGGTGTGCTAATCACCGTTCACAGGCGATTTGCCTGCACTTTCTGATGGCGAACAATGCGTGGCTGGCTATCAAGCAATACTGGATAAGACAGATGCTCCAAATTCTGCCAAAGAGAAAGATTTCAGAAAACTTCAGGTATCTGACTTGATTTCGTGAGCATTTCCCACCATCATCGAATCCAAAAAAAGTCATATGTTAGGTTCTGATTCCCTCCAGCTGGACCTACTTCATTCAACAAAGAGGGCAGGCTCTGCTTGATCTCTATTTGTATGTCTCCTCAAACAACTTTTGGGAAACAACAAGTCCTGCTTTCACCAAAGTTCTTCCTTGGTATGCGAATTATGTCATCCCACCGGCACGAAGAAAAGTAGCAATAGCAAGGACAGTCCACCTTGGCCTGCGCTCTCTCGACTTGGACTCTGCCATGGAATCACCGAGTGAGGAAAATGGCACAGGTTTCAAATCAAACAATGCTGCTCCCAGCTTCGCCACCCAAAACAGCCCCGAACAATTGCTCAATCGACAAAAGTCTCTCAATTGGCTACGGAGCCAGTCTCATTCGGATACCTTCCGGCTTCATCAGTTGACAAGCGAATTCTTCGAGCCGCTTGAGAACTTACTTGGGGGTAAGGAGTACCTCATGACCAGCGATAGCCCCACAAGTCTGGACTACTTAGCTCTCGGGTATCTGTCTCTGATGCTCTATGCGCCGGTACCACAACAATGGCTGGCAGACGCCTTGAAAACCCGATACCCAAAATTGAGAGCGTACACGGAGCGACTGTACAAGAGCACTTTCAAGAGCGCGGAGCACAATTGGACTGCGCGTCTCTGCGAGGCTGCTCCTCCAAGCGCCTCTAATGGCATCAAATTCATAGGCCAGGAAATCCTAGATTGGGCCTCGCCGTGGAAGAAGACGATCAACATCGATCCATCTTCCTCAAAGCAATCGACATCAGAGCCGTCCGAATTTTCCTTCCAAACATTGGCGTGGACAGCCGCGCTTGTTGGAGGTGCGGCAGTCACTGCCACGAAGTTGCTAGCTGGAGCAAGCTCAAATAAGACCAACTTTTCCATCCCTGAAACGAACTATTTACAGCCCACAAAATTATCTGATTTTGGCGAGGCAGGCGCCACTCTAGCTGTTCTGGGCGAGCAAATAGATTTCGAAGCGCGAGAACGAGAAAAGATTAAAGGCGCCACTGTTATGGAAGTGGATGTCGAAAACGAAAAAGGGGATGTGGGGAGACAAGTCTTGGTTACCAGATGACTTCGAATTCATGTGAGAATTGCTGAAATGGGTATAGAGTGCTATGGAGTTTCATATCTGAGATAAAATCTACCTACTGGGGGAGTTTCCACCGCCTTCAATGCTCAGCATATGATCTACACTTTGAACAGACAACACTCCTAGAAAGAAGTGAGGAAGACTTCCCTGCGACATCCGAAACCTGACCATCGACGCCACTCCCACCGAACGATCTTCGCTCGCGCGCATTGGCCGGTTTCTGTCTCGGCAACCAAGTCTGAATATTGACATCTTGGAGTCTCCCCGAAATTTTGCCTTGTTTCAGGGCCACACTACTTGCTCTTTCGATCGCGGACAAATTGGAGTCAAACAGCCTCTGCATGTCCTCAAGGCTGTTGACCCTGGCAGTCTGGCAGGAGATGTTTATTATCCCTGGATCCTATCAACAAATCTTTTGACGCCCGTTCGCGCTATTATAGCAAGCTTGATCAACGGGTATACGATCGCGTGCAGGACGATGCAAGGGATGCAAGTGGTGGATCTTCGGCTTGGTGTAGACCTCAAAAAATACGAGTCATTGCCAAGGCTTTGGATGTGGTATCGATAAGACTCCCTATCAGCAGCCGTACAGGCTGATGTGCGTTCCATTATCTTAGTCTACTACTTTCAGTGCATTCCAATGGAAATTTGAAGAGCTTCTTCGCGGCGAGTCTTTAGGCTTGGGGAAGGTCTATCCATCTCCTGATCCCCCCTTTTGCCCCAACCCATGAGGCCCAATTCGAGATGATGTAAAGGCAGGGCGTGTATAGCTTGAAAAGCTGTGCGGACCTGATATAGAAACGACGGCTCTATTCACACAATTTCATTCCAAGTTCAAGATCACGGATAGTAAAAGCCATCAGCGCTCTTGAACGCTACCACTACTTCAGTATTGTCAACACACAGCTATGGTCAGATGTGCGTTTGGTTGCACTAGGCTCAGAGTAGTAAGAAATTAATAGTACGTCCTCGGGTAACGACAATGATCGGGTGTCCGGTTTTAAATTCCAAGTAAGCAAGTCTTTCTCATCAAGACTGCGAGACTTTCAGGATGGCCCAAACAAGTATCGTGAGAAATGCGCGTCGCTCGCGTATCAGTCGCCTGGAGTGACTATTCCGATTCTGTTATACTCAAGCGACAGGATTCTTCGAAGTCGGGTGAGATTCATGATGGTCTGCATACATGCGAGTCGGAATGTGAATGACGTACAGCCAAAGTATCTCTTTGTGCGTATATAGTACGCGTGGCTCTTTTCGGACGATCTATGGCCATATAACATATCGTCCTCGCGTCGCCTGTGACATCGAATAAAAACTCGGAGAGGTCACTCAACGGGCTCTTGTTGTCAAGGCCGGTCTGGTTGCAGGTCTGTGCTGATTTTCCAACATGAATCTTGAGCTCGCAGCATCTTCTTGGTAATAAACAAGTCGAAGAGTTGTTGTGGCAGAAGCAGTTGGAGTGTTGTAAAACTGAAGTTCGCGTTGTTGACGCGATCTTTCGCTTCCCTGGTCTAAACCCGAATCGGACTTAGTGAAAAACAGCCTTCTTGACAGCCTCGCATCGACCACATCATTACTTTGAATGATGACCATGTTTCGTCAAAGTGGTGCAAGGGAGAGAGGTCGAATTTGTGTGTCTGATTGACACATCTTTTGACTGGTATGAAGAAGATAGGAATTACTCTGAGCGGAGGCAGATAAGCCACAAGCCGCAGAGGGATTGTTGGGGAGCTGGAAAGAGAATGACTCCTGCTGTGCGGTGGGGTAAACAATTTTCAGCACCTCTCATGCCCACAAATTCTCAAGCGTGTGCGTGACTACCATCTATCATCTACACGCTCATCCTTGTAACGTGCTTTCGCATCACATCCACCAATGGCATCGCCCAAAGTCTGCTGATCAAACATGGCCAATGGATTGCTCGCTGTAGCAGGTCTAGGCTGTACGACATCCCAATGCTCCACCACACAGCTCCCATCCATCCGAAACACATCGACGACGACAGTATACATGCCCTTTCCCTCCGCCTGCTGCGCTGCTGTAAACTGCTTTGCCATTACCCAGCCAGTATTGTCACTCAGACTGATCTTCGCAACCGTGATGTTGAGCGGAGGTATGTATTTCGAGAGCCCATCTTGCGCTATCTGCCTTCCCGACACGAAATTGGGATTGTGTTGGATGTAGGATTCTGCGACGTGTGTCTGGAAGGCGGTAGGGACATCTTTCGTGACGTAGAAGAGTTTGACAAAGTCCTTGAAGATGCAGAGTTGTTCCGCCGGCGAGACTGGACGTCCTGGACAGTTTGGTGCGGCTTGGGAGTCGAAATCGGATGCAGTTGCGAAAGCAACGACGGAGAAGAGGAGTGCAAATTTCATGGCTTGGAGCAAATGAGGAGGCTGTTCAATAGCAATGATGCCACGAAGGGAAGGTGAAGTCCATCTGGGCAATATTGTTGCTTAAGTTCGTCGTGATCGACCACGCATGCGTGTGGTTGCGGGAACTTACGGGGGAGCCATATATCCCTTACAGAGATTGCCCAATCGGGGATTTCGCCGCTGGAACGGAGGGAGAGTAGTAGTTTATCTATCGCAACGAGATCGCACGACTCACGAGCGCATACCAAGAATTGCCGGCGGGAGCTGCCGGCCTTCAGTTCAACTTGGGAGAAACTTAGCTTATTCTCATTACACGCTTCAAAGCACGGATAGCTCCATTTCCCAGATTCCACGGAGGCATTCTTACGGGGATGTAGCGTGTATGAAAAATGAGCGTCCGTAGTGACTGATACCTAGGCATGATCGCGATGTTCATCTCCTTGCATTCTATTACATGTCATGCGTCGCTTGTGGCAGGACAATGACAATGAATGAGACGATGCCGTTAGGGCAACCTGCAGGGGAAACAAGAGATCGCAGGTGAGGTGCCATTAGGAAGCCCTACAGCCTTTGATGGCTCCCAATTGCAGTCTGGCGCAGATGGGTGATATTGGGCTTCAATGTTGCCTGAGGCGTGATTATAGTGGTGCGATTGGCTGCAATTGACCTCTGGATTCCCTCGATCAATGAATCTCGACAAGAAAATTGTCTTCGAGTCAGTAAGAGAACGAATTTATCTTCTTGATGTTTGTTGGCGGGTTTGGTTGAGCTACACGTCGATTTGAAGTCTTGGCTACCACAATGACCAATTCCATATTCCTGACAGTCTGATACCAGGGAGGAGATGTAAAAATGGTCAGATTCATCTTTCAGAGCGACGTGAAAGAAGGCCAGAGCCTGAAGACGTGAACCATCTCCGATATTTTCAAAATCGCAAATGCCGCGCTAGATGCGAGCATGGTATCCCATCTTGTCATCGATCCCACTATGCAAATCCTACATATACAGCTACAAGTCTCACTGCTCCATCAAAGCCCCTAGGATCAAACTTTGAATCACAAACTCATCCCCCACGACCCTGGTAGCTTTGCCACCAACAAGAGCGCCAACAACGGAACTCTCCCTCTTTCTCTTCTTCGCCTTCTCCTTGCCAAACAAGATTTTTTTGGCCTCCTCTGGCTCATTATCGACATACACCCAATCCCACGGTCGTGATTCAAGTTCCACTTTGGCCTCCGTCAAGTCTTTCACACGACCGACCTCGGCAGCACCGAGGGCATACGTCAAGAAGAGGTAGATCTTACGCCTCTCTTCGCCCTTGCCTTTGCCTTTTACCACTAGCACTGATTTTCCTCCGAGGAGCAGATCCCTCCTGCTCAGAGTGTTCTTCAACTTTGCATCCTCGCTGCACGGATCGTATAGGACCAATGACCGCGATCGCACAGCTCCGGACAGGAAGGCACTCTCACCAGCTGGTAAGAGATATTTTTGAACCGGCATAACTTCACCAGCTACAATGCTGTCTGAGACCCACCGATAGTGAAGGCAAGGTATGGAAAGGGCAAGTGCTTGCACGTATTTCGCGCGACGGCAGTAACGATCGGCGATCAAAGCCGTAAATCCTAAATCCTTGGCATCTTGTAGGAGATTCAGAGTATCCGGTTTTGCAGAGGTTTTCTTATTGGATTTGCTTGGAGAAGACTTCTTCGGAGTCGGTGCGCCAGACGGGTCTAGGTCGAAAAGCTGGTCGAAACCAACTTCAATGATTCTTGCTCCATTGTTCTGAACGAGACTAAGAGTGGACTCTTTCTCCTTGTCATATCCATCACTGAAAGTAACTGCGAAAGCCATGTTGGCGAACATGCCATACTCTGCGATCGACGGAACTGCAGAGGCTCGTGAAATTGTTGCTCCAAGTTGACGTCTCGAACGACTACTGGGAGAAGATGGGGTAGAGTCAAGATTTGAAGGCGTAGTGAGGCGGTCAGAGGGCCCAGGATTGCCTGCGTACTGTCGATCGGCGAAGCCAGTCATCATCGATCTAGGTAGGTAGATGTATTGGACAGGCACTTCGAAAACTTCACCTGGCGTTGGCTCTGGTGTCGGGACACTCTCTCGTCCTTTCACGCGCAGTTTGACATTAAGATGGCCATGCACATCAGGAAGTGGTCCTAGGCTGTCCGGTGCAGAATGGTTCTCGACCTCGGGGGTGACAGCGTTGCTGAATCCGACCACGATGTATGTCTTGGTTTTCATCTTCGGCCGTTCGACTTTTACTCGATCGCCAACTCGAACATCTAATTTTCGAAGCTGTGATAAATCCAGAGTGGCCTCATTTCGGTCATCGTACCGAACTCTGAACTTGATCCCATCGCCTCGTACAAGGCCCAAGACCGTTCCTGTATAATAGTTCATGTCTCCTCGGAACATCGCCAGCACTCGATTTGGGAACAATTCTGTCTCTTCTGGTGTGACGGCTAGGTCATCAGCTTGGTTCTGGGCCTGCGGCGCCATACTCTTCGTGGCGATCTTCTTCAGCTTCGACATTTGTTGTTTGTTCATAGCGCTCACAGCTCGAGGGCCGTTAGCTCGGTCTGGACTGACAGATCTTGTCAAGGTCGTCTCAGCGACTTCCAGTATTTTGAGAGAACGACGCCTGGGACGCCCAGAGGATGAGGCATTGAGCTTGGATATGCCACTCTTTCTGGCGGTCCTGTTGGGTTTCGCGGTACGGGAATGAGCTTTCGACTTGGTACTCGAGACATCTCTAGAGGCAAGAACTGCCTGGCGAGCATGAAAAGCAGCGTTTGCTCCATCCAGCTCTCTCTTCTTCGTTGATTGGGGAGTCGGCGTAGGTATTCGTTCTATGACCGGTGTGCTTTCGGGAGCCTCATGAGCCTCTACCAGTCTCTTGGGAGTCGGCTCCGCACTTCTCTCGGTGATCTCGGTGATGTCTCGAGAACCATCGGAATACGGAATATTAGCCATCTTGGAAGGGTCCCGAAGTGCGGAGCGTCCATAGACCTTTTGTTTTCTTGGTCGTACCGGAGAAGGATCTGCCATCATTTTATGGAATTCCTCATCTTCTTGGTTAAGAATGTTGAAATTCACATCTGCGCTCTCGATGGAGTTTTGCGTTGCTGCTTCAAAAGTCACATCCCCAAATTTTCGGATTTCGCCAACCGGTGGGCGGCCTGTCTCTGAGTCTTGCAACTTTTTGTCCTCGTCTGTCGAGGAAACATGAGAGTTCGCTGTTACAAATGGGGCCGATTCTTCATCCATCACCAAATCTGGCATTTTGGGGACGCCGACTGCGTTCGCTGGTCGACGAAGCTGCAGCTGCTCAACTTCAATTGCGACCTCATTTTTTACGCTTTCTGCGATGCTAGGCGGCGAATGAGCCACTGGGACTGTGTGATTAATCTCCGTTACCATTGCATTTAATTCATCTTCATCATTGTCCAACTCGAGGTCGTCGTCGCTTACTTGCGTGGGTGGCAACGGGGGACTGCTTGGTATGATCTCTTCGTTGCGCAATGGTGGTCGAGGAACCGATGAAGTTTCGTTGGTATCCATTGTGCGTTCGTTCAACGGGATACGGGTTTCTGGCTTAAGGGAGGAGTATTGTGATTGAGTCTGACTAATTCGAATTTGAGAGCTCACTGTGGATGACAATATCTTCATCGCAGGGTGGGAAGCATTGTCATGTTCATGGACAACTGTATCCATATGGTCCACTTGCGAGTCCACGACCACTACAGTCTTTTGGGTCGTGTTCGGCGCATCGACTGTATCCTGATCCCGTTGCTGGGATTTTGATGACGACGCAACTCGAGTATGGCGAGCTTTTTGGCGAGATTGAGATGAACGCGGCGATGTGTCTGGCACTATAACATCGGCCATGAAGCGCTCCCGAGATTGTCCCACATCGGTGCCATTGACGGCAAGCTCGTCTGTTTCCATTTCGTCAACACTTGATTCTTGTGGAAGGGGGGCTCGTTTATCAAACAGCTGTATGCCAGCATTTCGATCTGTCCGATTCGAAGAACGCGCTTTTGTTGCACTGCCTATGTCCGTCGCAGATTTGCTCCGTGCGATTTTTCGAGGGCGTCCAGGGCCAGACGATCTCCTCCGGTCTGGTGCTGTGAGCTCTGCCGCACTCATCAACGCGAGCTGCCGTATCTTTTTTTGCTGCTGTTTCCAATGAGCGGAGCAACTATCCTCGAATTCGTCGTCTTCCAACGATTCTGCCAGCTCTTGCTCTCGGCGCCATCGCTCACGCTGTTCTTGTGATTCGTCCATGGGGACGTATGCATCCAGAGGATCTGAGAGGATCCTGCCGTTTATGTATCCATCCACAGATGACGGTCTAGTTGGAGAGGAGTACGGTGGGGCTACAGGGGACGAATTTCCTAAACGAGAGTTGATGTTGGGAGAAGGACGATCGAATACAGGGTCCGATTTTAGGCAGTTAGGAAGGGGAGATGAAGGAGCTTGTGTAGCAGCGAAAAGCTGTGATAACTGGATGTTAGAGCCTCCTCCACCAAACAGGCCAGCCATAGGGAGTTCGGATCCCGGAGTCCTTGAAGCCGACGTTCTGAGTTCAGATCCAACGATCTCTCCACGCGCATTGCGCTTTCTCCCATGCATGGCTGGAGTTTTAGGAACTTTGAATGCATTGGCGATCTCGTCCGCCTGGCTCGATACGTCGGAAACATCGTCGTCGTAATCCACCTCTGGCCCCGGCTCTTCACCATTGTCAAGAAGATCGACAATGATTGAACCCTTGGGTCCCTCCTCTTCGTATTCTTTTCTGTGAAAGCTCCCGAATCCATTGTTTTCCTCGTCGACGCGGCTCGTATTAATATCGCTTTCTGCAACAAAAGTCTGCGTGTCCACGGGTTGCGTATCCCCGAAATCATCCGCACCAGCGAAGGAGTTCCACATCTTGGAACTATAGACCTTATCTCTGTCGGATGCGAGCATTGGACTTGACTTCGAGGATCTCAGTTGCGGAGCGACATGGTCTTGGGAATGAAGAGTGCGTCGACGTTGGGAGCCATTGCGGGCTGGTTGTGAAGTGGCAATGGTGGAATACTGCTGAACAACGGCGACCTTGACCGGGCTCGGAGTGGCAGTCTGTTTCGCGGCATAGTCCTGGGAGTAGGGGGAATCTGAGTGGGCCTATCGTGGTGGCTGAGTTAGCATGGACCTGCTCGGTTCGAGGACGATCGGGGGCGGGGTGACTTACAGCTCCGAGTATTTCTTTTTGCAATTTGTGGGCCTGGAGTGTATCCCAGGTGGTGGGTGTCTGCAAAGACTCCATGTTGGCAGAAGTACATTGCCTAGATGGGGTGGACGCCGCTCTCGGAATTTGTATGAGAAGATGGGAATGTCGAGGTTCGCGCCAGCCCGTGTTGTGTTCGCGAGGACGCCAAAATGGTGGGGGCGCGCGGGAAGTGGGTCCCTGCTGACAAGGCTGAATGTTGCGTCACGTATTCCAACATCTGCAGGCTTTATCACAATGGCGAGTGTCCTGACAATTTTCCCCCATATACAAGGCAGAAGCCAGAATCTTGGATCTTTTTTTGACTCGGACAGCCAAAATTTTCGGAAGACGTCAATAGCTACGTGCTTGAACGAACTTGAAGATATTAGTACTTAGGCCTCAGGCGTATTCACTTCCATTCTCAGCAACTAGGTTGGGATGCAAGACTTTCGAATTCAAACATCTGTCAAGTCAATGACAGCATCGTGGCGCTTCGCGCACGTCTCCTATTGACAGAGCTATTTGCATTCGGTCAAGCGTTCTCAAACCTACCTCAGATCACGCCTGCACCTTCAGTTGCACATTTAGGAGCCAAACGCGCCACGGACAGCGGAAATGGAACATTGCTAGGGTACTACACAGAGTCAGCAGGTAGAGCCTGGCAGACGAACATATGCGGCGAAAGCGCGACATGGTCAACGGGCGGGCAGCATGAGGCGTGTGCAGGGAAGCCGAGTCAATCGTTATACACGTCGTGCTCCGGAAACGTGCTAATTGGGGCTGAGGGTTCAAAGACACAGTCATGGTGATGACCTTCCTCCGCGCCTGACCCCCGAATACTGCTAACGTCAAGCAGTGGTGCGAACTGGTCACCAATTCCATAGACCCGGCTCCAATCACATACCTGATTTGCGATGTTAGTACGGGCCTCAGTAAACGCTCTGTGTTGACGATTACGGCGTTAGCAGCATCCACGACGCCGATGCAGCCATCCCAAACACCGAGTGCGGCTGCAAGCTCAACGATATTGTCATCGAATTCAGCTTCACAACCAGAAGTACAAGTTAATCAACACCTACTCTTTCAGGAGGATCAGCAACATCAACTACCACAGCACTGCCGGTGATGAAAATATTTGGAGGAGGAGCTGTTGCAGGCATGATTCTGGGTATTCTAGTTGTCATGATAGTCGTGCTTTTAGATGCTCTATGGTTTTGGAAGACAAGAAAGAACAAGATGAGACAAAAGGGATTGGGCGAGCTGGCAGACACGTCTTCGAGCCCGCCAGTGGAGCTGGCAGCGGAGGAGAAACTCCAGGTATTGCGGAGCAATGATTCCGTTGCTGTCGAGTTGATGGCAATGAAGAGAAGACTCGAGGTTGTGGAAGACGGGTAACCGTACACTGGCCGTGGCATTGGATGCTTCGTGGATTAGAGGGAGTGGTTCTCTTCCTCAGTCGCAGCAAATGACGTACCCTGTTAATTCCTCCTTTATTACCTCGACGTTTCACTCTCCTCCTGCTCATTTGCAACAACAACAATTCCGAGTCTTGGTCTGCATAAGGAGGATTTGCTTTCTCTTCACTCGCTGCCAGATGGCTACTTGGACTTCTCACGACGCTCGGCTTTGGCGACGGACTACCTCAATCCATACCTAGGCAAGCAGTGACCCCAACTATCCATGGCGTCGTCCTCAGTCATCTTCGATCTTGCCCACAAGCCAGTGGCAATTCCTTTTGACCAGCTCCCAAGGCCTGTATCTGCGTAATGCCTTGCTTCTTATTTGGTGTGCAGTGGACAAATGGCTGGAGCAGATGGTTCCACAACACAAGAGCGAGCAGCTGCAAAGCTGACATGATTGGTCAATCTGCTTGATCCTGCAGCTTCCGTCTGCTCTGGTTGGACAAATCTGGTCGTATTGATGCTTAGAGATCTTAGAGTTGCTCAGTAAGCCTTGGACACATGCAACTCCTATTGTCATAGAAGACTTGAAGTTTGCACTTTAAACCCCTAAGATTTGGAAACTTTACACTATCCCAAGAAATGTCACGTCCAAGACTGCGACCGACGCTGAGCCGAAAGGTGAAGTACTGGGGTATCGCGCCAAAGGCACAGAAGAAGCTTGGAAGAGAAGCGCGCCGAGGCTCACACGATTTGAGGAGGCTGGTCGGTAAGTGCTCCAGCTCTTAACATCAGCTATCAAGCCGGCATCAACTCTTCCGACAGCTTGCGGGCCTGGACTTCTTGACATCTGAAGTCATCAAGCTCAGTCGACGGTTGTGAACCTGAAACTGTCTATCTTCATGTCTTAGCTCAGGTACAACCTATCTCATTGCTGAACGACCACTGACCAGTCGTAGGGCACGCAAACTTTCTCGATGTTCTGGTCAGCGAGCTGCATATCAGCGATGATGAGGACGAACCTGCGTCTCCAGTCCAAGAACAACGCTCAGCAATCTCCGATGAGACGAATGAAGAGACCGTACCCGATGAGTCGGACGATGACTCCGCTAGCGACGATGGCTGGCAAGAGTACGACGACGTCTCCGACGATGAGTTTTACACACTTATGAGAACTGTCTCTAGCCGGCTTTCTACAGCGTCTGTGGGCATTCCCACAGACGTACAAGACAGTACTGAGCCGATGAAGATGGAAAGAGAAGGCTACTTCAGTATCGACCCACCTCACAGCAGTGGTCTCACAATCGGAGATGCTCTGGTTCTTGGAAAGGCGGTGTCGGTTGATGGAAATTACAAAAAGGACGCTGTCGTTAGTGTGGCGGTCGTGACTCCGAACATGACACCACTTGCGTCTCCTTTGGACGACATCGTCCCCAGTGGCGCGGGTTGAGGAGATATCTCAAACTCGAACTTTAATTAAGTGCTTCGACGAAGAACGAACACTCAAAAGCCGCACTCTTATCCCATATCCCAGCTCTACCAGAAGGCGTTCTATCTCACAGACATCTTGAATTCAATACCGGGAGGGCTTCGTTGCTAGAAAGATCGTTTTGAGAAGCCTTTTCCGATCAGATGAAGAACTATGGAGAGTCACACATTGTACACCAACCAGCCTGGTTTGGCCTGCATATACTCACGAAGACGATCGTTCTCTCGTAGCTACTCGCTCAATTTGCCCAGGTCATAACCAAGGACATCAATATGCTCTTCCATCTTTACAATCCTCTTCAACCCTCCATCTCTGCCAAAATCTCAACCGCCCTATTCATTCCCTCGTTCCCCTCATCGATCATCTGGACCTCTTTATGAAGCACCTCAATTCTCTTGGCTACTGTATGCTCAATACTCTTGCCACGTTGATACAGATCCACCGACTTCTGCTCCAATTCTTCCTGCGTCTCGTGTTGGTACACTCGTGCACGCCATGCTGAAACCATGGTCGCAGGAGGATTGAATCTCGAAAAGGGCCTCGAGAGATTCGGTACGGGCTTTTGCTAATGGTGAGCAATGTATGGACGCTGGCGATCAGTGACTTCTGGTGCTGTGGTGTGTGATTTTGTTGATGGTAAGTTGGGTCCCTGAGGATCTTTATGATGGTAACTATGTCTTTTGCAAATGGTCGTCTATGACTGGTGTCAGTCTCGGCAACTTATGTTCCCCTTGCTTTCTCTTGGAATGTCTCTCCTGGTGCACAGGAGTATGTTGAGAACTGGAGCTAGAGGTTGCGCCGAAAGAGCTTGTCGGTCGCGTAAGTTCCCCTAGCGAGTGCGCGTGACAATTCTTTTCTTGATAATGCTTTTCTTGATAATTCTTTTCTTGATGTAATTGAACGCGTCGAGAGTCGTCAGAGCGAGAGCATGCACTGAACGAGCTCTCTGATTGCGTGTTCCACGTTTCTGTAGGGAAGATCTGCTGGCGATGTGTATGAGCACGCTGTGCATCATCGAGCCCAGCTGCCTTGGTCAAAGAAGGGCTTGACTGAGATGATTTCCGCTCTGGCTTGGTAGGGTCGATGCTTTGCTTGTGTAGATGTGCACGTTGTGGCTTTTCAATCTCTAAAAGAGCACGGTATGAGGTCGTTTTGGTAAACTCTGGTTCCAGCACCGTATCTAAAAGACTCTCGTCACGGAATATCAAGGCTGTATACTGAGTAACATCAGGGCGTTGCTGAGACATGAGTTATCGACTCGGTGGGTCAGGAAGCCTGTCTGGAGATCTACGAATCGTAACAGGAGGTTCGTCAAGGTTATAAGTGGTATGAGTGTGCAAGTACATTTCTAATCTAAGAGATGTTGTTAATTTTCAGGTTTTCACGGATCTCGATAGATAGTCACGACTCAACATGGCATTGATGGGTATAAGCTGTGATCATGGTAAATTCGATGTTGAGGCGGTGAAGGCTGTAAATTAACAGGATGTCCACCTCTTGCCGTGAACGTGAATAGCCGACATTGTCTCATGGCATTTGGCTACATCGTCTTGTCCTGAAGAAGAAGAAGAAGAACCTCCTTGTGACATGGCGTATTGTTGTTCTTGAAACGTGTTCTACCCAATTTTGATTTCGGTGATATCGTGACTATGCTTGGTGATAGCTGCCAAGACACTGTCTCACCTGCTTTTGTGTCAAGCCCATATGGACGCTGAGACATCTTCAAAAGTCTCAGGCGAAAGAGACAATATTTAATCTTCCCCCCCACTAAAAAAAGGCAACGAATCTTGCGTTGATGCATTGCCCTTAAGATGATCAATGCTATTGTGAAGCAGTTTCTTTTTCGGCATACTTTACAGCCTCGTCGTATTGAGAAAAAAACTCCATAAGACCAAGTTGGTAATCAATCCCAATCCAGCAATTTTCGAGGAGACGTCTATGGCTGCTGTTCCGAGACCGTATCGATGGAGCTCGAAGACGTGCTTGTGTGGATGTATCGGGAAATCAGAAAGGTACGAAGCTTTGTGATGATTTCTACTTCCTTCAGACAGCATGGCCGAGTCGAGAGCTACAGCTTTGCTGGCACGCGCGCGGCACTCCTCTATTTGGCAGAGATCGAGATAGCGGGCAGCAGTTGCTAGATCCAGTCAGACTGGTATCTCCTGAGAGGCAAAATTAGCAAAGTTGTGGCGGACCAGATTGTCCTTACAAAATCGTTCGCCGTAGAGGTTGATGTCTTAGTTGTTGATGTGAACAAGGGGCCAGGGCTTTTGACTGCGAGCTTACCAGTCATCGCTAGCCAGTTGGCTGCGGCATATCTCGGTCAAATGCTTCTGTATTGCCTTGGAACCGTTGGCAAACGAGATATTGACGTCCAGTTCAAGATCTATCGGTTCCGTATATTGTCACCTGACTTGCCATGACTTTAATCGATCCTTCGAGTGGAGTCCAGCGGCCAACCTCGAAATATGTAAAAAACGCCAACTCGAATAACGTGCAGTTCCTGTCCGTCTCTTTCGCCAAGGACCGGTTCCTCTTAAATGCCCAAGTAACATGAAATCCTTTCTCTTTCTTCCAACCACCAACATCCTCGCCTTCACCTGAACCCCACTAACCCGACATCTCAAAAACCCATCGCAAGGTAAAGATCATGCAAAACCAAGACATGATTCTGGAACTTAATACCACCTTCATCGGTATCCGGGAAGGTCGCTCTACACTTCGGGCATAAAAGAGGGCCACCCACCAATTCAGATCCGATAATTCTCCACATCTCAACCTAGTCGTCCGCCAATGGTAGGTGCAGGGCGGTAAGCTAATCAAACTGCGCCTCGAAATCTTTCGCTCGTATATACGATTGGAATTCGAGAAATTGCTGTGAACGTTGATGACTTTCCCATCCTCTTCTTTTCGTCAAAGAAAACTGCAGACGTCATAAATCTTCTGAGCAACATCCTTCAAGCATTAATTTCTTTTGTTGACCTCGATCTGAACGTCCACAAGCCTTTCACCCTTTTCTTTCCGATACAGAACCATGCAACGGCACTCTGGCGTTTCATCAGCCACTTGCTTCGCATATCGAAATCGTCCAAACTTGCACAGGCAAGAAAATGGACACCCATGCTCATTTATATAGTGCATGTACAGCAACGAAAAGGCTGCCCTCTCATCCTTCACATTCTTGTAAAGAAATTCTTTACTGCAGACGTCACATTTGTATTTACCCGCCAACCGAAGTTTCTCGGCATTGGGATCTGAAAAGGGTCTTGGAAAGTGTAGATGGCCCATGTCGTCGGTCCAAAGAAGTGAGAGGTGGGAGCGATTGATCTCTCTGAAAGTGATGATTTTCTGGGGCGAGATATCGAGTAGACTCTCGGGACATGCTTGTTCTAACCTTTGTGCCTGTTCCAGCTCTAATTCTTTGTGCTTGTCCTACCTTTCTCTACATATACGGCAAAGACACGGGTGTGCTTTGAAGTGTTCCACACTGAAGTGGTTCTGAAAAGCACGCAACGAGGACAAAGAGGCGCATGGCAGAGGATAGTGTTGTTGTCCATAGCGTATCGGTTGGTTAATCAACGTCGTTCTCCGACAAAGAATATCTTGTTCCATCAAAAATGCTTAGGTCATTATTTTTCCTTAAGAAATCTTAATCGCTTCGTCGATTCAGTCTCCCCCTCACACATGAGTGCTACGAGCTTAAGATCGATGTCGATAAGTTTCAAAAGATATATGCAGCAGGGAAGGTATCAATGCACATCGCGTTTCATCAACTTCCTAGCTCTTTCAGTGCGCTAGAATGGAATCAGACGTTACCTAAGAAGAAGAACAGAGATCCAAATTCCATCCACGATTTCAATTCTATGGCGAATGCGTCGCAGAAACTGGTCCGCACTGTGTTCCCAATTGGCAGCGCCAAACCAAACAGGCGACATGTAAGCAGAGAGCCAGGCAAAGTCACGCGCTCTTTGCTCGCTATGCTTTACAGTTATAAGTACCAGCGCTGGGCGACGGAAGCCATGGTGGAATCGAAATGCCATTGATCACACCGTGTAGATTATATACAGCCCCAAGATTGTAGCACATTGGCGTCCATCTATCGCTGGCCAAGAGCTTCGTCCGAAACCCTCTGGCTCTCGGGAACCTGGGCCGGATCTCCAGTTGCTGTCAGCGGATATGAGGTAGAGGGCAATGACTCGAGGTGGGATTTATGGTGCTCATTGGCCTATCTCTGTTAGCTTGACACTACGACAGATGTGTGTGGCAACGTACAAAAGGCACACCACAGTACGTGCACCAACAAATCTGTGGCTTGTCCAGATTGATAAAGATCCGAGGGTGTCCCAATGGTCCTCCGCCACCATCGCAGGACACAACGCGCTCTGTCCTCCATCGTACTGGCTGTTTGTGAATGAGGTCGATGGCGGCAAGTGGTCGTGGCTACAGGAAGCAGCTGTTAACTACACATGTCTTGGTCGTCCAGAAATGGCCCATCTTTCAAAGATTTGAATCTAATTGGGTTCTGGCATCCTCTCCAGATTCGATTGACGCACCTGATCTTCCATGATTGTCTGCTCAAATCTTGGCCCCACCATTGCCTTTGCTCTCGGGTTCTGACTTCGACTCCAGACGCCCGCTCTGTTTGGTGCCTGAGCAACCCTCATTTCCTCGGCATCCTCCACCTTTTCTACAAGGACCCCATCGGAAGAGCCCTCAGAGGACGTAGGCGTGGCATTGGTAGCCGAGACGTTTTGTACGGGGGCCTGTGGTTTGGGGTCGTTGGCGTGTGATCGATCCATAGTGGTGCTGTAGGCACGGGCGGCAGTGCGCTGGATGAGCGCTGGGCTGCGAAGACGAAGTAATGGAAGCATCGTGATCAATTGGGCGTGTTGTTAACCAATAGCCACGGTGTTGGTGCTTCGAAGAAGGTTGGAAGTTGCCCGGTTGCTGACTAAGCCGATATAAAGCCCCTCAACTTTTTCGACTGAACCCGAGTGAAAACATCCACGACAAAAGTGCCGTAAAGAAAAAGGACCAATTCAAGCTGGAGAGCCTCACATAGACGCCATAATGGTGCAAGAAAAAGCCATGTCGTCGCGACTGCTGACCATGAAGGTATAGAGCCTGGCGCAAACATCGGAAAATTGACTAACGAAGACCAGTTCATGCAGCGTGCTGCAAATGCCTCTCCAAAATCGACCCCCTCGACCCCAGACGGACCTCCATCGAAGCGTGCGAGACTTTCATACAGTAGCAATTCTTTGCCTGCGACCCCTTCCTCCGACGAAGTAGCCATTCAGGCCGCCTTGGCAGAGGAGGAGATGAAGAGGAGCGTTGCTGTCGAGCGACAAGCTGCTGAAGCCGGCGAGTCGCGATGGATGCTCAGCGTACACCAACCAAAGATCGCACCGCCAGCCTTCCAAATAGTCCAGGCCAGCTTTGCCGAAATCGACTCCACGGGCTCCGATGATGATCAAGAAGAAGGTGAAAGCAATGACAGTCCTGCTGGAAAAAGGGTGGCAGGAAGGATGTCTTTTGGCAAGGTAAGACCTACATGCACAACTTCAATCAAATCTTACGTGTTACTACAGGTCGCGAAGCCCGCCTCGGACGAGTCGAGTGACGAGGACAGCTCTGATGAAGAAGACGAGGAAGATGATCCCGCCACAGCTATGATCAAAGAAGCACGAAGAGCTGCCGCACAGAAGCTGCGCGCTGAACGGAAAGCGAAGAAAAATGCCGAGCATGCTAAGTTGCAACGATTAGCCAGTGATCGCCGTTCTAAGGAGGTCAATCTAAACAAGCGCATGCCGCAAAGCATATCTAGCGCTAATAAGAAAGGAAAACGATGAAAAGGTCGTACGAGATCACGCGAGTACGCGTGAAGAGAAAAGCTCATGTTTGGCTTGGTATAGACTGCCAGGTTATCGAGTGCGAATCCAGTTTACAATAGAGCACTAATCAAGCAGCTGTATCAACGGGTTTGCGAGATCCGGGCACAGGGCTGCAAATCATTCCGACGAATGTGTTAGCGCCGTAAGCTTACAAAATCAACAGAGTAATCGTAGCGTTCTCGAGAACGTCTCGGGTTGCAATCTTATTTAGACACTCTTTTGAGGGCTTTCCGACAGATTCATCCAGCGGGCTCGGTCAAAATCTGTGGACCAAGATCAAACGCCTTAAAAGTTCACTTTGATCACGCTTCGTGCAACATACGTCTTGAGATTGGACAAGGCTTAGTTCCAGTCCGAACCTGCATAAGTCGTCAGGAATCCTCGAAGCAGGTCTTCTGTTTCGCTACATTATATCCTTGAAGAAAAACATTGCTCAAGCAATGACTTCGAGGTTCCAGCACAATTCAATCAAGATATTCTACTCAATCAGACGAACAAGCTCACGCTATCTCAAAAACATTGCTCCATACACCGTCAGCTGCTTAATTCCGCTTTTCAGTACAGCTCTGACGCAGAACTAGCGTCGCACCCTGGAAGACCTCGAGAGCATCCATCGAATTGCGTGACATCTACGCAATCGAGATCAGTTAAGAGGAGAAACCAGATGTGAAGGCCAGAAATTTAAGATCACTTGCTACTCTTCCTCATCTTCCTAATCTTCCCTGCTTTCATGGTTCTACTAGGTTCTTCTTGCGAGAATCAGCGGATACGCTTCATTTTTGGCCTTCAGTTCCCGATTCGCATAAATGTCCTTCAGGTTATTTTTATCAGTATTTATTCACTGGGATCTTAATAATATCCTTTTATAGTTATGGGGTACACACCGAAATCTTAAGGGACTAATTCATTAGTATAAAGGGCTTTAAGCGGGTACGATGCGTAGGACCGATATAACCTACTTAAACCTCTACCCTACGCAGATCTTAAATATGAATTAAATAGCTAACTAGCCTTTAGTTCCGTACTTTAACATCTTCAGTCATTCTAATTATTTTTATATTATCCCGTCAAGACGCTTCTTGCAAGTACCGCCCTTCCTCCTTATCCCAAACACTGTAAGCAGCGAAACTAGAGATATAGAGACTTTAAAATAGGAGTGTGTTATCGCCGTCGGTAGGGGAAGGGGGTATATTTGAAGTTTATTATAACAATAGAAATACTATTCTACCATTAGGTACCCCCTCGAGAGGTGCAAACGTGGAAGATATTCAACGCTTTGGATAGAGGAAGATGCGCAGTGGAAGATTCGACTTTCTCATAAAGGTGAAGAGAAAGATGAGTACGCCGAGGTCCTTATCTCGGCTAGATGGTTTCTCAGCACGTGGCACTAGCCCAATATCCCGGGCATTAACTCTTTCGGAGGTCTAGAAGTGCACTCGGCCGCTTGGGATCACTCCTACGACTATGCAGGAAGACGTATCGAAGTCATCGGAAACGGATCATGAGGGATCCAAATCCTTCCTACAATGGCGAAACTGGCGAACAAGCAAGTGGCTTCTTTCCAGCGAGGACCAACCTGGATCTTCTCCCGGATGATGCCCGTCGATGTCGTCGGCAGCGATGATCCAGGCTACAACCCGAGTACAGAGAGGAAGGCAAGAAAAGTTTCCGAGATCCCGAAAAGATGGAAAAGGTTTCGGAAGATTGTTCAAGGCGGTGTGAATAAAGCTTACCACACGCTCGTCAAGGGCTCGCCTGCGAATATCAACGCTATGAAATTCGCCATCAAGCACATGTCTGAGAAATGGAATCATGATAAAGAGCTCTGCGAGAAATTGATACCGAAATGGGAGCCTCGGATGCCGCCGCATTACACCGGGTGATGGCTACTTGGAAGCTTTTACGCGACCAAACGTGCACTTGACAAACTCACCCATAACCGCTATCGAGCCGAAAGCCATCAGGACCGAGGACAGCGAATTGCACGAACTCGATATTGTAATCTGCGCGACAGGTTTCGACGTCTCGCTCTTACATCCCTCCTTGCCCAGTGGTAGGGCGAAACAGCGTCAGCCTCGTGGGAGAATGGAAGGATGAACCAGAATCGTAACTGTTCTTGGCGTGTCCCGCTTTTCCGATTTCCGAATTATTTAATTTTCACTGGTCTTAGTGCGGCTGTTGGACAAGGCTCCCTTATCCAAGCTCTCTCCTGGACATCTGATTACTTCGTCCAATGGCTTCAGAAAATGTCCCGAGATGATATCGCGTCGATTGCATCCAAGCAGGAGGGGGTCGATGAAATTTTGCGGTATGGCGATCAAATCCATAAAACGTTGACGCGGACGGGTGGGTGTAGGAGTTGGTACAAGGGGAATCGAATTGATGGGCATATGAAGGCAACGTTTGCTGGCTCGGCGATTCTGTACCATCAGATTGGTCAAAGAGATCAGGCCGGAGGACTTGGAGATTCACTTCGAGGACGGAATAGATGGACCAGTATGCTTGGGGGACGGGGCGGATCTGGCGTATCACGTGAAGACTTGAGCGAGGACAGTGGTGTGATTGGTCGGTTGCTGGAATGTCTTTGGTATGTACTCATGTTCGCCTCACTTGTCGGCTCCCGAGTATGGAAAGTGCCCGCGTTCATCCGCGCCTTGGAGATGACGAACTGTGCTTATCTTTGTAGAGTAAGGTCGAGAGCAACTGGACGAGCAAGCTCTCAGATCGAGTTGGAGCAGTGCATATTAATTGGAGAATTATATGACGGCTGTTAGTGGATTCAGATATTCGCATTTCCAAGGGCTCAACTTTCTGTTGTTGTGTTTATACTGTTGGCGGTGAGATGCTACTAGGGCAGATCGACGGAACATAGTGTACCTTGCGTCTATCCTCTACACCCTTGATGCCGAGTTCCGTAGAGCGAGAAGCACGAGCACACTGAATTGTTGTCATGCTTTTTCTCGAACAGCACGGTCTTTCCCACTATTATCAAGTGCTTCTCCCCGCGGAAATATCATTGCCAATCGTAAATCTTGTCGCCACGTTCTGCGGGCAGCGACAGGAGAACGATATACAAGCAAGACAATACTGGCCTAAGGCTTGAGCCCTATGATCAGCATGGACAGCTGTCAGCTTGAATAACGATTTCCAAATTGCAGTTAGGAGATCGAAAAAGTACCACGAAAATGCTTCTGTGCCGTACGGCATCTTAGAAGCAGTGACTTTTTCTTTTCCGCCTAAGAAACCACCTCCGCTCTGTTGGTAGCACGCCTAACCTCGGCTGCCATTAGTTTCACTGTAGCCAAGAGACCTTCGCATTCGATTAGAAAGACTGGGAGCCGCTCTCTGCTGGTGATTCAAATACGGAAGTTGTCCAGTTCAACCTAATACTAGTAACGTGCCTCTAGCCATTTGCTTGCATGTCAAAGTCCTTTCTCCAATACAGAGCAGCAACGCCCCCAGACTCCTGCCACAATGTCGGAGAAGCAAACGAATGGCGATGGCCTAAAGGAACCTGATGTTTCCATTCAACAGCCACGCGTGGACTACTCGGGTGCTTCCGACAAAGTCGACCCAACAGAAATCAAACTTGTTCGAAAAATCGACCTCCTTTTTCTAGTCAGTCAGTTGATCCCAGCGCGTCGTACACATGCTCATACCATCTTTAGCCTATTCTCTGGATCCTTGTTTTCATGAACTATCTCAACAGACTGGCGATTGTCGCGGCTCGACTTGATGGCCTAGAAAAGAATTTGAAGATGAAGAAGACCGATTTTTCAACCTCCATTGCCGTCCACTATGTCGGCTACATCGTTGCCCAGATACCGTCGAATATGCTTATGACTAGACTGCGGCCGTCGTTGTATTTGCCCGCAGCAATGGTTGCCTGCGGTGTAGTAACTGGACTTACGGCGATCTGTCATGATTTCAAGGGGATTGTGCTGCAACGATTTTTCCAGGGCGTTGTTGCCGCGCCTATGTATCCTGGGGCACTATACATGCTATCAACCTTCTACACAAGGAAAGAAATTGGGACGAGGATGTCCATTATTTATACCAACAATATGCTATCCACTGCGGTCTCGGGTAATGAAGCCTCGCTCCGTCGCTGCCATCTCTAAGGTTAACCATATCTTAGGGTTAATTGCAGCACCCATTTTCAGCGAGTTAGGCGGCAAACACGGCCTTGCTGGCTGGAAATGGATGTTCATAATCTACGCTGCGTTTTCCATCTTCTTTAGCATCGTTGGGCTGTTTCTCCTGCCTGACACGCCGTTGAACACACGATGGCTGACGGAAGCGGAGCGTCAGCTTGCGCATGATCGGATCGCCAGGGATACTGTCGAGAAGAAAGAAGATGTCAGCATGGTCCGCGGTCTGCGTGAGGCAGCCTCAGATTACAGAATGTGGATTTTTGCCGCATCGCAACATATCCACACAGCAACATCGAGTTTCCGAAATTTCTTCCCTACCCTTCTCCAGACGTTTGGATACGGGAGAACGATAACCTTGGTGTTGACGTGCCCTCCATATCTTCTGGCCTGTGTGACAGGCATCGCCATGGCTCTTTCATCCGGCAAATACAATGAGCGTACTTGGCACATCGTTGTTTTCAAGGTTATTGCGCTCGTCGGTTTTGTCCTTGCTTGCGCGACAACAAACACGGGAGCAAGGTATTTCGCAACCTTTGTGTTCACAGTTGGAACCTACGGACTTTCATCCATTGCGATGGCGTGGGTTGGAAGCACATGTGCGCAGACGAAAGAAAAGCGGGCTGCTGCCTTAGCAATTGTGAATACTTCTGCAAGCATTGCGTTGATCTGGACGCCCGTAAGCAACCGTCCTGAAAATGAGAGGATATCCTGCTGACGGCAATACCCTTAGTACCTATGGCCTACTTCGGCTGAACCGCGCTATATTCTTCCATTGGCGACGAGTGCTGGCATGTGTCTTTTCACCATCGCGTGTATACTGTACATGAAGTGGGACTTGGTTCGTGAGAACAAGCGAATTCGGAGAGAGGACCCGAGCGCAACTTTGTTCTACGCGTATTGATGTGTCCGAGTGGGGAGCTTGGGGGACAATAGTGGCTTCGGCTTGCTTCAGTGCCTTTGTAGCTTCCTTTTGTCCCCTAAATCTGGACCGAGCCAGACCTGCGTTCGGGATAACGGCTGGAGACATGGCCGTGATAACGCAACTCCCAATTGGATGAGATTGTTTCCGTGAGAACTCTGGTGACACAGCCACCGTTGTCAATCAGTACTTCCGTCTTTGTTCTGCTGAGAAGGTTCTTTGCTAAAGCTCTGTGCAACCTTGTCTCTCGAGGACATCGATATGAAATTTTGCAAGAGTTTGAGCTGGTTGCAACGCAGTGTATTGTACAGAGACGACACTGACAGCACTGATTATGGACTTGCTGGGTCGGCTGGCGTAGTTGAGGTTGATCGGGAATTGTCTTGCGAGGAGAACTATTGACCTGCAGGGCTCGCACCAGCCGTGCGGATGGAAGATGGAGGAGTTTGACACATTAGAGTGCCTTTGAAATCACGGGCTTGCCGAATACCACAACAGCCGTTCTGAAGTCTCATGGAAGGTTGATGTTGCACAACATGTGTATGTGATGGGACTACCTAAGAGCTTGAAGGCGATAAAAGGTTCTGCCTGAATCCACTTTACCCCTTTTGGTAAAGTCTACTCCTACCAAAATTCCCTACCCCGCCGTGTTACTGCGCCAACATCACCACATCAGAATTCTGCCCTGGGCGTGCAAACGACGGAAAGCACGAGGCATGAGGCAGCCATGTCAAGCCATGTTGTCTCTGTTGCCGCTGAGCACATCGCACCCTCCGATAGACCAGCCGTTTGTCCCCGTCCGCTAATGCGGTACCTAACGGGTCGACAGGTAGGACTGAGATATACTCCTTCCATTGGCTGTGGCCATTATCTCATCTCGATTCAATAGACACAATGCTGAGCTTTCCAAGGCTCTCGGAACGCGCATATTCACTCTGCTCAGCCCTTGAAGTGTGCCATTGACTTGTCAGTCACTCCGAGGGTGCAGCTCGGCTGAACACGTACAGAAGAAGCTAGGAACCAGTCCTGAGCACTAGCCGTAGCTATGGAAATACCTCCGGCCGTGCTTCCATTAATTTCTACACAAAAGCGTACTTCAACATTATCGACACGTTCACCTACTCCATAATCCCCCCTTTCACAGTCAGCTTTTGAAAACTTCAAGAAAACCCAGTCTCATAGTATTTACCTTCAAATCAAATTCCATAATGTACGTCCTCATCACTGCTCTCTTCCTACTCACAAGTACAGCCTTCGCGTCGCCAAGTCCTCAAACACTCGAAACAGAGGTATACGATGACCTCCCTTGGAAATTGACCGACTTCGTTGTCATCGAGTCGGATAAGAACTCAGGCAACCCCACATTCATCAAATTCGACATCGAGGATCCGAATCCAGGACTCGAGACCATTACCACCTGTGCCCAAGTCGTTCCAGGAGGAACGGATCTGGTCAGCAGCGCCTACTTCCCATGCAACGACAACAGCATGGGTTTCAGCTACCGCGGCAACGAGATCTGGATTCGCCATAGTTGGATGCGAAATGATGCGTCGTGAGTGCCTTATCGACGCCTAAAAGACGCGAACTAATTGGGTCAGAGGCATCACAACTTGCATTGGATATGCTGCAATCTCTCTGGGTGAATATCCTCTCGATGCTGGTGTCATGAAAAAGCAGGCTGAACTGGAGGTGGTATGCACAATGCAGAGCGGATGAAGGACAATTCAAACCTCATCACATATAGTGCGAGTGAAGAGGCCGCGGCGTACAAAAGTCCTCGTGTTGATGTTAAAATCGTGCAATGCTAAATCTTTCGAATTCGTGAGCACAACCAGCTCATTCGTAGCTCCATCTCCTCAAAGGTTCCTGGTACCAGCTGGCCACGTCCCAGCCACATTGCCCTTCGAGATCACGCTGAACTAGATCAGCTCTCTAGAACTCAAGACCGATGATGATGAATTCCCATCGACTCGAACAAAGAGTTCGCCAAAAAAAAAAAGATCCAATAATTAGCTGGCATGTTTGAAGGCCGAAAATGCACATGAGTAACTGGTCGTTCAAAAGTGAAGCCTCAATCCATCACGAATATTCAAACAGTCTCGCCATCCCTCCAGCCATCATTGCACATAGCGGGCACTGTTCAGTCATCAATCCATGGCTAGCGCCATCGTATACCCAGCCCGCCGTAACAGACTCAAGAACAATCCAGAATCAAGGTGAGAGGATGGAGCCTATCTAGGGACGAGGGGTTCGAAGCATGCTGACAATACTCTGCGGTCACCAACTTCGCGACGACGGTTCGCGGACAAGAACGATAACATATATTTGCTAAAAACCCGACGGTCCGATACAAAGCCAGCAGATTTGCTTCTGGATACCAAAAGCTGGCGTAGTTGCCACGGATGTAATCACTCTTATTGTGGATTTATAAGGGACAAACATTCAACGACACCTGTGCTTGCTCTGGCAGTTGCTCTATAGCTATGCACTGCTAAATGGTGAAGACATTTGTATAGGTAAGATGAAATGGGTATCGATATTGTGACTCCAAGACTCATCTGCTACTCCGTTCCATTCAGTATCGGACAAATGCATGATCAAACAAGAAAGCTTGAAACCGCACAGGAAGATGGACGACCGTGTTACCTATGCGTGGCCAATGGTGAGCTTGTAGCGGAGAGACTTCTGGAATCTCTCCTTCTCCTCATCCACAGGAAGATCGTGATGTTCCCACCGACTTTCCGCGGAGTTCCAGGTGTGTTTTGCCCTCTTGAACTGGCTTTCATAGAGCTCAAGGACGTCAAGGACAGCATCTTTGCGGCCTTTGGCTCTGCCGTAAGCCTCGAAGAAAGGGTAGCAGTCTCGCCACACTTTAAGTGCGAGATCCGAGGACTACAAGCTGTATTAGCATATTCCTGTATGCACATGAAGACCTGATCCGTACTCCGTATTTGTCGACGTTGAGCTTCAATCTCTCCAGGTTTACGGCATCGGCCATAGCTGCCATAGCGGGATAGTTCATTGCTCCGTGTGCACCACCACTACCCCACTGACAGACTTCGACGTCTCTCAGCAAAGCTCTATGCTTTGGGCCAATCTGAACCATGAAGTCGTGAAGTGCATATGTGTCCGTAAGGATGACTGGCTGGCTGTAGAGGATTCCGACAGCTTCGTCGTAAATAGTGCGAGATAGGCGAAGGATTTTGGAGGATAGAGGCACAAATGGTAGCACGTCATCCTCTGGGACAACGACTTTGGTGGCAGGCCTGTAGAACCACGATCGTCTGCGCCTGTTCCACCAGTTGGCGTTAAGGGATCTAAAGCCCAGTGGAGTGATGCGCTCAGCATTGCGGCGCCACGAGACACGATGCTTGATTAAGTGGTGACCAGCTGGATCGAACAAAGTCATCTTGTAGATACTGTTTCGTATCTCTGTGACAACGATCAGTGAACATCTGGCCAGCGAGGTAGAAAGACACATACCTGGAGGCAATGACATGAATGGAAAGACCTGACTGCTCGTGAGTGGTTTTGCAGCCGCCACAGCTTGCGACCTTTCGAGCTTCTGTTTCTGCTCGTGTGTGAGCGAGTTGTGCGATGCGGCCATGTAAAACTCATCAAACCTTTGTGCGCGGCTCGACGGCGTATACATGGTCGTCCTCGTCAACGAAGTCCTCATCGTCGGTGGCGTAGTATTTGATCGCTTTGCGTGACCTCCGCGAAGCACGCGTCGCGGGCACGAAGCCTGACGCTGCCTCTGGAGTCGCACTCATCTTTGACGCGTGGGTTCCGCGAAGTCAGGTGTTTGGATGTTGTTGTTCGGACTTGGAGCAACTGCATGGAAGAACTTGAAGCTGTTGGACGAGAGGAGAGGGGAAGTGACAGGGGTTGTGTCGTTGCCTTCACTGCCTGTCACGCAGCGCGAAGGCATATTCGACTACACATCAGGTTTCAGTCTCGCTAACGTCTTGATGTGCGGGAACCATGGATTATTGGAGGCAAATTTCATTTCAGCAACGAAAGCAAGTCCGGAAGTATGAAGACAGCAGAACGCAGGAACGTTGCGCATCAATCATCACCTCAGGTTCAATCTCTGGGCTTATACATGGCAAAGTGAAGCGCGCTCATAGGTCTGATCTTGGAACACCGTCGATTGTCCTGTTGTGCCCCTGGATACCAAACAGCTGTCGTAAATTGCCACCCCAGCAAGTATGTCGCACTGCTGGCAGATCATAGTCACTGCGGACAATCTACAGCAGACTCGTCCGTCACCAAAACCGGCACCGACCTGGGGACCGGCGAGAGCTTTTGCTTGATGTATTGATTCACGAAGCAAGGTGACGACAGTGGAGCGATGATTCTCGTCCCATTGCTTCTGCGCAAGTTGGTTCTCGATGTGGAGGATGAATCTGCACCTCACATCAGAGAGCAGACCCAAGACACCAGATATATACGGCTAAATTGGTCATGTGTATGACAGCATACTGAACTGGTAGCCTGCACGCGGGTGTGACCCGACCATGGCTACACAGCCGCAAGGAACATGTCTCGAGAGGTACGGCTACAGGGAGCTTAATAGTCGGACATATGTCTGTGTTTGCCGTTTTCACACTTCAAGAGCACAGGTGCTGTCCCTTCAGCCAGTCGCAACTGTGGTTGGTTCTACATCTGCACGACGACACAACGTTGTTGAGAACAGTCAAACACCCGAGGTTGCCAGTCTGAGTAGACGGAATGGTACGAAAGATTACTTCTGTAGCTCTGACGTCTGAAAGTTGAGGTGGGCATAGTCATGACTCCCATGTCTGGCAAGATTCTATCAACAACCAGTGATCTCTTCGAACATTGTATTCACTTACCCCGACATCATTCTCATCCTTAGTCGTAAGTGCTGGCATATCCACCAAACAATTCCGTCCATCGACACGGACTCTTGGCGGGTCCTCAACTCGACCTGACGCGACTGAAAATTCCTTGCTCTTCCAACAATCAAAACAGAGCATACGGTTTGCTATTCCTACCTTATCAACGATGGCTTCGTCGACATCACCATCGTTGTCCTTGGTCCACGCACTGCTTCTCTTTGCACTCCTCGCATTTGCCTCCGATCAGCAATGCTACTATCCAAATGGTAAAGCAGCCGAGGGGGGCTCAAAAGATATACCTTGCGAGAACGGTAGCAACGTGTGCTGCCCACAAGGATGGGTGTGCAGTAGCAATTGGCTCTGCTATAACCCGACCGAGGATTGGTGGGGCCGATACACCTGCACCGACCAGGCCTGGGGTTTGTCCTGTCCGAACGTCTGCAAGACTGGTGAGTTCTGTAGCTCGGAATATCGACCTAGGAGTGACTCATCATATCCTATTAGGCCCTGGATACGGAGGCAATGAAGCAGTACTCTACTGTTCAGACGTGGGTAAGTATTGCTGCGATGGCAACAGATCATCCGATTGCTGTCAAAACGAGCCGGACGCTCCAAATTGGCTTCCAGACATTCAGTATGTCAACATGGGAGCGCCCATGTCCAGCAAGCCCACCATCTCTGCTTCGCCAAGCTCCGTTGCAAGTCCTTCTGCTGCTCTTACCACGACTTCGATAACTTCGTCTGTGACAGCTTTGAGCGACACGTCCTCAGTATTAAGCGAGTCATCATCAACAACACCAAGCGAGCCATCATCGCCTACTGGCCAGTCGTCGGGTTCATCGTTGGGTGTAATTGCGACCAATACTGAGGCATCAACTACAACACATGGTATCACGTCCAGGTAAGCATCGGGTGCGATCACCGATGGAAACAAGTGCTGTGATCTAACATCGAGTTTAGCCGCCAACGATCTTCAACGAGCACTGCATCTCCAAGCCAAAACTCCAAGACTCCTTACAAGGATGATTCTAACGCTTCTCCAAAGTCTTCGAGGCAGTTAGGCATTATCGTTGGTCTAGCAGTTGGCATTCCACTTGTGTTGCTCGTCCTCGGACTGCTCGGATTTGCTTGCTGGCGCCGCCGTCGTAACAACAAGCGCGATAGCGACGTCTCTTCTGTCCATCCATTCCACTCTTCCCAGTCAACAGCAGAAAAGGTTCTCGAAATTCCCGATCGGAGCGCTCCTCCAGCGGGCGACGTTCAAGGCCTGGCCGAGATGCAAGGCTCGGAATCTTACACTCAGCGTTATCCAGTCAAAGCAAACCCGTTCCAAGATCGACCTGATCTCGTCGCGGCACCAGAGGGCAACGCCGCTTGGTCACGCGAGACTACCATGATGACACTTCCTGGCGTGGTGGATTCAGGAAATCGAGAGAATGTCTCTCCAGAGACCGCCAATTTCTCTCCGCCGTACAGCCCGGTCTCGTCTCAGTCAGCCGGTCACCGTCCCAACAGCTACTCCGAATTCTCGCCCACCATCCATCAGGGAGCATGGGGTCAGGGACAGGGAGAAGCAGGTGGGGTTCGTCCTGTCGAGATGGAGGGCTCACGAATTTCTACCATCGCGGAACTGCCAGCAGAAATACCACCTAGAAAGTAGGCGAACTCATGGAGCAAGCTTCAAGAGGGGCACAGTCCCAATCAATGCATATTTTTGCAATGTATATACCAGCTGATTTCCAAAGCGAGCTCCAAGCCAGATTTAGGGAATGAAGCATTCTATTTCGAAGACTCTCTCAGCTCTCCGTCGGCACCGTACATGTTGTCTGAAATTGCTGAAAACAAATCGGTATTGATGTTGGTTCCTTATGGTTGAACGCGCTCGCCTCGGATGAGAGAGCGGAAGTGGTTTGGGTGTAAGATTAAGGACGATGTTGGTGAACTGGCTTTATTAAAAGAGCTTCGAGAAGTGTCCTTAGGGAAACATCAGTGATGAAATCGATGAGTTGATGGTGATGATGATGAAGAGGAAGAGTGAAGAAACCGTTAGCGCTCACCCCCTGTTCCTGAGTCCATTGTTGCGAGATTAGGTCAGCTTGAACGACTTGGCCGATGATCCTGGTCAGACATCGGCCGTGGACTGAAGCTAGGGTTGTGGTTGTACGCGACAACGGCAAGAGAATGCCAACCATCTGAACCCAAAAGTGACCCTCGCTGCCTGTTGATATTTGTATAATTCCACCGTGCCGTTCATTCTCTTCCAATCGCCATGATCTCCCTCTAGTTCCTCACGCCCACATTCCCGATGCTCCTCATGCCTCGTCCAACATCGAAATATCCTCGAATCTTTGGCCAGATATGTCAAAACCACAAGAAGACTCTCGGTCCTCGACGCCGACTGCTACATCTCCACGATTCAATTCACCCCTCACAAATCACGAATGGCCGAGCAGTAGATACCGACCCAGCCGCGCCTCGTCGATTAGTTCTATCGGCGGAACGCTTGACACCTCGACAGTATCGGCACAGAGTCGTCTGAGCACAGTGAGAGATACTGGCCAGAATGGTAGGCCGTGGAAGCATTTATACGGAGCTATATGTATTGACATTGACTTACAGCTATATCTACACTTCTTCAACCTCCGATTGTCCGCACCGGGCTACTCCCTCACACCTCAGCCCCGGCGTCCGCAACTCATAGAGCACCAACGAGCCGAGACATACCGCCAGTCACCCTCACGAACATACCTCATGTAGACCCATCGTCCTTCCGGCCATATCTGGCCCAAATCGGATCCCTGGTCGAAGCGCGGACGCGCAGAGAGGAGGATGAACAGCAATCGCAATGGACGCGTAAAGAGAAGGGCTCTGCGAAAGAGGAAGACTTTGCGGACTCACTGGAAAGAAAGCTGCGTGGTGAACAGCAGAGACCTATACCAGGCTCGCGACAGGGCTCTACAGTGAATTTATCGCCAACAAATTCTCCTCAGGCACGACCCAGGAGACTTAGCGGAAGCACGCCGCGGAGGCCAATGGCCGTGACGCCTCTGTCTACCATACCAGGCGTCTATTTCGAAGAGAATTTCCATCTGGAAAACCCACGCACATTCGATATTGTCAGCGAGCGATCGGAGGTGGTTCGGACCCCCCTGAGTGCTGACGCTGAAAGCAAAGGGACGAATGGTTTCTTCGCCAATGTGGTTGCACCTTTGCCGCGGAAGGCTCTAGCAACGAACGCGATATTACAAGAGAAGCTTTCATGGTACTTGGACACAGTGGAAATACACTTGATCTCATCAATATCGGCAGCGTCAAAGTCCTTCTTTGCGGCACTAGGGTCACTCAAAGACCTACACTCGGAAGCAGCAGATTCTGTGTCCAACATTAAGTTGTTAAGAGAGGATTTGTCGAGACTGGACAAAGATATGGCTATTGATGGACTTGAAATTGTGGCTATGAAGCAACGGAGGGAGAATCTCCGCAAACTCGGCGATGCTGTTCAACAACTAAATGATGTGGTAGTAGGTGCGGCACACTGCGAAGATCTAGTGGACCAAGGAGAGCTCGAAACTGCTCTCGATCACATATCGATTCTGGAGGAATTCACCTGTGGCAGATTGCGATCGAACTCGAACAAGGACACAAGTTGGTTATGCCCAAAGCCTCAGCGGCAATTGCTAGATCTCCGCCGACTAAAGGCCTTGGAAGGCTTTGGAGAGGGCATGGACCAGTTGAGAACACGGATAGGAAAAGGCTACGAAATTCGGTTCCTCGAAGCTTTGTTGGGAGACTTGCGCCATCACATCACTGCCGTTCCTCACGCCGACACTCTTCAAAGATGGGCGTCTGCGTCACAAAGATCTCGTGGAGGCGGAAATACCATGGGACCGTCAGCTGTCCCGGCCTATCTACACACGGACGGTGCATTGCGCCAAAACTTGTCGCTGATTCTCAATGGACTGAGTCGCTCAAAATGCACGGTCACGGCTTCATTGGTCTTTCGAGATGCAGTCACCAGGGAGATGAAAAATATCGTCAGACACCACATGCCAAGTTCAAGTAGTGATGACGCCGAGTCTATGGCTTCTGTGTCTACAAACCGAAACCGGGCCATTTCTCAGCAAGAGAAGTCTGCAAGGTTGGCTGCAAATCTACGCGCGCTAGGCCCCGACGACGCTGAGGAACTTCTCACGAATATGTATACCGGTGTCGGTGAGGGTCTGCGCAGATTGCAAACTCAAGTCAAGATGCTGCTTGATGTCACTAGTGCCCAGGCCATGCCTTCTTCCGGCACAAAATCTCCACCTCCAAGCCCTGGCATGGCAGGTATTGATGTGTCGGTGACGAGAGCTAGATCGAACTCTACGCCTTTGCAGGTTGAATTGATGCACGCGTTGGATCTCTCAAGCTTGCTTGGTACAGCCGTCGATTCAGCGCAAACTCAGATTACCAAGATTCTCAAGGTGCGGATCAATGAAAGTACATCTCTTCCTCTGCCACAATTTCTGCGTTACTTTACACTCAACCGACTCTTCGCCGATGAATGTGAAGCAGTGTCTGGGCGGTCGGGCGCAGCTTTGAAAGGCGTGGTAAACAATCATATCACCGACTTCATCGGCCACATGGCGAGGGCTGAGCGAGATCGGATGGAAGACTTGATTGATAAGGATCGATGGGAAGCTAAGGACTTCAAAGAACTCGATGGTATAGTCTTGTCCCAAGTTCTCGAAGGCATGTCATCAGACCCTGGGCAATGGCTTGCCCACAATTACATCTGGGAACAACTACCCGCATATCAAACGAACGGCTCAGCTGCGGAGAGCACGATGAACGGCAATGGAACATCGATCAAGGAAGCGGTCAAACCTGCAATCATTGACGAAGAAAGGTTCACGCTAGTCGAATCTACTGTGTCATTGCTGCATGGCATATCTCGATTTCAGATACTCATCGCCTGCATACCTTCGATTAGCACTGAGGTCTCTAATCAGCTTTTGGAATATCTCCGGTTCTTCAATAGCAGGGTATGCCAAATGGTCCTCGGGGCAGGAGCCACGAGAAGTACTGCTGCGCTCAAGAACATCAATACGAAACATCTTGCGCTCGCTTCACAGACACTCAGCTTTGTCATCACTCTCATTCCCTACGTCCGTGAGTTTGTCCGTCGACGGCCAGGGATGAATGGCGAGAAGTTGGCCGAGTACGATAAGACGAAACGGCTGTACCAGGACCATCAAGTCAGCATCAACGAGAAGCTGGTCGAGATCATGAGCAGTAGAGCATCGGCGCACGTAAAGGCCATGCGCAACATGGACTTCGATGCTGAGGCTGACAAGGAGAGTGGCAAGGAAGATGAGGCTGCCAAGGTCAGCAAACATATCGAGACGCTGACAAAGGAGACGACGGTGCTACATCGCACGCTTAGTAAATATCTACCCGACATGCATGTTGGCATGATCATGTCGCCTGTATTTGCCAACTATCGCGAGCAGTGGGGTGAAGCTTTCAAGGGCGCAAGTGTGAAAACGGAGGGTGGCAAGTCGAGGTATGTCTTCTGCGCAGCCAATTCCTGTCGTCCTTTATTGACCTTGACTTAGGCTGCTTCGCGATGCAGAACATCTCCACACTAAGCTCAGCAAAATCGACGGAGCAGGGGATATCGGTGACCACATTACCACCATCGTGAAAGAGAAGACTGTTGCGCCTCCGCCCGAATCTGTCAAGGAACCAGAAGCACCTGCTGCACGCGCATCAATGGAGAAACAAGAAGCGGAGGAAGAGGGTAATGATAACAAGCTGGAGCCTGTGTCGACAGTCACTTAATCTTCGGCTGGCACTTGACTGACAGCTTGCTTGTACAGTACGATACCTTGATTGCATGTTCTCTTTGGATAGTATTTGACAGCGACGCAAAGCGCGTTCCCGGCATTGGCACATATTTCTCGTTTAGTGTTTTAGACAGTTGGATCTGTGGCGTGTGTCCTCCACATGGGGCTGGAGTGGAGTTCAGGAAGCATATGGTGGGGGTAGATACCAATTTCCAGGAACAACAACATTGAGAAGCACACCACTTGAGGTGCATTCAACTCCCACTTTTCCCAGATATTGTCCTGTAGGATTCCTCACCATTGCCCCCAATCCGGTATCAACACCCTTTCCGCTGTGCTCTTTGGTAGTCGACCCCAACTTGATGAGCACACAAAAGCGGGAACCGGGATCTTGGGTGAGGTGGGTTTGTTGGGGGGCCTTGGTGGATTCTTTCATCATGTGTGTATTAGCTTTTGAAGATGGAGTAGGAGGAACGGTTTGAGGTACGTGGCATATTTGTTGTGCAGGTTTTGCGCTGGGCTTTGTTCGGGAGGAGGAATGTGTGAGGGGATAGGGGGACAATGGGGTTTATTGCTCGATGGGAGGGTGAGTTCAGTGAAGGGAAAGGAAAGGAAAGGAAAGGAAAGGAAAGGAAAAGGGGCGGCATAGTATGGAAGCACATCCGCGAGTTTACAACAGGACGGCTGTTGACTGGTTCGTGTGGCGCCCTGTTGGCCGAAGTCTCAAAATTGACATTTGACTGCCTTTGACTACAATGTATAGGCTTGAGGCGCAAGTGTGGGATATCTTGTCAAGCCTGTCCTTCGTTGCCCTGGACGGTGTGCTACATCTCCCAGGCGGCATCTGGGAAATTTTTTGCTCATGTCCCAAGTGGGAACTCTCTGTTCGAATCGAACAACTTTTTGAGATGCACGTCTGTCGTGCTCAAGAAAATGTGGCCACTTATGGGCTACCATCAACAGCACCGCTGCTCGATCTGCGCCATCTCAGTGATAACACAGGTGAGACTGGTCAACACAGATGGGCGTTGCGAAGGTACAAACGACGTCAGCTAGAAAACAGACATCAGCTCACATTTACTTTCCATCGCCTACTCCCGTCATGTCTTCCTCCCAAAGGACCAAATCGGACCCTACGTGTCAGCCCCGCGAAACGCTCTTCGATCCAAGTCCCATTTCTTTCAACGTATTCACCATTCACCAGACCAAGGGCCAGTTTGCGACGCCAGCGGCTCTCTTGCAAAGTGGGAGGTCAAAAGAATTCCGGACCGAGGGGGTTCAAGCCAGCCAAGAACCAGGAACATAGACATCTGATACGGATTACAGTTGTGTAGATATGTCTTCGGTTAGACGATCGCCGGTGAATGATATCGCTGTCAAAGCCGAGATAGAACAAGCTGACGAAGACTTGTGATACAGTATGAGAAGTTGAAATGATATGGAAAAGAATTAGGATAAAAATATCGACTGTGGGTCGGGAATCGATCTGGCAGTTATCCTGTTTGCGGATGAAGAGAGCGGGTCAGACCTTGAGGGACTGACTGTAAATTCGATGTTGAACTCTCAACCTCCGACGACAATGGTAGTCCTTTTGAGTCCGCGGATAATACTAAATTTCGGAGAGTAATCCGCATGGAGCATACCGCGCTGGTGCGGTGTGGTTCTCGAACGGACCTGATTTGTGGGCGAAGATTGAAAGTGACTAGAACGAGTTCTAAGTTTGGAGCTGGATACAGCACGTACCTACCCACCAAGAACGAGGACTCTGCCAATGGATTGTGGAGTACAACACCTAAAGCTCGATGAGCCTCCAGGTCATTCTAGATTGGTTGAGTAAACGACTTGAGCTTGTGTGAGAGAAGGGAATCGGAACTTCTTCGGCGCGAGAGAAGCGACAAAGCGCACTCGGACCAACCGCATCCGATTGCGATACCAGTTCCGGTGACGGCAGCGTGTGCAAAGCCATGAGATTTTCGTTCTCTTCTTCTTACTGCCATCGCACGATCAGTCCGCTGTCCATCGGTTTCAGCATGGCCCCGTCACATTTCATGTCGATACGACCACTGATGAGCATGGCGCTTGAGGGTTACTCGGTATTGGCCAAAACGATCTGTAGGTATTCCAAATGCACAGAAACTGATTTTAAGGGTTGACTTCTGGCAAGACAACGAGAATGCCGAGCTTGAGATCCCAACCCAGGCCTACGGAAAAAAAAATTCAATGCCGATGCGTTCTCACAGCTCTACTCCGTCTGGCTCTGTCAAGAGCGATCAGTGGTGGAATTCTAGTAGTTTAGATCGTGAGAATGTGCGACATGGTGCTTGCGATGACATCGCGTCTGTTGAAGATCTGGACGTATTCTTGTTTCGATTGCCACAAAAATTTGTGTAGCATGGTTGATTCTGTATTACCAGGTAATCTTATTCATGCCTTCCTTCTCGTCAGGCCATTGATCAACAAAATCTGTATCTCCATCTACCAATTTCTGCATGTTCATCTTCGTACTCAATCGAACATTGAAAGTGTAGGCCTTTGTGTTTTCCACTTCGGCCTCTTTCTTACCCTCCCAATCGTGGATATCACTGCTCTTACTTGCTTTTCCTGCAGCCCGGTGGTGCGCCATATAAGATGGCTGTGCCGTGTAACATTTCCTCACTTTCCTGCCATCAAGACCGTCGCAGTACTTTCGCAGCATAATGTCGAAGGGGTTTTGGAGGGCTCTGAGGCCGACGTCAAAAAGGATCTGGCGAGCAGCACGTTGCGAGACCGCGTAGGCGAGGGTACACACTACTTCAGCGGTATGACTGATGGCCCGAGTGTGGTTTGGGTAGGTTCGGAGGACCTCGTCGCTGCCAAAGCCGATGTAGACGTGTTGTTGGGATGGTGCAGTCGGATCATTTATGAGTGCTCTGCCTTGTGGGAGGGCAGGATCTTGCTGGGTGGAAGGGAAACGGGCTCCACAATGGCCAAGCCAAAGGACGTCCCAGTCGTCGCCATAAGGACTCAGTTTCGGCGGCACTGTGGATAATTCTGGGCCTGGGTGTAACTCTGTATGGACGGATGAGTCTTCATTGGGGGCAGGAAATGTTGGGTCTGCGTATTCCGAGTTTCCATGCGCGAGAGGTTGTGTCAAGAGGTTTACTGCTCCTGCAAATTCGTACAGCTGTGACTTTACTCTAATGTCCCAGTCCACATCGTCTTCCATAATGAGCGCAGATGTCAGATCTTGGTCTACGACTCTGTAAATCAATGTCAGCATTTTTTCTTACGCACAACCATGCAGTAACATACTGCTGCAACGCATTAAGATGCGCACGCCAACTTCCTCTATTGCCCAGGCTAAAGGCATTTGCGTCTCCGGGTGGGAGCACTTTGTCCAAAACGTCTTTACCAGCCACGCCATCGACGAACGAGCCTTTGATATCAGTTACTGCAGTTGAAAGGATAAAGGCATCTCGATGGTCGGTCCTGCTCGGCAGGCTGATGGCCAGAATCTTTTGAAACTAAATGGACATCAACATTCTAGGCCTGAATGCGATTTGGACTGCGGTGAACCCACCCCTAGAGTCTGGTTATAGACATCTTTCAGCAAACCAGTCGCTGATTTCGGAACAGCCGATGAAGCACGCGAGGTGAAGCTTGGAGAAAACGAGGAGTATTGAGAGAGTGAAAAGAAGAAGAGGAAGACGAGGAAAACGGCCGCAACGCCAATGAGCTGTGTCCTATACACCAACATGTTGAATGACGGGAAGTACAAGATATTCTTCGCAATGAGAATAGCACAAGATAAGAACCCCGCAAAGATGAGCAGCTCCAGAAGTCTCGACCCGCGCTGACTGCCTCCGACTCACGAGCGGCTCCAGTCGGGTCATGCTGTGGGTCAAGGAGATTGGCATAAGCAAAGCAAGGCTCAAGCCGCTGTTTTGAGGCCGGCTAGGGATGGTGTTGAGAGTTTGTATTGGTGGTCGAGGTCTGCTGGTCTCAGGGGCTATCTCGGGTACGGGGCGGTCTCCGCTTTGCCATCATGCTTATGTACTTATTGGTTGATCGAGCCGCGTCACACCACAACACCCATCGTTTGTTCTCCTCCCTCAGCTCCCCTTACTTCAAAGAGATGTTTCATTGTCGATGAAGTATACACAATATCATTGGTTATCACAAGCTCCCACCAATTACAAGGAGGACAACAAAGAAGATAGACAGCCACATGCATGGGAAGGCAAAATCCTGCCACCGATAGATTCGAGGACCGATATCTTTCACCATCTTCAATTGGAAGACCAACTGGGACGAACGTCAATTGGGAGAACAATTGAGACGTTCTGTTGTCCAAGTTGATACAACTTCCCTGGCTGAACAGAAAGACCTGTGATTCGAGTCCAGGCTTCTCAGGAGCTACCAGGTCGATCAAACAAGATAGAAAGCGTATCGAGGTAGAAAGGATGCAGAGCATAGCAAGGCATCAGTAAAAAAGGCTGCAAATTCCTCGAAAAAGGAGACGATTTCGTTGACTATTCATGAGTTTCGCCGGTAGACTGACTGAATTCGCCTGAGTCCAGGAGTAGAGTATGACCTTCGAGAGACGACGCTTCGCGCGATACCATGGAGCAAAGTCCGTTGGCAAAGCCGGAAATAATCCATTTGGTAGATGACTTCAAGACCCCTAGCAATTCGAAGGTGTTGTTGCCAGAACGTCTTCCAACCGCATTGAACGTGTATCCACCCATTTTGCACAGTTTTCATTAACGATAGACATTTGCTTGCCGAACTTCTTGACGTGTTAGCCGAAAGAGCCCAAGTCAAATGTGGTTTCGACATACCAAGTATTGTTCAGCAACCGCAAAAGACCTGCAATATCCATTATCGCAACGATGTTTCGAGCACGGCAATCATTTTTCATGCCTCTCAATCCACGTTCCATTCCCCATGCTCAATCCGTCCGCGACCACTTCGTCTCCATCCCATCCTCCTCAGCATCTCCCATATCCTCCTCCCTCGTCCTCACAGTCCCCGCACCAGCACCCAAGACCCCACCCCCAATAAAATTACCCTCAGCATCGAGGAACTGATCCATATTCTCCGACGTAATCCAACCTCCAGCCCCCGGCGCTGTATCCTCCCCCTCTTCCTCTTCCTCGTCCGAAGCAGGGTCTGGGTGTAAATCCGCGCAAGCGGATAGGGCCTCGAAAATCGACTTTGCAGCGTTCGGCGCCTCGTCTATGCCGCTGGAAGGGGGTGCCTCGGTAGGAATGAGGTTTAGATCTAGGGTTTCGAAATCGTCGTCTGAGTTCACGGTATCGGCGTCGTGGAGGTTGAGCTGGAGGATGATGGCGGCTTTTGAGTCGTAGGTGCCGAGCGCGTGGAGACCGATGGAAGGGTATGGTACCGAGATTCCTTTGCCTGTTGTTGTTGAGAAGAGAGTGAAGTCTCTGTTGTTGGTGGATTAGCTATTTGCGCTGGACATAAATGCGCGAGTACAAAATCGAGGTCGAGGCGCGTTACTTACTTCGAGGTGACCCACGCGTCTATGCCCGTTATTGTTATGTTCTCTGCAGGCGAGTCGCCATTTGGAGGCCCTCCGTTCGTCGCCGGCGCGGTCTGCAGGTCCTGTAGGATATCGAACCCGTCATATTGCGACTTTGCGACAACAAGGGTGGCATTGGCGGAGTGGTAATGTAGGATGGGCTTGCTCCCAAAGAAAGTCGGGGGCGTCTCATCCAAAACAAGAGGCGCGAAATCGTCCTGCTTAGGAGCCTCTGCGACCTTGACGAGGGATGTTGCCGTAGCCATTTTGCGCAGATGATGAAATCAAAAAAGTTTGTTGATGAGTTGGTGTAGTGAATTCGAAGGTCGGGGAACATCATCACTCCACTGCCTATACACAATTTCAATACAGGTTCAATCGCATCGCGAACATTCAATGAAAACTATTCTGATATTGTTGAAAAGCTACATGCAACTAACTTCACTTCATAATTACGACTTTGAAACTGCATTTATCTACTGATTGATATCAAGTGTCGCCAGTATCGTCAACGGGATACGATCGTCATAATGAAACTCTGGGGTTTTCAAATGGACGCTTGAATGTTGGGTTCAGTGGACTTCGTCTTTTCAGTTCTAGTGCGATAACAGCCCTTTGGTTCCTGTCATCATCAAGCAGTGGTTAGGAAAGTGGCAGCTCTCTTTGTGAAAGATGAATCAATCTTCTCGAGGCCTGCTGCGCAATCCCTCGCGACGCAGGTGATTTGATGGATTAGCATTCACAACGGAAGAACCCTCGGATTCTCCAGATTCTTCTCGCGCCTTCCTCTTCCCGATTGTTTTTGCAACAGTCTTCTGCTTTTCTATGCTGCTTTTAGTCTTCCCTGCTGCCTTTGCATCGGTCCCAGGACATTTGCCAACAGCCAGTAACTCCACCGTTGCCTGAATCCGCGAGGCCAGGCTCTTGATCGATCCAGTTTCGATCCGCCAAAGCACCAAGTACCGATTCGTCTTATTCAGACCTTCAAAAAATGTAGCGGCGGCCTCATTACCAGTCAACGCTGCAGCAAAGTCGTCAGGTACGAGCATCGTGGCAGGACCAGCATAGGCTCGATCCCACCGCCCATCCGATTTGGCGGCCTGTACAGCAGCTAATCCTGCCGGCCGTACCCTTCCTGCCTCAGCTAGCCTGCCTATTGTTGCGACATTCTTCTGTGACCATATACTCTTTGCTCGACGCGGCGTATAGCGCACCAGCCACCATTTATCATCAAATCCGTTCGCTCTGCCATCGATCCAGCCGAAACAGAGCGCGGTTTCGATGGCTTCGGCGCCGGAGACTGATGGGATGCCAGATGTTTTCTTCGCGAGTTTGAGATAGATGCCTGGGGCAGTTGCATGCTCGCGCTCGAGGAAGTCTTCAAAGTCGGCAGCTGTGGGGAAAGAATGGATGGGGAGGTCTGTTGGTAGGGGTTTTGTGGTCATAGTTGACGACAATTTCTGACAATAGGGACGTGTCGCTGGGCTTGGGTGAGAACAGGAGGAGGATTGTCGCTCGGGGTATCTTGGGATACCGAAGAACGATTCACGCAGCAGGAATCTCGTGACAGAGGGGAGTCTACATGCTGAAAGGGCTCGGCGCATGGAAGGATAGGGATGATGTTGACAGAGGGGCTCCAGTAGAGGAAAACGCCAGGGCCATGGCACGTCCTCACGTGCAGATCGTCTCTCATCCATGAACTTCCCCTCCCCAGCCTCGTCATCATCTCTCAGACCCCTCTGTTCTGCACATGTACTATGTCTTGAAATAACTGTGGTCATCCCTTATCTAATACGATACGAGTTACTTATGGCCACCTTCGACGACATCCTCCTAGCTCGAAACACCTCTTCATTTTGGCTCACAAACGAAAAGGACGACTACAAGCGTCTAAAACAATGCTGGCGAATCCAAGATTGCGGCCATTGCGTAGTAAGCGAATACAATTGCGGCTGGTGTCCTTATGTACGTCCCATTCCCATTCCCATCCCCTCACTCAAAACCTCTATCCTTCAACCCCTCCATCCCCTTCCAAATCACCCCCTTGTCCCAATAAAAGCAAAGGCTCAACCAGCATAACAAAAAAAAAACAGTCAGCGACATGCCTCCCCATCCCCACCCCTGATTTCCCAGCCTCCCTCCTCCCAAACATCCTCCAACCAGTGTTCCACAAACACATCTGCCCCATGCCCTGGCAGGAACGATGGGAACTACGCACCTTCAACTGCAACTGCTCTACAACATCCTTTCTCGTCTCCGCCGCCACGATCCCAGCTACATTGGTCGGTCTACTCGTGATTGTTTCCTTGGTGAGGTTGGTGAAATGGTTTGGGAAGGCTTGGGTGGGGAGTGGTGAGGGTTGCATTGTTGATGTGGGGGAGGATGGGGGGAGGGTTCGGCGTATTTGGGTTAGGAGGAGGGTGGAGGGGTGGCGGGAGTGGATCGGACGGGAGTGGAGGAGGGTGTGGGGGGAGGAGAAAAAGCAGGACGAGGTGCAACCTTTGCTTGCTTGAATACTCGCAAGCCTTTGTTATTGGAACAGCTGGTACGTATTGATTGGTGAAGCCATTATGGATTAGTCTCTTCGACCCAAATGGTGTACGAAGCTGCCTGTCCTAGTACATACGAGAAAGGTACCGCAATCCTAAATCCTCGAATACATGATATACAATGCCTGTCCATAGTGTCAAGCCCGGTACCTTATCAGTTCCTGCCATATGGTTTAGGAACAGCCCCGCTGGCCATGTTACATTGCCACAATAGCCTCTTGTCCGGGTACGCAGACAGCTGGCCAGAAATAGAGTGCATCACTCCTCTGTTGTGGAAAAGCACAAGATCCCCTTCCTTCCAATCATGTGCATACACATTTTCAGGTTTGTACACCTTGCTCTGCAGACTATGACATATCCTTCTCACTTCTTGAACATTATCGACGATCGACCTCTCGCCTGTCTTTGGATCGGTTGTGGTGAGTGAGTAGACGCAGCAGCCGAGGATTTGCAGATGCGGTTTGCCATTGCCGTGGTTCTCCCATACCATCTGGACCTGTCAGTGATGGCTACTTGAGACTCAGTAATGGGGTCACATACCGGGAAGGATTGCACCTTCTCCCAATCGAACGCCGGGAGTTGATTGAGTGGAGTCTCTCGGCCCACTCTCTCGATTGTGAGGCCATCTGGAGACGCTTTGCAATTGCGCATCCACTCGTACGCTCGCGGAGCGTACTGAACGGTCGTGTTGATTGCAAATTCCTGTTCTTCTGGGGATAGTAACTCAAAGTTACGAGCACCGGAGAAGACTGGTATCGTCAGCATAGCGCGAGGTCAAAAGGTGCAACTCTAATTCTTACATAATGTGGAGCCCGCAGCGATCTCCATATTTGACCCATCCGGAAACTGCAGCTTTTGGCGAGGTATTTTTGGCACCTCAACGGCTCGAATGGATGTGACAAAGCCAGGGAGGTTCTCGTACAGTGGAGCATCCATGTGCCACCTGTAAGGCCTTGTGAATCCCTCGGCTATTTGGGCTTCTGAAAGTGGGCTCTCGTGGAATGATAGATGATCCTGCAGTTTGTGTGAACATATGCAAGGATTGAGATCCAGCGAACGTACCAAGTGCTTCAAATCCAACTCGGGAATGCCTTCATACCCCTCGTAGTGTCCTTTTCCGATGACAGTGACTTGGGGAGCGCGAGGCAATCTGTTGCAGCCATTGAGCGCCAGGATATTGCGCGAATCTGTCACTTGTCTCTTGCCACCAGAATGGAAATGAGTCGGATGCGGGTCAATCAATTCTGCTATGTCGTAGAGAACCTCAGGATTCAGATCGTGCTGGTTTCGAATCAATAATACTCCTTGATCGTAGAAGGATTGCCGCAAGGTCGCTTTCTCCTCTCCTGAGAGATTTCTCAGGTCAAAGGAAGTATTGAACCCGGGCAATAGCACTTCCGCGCCCAGTCCTGACGATTTTCGTGAATTGTCGCTGAACGGGACTATCTGCATGCTGTTCTTGAGATGCATTTTTGACTTTAGGATAATTGGGGTGGTTCGTGAATGTTGGATTATGGTACTAAGATGTTCCTCTTGCCCAGGGAGGTGTAGGTGAGACAATCTCGGCCGAGATCAGCGGGCCATCACTAGCCAATCTGGGGTCTGAAAATTGCCGATGATATTTCCCAAACCGATGCAAGATCGGGTGAGATTCAAACACAAATTGTAGCTTCGGGTCCAGCTCCGGCTATGCGAAAGTTGTGCATGTAGCTGTCATTCCGATTGTGACTCCGAAAATTCAACCGAACATTTGACGGTACCACGTGTCAAAATCATCCAGTTGACTCTCTATGGCGAGCTGTTTCTCGTCAAAAATAAGAACAGGGCCACCGGTATGCGCGTCTTGTTGATCCTGCTCCAGAAACCGATTAAGAATACTGACAAACTCCGTTTTGCCAGTGGTGTCGTCTATCGCTTGGTCGCGTGATGCCGCATCCGGAAGCTCTATGTCTAGCATAGCGTCAATGAGGTAATTTCCTCTTCGGGCCATAGTATCCATCTTGGACAGATTCAACCGAGCCCCAGCGCTTCTGATAAGCTGCTCGTAATGCTGTCTCCTTTCCGAAGTCATTGACGAGCGACAGTACAATAGATTAAGACAGATCACGACTATTGCTGTTACGCAGAAGGCCGAATGAACCCAGATAGGCGGGCATCCGGAGTTTGCTTCGCACAACTGTTCATGTTCTCGAAGAATGGTCATGGCCGCGGAAATGCAAGTAGACCTCGTGAACAGATAAGCAGGCGAATGGAAACTCCTTAGCAGGAACGGTCGGTGTATCATGAGGATCTAGAATGCGGTTAGGCTGAGTGGCTGTTAGGTTGGTGGGATGGGGGGTGTAGAATTCATTGCTGAGCGAGAACGATTCGAAGAGCTCCATATAATGAGAATGATTGTCTTGAGCACAACCAGAGGAATATTGAATAGTGAACCAAGGTCATCATGCCGGGAAGTCAGTATACAGACCGAAATTGACCAACAGATAGGAGTGGTCAACCTGACCGGCGTCACTTTTGCATATGCTCTAGAATCATACTGTTCAAATACTTCTGTCTCTTTTCAACTTACTTTGTCCGCGGCAGTAATAGCCAGTGTTCTCCGCGCCAAGGGGAGCCATTCCGGCCCCTTTCCCGATGCTCCATGATCCCGAAGGATGGCAGTCGGTATTTGGGTCACGACTTTTCGCATCTGTCGGTCGATATTGATGACATGTTCGTACCGAGATGCGATATCGTCTGACTTTGAAATACCATCCAGTAACTTCGGAATGCAAAGACTCATCTTCGCCATGATGATGGAGTATGTGCTGGTGGTCAGATAGGACTCGTCGTGGCCGATGAGATCTACGTCATTGCAATTCAAAGGGAGCCTAGTCGTGAAGTGGCCGGCATTGATGGAGCAGGAACCTGTGTATGGAGTCGAATGATAATCCATCTCTACCAATTTCCACCAAATGCGTCGACCGACTTCTCTATCAAGAGTGTCGTCCCAGGTTTCTCCGGTCTCTTGATCGGGTATCCGGTGGAGTCCAAGACATTGTGCTATTCGAATAGCTGCGTTGACTAGTGTGTTGAGTAAATCGCTCTTCCCAAAGACATTAGCGACCAGGCCTGATATGCAGATGGCCTGTACGGAGTATATCGTATGTCTACTCATGAATTCTTCGCTATTGAGTACATCCATCATGCGGTCAAACATCCTGCGAGTGGAAGATGCAAAATTGATAACCTCGATGTCATACACGCATTTTCGACAATTCAGAATACTCCAAGCCGATGTGCTCAGGACTGCGCAGTAAACGGCAAGCCATTGTCCATCTTCGACTGCTGCCGAGGTCCAGAAGGCTTCGCACTGGCGACAAAAAGTAGGCGCATGAAGCACATTGTGCGACCAAGAGAGGAAACGCACGTGGAAATCAACGAGCTGTCGAGCTGTTGAGACATCGGGAAGTTCTGCCAGCAGGTCCAGGGACAAAGCACCGCCTGGATTTCGGTCGGACGGGGACTCGATGCGCGAACAGTGTCGATGAGGATATTGGACACACTGGTGTCTCCCCCAGGCAAGCCCTTCGATTCCGGTTGCAAGGTTTTCAAAGGCAGCACGCGAGCGACGATGGTGAGAAGTTGAAGTGCTTTGGGTTATACTGTCGACCCCGACAGGGGCGACTGCGAAGTCGGACTGCGCCGAAGGGGTGGTACAGCTGGAGCTGACTGCGCGCGTTGGATCCGCTCGGTGCTCCGATGTCCCGGCCGGCAGCGCAGGCTTCGCATCTTGAGGAGCGGATCCTCCGGGTCGCCCCTCGCCATGGGCAATCTTTTGTTTCTTGGACGAGAGTTGGACTTCCTCCCGCTCGCACGCTATCTGTCTCTTCTGACATCGCGAGCACGGAATCGTCTTGTCGCAGCGAACCTTGCTTTTGGTGCAGGCACGGCACACCAGAGGCTGACGCTGGGTGAGGCGCTTCCCACCGGCACCTGTAGCTGTAGCTGTAGCTGTAGCTGTACCTGTGGCTGACAGAGAGGCGTTGGAGGGCGTTGTGGTCGCGCTGACGTCCATGGTTGTTGCAGGAGTGAGAACTCGGCCGTGGTTGACGATGGACTTCCTGGACGCGGAGACAGGCCCATTGGAGAACTTCAAGGCTGAAATGCCAGTGGTTCGGATGAGTTCTGCGGGAAGGGCTGACGAGAATGCTGGGGAGGCGGAGGAGATTTATTGCTTCGGGTGAGAATAGATTGAGGTCGGTTTGACGTCCGGGCTTGCAAGTTGCGTCCCCCAACAGGATTACAGGTAGCCTCTATTGGATGTTCGACCTCCACTACTAGGGCAGCAGGACTGGCGCTGTGGAGGACAGTGGGTGAGTGGCCATCCAGCATCAACACCCACTCCATGGCACTCCATGTCCACTCCATGTCCACTCCTTGCCTGGGGATGCCGGCCGCGTCGCGATGCTTATCTTCTGGCTTGGAAGTCCCCGTTGGCGAGATCGACGCATGGTAGCCACCTAGGCCCCCGAGACGACGTGAACGTGTGGAGTCTGTCCATCGGATTCAGCAGTGCAGACAGCCGTCGTACGCATCTTCGTCGTCTTCTCAACATGCACATCCCTTCGATTCCCAGAAAGACCTCTGCGCTCTCGTTCCCCGATCATGTTGGATGCTCCAAAGGCCTTCGCTGACCAACAGCTCGCACCTCAGGCACACGAGCCCAGAGAACATGGTCAAGTTTTCAGCGGGAGCGGCAATAGCATCCAGCGCTTCCACCGATGGATCAAGCTGGGCCGCTCCAATGCCAAACCAGAGCACGGACGATGGAGCAACGCTGGTCAGTCGCTGAAGAAAGGCGTTCCAAGTTAGTATTGTAACATTGCGCAGATTTGGAGCCGGTGCCGCCTGAGCTGCAAACATGGAGGTCTCATCACTGTGAGTGTGCTAGCTTGGAGGATGAATATCCAGTGCTGATGGTACTAGTCATCACGTACTGGCTTTGTGATGCCGTCGCTCCAGGCAATCTCCGCTTGGGCTCAAGTCTGATGACCCTTGGATTCTCTATGGGAACGACAATTGGAATCATATTTGTCGGGCACTTTTTGATATCGCTTGCAATAACCGCAAACGCTGTCATTGGTGCCAAATACCACATTCCGTACACCATCCAGAGTCGGTCATCGTTTGGCTTCTACTTCTCTTTCGTGGTGGTCTTCATTCGTCTGCTGGTAGGGTTCTTCTGGTACGGCATCAACACGGTTTGACGTCTCACCCATGAAGTCGGAGACGAAGCTTCTGCTGACGACGCGACTCAGTACAATGGAGCCATCTGCGTGAACGCGGTGGTTATTGCTATATGGCCCTCGTTCTCAAAGTTGCCGAACTCGCTACCGAAATCAGCTAACATCACCACTCAGATGATGACAGGTACAGCAAGCTTACATACGCGCATTTGACGGTAGCTAACACCGAATAGCATATGTGATCTACTTCATCATCGTCCTGCCATTTCACTATATACATCCGCGTTATCTGAAATGGTTTTTCGATGCCAAGACCGTCATCTGCTTGCCTGCTGTGTTTGCCTTGCTAGGCTGGGCGTGCCACGTATCCGGAGGTGGTCTTCATAGTACGCTCATGGAGCAGAAGACTTCTTTAGCTGGTTCGGCGTACTCGTGGGCGTTCCTCAACGGGCTCAATGTACGAATCGCGAAATCCAGCTGCAGTCGAAAATGGCTAACATAACTAGTCCATGCTTGGAAATTACGGAACTATGGCTGTCAATATCAACGACTTTGCTCGCTACGCGAAGAGTACGAAGATGATAATGGGTCAGATCATTGTCATACCTCTCAGCTTCATGTTGATGTCCTTCATGGGCGTTATCATCGCTGGGGCTGCCTCTGATCTTTATGGGGAAAAGATCTGGGATCCTCTAACAATCATGGCACATTGGAATGGCAGTTCAGGAGCTCGAGCAGCAGCAGCTTTCGTATCTCTGTCCTTCGTCCTAGCTCAATTGGGATCGAACATCAGCGCCAATTGTGTGTCTGCTGCCAATGACCTTAATGCCATGTTCCCATCAGTAAGTTTGGAGCTCAAGCTCAGAGCGGGTACAACTAACAAGCTCAGTACGTTGATCTACGACGTGGATCGTTTATTATCGCATTCGTTGGTGCATGGGCATTGACACCGTGGAACATCCTTTCCTCCGCATCGGCATTGCTGAACTTTATGGACGGCTACATTATCTGGGTACGTTCTTTTTTGCCACATGCTGCAAGTCTAGATTACTAATAGAACCCAGCTCGCTCCCATAACTGGAGTCCTCCTAGCCGACTATTACGTTGTGCATCGCCAAATTTACGATGTCGAAGAAATGTACATTCCAGGGGGGAGATACCAATACAACAGTTACGGCACAAATTGGAGGGCTGTCACGGCATGGCTCGCAGGTTGCGTGCCACTCCTTGGAGGATTTGCGGCCGCAGTAAGTCTATCGCAAAGACACTTCAGCGCATTCACCTGACATTTTCAAGATGAATAGTTCACTGTCCGTATCCATCGGCGTTATCCATCTTTATAAGCTCGGCTACTTGTACGGCTTTTTCTCAAGTTTTGTACTATACTCGGCTCTCAGCATAGTATCTCCGCCCAGAACGACATTCTCGTACGGTAATGAGGAGGGGGAAACCGGAGTCAATAACAAGTCATGACGAGCGCAGGAAGAGCTACGGACAGAAATCAATGAATATAAACCAAGGGCCTAATCCTGACCATAATGTAGTTTAATATCGTGCCAATGTCCTGGCTTGCACTGCTCTCATTAGCGCAGCCCGCAATGGACCAGTAACTTGGGACCAGCCTCCCTTTCAGATAGACCGAGCCCCAGCCGAGCAAAAACGAACCCACAATCCACCGCAATCGAAGAAGCGAACCAAACAATCTCAATCACTAAAAGGGAAAAGGTGTGAAAGGAAATATCCAGAGAAAGTAACGGTGTTTCGATGCCGGGAATTGAACCCCGACTAATCCATTTGTTAGCATCGAAATTCGTTATTAGGAGAATAGTCGATAACTCACCCTAGCCGGAACATGCTTATTGGTGAGAGCGGGTGATCCTAGCCAGTGTGACCTTTGTTAGTAACTGGACTCAGATGTTGAGGACATGGTATTGACTCACTTAGACCACATCGGATGTTTACTGCATGGGTTTTCTTTGGCTGCTTTTGGGTCAATTGTCGGCACTCTGTAGTGATCCTCCTTTTTTCTAGGAAATGTTATGAGACAGTTCCAAAATGAATTAATGATATACTTGATGTACGCTTATTCTGTATGGAGTAGCGATTACTTTCCCTCTTTATGGCACACTCTCGTCCAGTATGGCATCGAGTGTTTGCTGTGAGTCGATGTTTTGATCAAATGATGCGTTCTCAGCAAGAACCAACGCCATAGATCGATCACCCAAGATCCTAGACGTCGACTGAGTCTCATATGACAGAATTGGACATGTTGCAGATACGTCAGGGAAATGCTAGAAGTGGTCTCCAAGAATCATCTTGATCGTTTTCTGCGGTCCACCTGCACATGCCGTGATGATTCACGAGCCAGTTGGAAGCAAGCTGCATCAGGATTTGGTCTCTCATTGGGGTAACGATGACTCGGTAGTTGTCTCAAGGATGGCGATGTTCTGGAGTAGACTTCGAGGGACCCCTAGTGAGAAGGCGAGAGGTAGTGGAGGTTTCAGTGCTAGCCTCGGGTGCCGGCCCGCATTTTTCTTCGTCTCGCCGCACGAGCTGGATACAAGTCGTCCCTCAGCGCAACACTCGCCATGACCAGCACGACATCGGGAACATGGTGGGAGAGCCGGGAGCGACCATCTGCCTCGTCTGGAGTAGTTTGGTGATCCTCGTGTCTATTCTTGGCTACACCCAACTGTACGTACAAAAGCTTCTGATTGCAAGCAATATTTCCATGCTAACAGCTGTTCAGATGGAGACACTATTCTACCCGTAACCCTCGCTCGCCGAATGAGACAGAAGCAGACGCACCGCATGTCACCATCATCCGCCCCGTAAAGGGACTCGATCCTGGACTGTACGATTGCCTCGTCTCCACCTTTCGCCAGACATATCCTTCCCGTCGTCTGACCGTCCACTTCTGTGTCGATAGTCGCAATGACTTGGCTCTTCCCGTCCTGGAAAGGCTAATCGAGGATTTCCCCGAAGCAGACGCTCGTATCTTCATTGAAGAAGCCGATCCAGCGCTACAGGCGAACAATGGCACGTCACTTGGCCCGAACCCCAAAATCAGGAGCATGAGTCGCGCCTACAGAGAAGCGCGAGGAGACATCATATGGATCATTGACTGCAACGTTTGGGTGGCCAAAGGCGTGTGTGGTAGGATGGTGGACACTCTTTTGGGTGAAGCAAAGGGGACAAAGCCGCAGAAACTCGTGCATCAGATCCCACTCGTTGTAGACACAGACATACTTTCAGCCCCGGAAACGCACCACCTGCCAAACACGATCCGGTCGGACGTCCAACTTGCAACCACAAGCACTCGAGCAACAGAAACGCGCAGACTTCACAATTCGTCCACGTATGCAACCAAGGGAGGACGACTCGAAGAAATGTTCATGTCCACAGCTCATGCCAAATTCTACACGGCGATAAATACCGTCCTCATCGCTCCCTGCCTGGTTGGGAAGTCAAACATGTTCCGCCGTTCTCATCTGAACGCCCTCACGAACAACAAAGGCATCGACTACTTCAGCAACAACATCTGTGAGGACCATCTCATTGGAGATCTGCTGTGGAAGCAGCCTGTCCCTGAAAATCTTATGCAAGGCAACACAAAGCAGTGGGGAAATCATGCCCTCGTGTTTGGGGACCTAGCTGTTCAACCAATGGCACATATGGGCGTGGGCGAATACGTCGCACGGAGGGTGAGATGGCTAAGAGTCAGAAAATATACTGTTCCAGCTGCGACCTTGGTTGAGCCAACAACGGAGAGTTTCTTCTGCTCACTCATGCTATCATATGGTCTCACCACTCACTCAGTCATGAGATCAACGTTTGGTATACCTCAAACCTGGATTGCCTTCGCACTCTGCTGGTTTTTCAGCGTGTCTACCTGGGCTTTCATCGACTGGACTCTGTACCAGCGTCTCCACAGCGCCGGTTCCATCGAGGTCGACGAGAATACTCCCGATTTTGCGAGAGCTGCGGGTGAGGGCGCTGCTCATCGTCCGCTCACAGAGTGGATCGCTGCCTGGACTGGTCGAGAGACCCTTGCTTTTCCAGTCTGGTTTTGGGCCATTTTCGGGGGCGCCACCATAACATGGAGGGGCAAGAAATTCTGGGTGGATATGAGCATGGTGGTCCATGAGATTGGCACGAAGGAAGATGTGCTGAATGGATTGGACAAAAAGGAGGTTTGATGAAGTCAAATGACATAATGAATGGCGATAATAATGGAACCGTCATGTACGAGAACAATGGAGATTCTGTACAAACGCTAGGAGTAGATTCGTCATGTCTGACATTCGGACGCCAATCCAGCTCGCAATACATCAAGAAGCGCGGCAGGGTTCGCATTCCTTCCATTTCCTGCGCGATTACGGCTTCTCGGACCGGTCAGCAAATGGAATAAACCGCATCAATAACCATAGCACACTTTGTCGACCCATCCTTGAGCCTTCCCGGAAGTGGGGAAGACAGGTATTGGTGACTGTGTGCCAGGTACTTTGTTAACGGGGTATTTCCGCGAACCATCATCAAACCGGTATTAGGGACTCGAGCCACGAGGCCACGAAGGAGCGATCGTTCACTTTCAGAATGCCCAGCGCCTTGCCAGCCGTGTTCTCCCATGAGAGTCGCATCGTCATGAAATCACTGGGCGCGTTCTTGAAGTTCGCAATCAAGTTTCGGTCACAGGGAATTTCCCTACCTACCAATGCTTGACTCGGAAGAAGGTCGAGTCCATTCTTTTACACCGTCCACATGTAAAGTTTTTGGTGGCGCCACGAGATCCATCTTTTGAAGTGTACACAGTAAGAGAAAGGAAAGCATCCTGGATGTCCCTCGAATCTTCTACTCCTGTTGACAGCGGAAGTTCATGTCGGACCATTACGCCTGCTGGAGTCCGAGGATATGATTTCCGTTCTTCCAATACGACCACCATTTATGTGACCCCCAGTTACGAAAAAAAAAGAAAAGAAAAGCGGACGATGGCTATTTTCCAGCTGTATCTATCATCCGTTCCAGAGATGAAAAAGTTGTATAAAATGGGTATATTCCACGGCACCATTTCCTCCTCCTACACCATCCCTATCACAGTAACCCGACCGACTTGCATCCTGGTTCGCCCCTCCCTCCCCAATCAATGCCCGATACAATGCCATAGTACATCCCATCCCAAAAATAATACCACCCTCATCAACATTAATATCCAACCCCTGGTGTCTGACACCACGCACAACTTTTTCTTTTTTCTCTGTTTTTTTCTCCGCGTCCCCACCCCCCGCTCATGGGAAAAGCGTCCCACTCAACCTGCCCCCACTAGCCTGTTCGAGGTGTCCGCACCCCTTCTGGCCCATCCTCCTGTTGTCAAAGGGAGGGCACGGCCCCGTGTTTGTGAGTTTGTTCATCACGCAGACTGTGCAGGCGTTTTTATTCTGATCTGGGGCGCGTTCGGATTAGCCTTGGGTGGGTTTGTTACACCGTGACGGTGACGGTGATGATGATGGACGAGTGAATGAATGAATGGATGGATGGATGGGGTGTTAGCTGATCTGGTGTGGGATGTTCTTACCGCTTCTGTTGCAGAGGTTGTCGCATGCCGCCTTCACTGTTCTTCGGAGGGATTCTTCGGCTGGGTCTGGGGGGAGCGCGATGGCTAGTGTGAGGGTTGTGAGAGTGAGGAGGAGGAGGGTGTTGAGGAGCATGGTCGAGTTGGGGGAAGACGTTCGCAAGAGGTGAGTACGGTTGAAGATTCTCCGAGTTGATGTGGTGTTGGATTCAAGTGTGGAAAGTGTTTGAGCGTTGGTTTTTCGAGGGTAGGTAGAGTTGGTCGCAATTGATTACGCATCGACCTGCTGGGCACTCGGCAGCAAAGTACATACATATAGCTCGCTTCGTCTCCCCCCCTCCCCCTCCCCCCTTCCCACAAGAGTCTCCCTTTATGGAACGCGTATTATCGCCTCGCTCTCCGTATTTACAATCTGTCCTTAATCATGCCATCGTGAAAATGGAGCTCCACATCAGGGAGGAGAGAATACCAACAGCCCCACTGCAGGAAGCTGCCTTCAAATGTATATATAGCACATGTCCCACCACGCCACTACTAGTGAACAAGGCCTTTACCCTTGGATGAGTCACTGGGGAAGGTGTCTCCCAAGATAAGTTAGAAGTATGGGGAAATGGCTATCTTTAGAATGAATAGATTACGAGGCAATCTATCGTTCGGACTTTGCAAACGGTTGAAATATCGGGCGCGTGTCAAATACAAGGTCGAATTCTTTTGAGGATAGAGAGGTCGGTCCAATGGCGAGATAGACCGAGGTTAATGAGGAAGGGAGAATCAGAATTGGTGCGTGGGTTTTTCGACTCTGTCGTTTGAAGACACAAATACGAACGAGGAAGATAATCCTATGATTTCTGCAGCGTCTCGGTTGAGGCCAAATCAATGCGCCAACGTAACCTTGCTTTGGACCGACTTGTATGAATGATCTTGTGTCGGCTGATGGTGGCACACCGAGAAGGTGCGAGGATGATGATGGAACTGGTTTGAAGATCTGTCCGCGCCCAAAAAGAAGTCTGGCATGTGATAAATTGGAGAGGAATAGACGACATTGTGATGCTGTAAATAAGTTTCTTTGTGCAAATATGCTTAGAATTGGGATTCTCAGGCTGCTTGGGCTCAGAGTTTAACTCGCGAGTAAGACCAAATTCCCGCCAGGGATTCTTCTTGTACAGTGATACGTTATCGGAACAATAGATACAGAAAACGTACTCAGCTGGTATCCAACAATGTGTCCAAGCAAAGATACGAACACCCAAAACGGCGGGCTCATTTATTGTCGTTAAGACGTGACTTCATTCGCATCCAGAACATGAGGTATTCAGTGCCTTGCGCAGCCCAAGCACCTTCTTCCTTCGCTCATATTCACAGTACAGATATCGCACAATCTCATTCCACAATTCCCACAAGCGTTCTCGGCGGACTCGTGTATGGCAGCGACATCTGCGCCCAGAAATCTCTCGGATCGGTAGAGCTCTCGATCGCAGTCATCGCATCTGAAATCGCTGTTTTCGAAGCCCGGAGGGTGGGTGGCAGAGAAGATGGACTGTGATGGTGGCGGTACACTGGGAAGACTCCAAAAGGAGTGAAGTGTTGATTTCTGGACTGGCTCGGCCAAGAGGTTTGGAGGTTGGTGTGTGGTATTTGATGGCGTGATGTCGACTTGCGGTTGTCTCTGGGCGGAGAAGAGCTTCTGGAATGTATGTTCTGTCTCATATTAGTATATTGCAAAATCAGAAACGCGTTCCCCAATCATCTTACCATGTATCTTATCTTCAGCAGGCCGGTTGTCCCTGGCTCGTTTACGCGTCCGACTGTTGAGTCTTGCGGACAAAGGTTCTCGATGCGCGTCACCCCAGCTTGAGAGAGCGGTATTGGTGATGGGCGGTTCGATTTCCATCTCATTGTAGTATTGGTGAGGATCGGGACAGGGGCTTGCTGATGTACGCGATGGTGAGGAGAGGAAAGAGGATGTCGATGTGGATGGCGAGATATCAACAGAACGTTTGCGTTTGAAACCCATGTTGATAGATGTAACGACTATGCAGATGAATAGGCGGATAGATGTGGTCGGACAATGTGTAGCTATTCTTATGGGCGATTGGGCGGATTTGGATGATTGATGAAGCTTTTCAATTACCGACGCGTCCAAATACGCGTCGAGTAATTGGAGAGGCTGAACTTGGAACATCCTTGGCAATCCTTTACCATTTTGATCAACGGAGAAGACTATTGTGGCAGTCACTAATCGGGATTGGGCTTCACGAGACGGCAGGTTCAATTTGGATATGCTTCTGGACTCTATCTCTCTTGCTGTTGGTCTTGTGGTGACAAACGTGAACTGCTACTATCCGGCTGACACGGAGAGGGTTCTATTCACTCTTGCTGAAAACCGAAAATCAGTCGATCATGAGAATCTCAATAACTTCTTGCAATGTGTTAAGTATCGGATTGCCAGAAAAAATGTCGATATTTATCATGAATTGAATGCCAATATGTCCAACTATCAGCCCCACTGCCCCTCGATGTGTAACGCAAGCTCCCACATCTTATCATCAACTCCACCAAACACAAACATGAGCCGCGAAGCATCCCACGCCGGATCTTGGTACACCGACGACGGAAAGCAGCTCGACCGACAGCTCGACGGCTGGCTGGCACAGGTGCCAAACCAAGTTCCTGGCATAGCGACGGAATCCGAGAAAAAAGCGCCAGTCTCTTTTCCTGTTGCTGGAGCAAGAGTCATCATCGCTCCGTATGCTGCACGCTTGAACCCGTGAGCTTAGGGATGCTGATGGCGATGATAGGCATGCCGGTTACTCGTACTCTGGGCCTGCCGCCGCATGGGCTTACAAGGCCGTCGACTGGTCAAAGTGGTATGTTACGAGTAGGAGCGAAACATATTTCAAGAACAAAGGACTAAGAAGAGCTGCAGCAAACGCGTGTTCCTCCTCGGACCAGCCCATCATATCCATCTTCGCAGCTGCGCCCTTTCCAAACTGAACAAGTACGAGACTCCTCTCGGTGACCTTGTCCTATGCCTGGATACCATAAAAGAATTGCGGACCACAAATAAGTTTGCGGATATGTCTCAACAAGACGATGAGGATGAGCATAGTCTCGAGATGCATCTGCCATATATCTATAAGATGCTGCAATTGTGAGGACCTGCTTCCAATACTCAGCACCCTGCATAATTGCCTAGCTATTTCTTCATTGGAGCGTGACCGGACCTCCTAGACTTAGACATTTTATGCTTTTCAATCCGATGTCTGTTTGCTAATCTCTTCCAGATCCGGCCAAAATCCCATGCCAAAACTGGTCCCCATTCTGGTCGGAAACCTGACGGCAGGGCAAGAGGCTGAGTATGGCGAGCTTCTGGCTCCTTATCTTAAGGACCTAAGCTCAATATTTGTAGTCTCTTCTGACTTCTGTCATTGGGGCACGCGATTTGGATATACATACTACCAATCCACGCCCAATCCCAGCAGCGGCACCCAATTAGGTGGCCGAGACGCTACGCCTGCAAATCCTACCATTCATGAGAGCATCAAGACGGTCGACCATCTTTGCATGGATGCTATTGAGACTGGAAAGCATCAAGAGTTCACTGGCATTATTGCTAAAACACGTAATACTGTTTGTGGAAGGCATCCAATCGGTGTCATCATGGCTGCGATCGAGGCCTTGGAACGAGAAAGCTCACAAGCTGAGGTCGGGAGGTTCAAATTCGTTCGATACGAAAGAAGTGATCTTTGTCGGACATTGCGAGATAGTAGTGTGAGCTACGCTAGTGCTTACGCTATCTTATGAAGAGAAGAGGACGTACAGGCCACTTTCACAAAGAAAAACCAATTTACGTCTTCTCGAACGATATCAAGTGGAGTTATTTGAACTATTCATATTCCCCAAGTTCTATCAACATGAGGCCTCGGTGACGGATAGTTCTTAGGCGCATACTCAAGTTTCGGCGGTCGCACTCTGAAGTGTAGCATTTGCGTATTGACAGATTGATACCAGAAATTGAACTTTCCTTTCAAGTGTGGTAATTGAAAGTATAAACTGCTGCCAGATTGGTATCCGGTAGTCTGATCATCTTCGAAACGAGCGCGAACAGGAGCAGTCGACGCGTTGGAGCGGGCGTTCAGCGAAGAGGTCTCTTTCAAGTTTAGAGAGAAAAAACGGTTCACTGCCGTTGATCATTGGTGTATCAGAGAGAGACAAGGTTCTGGAGCGGGAGGCCTCAATCAAGACGCCACAGTGGCGTCTGCCCCGCATCAAGAAAGCTGAGCTCCATCTCGAAAGTTCCAAACCTGTAGACAACAACAAATACCACAATGACCGACTCACCACCACCAGAAGAGCAAAAGAAGATCGACGCCGAAGCAAAGGCGAAACAAGATGCCGAACAAGCAGCCCTGCCCTATAAATGGACGCAAACAATCAAAGACGTCGACATCACAATTGAAATACCAGCAAACCTCAAGGGCCGAGACCTAGACGTCAAGTTCACGAAAACAAAACTCTTCGCCTCAATAAAAGGGAAAGAGGCTTTCATAGATGTACATTGCCCAACTCAGTCTTGTGTGCACACTCACTAATTTCCACGAACGCAGGGCGACCTCCCCCACCCAATCATCCCAGACGAAAGCACCTGGACGCTCGAAACCACAACGACGGGCAAAGAAATCGCCATCCACCTCGACAAATCCAACAAGATGGAATGGTGGGCGCACGTCGTGACGGCGGCGCCCAAGATCGACACGTCGAAGATCACGCCCGAAAACTCGAGTCTGAGCGATTTGGACGGCGATACGAGGCAGATGGTGGAGAAGATGATGTTTGATCAGAGGCAAAAGGAGATGGGGAAGCCGACGAGCGAGGAGCAGAAAAAGGAGGATATCATGAAGAAGTTTATGAGGGAGCATCCGGAGATGGATTTTAGTAATGCGAAGATTGGTTAAGTCCGATGAATGAGAGGGGTGATGTAGGGACAAAAATGCCTCTCCGAGTATTCAAGCACTTTTCGGCGAAGTCAAGAATCATTGAAGCAGGGGCCGATGCTGCGTGAAGGATTCATCTCCGAAGGGAAGGAATGTAGGCTGCCATGGTCAACGAATCATTCGTGATATGGAGAATACAACCTCATGGCCGCAGTCAAAAAATAGTGGTGAGACGTCTTGTTCATGGAATACCTAAAGAAGCGTGCAAATAACGTGCAAATTCCAATATATGGATACCCAAAGTTGTTGCCTTGCTGTAAGCGGCCATGATAATAGGGCATCAACGTCGGCCAGGTTCCCACGTTTGCCTTCTACCGGTGGTTAGCCTCGTCTAATACCCGAGTCTAGGGTGAATGAATAGGACAAATAAGCTGATAAGACCTAACCCAAACATAGGACCGACGGCTTAAGCCCAGGGACAACAGACTAGTCGGACCTAGAGATGGCGAAGAGAAGCGGTAGTCCAACGCTGATCGCAGACTTCCCCCCCTTGAAAGACTAGGGAAGTTAGATACGTACGGTGCAATTAGGTTACGATCTGGGTCCGCCTCCGCTGAGTCAGGATCGCGGGTGTTGGTCACTGTAAACATACTAAACAAACACCAATCACGTTGAACTTGGTCCTCGACTTAGCTTCGCGCACTATTCCCTCTTCACACAATAGTTCCGAAAATATATTATCTACAAATTACACATTCAGAGATGGTAGAGGGCCGGCGATATCGACGAGCTCAAGGTCAACCCGTATAATTTCGGCCTAGGCTACAGGAAGGGCCAATAGGCGGTACGGTTATCTATAAGTAGTGTGAAGTGGAGCACCGGCACCCTATGTAACGACGTGCGGTTGGGGCGCGACGCCTGTCGAAGCAAAGGAGGAGGCCGCGAGTTTTCTTATGCTATCTATCGAATTCGAGCTTATACTGACGAGGCAGGTCAATTTGCTAAAATATGCTAATCTCTATAGGTGCTGATGAAGAAGGTAGGCGATAACTTGAACTACTCGGTAAAGCCATGAACTTTGACCCTGACCTAGAGGTCGAAACTGCACACAATATGGCTTCTGCGTGTTTGATAGAACCTACGTATATCGGCTCAATGGAGCAAGACTGTCCTCACTGTGAGTTATATAGTAAAGACTAGTATAAGAGCAAAGTTAATGATTGCAGTATGTTCTGAGCCGTTATCTCCTATCTGTGGTTCGGAATTAACAAACCATTCCTACTTGAGCGACCTATATTCTGTCTCGACGCTTGCAACGTCTGACTCCAACGTGCTCTCTCGCTCTTCCATAGTCGACGCGGGGTACGAGGATGATCTCATCTACTTCGATAACTCGAGGTTAGTAATACCTTCTGAACTACTAGTCGATCCTACCGGTAAGAAGGCAAGGAGGCGAGCAAGACGCGCGGTTGAAATTACGCCCCGACAATCGTAACAGCTTACCTCAGCACATACGCACCTGGCCATGTTAACGGATATTGGTTTACAGCGGGCGAAATCGGGAGCAAAGGGCACACTGGTCGCGCTCGATGTCGAATTGTATAAACGGAACCACTGCTTGTTACTGGTTCAAGACTCCTACTCGGAGCACTACGTATGATAACCTCCCTGCTATGCCGAAGAAGAGGTCTCCGTTTCTTCTGTTGTACCGCCTGCGTTGTAGACGACCACATTGGGCTTTGAAAATTGGCAAATGTTGTGCCTGTAATTCGACATGCCTGCTGAGTGGGTGTTGTCCCCGACTAAGGCCGTTGTAGTATAGTGTCAAACTCGCCGACTGGCCTTGGATTAGCGGTTGGGCCATGGTTTAATCGACTAGCTGGGCATAACTCAATATGGACAGCAGTGGCTTGCGAAGCAGCGCTAGAGTAAACCAGCCTAGCTGATGGCGCGAGGTTGATAATCGATTGAGAAGTTTTGTAAAGGGTTAATCGACCTGACAAGGTGATGTTAACGAAGTGTTTGAGCGTATGATGACTATGGCTGGTCGATGGCCGAAACGGCTAGATAGTGTCTCAACAGCAAACGAATCACTCATGAATATATACTCTGAGTTGACTTTAGTCGAGGCTACAGGTTTGGGACCTGATAAAAGATTCCCCGTCGCCTGGAACGTGACAACTTGAATTATCCAGGCAGTGAAATCTAGGAGCAGATCATTTGCTTTTGCCAGAACAAGATCACTATTGATGCAAAGTAGCAGAAGATGCATGCTCGACCATTATACGACCCCATGATTTAGGAAAAATGAGAATGAAGAAATGGCCAAACTGATAGAAATGGCTGGCCTTGAGGTTTCGATTCACGAGGTGACTATGGACCGATACACAAGCGCGCAGTAACTTCCAAGTCAAAGGGTGGAGAAAAGAGGGTCAACCATTGCGAAATCAGGCATACTTGAGTCCAAAGAGTCTCGATCTGATCGGCTGTGGGTTCTTTGACCGTTGGCCTGACGCAGAGCCACCGTTGCCTATTGCGTGGAAGGATTTGTTTGATGTCTCCTCGATTTGCGGCCCATGTTCGATGTTTGTTGATGTAACCAGGCGGTGCCTTGGGGATTTTCAGGTTGATAGTCACCTTTGGTTCTAGGACACCAGCGCTCGAATGGGATGGGTTCTGAGTAGATTGCCTTCTTAGTAGGCGATGCTCGTGCTTTGCTAAAGATCGTGGCCTTGATCCCAAACAATGTCAATGAGGTTGGAAGGTCATGGGGGGGAGGGGAATTACTGGTAGAATGGAGGTGGAAGTGGGGTGGCTGAGTGGGAGACAGCACAACATGACCGACCGGGCCTCCTCAAGCCTCATTGACCTCCGTTGGCGTGCGCCAGAGATGACAGATACCTCGATTCCAATCCACCAATACAACTCACAATCATGGCCAATCTTGTAGAGCAACTGGACAAGCAGTTGGCCGACGTCCTCCAGGGATGGAACACCACAAGCACCCTCATTACTCTGGCTATCCTCGGCTTCCTGGCATATGTAGTTTTGTTCATGGAAGAGCCAGACGCCCACCCTATGATTCTGCAACGTCAAGCAACTGCCAGCCTTGTTCGCCAACCAGGAGAATCTGCAGTTTACCGGTCCCCCGAGGTTCCCCATGGCTATCCTCTTCGCTCTGGTCTCAACGTCAAAATCGCTGGAGCCCCGGCATGGGCGGGCGGGAAGGACGGCGACCTACGAGATATCTGGCGACGAGTCACAGGCGAAATCCCCGCCGAAAAAGCCTTTGGAGCATCGGGACCAGCTGCAGAGGTTGCACACGGGAAGATTCTGACCGTTTTGGGCAAGGAGGAAGTCATTGAGCACAGCATCAATGATATTACAAACGAAATCGCCATTGTTGGAGCTCACATACGAAAACATGGCGGCGCCCGTGTCGCTGTTTACCTTCCCAATTCGATCGAATTCCTGGCCGCGCTGTTCTCCTGCTCGTTCTATGGTCTTACGCCAATTCTCATCCCCTACGACCACCCTACAACCGAGATCATCGGTCTCCTTCAGAAGACCCAGGCTGATGTCCTCATCGCTGAAGCTGGATCGCTGCCGCTACAAGAGGTGATCAAGAAATATAAGTCTATCAAGCAGGTGATCTGGGTTGTGGAGAAGACAAGCAGGCACATGGACTGGACTGAGATTCCAAAGGACATCGGAGGCAATATCGATGTTTCAGTATGGCATCAACTTGTTCAAGACCACCAAGATATATCGATTCCGGACATGCCGGATATCGAAAGCGAGGAATTAGGCAAAATCGTGACTATCTGCGCTGACAAGCCCGGCTCCGAAGAACGAATCGTTGAATTCACACAGAAGGTATATTACGGCTGCTTGACAATGCAAGCGTTCTCAACTAACAAATGCTAGAACATTGTTGCAGCCATTGGTGCGCTGATTGCTGCTCTGCCTGCTCGACAACGCCTCAATCCTTCCGATCTCTTCGTATGCGCCGATTCTTTCACCCAAACCTATCCTCTGTGTCTCACAATGGCTGCGTTGTTCTCCCACGCCTCCATTGCCATTAACTCGGTAGCTGGCACGAATGTGTCCCTTGCAATGGCCATCAGAAGTGTCAAGCCGACCGTAGTTGTGGCATCCGCAGAAACAGCTTCAAATCTACATGCGGCTACCGCACCTGGAGTATCTGGTGGTCTCAAGAAGCTCGCTCACAGCATGCAAACCAGCGCTCTCGACGCTGGGCGGATGCCATCAGATGGCATCTTGACAACTTTGAACGCGCCCCATCGTGCTGCCATTGGTACAACTCCGGGAAAACTGAGACTTTTGTTCATTTCAGAGAGAGCTGGTGTAGAATGCCCGCCACTCAGTTCAGATGATCTTTCTGACCTACGAATCTTTACTGGGGCTCGCATTGTCTACGCATTGACGCAGGCTCATGTCGCCGGTGCAATCGCGCAAACGAGCATCTATGATTATCGCCGAAGTGGAGGGTCGAAAAATAAGCACAGCCATTTTGGCACACCATTAAGCAGTGTTGAGGTGAAGCTCGTGGACACCGCCGAGCACAAGACCACCGATAACACTCCGAAGGGAGAGGTGAGTCCTGGATACTTGAGATTTTATCCCAGAGTGCTAATCTTCCTCTAGATCGTTGTGACAGGACCTGCAGTGTCGGGCAATGAAGTGAAAATAGGAACCATTGGCACGTTCAGAGACGATAACACGCTGTCATACGTATAGTTGTTTAGGTTCAATAATGCAAGCACAAGTAGACTCCACACTGCCAGGATCTTCAAGCTGTCGATCACCACATGTTTGATGCTTATCGCATGCCGCCTGTTGTTTCGCAGCTCCCAAGCCTTTCGCTTGGTGCTCAAGGCACTAAAACACGGCACAGCCAGCCGCAGTGACATTCATGGCGTTTGTGATGATCTTACCGTGAAATGCACAATCGACCGTTGGTTCGATCATTATCTACAAGGTTGAAGGCAGTGGACAACTGTGTCACGTGCATCGACAGGTTCCTTATCTCGGATTTGAGCTCACTTCATATGGCAATCTGACATCCCAGAATGATAAATCTTCCAGGGAGACCCGGCTAATGGGTCAAGTCGAACCATGATTACCGTGAGCTACCTCTGACTTTCGGATATTCTATCTTCTCTTGTTTGAACCTCACTCCTCCTCACGAAGTGCGTTGCTTTGGGATCAAATGAGGTTTAAAAGGCCGCATTTGACGGTCGAGCAGCGCAAATCTGCTTTTGCGGAGGGCAATGCGAGATGGACCAATCAGGACATGGACCCAGTTCGCAAGGAGGAGAGGAAGTGAGATTCAGATGACCATTCTTGATTCATACGAGACAAGAAACGCTAACTTTTTCAAGATGGGGAGTCATAAGCTTCATTGCCTACTGGATCTCTGATGCTTTCAAGTGCGTATTGACACAATCACTCTTGCGCGAAAAAAATAATCTCAAGGAGGAAGACGAATACTGACTTGATGAAAGCGCCGCAACATGGCAATTCGCTAGTGGCATCATTGCCATTGGTTTGACATGGCGTGAATCCATTGCCATTGTAGCTGTTGGCTTCTTCCTCGTGTCCATCGTGATCGCCTTCAACGGTAACCAGTCTTGTCTGCGCTCTCAGGCACATTGACAGTGTTGATAATGACAGGCGCTACTGGAGTCATCTACCATGCTCCCTTTCCCGTCCTCGCCAGAGCCTCATGGGGTTTCTGGGGCTCCTACATCGCCATCATCTCTCGCGCCATCCTTGCCGTCTTCTGGTTCGCCATCCAAACCATGAATGGGGCCAACACTGTCCGCGTCATGCTGGGAGCCATCTGGCCTTCTTTCTTGACCCTCGAAAATTCGATTCCGGAGAGCCAGGGCATTGCGACGAATACTATGGTTTCTTTCTTTCTGTTCTGGCTGGCGCAGATACCGTTTTTGTACATGCATCCGAATAACCTTCGATGGCTGTTTATGGCCAAAACCATCATTGTGCCTGTGGCTTGGATCGCCATCCTGGTTTGGGCTTTTGTTTCTGAAGGAGGCGGACACTTGCTGGCGCAGAAGAGCACGATTAGCGGGAGTGCATATTCTTGGGTAGGCCGAACTCTCCCTTCCCTTTACTCTGACCCGCAAGCTGAACTTTCTTGTTGAATTTAGGCCTTCCTTTCCTCCCTAACCTCGGTCATAGGCAACTACGCAACCCTCTCCGTTAACCAAGCCGATTTCTCCCGCTACTCAAAGGTAAACGTAAAATGGCAACTAATGTACGTCCCCATGCTCCCCATGATCTTCACCTTCATCGCCTTCATCGGCATCGCCGCCTCCTCCGCCGGCGAAGCCCGCTACGGGAAACTCGAATGGGATCCCATGGCCCTCATATCCAACTGGTCTAGCAGGAGCTGCCGCTTCTTCGCGGCCTTTTCGTTCGCCTTGGCAGCGCTGGGCGTCAACATTTCAGCCAACTCGCTTTCGGCCGCCAACGATCTGGCGGCGCTGTTCCCGCGGTACGTTGATATTCGGAGGGGACAGCTGATCTGCGCGGTGCTCTGTTGGGCGTTGGTGCCGTGGAAGATTCTGGCGAGCGCGGGGAGTTTTTTGAATTTCATGGCGGCTTATGCTGTTTTCTTGGGGCCGATGTGAGTCCTCTTTCTTTTCTCTCGGGGTTCTGACGTTGAGGTGGGCGACGATGCTCATGCTTTGCTTTCGCAGTGCCTCGATCATGCTTTTCGATTTCTGGGTCCTCCACAAAGCAAAATACAACGTGCTTGATCTCTACCGACCAGACGGTATCTACCGCTACAACTCCGTCCTCATCAACTGGCGCGCCGTCGTCGCCTTCGTCGCCGGCGTCGCGCCAAACCTCCCAGGCTTCATCAATTCCATCAACACCAAGATCAAGGTCGGTGTCGGTATCCATCCTTACCAGTTTGGCTGGCTGCTCGGTTTCACCGCCACAGCGCTCGTCTATAGTGTCCTTACCGTTTTGTTCAAGCCCCGGGAGACCTTTGTTGAGAAGGCTCTGTTGCCGGATGATGTTTATGAGGGTGCTGACGCGGGTGTTGTTGAGGGCGTTGAGACGGGAGGGGAGAAAGATGGGTTTGGGAACGGGAATGTGGAGATTTTTGTTGATGGTAAGAAGAGGTGGAGGTCTTGGGCGGATAAGATGTTATAAGGGGAGATGGAAATGGGGTGGCTGCACGGTGGCTTTGTCAATGTAGTGGCCTTCGGAATCACGATATTTCCTTTCCTTGTCAGCTCTGTTGATCCAAGACCGATGACGATGACGATACATTGCTGGTTAGATAGATTGTGAGATCGCTGAAAAGGTATGGACGTTGATCTTGAGTTGCGGGTGACGATACCGAATTCATGTGCACGTCGAGGAACACTGAGATATACCCAACGTCGGCAATCCGAGATCCCTCCCAAAAGGTAAGATGGGTCCTCTGAATATCACGAATCCGCCCCCATGGCGCTCTCGGACATTACGTACCAACGAAGTCTTTTGTCTCCGGATTGTCTTCCCCTCCAGAACGAGATGGCTTGTACGTCCAAGTGGGAGTTCTTATCTCAACTGTGCTGCCATTCTTTTCATTTCCTGTTCCACTGCGTCTCGACGGATTAAATTCTGCAAGTAGCGGACTCATTCGCGCTCCCTGTCGCCAGCCTGCCGTTCAAGTCTCTCTGACCAATCCAGATTTGTGTCATCTTCATCGTCTTTCCCACCCTCCTGATCTGTTTCATACTACCAGGAACTGATGTTTCTCATATGGTCCAATAACTCCGATCATATCGAAGATTAACATGCTGATTTTTCGAAGCTTAGCGTTTCTCAACGTTGAGCTGATTGCAGTAAGATCTGACAACTTAGCCAGCGGGGCACTGTCAGCTCTTCGAGCATTGAATATCTCAGGCCAGGTTATGTTAATAGGGGACCGTATTTCACATGATGTTCAACCTCTTGTGACTTTTGGCGGGTAGAATTTAGTTCAATGTCTATTGTCTTCAAAGACGGTTGCATGCCGAGCCATGTTACAAGATGAGAAGGTGCTGCTTGAGGGTACAATCGGCCATCAGGTGTTTTAGAGACGCCCAGAGAAGTGTTGCAAGCGAGGCAGTACCGGCATCATGCCCACGATGTCTAAAACCGGCAGGTTGGGTTCCTCCGGAACGAGCTCCAAGGTTCTCAATTCGGTGCATAGATCGATAAGGACTCTCATGAGTCTCTAGAGCCTCGTATCTGGTCCTGCTCAGGATACCCGAGTTCTTTTCGGCCTTGAAATCCAAACTCAAGCGCCGCAACTCTGGACCGACAGGACCGGACACTTGTCGGAGCTCCACGTCGTCGTCGTCCTAGAATTCGAGCTCGCGAAGGTCTGGGAGACCACTGGCTTGCAATGAAACAAGTCTATGAATACATCCAGATGGATAGTCATCCAAATGAGCGACCGCTTTGTAAACCAGTCTGATATTGAAAGGCAATTCGTGATTTCTATAGGAAGTCTACACAGGCTAACAACTCGTCGGTCCTAGTAGCCAAACTTTTCCTAGTCCGAGGCAGCAAGGGACAAGCATTGCGCGGCAAATCTGGGTACCTATAGCTGTGATGATTTGTCTTCACTTTCCACAGTTGGCGAGGAAAAAGGTAGATCAGATGTAGGATGTTCGGTCCATGTCGCCATGCAAAATCCAAGCCATGTTCCAGGAAGGCTTTGTTGGTCAATGCCAAAGAGCTCGCGATCGCTTTGGCTTGCTCTGGTGAAGCATCTGAAGTAGCGAATGTAAAGATGCTGTCGAGCAATTTGGGTCTCTTTCGCACGGTGTGCACGATGAAGTGCGGAAGAGCTGTTGCATGAGGTCGAAACTGAACTGCGATTGAGGATTGTGATAGAGCTGCTTGCTATCTGCAGGCAGCCCATAGCCGTCCGAGACCAAATTGCGTCCCAGGGATGAATACTGGTGCGCTTACTATGCAGAAAACTAATTGAGAGCATGGAGTACAACTGAGGAACTTGTGGATGTGAGCTAGCAGGCACGTGAAAAGGTCGTGAACCGTACTACAACGCGTTGAATCCACTGCAGGCCAGGCGTGTTCGCAAGTCGGCAGAATAGCACGCGACGTCAGCCATGGACAAGCAGAAGGCTCTCCTGTACAGCTCCGCCGTGGCCATTCGCCTGCTGCTGTTCACTGCCTTTCCCTCCCTGCCGCCTGTCCTTACCGGTCGCGTCGAGATCTCTACCCCAGTGACGAGCTTCAAGCGGCGTATGTCTGTTTGCTATCCAAGTGCCAACACCACAGCTAACCATTGTACGCAGTGCAAGAAGGCCTGTTCCTGTACACGCACAATATCTCTCCTTACGATGGCGGCGTGTTCCATCAGGCACCACTACTCCTACCACTCTTCTCCCTGTTTCCGGACCCAGCCAGATATCCTCTCTTTACCGGGCTGTTCTTCATAATCCTCGACTTGATCAGTGCCCATGCGCTCACACGGATTGCTGAGACTGGCGTATCTGTCTCGGCGTGCCTCTTCTCATCTCCCAGAAAGGAGTTTCGTTATGGCAGCACAGCGATTGCAGCAGCGTATGGTAGAACCGATGATGTTTCTGAACAGATTCTGTTGGCTAATCATGCCCAGCTACCTGTTTAATCCTTTTACGATTGCAACTTGTATCGCACGACCTACAAGCGTCCTCACAAACACCTTCATTCTTTTCGCCATCGCAAGCGCTGCAAATGGCCAATCTTTCATTCTCGCCTTAAGCGCTGCATCCTACCTCTCTCTATATCCAGTGCTGCTGTTTCCCCCGCTTACAATCCTCTGTTACAATGAGAAATTCAGGTCAGTTCGACATGCCAATTCGAGATCGGTATCGATAAACTCCTGGCCATGTTTCAAGATCAGCTCGCCAGACATCTATCGATATCGATCTTGATACAAGGCATCTCGATTGAAGATATCAACTGACGGCTCCAGAACAAGGAAAGCACAGAACGCAGCCACATTCACCATTATGCACTTTGCGGGTTTGATACTCTCGATGGGAGTGCTCCTCGGGTTGTCGTACTTGACAGTTGGAGGGTCATGGCAGTTCCTTACAAGTACTTATGGCACATATCTACTCCTACCAGACTTGACTCCAAATGTGGGATTATGGTGGTACTTCTTCATTGAAATGTTCGACTCCTTTCGTGAATTCTTCTTAGGGGTATTCTGGCTCCATATGGCATCATATGTGGGCGGGCTTTCGATTAGATTCCAAAAGCAACCCCTCTTCGCTATTGTGGCAATGCTCGGCATTATCGCAGTCTTTCAGCCCTACCCGAGCATCGCGGATACGTCCTTGTTCTTCGGAGTAGTGCCTCTCTATCGACACCTGTTCCCTCGTAAGCTGCTCCTAGAATATTCCTGATGCCGGCCAAGCTAACCTCGATCAACAGTCATGCGGTACTCCTTCCTGGCGACGGCGGTCATCATGTACGCAACCCTGTTGGGCCCGGCTTTCTATCATCTCTGGATCTACGCGGGATCAGGCAATGCCAACTTCTTTTACGCCATTACACTGGTATGGAGTTTGGGAGTCATTGTGGTGCTAGGGGACATGATATACGCTGTGATTCGGGACGAATTGGAAGCCGAACGACCAGAGATGAAAGGCAAGGAGGCGAGACAGATGTAGTCGAACGTTAATTGGAAGAATGAAAATCAAAGTCGCCAGGATTACTGTCAACAACGTTCCCACTTCTAGCCATTTCCCACTATGATCAGGGCTCGTTCGAATGACCGTATCAGCGATTTGAAGGCATCCCAGCGGTGCCGTCAGTGTATGTGTCACGACGTATGAATTCTTGAGTAACGATGAACACGGTCTCGAGGACTCTCCAAGGAAGAGTGGGACCGAGATGACATGAGCATATTCAGAATCACTGTCCTTCGAACGACCAATTGGACGCACTCAAATTTCTTGCTTGGTGTATGTCACACAGTACCGCCACTTTTCCCCCAACGGAAATGCCTACGGATGTCCAACTTAGTCTAGCTACTTCGGGCCATAGCTCTGCTCTTATGCATAACCCAACTCTGACAGCTGCGGCTCCTTTTCGTGCAACGCAAACGACATTCTCTCACCTCCTGACGAGTTACGCAGGAAGATTATTCATTTCCGCAGGGAACCGATCTGGTAGCGAAAGACGCACTGCGATTTGGATCGACTCTGGAACCGTTGAAGAAGAAAATAAGGAGGCAGGACCTTCGGGCCAAAATGCATTTCGGGTGTGACGCTACGAGCCGCGGCGCCATGCATTAGTTTCCTTGCGTGGATGTCGAGAACAAAAGATTTATTGCTCCCCGATACTCCAAGTCGCGTCGATGGAGTATCCACGATCGAAAGACCACATGTCCGCCTCCGGCTTGTGAATGTTGTCTGATACTGTGAGCAAGCTCCCATCTGCTCCAAGCCTACGGGACGCGAATTCCCGCCAACGAAGCAGGTCGCGTACACAATCTTATTTCATCTCGAAAGGGGAAGTATCCAGCCTAGCGTCTTAAGGCTGTGCAAGCGTGGTCCAAGGCCTGGAGTTTTGATGTACGAGGTACTTGCACCACCTAGTACCGCCACAGCGGCGTCGTAGTAAGCTGGCAGACGGATAAGAGAGACCGGGTCCCCATCAGCTTGCACACCTTTGAGGCCTTCGTGTTGAACGTCTTCCGGCTGTTTCTGTCGTTTCCACTCGTTTCTCATTCTTTCACATTTTGCTCGCTTTGTTGCTCCCATCGACTCGCTTCTCCCCCACTCACCCCACCTCGTGCTGCCTTGCACAGCGCGTCGCGATCATGATCACCCCAGGCCGTGAAGTCAGACCGGCTTACCTCGCTCTCTCCGTCGGCGCCTTCGTCTCCTTCATCTTTGTCACACTCGTCTCCTTCAGCAATTCCAACCACTTGAAGAGCATCCGGGAAAAGGTTCATCAGTACAAGTAGGAGATCCCCTTCACCACTTCGGGAGATCTACCGCTAACAAGCGACAACCTTGCAGCGTCCCATTGGTCCCACCATCAGAACAAGGGCCGTCCGCTCCTCAAGGTTTCTCTCAACCGCCACCTCCACCGATCACTCCCGCGTCGATTTCGTTTGAAGATGCTATTCGGGCTATCTATGCGCCGATGCTACACCCCATCGATGCGCCAGAGTTTATCGATCCGACCGATGGGGAGGTGTACTTCACTAACCAGACGGTTTATACCGAAGGGTTCGGGAAGAACCTTTGCATCATTGATGTGGATACGAGGCCGTTGAATGGGACGGATGAGCTGATGAATGAGGATTTCAATTGGCAGACGATTTCGGGCGTGTCGACTGGCATGCTGAATCATTATCTTTACGGTAATTCCCACAAAAGCAGTCAGGTGCCAAACGTTTGAGTAGAGGCGATGATTTTTGAGAGGTACGAATCTAGTCTGTTTCGTGATTGATGGTGATGAATTTCTTGCAACTCTGCTTGGTGAAGTTGCTAGGAGTCCTGAGCTGTCGAATTGCATCTCGAAGACAGTTTCTGCATTCGATTACATTGGAAATATCGCGCTCGGTTTGGTGCTATGGCAGCAGAGTCTTGTCTTGAAAAAGAATGCGGGCTAACAACTGGCAGCGAAAATCCACGGCTACGACTACAAGTTCATACATACGACAGAATGGCATAACAAGTCGCGGGAAAATGTCTGGACCAAGATACCCACCCTCCGAGAAACGTTAAAGGACTACCGAATCGTCGTGATGATTGACGCTGATGCCATCTTCCGTCACCTGAACCTCCCGTACGAATGGCTTCTCAATCGTTGGAACTTCACCGAAGACACCTCTTTCTCCATGCCGCTCGATCCAGTCTGGGACGTGAACACGGGCGGCAGAATCGGCTACACAAACAACAAATACGGCGTCGTCAATCCCAACGCCGGCTTCATCACCGCCCAGAACCTGCCCCGAACTTTCGACATGCTGGATGACTGGGTGTCCTGCCCAGACAACGAAGAAGCATTCGAGGGGTGCGATGATTTCCGCGATGGCTGGCCGGCTGAGCAAGGTGCTTTCGGCGAACATATCCGCTACAAGTACAACGAGACCACGGACTATAGGAGTTTCAACTGCTCGGATGGGAACGGATTCCCCGAACAGGGTTCTGAATGCCGGGGTATCTTTGTACGACATTTCACGACGGGAAAGAACCATCTGAAACCGAGTACCGGTGATGCACTGTTACAAACCATGATGGCAAGGACGCACAGCGAGATCTTCCAAAATTATGGCGACGTGGTCGTGGAACGCAATTCGACGGAGATGGTAGAGGAGGCGTACTGGGAACGCGTCGTCCCTCAGAGGGTTCTTGAGGAGGATGCGAAGAAAGAGGCTGAAGAAAAGGAGAGGAAGGACAAGGAGGCGGCGGAGCAGAAGGCCATTGCGGATGCTGAGAAAGCGGAAGAGGAGCTGAAGGAGGCCGTTGAAGAGGCGGCGAGGAAAGCTGTCGCAGAGGCAAGGAAGAAGAAAGAAGAGGAGGAGGCGAAGTCGTTGAATGTACCGAGTATCAATATCCTTGGCACGCCGCCGGTTAGGGACGAGGACGGGGATGGGGATGGGGAATAGGAATACCATCATTGATGAGGAAGCTCGTTGACGGGTCTTCTGCGCACGAATGTTGTTTCCCTTTGTAGCATGCATGGCCTGGATGATGGCGTTTTCGGGGTCCGGAACCTGTGGTCCGTTTGTTGGCATTTATTTGGAGACCTTTCACCTGCTTCTTTCTTTGAGCGGGGGATGCGAAATGCGAATACCCAAGAATTGTTGTATGCATACAGAGCATTTACAACTTTGCGAGTCTGTTCACTCGTAAATATAGATTAGGATCGCGTAAACACGTACTCTCTATTTGTTGCCGTGTCTTGGACGGTCGATGCTTTGTTGGTACTGAGATTGGGACACTCGAGTTGTAAATATCTTTAAAGGGAGTTCTGCTCCTACTGGACTATCGAGCATACAAGTCTTGGAATCTGAAGTCTCCCCCGCGGCAACATCTGGATCCCAGCCTTCCGAACTAGAAAAACAATGTCGATCTGGTATTTCTCTCAACCCAGCCTCGTTGGACGGGAACTCTGGCAATCCAAGTCCCATAGAAGCCGCGATCTCAATTTCACCACACAGACGGGTGTCGGGCATACCCAGTATGCGAAATGGCTGTTTACAAGCAAAATGCATACGGTGTCGTTTGTTTGACTTTTGGATCTGGCTTCGTTGTGTGGCATTCTTTGGTTTTGTCCTCATCGGGTTTGGAAGCAGGGGGCGTGGTCCTCGGTGGTTCGGGACTTGGATCTGGCGTTTTTGGCGGGTCTGAGGCCTTTTCTGGAGTCTTTTCTGGAGGCGGTGGAGGCGATGGCGTTGAAGAGGATGACGCAGCGCCAAGCAATCCTATTACATTAGAAGCTACCTTTGGATTTGGGACCGGGTTCGGATTCGGGGTCGGGTTCGCTACACAGTAAAGAACAAATTAGTTAGAGGAGGCAAGGAACGTGGAAACACGCTTGCGCAAATCGTGTTAGAAGGCAGTCGAGCCAACGTGTATACGCCAAAGAATACGGACCTGGATTGAAAAATGCTTACCAGTATTGGGATTAGGTGCCGCAGGAGGATTATAAAGAACTGGTGGAGGGGCTGGATTTTGGTTTCCTGGAAGCGACATAGAAACCCCGAGGGCGAGGATAACACCAGTGCCACTACACCAGGTGCCGTCGGCAACGTGGACTGACTCAGCGCAACCGCGGTCGCAATGTCCCCAAGACATGGTGCCGAAGCAAGCTGGTCCAATCGAGTAGTCTGGGCAGATATTCTGGTGCTGCTCCTTGTTGCACTCCCACGCCATAGTGGAGGCTGGAAAGGCGGCCACCATCAAGGCGATGATGTTTTGCTTCTTAACGTGCATTGTGGCTGCAGTGTGGATTTCGAAGGAACGGCTTGATTGGGGATGACAGAAGTGAATACTGGCCGATGCAGGACTGCGGATTTGGGCTTCGTCTATATGAATTCGGGTGACAATAGTAAGCCTTGCTGGGTCTGGGGAACAATAGTAAAGCCCTTCTTGCCATAGAGATATCATGGCTAGAGCGAGAGAATGGATGCATGATGCTTACGTTCCAAACATGACAGGCTGTGGACCAGAATGGAGGAATGAGTGAAGAGAGGACTCCGGATTGAGAACTAGTGACACGATTTTCCGAATCTTCGCAGCCGAGTATAATTGTAAGGAAGAGGTGCTAGAAATCCAGCACCCATAGACAGTAGAGCGGCACCCCAGAATGCAGGATCGTTGAATGCAACTATCCCACCAGTCATGTGATAGTCTACCACATTGGAGACAGCCTCCATGGACAGCATCGAGACCAAACTCATTCCGAGCGCTGTCTTCAAAGCCGTAATCATGCCCAGCCTGTCTTTTCCGTAGCGCAGTAAAACTGTTTCTAGTGTGATGGAGGAAGCAAGTCCAGATGCCATGGAAATAGCCATAATGGACGTCATGCCCATCTCAGGATAGAAGGACTGCAGAGTCCACATTGCGCTGAAATCACCAGCGGTGCACCCAACCAGACATCGGAATGTATTAATCGCCGCACGTCGCCACACGGATTTCGATTGCCAGAATGCAAGTTGTGTAGCCTTGGGAACATCAGTCTTGGCGTGTTGGCAGTAGTGTTCATGGGCCATGCGTCTCTGATGCTGTGGGATCAGTAGGCTCTCTCTCTGGGTGTATTGCAGATTCGATGACGGTCGCCATGAAGCTAATCTTGGGAACCGCAATTGCGTCAGGAGAAGTGAACGAGGCGTCCAAAGTCTGATCATATCGATAAGGGTGAAGATAAAATGAGTTTGATGGTACGGAACAAAGGGGTCAAAGAGTGAAGATGAGGAGAATGATGATTACCTATGTAGCAAGACGGGATGGACAATTAAGATCTAACCACATGAGGGTTAGCTGGTTATATCCTCGGTGTCTCTTATCCCTTTCTTAGCCATTTCTCCACCTCCAATTCTCCATCACCCCTCAACTATGGTCAAGCCATCTAGATTCGCTTATCCAATTTGAGGTACACACGATCTCACCAGTGACGAAATATTTCTGTGCACAGCCTGCCTCCGCATATTGTGCCACGAGTAGGCGCATTGCCGTGCTGCTTTGCAGGCCACGAAGATCTGCTGTGGTATCCCAGCTTCAAAGTTTTCATGTCGTGGAGCAGGTATCAGGAAGGTATCACAATATACGGGATCCCGTCCAAAGGCTTGCAGGGACTCATCGCCATCGTGGACTTGGAAAGGTAGTTATAGCAACAAGGCCAACGACTTGAAGTGCTGCTCGACTTGGGATCCAATTGATGGACTGGCTATCCCTCTGTAGATCAGAACACCTCTGCTTGCCAGTCGTCCTATCCTTGGTGAATTTTACGTGCTAGATTCCAGTGCCAGATTCGGCCCTCCGTCGAAGCTAGCAAGTTAAGGGAGCACGAGATTGCAGGCCTGTTCCCATCTATCACACAATTAATTACTTGGAATAATTAACATAAGTAGCATTTACAACCTCTTTGAGGCAAAATTCGGGCTCAGACTTTAGCCATCTTTAATTTAACCAGCCACCGCACGACTCGGGCGAAGATCCGGTTTCAACTTGTCTTCCTAATTTCCATTATTATCCGCGTAATCATGGCTCGAGTCTTGTTACTCTCGCTGATCGCAAAAACACTGGCGAGTTCGGATTATCCACTCGAACTTCCCAATCCAGCAGGCTACAAATTAACAAAATATTCCGCTTCATCACTTGAACCACTGTGGTCGAAAATAGCGTCTCCAATCGCGCCTCCAAAATATACGACCACCGTTGTTCCGACCGCCCCAGAGCCAGCGACTTACGAAGGACCGAACGAATTTCACCCCTTGGTCGCCTCGCACGACACCAACCTCACCACTCTCAAGCTGCCAAAGAATTTTACCTGGGGCGTCGCATCCTCCGCCTATCAGATTGAGGGAGCCGCGAAGCTTGAAGGCAAGTATTCTCACCTTTCCGACGTGAGTAGGTCTGACTGAGCTCCCAGGAAAGGGACCGAGTATCTGGGATGCACTTTCTCACAATGTACCCAAGTTTGTGGCCGACAACAGTACTGGAGACAACTCAGCAGAGCAGTACATGATGTACAAAGTGGACATTGCTCGTATGAAAGGCCTGGGTATTCCAGCCTTCTCTCCCAGTTTCTCCTGGCCTCGCTTTTTCCCTACAGGAAAAGCCAAGGATGGTGCCAACGAGGAGGCCGTGAAGCACTATGATGATGTCATAAATGAACTGGGAGCAAAGGGCATCAAGCCCGTGATCACACTGTTCCACTGGGACACTCCTCTTGCACTTTTCGAAGAATATGGAGCATGGCTGTCTCCTAAAGCCGTAGATGATTTTGTCGACTATGCCAAATTTGTGATTCAGCGGTACGACGGCGTGGTATCAACGTGGTATACGATCAACGAACCGCAATACTGCAACTGGCAATTCTCTGAATACCCACTCGATGGAAAGTATTATCCTATCGGAGGTCAAGATCTTAGCAAATTTGTTGGTAAAGAGGGAAAAATCAGGGCAAGATTTCTATGCGGTCACCACACTCTCCTCGCACATGCTCGAGTCGCGAAATGGTACCACGACGAATTCAAAGGCAGAGGGCGCATCACTTTTAAAAACTCTGGAAACTTTCAAGAGCCACGCACTCAGTCTGCTGCTGATCTCCGTGCTGCACAACGCGGTTACGATTTCTCGATTGGATGGTTTGGGGGACCGTGGACTGACGGTGATTATCCTACATCACTAAGAGACACTCTCGGTGATCTCCTGCCCAAGTTTACGCCCGAGGAGAAGAATTTGATCAAGGGATCTTGCGACTTTTACGCTATCGATCCTTATACAGCCTCAACGCTCTACTCCGACCCCGACGCAGAAAATTGCTACACTGATCGCTCAGCAGGAAGCTACCCAGAGTGTACGTCTTCTACGCAAACGGGCGCGAATGGGTTCCCAATGGGTCCGTCTTCAGACAATGGAGTGTCATGGCTGAAATCGACACCTTATGGTCTGCGCAAATTTCTGAAGCATCTCACGGTCCTCTTCCCTGCCGTTTCCGAAATAGTCGTCTCGGAATTCGGGTTTGCAGAACCCTTCGAGTTGAGACTGACAAAGATGGAGGATATCCTGTGGGACCTTCGGCGTGCGGTAAGCCTTTTTCCATTCTCCCACTAAGATACCTAGTTCATAGGCCCTGACGAGGCTGATCCATCTTAGGACTACTATCAAAACTATCTCGACGCAATCTTACAATCCATTCACTATGATCACGTAAACATTACTGGCGCGTGGGGGTGGTCCATCTACGATAATTTCGAGTGGCTGGTTGGCTCCGACGTGAGATTCGGAATGCAATATCTCAATTACACATCTCTCGAGCGTACACCGAAGGCTAGCATGTTTCAATTTCTGAATTGGTTCAAGTGAGTGTTTCGCGGAGAAGCACTGGAATTGAATGGTCGTTGAAACTAACATGCTGTAGGCAGCATAGCGCATGAGACTGATGAGAGGACGACGATATTTCAATGGAATGTCTTGTAGCGAAGGACCCCGAAAAGTGGAGTCCCCGTTGTCCCATTCACTTGGCTGACCAGCACTCCTAACGATAATGATATGTCTCGAGAACAAATCCCGCTAGCCTGTTGGCAATTCAATTCAAAACAATTGCTAAGAAATCTCCATTCTTGGACCGCTTCCAAAGTTACCGCTTTGAGAACCGATCTGACATCACCAGATATGTACCTTATGCTCGGCTTTGGGAGAAGACGTCGGGCACGCTAAATATAGAAATCATACCTACCTACGACGATTCCGGAACCGTTCGCGACAGAATTCAGGTAGAAGGCTGAACTCAACAGCTATGCCCAGCGTCATCTTCATTTGCAGACGACTTTGCTAGATCTGCACGCTGAGCGATACCACAACTCTCATTGTCAAGTTTATCTTTTGAAAGAACAAGCAATCGTAATACATGCAACGAATACATGCAGGATTTATACCCAACTACGATAATCCTAAGAACCCTTTGCGATAGAATTCAGGTACAAGGCTGAATCTTAACGGCTATACCCATAGTTTCTTCGAGTCGGAAACGCTTTTGCGAAATCGAATTCGATTACAGGAGAACCTGCGATAGAATATGAAACGCATTGGACTGAAATTAGTAGTAGCGACATGACACGACCATGGAAGACCTGAACGAAAGTCGTAGAACTCAGAATAACAAGAGCATTTAAGCAGGCGAGAAATCATTCGAAACAAGGAAGAAGAATGATTCCGAAAGCTGATGCCTGTCAGAAGTATAGATTGTACAAGCTGTAACTCGCACTAAGAGCTATACGATCTACAGAAACAACAAATCGAAGCTTTGGTGGCAGAACCCCGAGGAGTCCAGAGAGATGCAAGAAATACAATTCTTGCCATAAGACCTATTCGACCACACGATGAACTTGGTAGGCACTGCACCTGATCTCGAGCCCAGCAGGAAAGATTTACTTTTCCTGCACATCCCTCACAGTGCAGACAATTCGAGATTGTGGTCAAACAACCTTCCCATGGCTTCGTCGATTCCAACCGGGATTCTCAGAACGGAATAGGCGCACGTCAAGATTGCGTCATTGGAATGGTTAATGTCCTGGAACTCCCGCTGTTCATACGATCAAGGTGTGCCCGTTCCAATATTCGTCCGTTTTGCATTCGTCCTGCTTGGATGTCAGCCGATGTTGGACCATGATGCTACTGAGAAGGCTCAAACAGAATCCATGTTTGCGCGCGTAATCAATTGCTCGTTTTTGTTGCCCAGCTTTGAGATCTGAAGAAAAGCATCCACACCCCAACCTTCCAGGCTGTGGATCTCTAGACTCCCCGCCCAGTAGCTCGCATAGATGTGGCTCATGGGTAGACCAAGACCGAGTCTCAGGTTTGGTGGGCGGCTGGTAAGCGAGCTCAAAGAATTGTCAGGACCACGATCTGGCGCCTGAGCGAGTGGTGATGAGGATTGCTTCCCAGCATCACTGTGATCAGCCTGTACCTCTTGCATTGTAGCGGCCAACTTTGGCACACGATTCAGGTTTTGTAGCCGTACGTCTTTCCTGGGCCCTTTGCTGAAACTCCGAATATGGGGCAAGATTTCCCTAGGAATGCCTCCAGCTTGGTCACTGATGCGGAATAGCACCTGCTGGCCCGTTTCACAGATCAAAACCTCGATTGGAGGGGGTCTGTCATGTTTGTATTTTGGATGCTCCAGAGACGCCTGCATGGAATTTCGAAGGAGCTCCGAGATCATGTATTCCACGTGGCTCAAAACGTAGGGAAATGTCGCTTGGAAGTGTCCTTCAATCTTAACCCGAGGCACATTAGATGCTTGACCATGCTGCTCCAACATCAATTGTCGAGTAGCCTCGGCGCAATGTTCCACTACTTCTTTGGCATTGCATCGAAGCAAAATCTCGCCAACCTCTACCGGATTTGGGTCATGCTGGGAATGGTTGGTGTCTGGAAAATGCCATGGCTCGTGGAACGTGTCTGTCAACGATATGTGCTGCTCTGCAATGACGCGACGTGAGATTCTCTGTGCAAACAATTAGTAAGTTGACAAAGGAAAGCTTAGCAGGGTAGCAATAGGATTCGTTGTAACTCACCGATCGTAGCATGATATCCATAAAATTGTCCAAATCTTCGGCTGGCATGCGTTCTTGCACTTGAAGAGCGGCCTTGGCCAATTCGGGTATGACCGTCTACAGCGTTATCAGCCGTCCTGCGATATTGGATGGAGAGATCTTGTATCACGTACTAGATGGTCTTTGAGCGTTTGTTTGACGACCTTACAGAACTTGTCGTTGTCATCGAGCGTCTGGATCTCGGAAATATTGCGGAATCTATCAAAGGCCTCGAAGTAAAGGTTGTACACATGACAGAGATGTCGGTTTCGCATCATGAAATAGGGGAGTTTCTGCATCTCTCTCAAACGGTGGGCGATTCTGTTCAGATCAGGTTAGCAGGATACGCCGAGAGCGATGCGTGAGGTGAGCCTACCTGATGGGCAGCTCTGTTCGCACATAATTTGCGCTGGTAAGAAGTCTCTTCTCAGTCAAAGTGCTTCCGTAATAGGTCAGTTGGCGCAAAGAAACAGGGTGGGCTGGCTTCTGCACCCATCTGTCAGGCGGTCCTCATTAGCCATGTAGAGTCACGCTGCTCGAGACAGTACGCACTCATCAAGGGCGGCACTTGGTCGCCATGGTGTTTGCGCAGGTTCGCTGCAGCTCTCGGTGCTCCAAGACCTCAGGGCAGCCGGGAGACGCAGCAGTTGGCGAGCGAGAGCAGCACTGGGCCGTGTGGGGGGTCCACCGAGAGCCATGAGGAATCTCTGGATACTGCTAGTATCTCTGCGTATTGGGAGGGACTGTCGCTGGTCGAGTGCACAGCAAAGGCATCTGCTCCATGTGTGGCTACCTTAGCAGGAGGCAATACAAAGCCGCGCCGGTGGCAACCACGAACGGATCAAGGCGCGTACAGGGCAGAGCGACGCATCACGGTGGTCAAGCCCGGCAGAGAGTAGCAGACTCAGGCTGTTGGCGAAGTTGTCGGTGTCGTGGACTGTGAAGCTGCTGGCGTGAGCACAGCGGGCGGGGTGTGTGGCTCTAGCTCTTGCCAGTGGGTGGGCTCTGGTGGGCTCTGGAAGTGGCGTGGAGCCCTGATATCCTGGCACCGTGACCTGTGGAATATAATAATCACTGGCAGTGGTGCCTGGCGGCCTTCGCTGTACCAGACGTGCAATTGCCTTCCCTCCCCCAATGCCAACCCTCTGCACCCTCTATTCTTCCACACGCCCCGGCCTCGCTCTGTTCGCAACAGCTCTCCTAGGCGTGGTTGTGTGAAGCTCTCTCACGTCCTGGCCATCCATTCTCACAAGCTGAGGTCGTCATCACTGCTTGCTACCCTAGCCCACACCATCACCACCTCGATCTACTAGTCGGACAGAACCTACAATAGTCACCACCACCGCACTCACAAACACAAACACAGTCACAAATCCGCCAGGACGCATTTTCCAGCGCCCATCAAGCGCCCTCCCTCTCTCCCCGTCTCTCCTGGACCGCCGCCTCGCCCGGGAAGAGCTTCACCCACACCGTCCACCTACACCTTCTCACTATGGAACACGTATGTCCGCACCCATCCGTCCACCACACTGCTTGTCCTCTAACAGTTTCTACAGGTGCCCAGCGACATGGCCATCGATCCTGACTACGACGAGAAGATGGACGTCGCCGAGATTGCTGGCGACGAGTCCATGGACGAAGCTGAACCCGAACCGCAAATTCGCGCCGATGACTACGAGGCCGTCAAAAGGCGCCATATGCCCATGATGGAAGGCCTGGAGGTGGAAGCAGAAGCCACAGACACATGGACAATCGAAAATTGGCGGTCTCTACCCAAGCGCACAAATGGTCCCGTTTTCCACTCCGGCGGGTATCCATGGAGAGTTCTCTTCTTTCCACAGGGCAACAACGTCGATCATGCTTCGTTTTATTTGGAGCACGGCTTTCAAGACAAGGTGCCAGACGATTGGTATGCCTGTGCCCAATTCATGCTTACGCTCTGGAATCCAAACGACCCCACAATCTATGTTACTCATACAGCGACCCACCGATTCAACGGTGAAGAAGCCGACTGGGGTTTTACACGCTTTGCTGAGCTTCGCAAGCTGTTCCAGCCCCGATGGGAAGACCACGATCGGCCAATGGTTGAAAATAACATGGCCAAGTTGACCGCATACGTTCGCATCTACAAAGACCCGACAGGAGTTTTATGGCATAATTTCTTAAAGTACGTCCCATTCCATGTTCCATTCCGTTGAAAAAATGTTGATACAAAGATTTGTCTACTTTGACGAATCTCCTTTTCACTGTCCTCAAATATGGTGCTAATCAAGCGTAGCTACGATTCGAAGAAGGAGACGGGCATGGTGGGGTTGAAAAATCAGGGCGCAACCTGCTACCTCAACTCACTTTTGCAATCGCTGTATTTCACTCACGCATTTCGCAAGGTACGCTGTTGGAATAGCTCTGGCTATTTTGGGCTGCTTTGCTAACCACGAAGTAGGCTGTGTACCAAATACCTACCCAGGATGAAGACGATACTAAAGCAAACAGCGGTTACGCGCTACAACGTCTTTTCTACCAGCTCCAGTCAAGCGACTCTGCCGTGTCAACAAGCGAACTTACAAGGGCCTTTGGCTGGGACTCGCGGCAGATATTTGAGCAGCAGGACGTACAGGAGCTTTCGCGCATCTTGATGGAACGTCTCGAAGAGCGCATGAAGGGAACCGAAGCTCAAGATGCGTTGGGCAAGATGTTCATCGGAAAATCGAAGACGTACATCAAATGCATCAATGTCGATGCCGAGTCTGCTCGCATAGAGGACTTCTGGGATATCCAATTGAACGTGATCGGCAACGACACCTTGGACGACAGTTTCAGGGACTACATTGCTGTGGAGACTATGGACGGCGAGAACAAATATATGGCCGAAGGATATGGTCTACAGGACGCGAAGAAGGGCGTGATCTTCGAAAGCTTCCCCGAAGTCCTACATTTGCAACTCAAGCGATTTGAATACGATTTCAACCGCGACACGATGATGAAGATCAACGACCGTTACGAATTCCCAGAAACCTGGGACGCATCACCTTACCTGTCGGAAGAAGCAGACAGGTCGGAGCCCTGGATCTATCGGCTTCATGGTGTCCTCGTACACAGCGGCGATCTCAATGCTGGCCATTATTACGCATTCTTGAAGCCACAGAAAGATGGCGAATGGTATCGATTTGATGATGATCGTGTGATGAGGGCGCTTCCACGTGAAGCTGTTAGCGATAATTTCGGTGGTGAAGCATCGCCGCAGTCCAATGGGCAGAATCCAGGCCAACGCAACCCCTACACGCGCACCTGGACGGCAAAACGCTCCAACAATGCCTATATGTTAGTCTACATGCGAGAGTCTCGCTTGAACAAGCTCTTAGCTACGGACGAGGAGGTCCGACCACCAGAGCATCTCGCAGAGAAATTCGCGAGAGAAAGATCGCATGCCGAAAAGCTACGCAAAGACCGCGAAGAGGCTCATCTGTACATGGAGGTCAGTGTCGCGACAGACGACCATTTCAAAGCCTTCCAAGGCTTCGATATTGTGCCATGGAAGGATTTCGTATCCGAGGACACACGGCCAAAATCTTTTCGCGTCCAACGTTCCATGTCGGTCGAAGAATTCGTTGCTCACGTGGCTACGGATATGGGGCTGGCCGTAAATAAGTGTCGACCGTGGGCAATCGTGAACAGGCAAAATGGGACATCACGACCTGACCGTCCCCTTACCGAACCGGAGATGAGCATTGAAGACGCAGCCAACCGCTTTGGAACCAAGAGCACAAATTTCCGAGTATGGATGGAGGTCTCTGACGACACCGACAAGGACGGGAATGTTATATTCGGAGATGCGTACAGTGGCGACAACCCTGCATCTCGGCCTATCGTACTATTCTTGAAGCACTTCAATGTTGAAGAACAGACACTTTTTGGCATGGGCCACTTCTACGCGCTGCAGCAAGACAAGGCTGCAGACATCGCTCCGCATGTCCTGAAGCTTATGGGATGGCCGTCGGGCACAAGCTTCAAGATGTTCGAGGTCAGTTGTTCCGTTAAATTGTAAGAACATTGTGCTAACTAAAACGGCCAGGAAATTAAGCACAACATGATTGAGCCTATCAAAAGCAAGCAAACATTAGCCCAGTCAGAAATTCAAGACGGCGATGTCATCACAGTTCAAAGGACTTTCTCGGAAAAAGAGTGCGTACAGATGTGCCAGAGAAGATCCAATTACTAACCTTTACCTCAGATTATCGGCGTTTGCTGCTGCTGGCAAACACACTGACGTGAGGGAGTTTTACGACCTTCTCTTACACAAGACCAAAGTTAAGTTTGCGCCTAAGACAACGGACGACGGGGAGGAGTTTGAGCTCGAACTATCCAAGCGAATGAACTACACCCAGCTTGCACAAAAAGTCGCTGAGCGTCTTGGTCCAAACGTAGACCCTACCCATATCCGATTTTGCCCTGTCAATGCTACGAACGGGAGACCCAAGGCACCGTTACGACATGTTACACACCATAACCTCGGCACGATGCTTACCCCTGGCTTTCAAACGTACGGCCAAGCCCTGAATCAGCGCAACGATGCACTCTACTACGAAGTTCTCGAAGTAAGCCTGAGCGAGTTTGAGACTCGCAAAGTCATCAAGGTGACATGGCTACCTGAAGGTCTTGCAAAAGAAGAGACTTATGAAGTTCTGGTTCCGAAGAACGGGACGATCGCTGACATCATTGCGGCATTGCGTCGCAAAACACCCGCCGGCTACATCACTGATGAGATGGCAAGCCGTGTCCGCATCTACGAGACACACGCTTGTAAAATTTTCAAAGAGTGTGCACCCAGCTACCCAGTCGCCAATTTGAACGAGTTCATTCATTTGTACGCTGAGCCAACACCCGAAGGCGAACTCGCAGGAGAAATCGATGACGAGAACGAATACCTTGTGCCGGCTTTGCATTTCGACAAAGAAATGAGTAAAACTCACGGTGTCCCTTTCTTGTTCTTGATCAAGAAAGGCGAGGTCTTCAAAGATACGAAAGAGAGGCTTTCTAAGCGGACAGGAATCAAGGGCAAGGCGCTCGAAAGGATTAAATTTGCGGTCGTTCCACGATCTCAATACACCAAGGCCGAGTACCTCACAGATGGTAAGTTTGTGATCGTGCCTCATCTGCTTCAATGCCGTTCCACTAACAATATGGACAGATGATGTTCTTTGGGACAAAATGACATCAGGCGAATCATCCCTAGGATTAGATCACTTGAGCAAAACTCGCAATAATTGGAATCGTGCAGACTCCATCTTCATCAAATGATGGAAGCATGTTGTTGACGAGGTCACGCGGTCACGCGGTCACGATTAAAAGTGACAATGTCAGACAAAACATACTCTGGTCTAGCTTCTCAACGTCCTTGAGCATTTAGCGCGGCAGCGGTGCTTGATTGCTTTGTCTTTGGGTTTGCTCTCCTGTTTGGCGCCTGGTGTTATTTATCTTGGGATGTATGCGTGTTTACAGAGACTTCGATTCGCATGTGAGCTCCCCCCCTCACATATGCGCAAATAGAAAGGTGGAACTCATGTGCGCACCAGTGTCATGGATAGGTCGGTTGAGTCTGGTTTGGGTCTGATCGGAACGGTCGGGTGGACGGTTCGGAGCGGTGGATAGCGATGACATCAATGCTTGCATTTGTTTTCATGTCAGCTGTTGAATGACTCTGCTTGTGGAGTTGCAACAAGATCGTGGAAGCTTGCAAAAGCTATGCCCACCCTGTGGTGGTTACGATATAATACATGCTTCTATGTTCTTGCGCGTGTGTTTTGCCAGGTGCAAACCGGGGTAACGTGATACCCAGCCTAGGCCTTCACATAAAGGGTTCATTCGGACGAGGCTTGCCGTCGGGTGTAGACGAGAGCAGCGAGATTGTTGGGCGTGGAGGTGGATAGATATTTGACTCCCATTTCGAGATTTGACATTTGCTGCATAAGGTTCAATGAAGGTAAGGTGATGGATGTAAAAAGCAGCGCAATGGGAGAGACAGGGAGTCAAACTCGCTACTACCGTACACCTTTGAACAAGAACGGGATGAATTGTTGGTGAGCTTTTTCCGTATCTTCGTGATGCCCATCCGACCCCTAGTAACTTTTGGACAGCGAACTCGGACCCAGTCATGCTCCTGTCCTTTATTTCCCCGTCATCTACCGGTCTTCCACCGGAACGGCTCATGCCACGGGTCTCCCTCTCGCATCGTCGATTTCTTTTTACTCTCTCCCACGATTTCCAAATCCGGGAGCGGGGAGAGAAGGCGGAGATGCAACGCCGCCCATGCCTTCTGGCGAACCAGTACCTCCCGGCGGCTTACCAAGTCCACCCGACAAGCCTGTAAGCCCAGAAAGACCACCGGTGCCACCCAAGGAGCCCATGAGGGCACTGAGTCTTCGACAACCCTTATCCACAGTGGCCGGATCTACAAACGTGATGTTCCCTGAGTTCGGTCCCCCAAGCTGAATAACGGTACCAGTCTTCTTCTCATCGTACGCAGGCCACCCCAATTTTTCCAGCCCCTTTTCAGGATCTTTGGCAAACGCCGCCCAGGCGCCCATCATTTTCTTCTCCAATACCTTTTGTGCATCGGTGTTCGGAAAAGAGATCTTCTTGCCGATCATGGAGCCGAAGAATTGTTGTTGGTATTCTACGGACCCAAAGACCATGCCTATTTCGGCGCCGTGCCAGGCGCCTGCTTTTGGAGCAATCTCTTGGTTCGGCCATTCGCCTGCGTAGACGTAGCGGTAGGCTTTGATGCCGGCGCTTGTGCGGGCTTGGGCTGCGGTGGCGGAGGGGCATGTGAAGATGTCATTGGCCATGCTGAGGAGGGATGATCCGAGAGCGGAGACTTGGTTGAGTATTACCATGAACAACGCCATTTCGTTGGCATTGTTGCCGACCAGCATTGGCTATCTCATAGTTAGATTGAGGAATCGCAGTACTTAGAAGCAAGGCGGACTTACACGCTTGATGAAGTTTCCAGCAGCTGAGCGAGCCTTGTAGTCATTGAAGACCACCTTACCGTCAGGAGATGGTCCAAAATCTCCCATTCCACCCAAGGACGCTTGAGACCCTTGTGGTTTGATGGCAGCGAGAACCTGGTTCCAAGGCTTCGATCGCATGCACTCAACTGTCTTTGCTCCAGCTTCGGTACCACCACAGCCGAGCTTTTGGCTAGCCTTGTACCAGCCAGCATTCTTGTCGGCGTTGCCACTACTCAACATGTCTCCCATTGCTGCGGTACCGGATTCTGGAATGAAGGCGTTCACAATCGGGTCTTTGACCCACGCGTAAGAGTACATGTCAATTGATGCGCCTCCAGCAGATTCGCTATGGCCATTTAGCGGACAAATGATGCAGAAGTCTGCTATCCAGATAACTCACCCAAACAGTGTTATTCTTTTCGGGTCGCCTCCAAATGCTGCTACGTTATCTCGCACCTAAAAGAATCCATGTTAGCTTAGGGTCATGACAACTCCATGCGCAGATCTTAAAAAATCCCTGGCCTAGAAAGACAACACACACCCACTCTATCGCCAATCTTTGGTCAAGCAGACCAAGATTCTGATCTGAGAGGCCTGGAGCGCCAGGAAACCCAAAAATATTGAGGCGGTAATTCATGCTGACGACTACAACGTCTTCTTCAGCAGCCAGTCTGGCTCCATTGTATGAAGGCGATGCTGTGTTTCCCAAGGCCCATCCGCCGCCATATACCCACACAAGGACGGCTTTGGCGCGAGCTGCAGCCTTGGGTTTAGTCCAGACATTAATACTTAGACAATCTTCGTCGTACTGGTCACCATATTGCCCGAGGGAGGCGAGAACAACGCCCTTGACGGAGTTCAGGCTTGTTGCGTTTGAGAAACTAGCAGCATTGGCTGGGCAGTCTCTGTGGTTCGTCAATCTTGATTTGTCGTAGCCGTTGACATCGATCTCTACTCACGGCGACTGATGTGTGTTAGCAGGTCAGGCATTCGTCAGCATTTCGACAATTCAGCAATACTCACGAACTTGTCCGCAACAAAAGAAGTACCTGGAGCGGCTTGAAATGGCTCAGGTGGCTTCCATCTCAAAGCTCCAATTGGCGGCTGAGCGTAGGGTATTCCGAGATATTCGCTGACGCCTGGTTGCCAAGTTGACGCATGGCCACGAATTACTAGACCAGAATCCAACTGTACTGCGTGACCGACTTGCGAAGAAGCAGCAACTAGTGACGGAACAAACGAAATGACAGCCAGAGAAAGCATAGCAGCTAGAGGGTAATGAGTGCGAGTTTATGGTTCATGAATAGAAAGATGCTGCAAGCCAGCTATACAGCTGGTTAGACTCCTTTGGCTACCGTAGGTGACGTAGAAAGTCGTACAATGCCCTGCTCCTGTGATAGTTAGTGCATCGCTCCAAAAAGTAGCGGCTAAACTAAAGAAATTCTGCGTTACCTACGGTATTGCGAAATGATAGAGCGCAACTCTGTCTATCAATCTTGGCGTGGCGTCTCCGGATCTCGTACATAGACTTCGCAGTGTACTTGATCAAACCCTACTAGAGTCAATCGACCATTTTTAAGAAGTGGTTCCAATGATCTGAGCCCAGGGAGCTGGAGAGGCAAGCTTAGGCACCGGTTCGTTCAATTCAAAAACCAGATGCCGTAGCGCCGATGGTGGATAATCGGTGGTCAATCGGAAAACAAGGAGAGGCTCACTCCGCATCTCGGGAGGGTGATTTAGATTGAGTATGTATTCCAAACATGGACGCCTAGTAGGTTGCCCGGAAAGGCAAAAGAACCTGTCTGAACGAGGCATCGTCTCCCGCAGAGGGTTTTCATTTACGGCAGGATTGTTGGTTTGTTGATGAGGTTCTAGGAGTGGAGATGGAAGTGAAGGGGATCAAAGACTCGGAGGTCGAAGGTAAGAGCGGCAGAATTCCCTTTCAACACCAGCAAACAGACCGTCTTGGATCACAGCAGCATAATCTTTTCAATCGAGTGCGGATGGTGTATTTCTTTCACACACTCCTGATAAGAACCATGGATACCAAGAAATTCTCTACACGAAATAAAGGCGACACGTGACAGCGCGCACCTCTTGCGTTCACTCCACTCCACTCCACTACCACGTCGCCATCCTATCTTCAACAAGATTCGAAGCATGGCAAAATCTTTATCTTACAGTAGGATCACCCCTGATGTGTTTTCGACTTACCTCACTCAGTACGAGCATCTCGTACCGGACACTCTCCGCGAATTGGACGAATATCGCTTCGTCACGATACCGACCTTGCTGAAGGAAAGACGCGATGAAAAAGGCGGAGCCTGGTTAGAGAAAGAGGAGGTCCAGAAACTTGTTGAATGGAAGCTGTGAGCATTTCTTGTTCAGTGATCGATCTAGCACTGATTTGTGACGCGCAGAAAGCATGGTACCTTCAGACCTTCCTTGACCAAACTAGTCGCATCGAATAGCGAGGAAGATGTCAGATCCACGACCAAGGATGCTTTCAACAGCTCCAACCAATCTTCTCAGGACATGCTGAAGCAGATGGCTAAGAGCCTCAAAGGCATCGGCCCGGCCACTGCCGCTCTACTCGCCTCTTGCTACGATCCCGATCAAATTCCTTTCTTCTCCGATGAGCTGTTTCGATGGATGCATTGGGATGGCATGCACACAGACAGAAACGACAATAAGACACCATTAAAGAAGGCGGGTAAAGGCTGGTCAAGACAGATCGGATACACCTTGAAGGAGTGGGAAAGCATGGCGGTCAAATGCGCGCGTCTCCAAAATAGAATGGCTGCAGCCCATCGGCCTGTGAACTTTCTCGATATCGAGAAAGTCGCATATGTACTTGGTAAGGGAAATGAGGATATAGGAGACGAAAGGGAGAACAACAGCACGAATGAGGATCAGGGCGATGATAAAGACAATACCGATGAACGAACACAGGACTCTGTAAGAAAAACCAAACGCAAAGAGCAGCCGTCGCGTCCGATGTCATCAGCGGCGAAAAGGAGAAAGGTAGACCCACAACAGTCGTCCGAGCCTTCTCCAAAGCGAAGACGAGGCAAGAAATCCAGCTGACTACTCGACCATCATCGGTTTCTGATCTATGGAAAATGCCATCCTCGACACGCGTCTTGCGAAGCTCCTCGTGATGCGAAGCCGCTAAATTACATATGCTGCAGCCAGGATTTGTGGTCATGCCCTCAAGAGGTCGCGGTTGCGCCCGTATTGACGATGATGTCTGCACAAACAACGCCTAAGCATCGCCTGATTCTCAGGAATTCAAAAGGACCTACTATATTGTATTCAACGATTGCGGCTTCGTCGTGCACTTTGCGCAATTCTGACGTTCAAGCCTGGCCGGTCAGAAGCTAAAAAGTAGTCTGTGGCCAATGGAAGTCTATGGAAGTGTGCTCTGATACAGTTGTAACGCCCCTAGATGTCTTTCAAATTCAGTACCGGAGACGTGCTGTACACATCTGGGCCATGTGCTTTACGAAGCGAAACCCGCCCATGCTCCCAACTATCGCAAGCTGATATAAACTTTCTATTCTGGGGCTCTAGAGTATGTAGTCAGGTAGCTCACCGAATCTACAAGTTCTTGAAATCAGCCAGCCCCTGCCGAGTATCAAGGGCCTCGACTCGAAGCCTACACCTCACCACTACTTTGCAAGCGTTAGCGGACGAGTCGAGCTCACCAACATCATCCATTCTACTAGCGCCTTGAGAGACAAGAAATCTCCGCATTCTATCGGTCGAGTTTACCCAGGGTTCGGAGCCACTCGATGTACTACCTGATGTACCCACCGCCAGCATCCATTCGTTTCATCATCAACTTGACCCTCTGGGAAGTTTGGAGCTGCTCTTTGAATATGCTCCGCGTTGGGGAGCATGAGAAAAGAGCACGGTTTCTGCCTTGGGTGTGTGTCGTCGCCAGCTGACAGCCGACGCGGTACTTTTGCCATCATCATGGAACTGACACACATTATTGCTAGTGAAAGCAAATTTTTTACACCCTGTCCGCGTGCAACTGCAGCAAGCATTCACACCTACTATCCGTGACTCCCTTATCCTCTCCGTGTGTTTCTCACGCAAACTCCGCTTCTTTGAGCTGCATGTTCAAACATGCCCTGTGTTGATAACGAGTGTGGTGTTTTGGAAGGACTGCAGACTCCAACTCGGAGCTTTCAACGTTGAAGAGCATTGACGATCTTAGCAAGCAGGATTGTGAACAGCACTTACGTGCCTCAACAGATTATCGAGGCAGCGTTGCTTGAATGGAAAACCTGGGCCCCGATGGTAATATCAGTCAAGGACATGGATATGTCTACAACCCCCAAGACCAGCGGAAGGACCGTGTCTGTTTCCATTTGCGATGTATGGGGCTGGCGGTCGTCCTTCGAGTCGTTGCTGAACATTGGAAAAGGCTCGACTGCCTGTCATTCGATTCGCTGCCGTTTTCGCAAGGGTAGCGGGTGGAAACAAGTCTGTTGGATGACCCTTTCCCTCTTGCCATTGGCGGTTACTTCCACCATGTTCAAAACCGACGACACAACTTTCATGTGGGGCGTGGCTCGCGTTACCGCTGTATACAGCCGAGTCCATCTCTTAAGACTGCTATATGTGTCGGCGGTATATTCCGCTGGGCGTGCGGGGCGCACGCGGCGCACGGGGAGACCTTGTTTCAACATCGTATTCTTCGTGCATTTATACACGGGGCGAGCCATCTCCCGTAGTTAGGGGCGCTCTTTTACTCGATGAGCTATAGGTGACGCGTTTATATAGGAGCTGTTGTAAGGCCGGCAGTTAAGGAATCGATGTTGGAGTGAATGACAATTACACTGTGCCTATATCGAGTACGAATATGGCTGAGGAGGATTTGCGGCGCTTTTAAGAATGTAGTAACCTAGGTTTCACATTATTATCATCATCGTATATATCTGATGGGCCAAGGCGTCTGAGGGCAAAAAAATCTCTTCGATTCGAAGATGGCGACAAGTGCGTGTTTTAGATGTGTGAATTTGGAGTTTCCACTGACCTGTAAAGATGATGAGGAGAATGTAAGGTGGAGTCAGATGAAAGCCCTGCCGGAAGGCCAAGGAATTCTGCGGTCCGGAAACCACACGTTCGATTCAAGAGCAGATATTTCGAGGTTAGCAGAGGCTGTGCTTTGATGTGTTCCTAGACGCGTTCTGGCTTTTCGCTTAGCCTTGACCCTGTCATAAATCTGCTATGAGCGTAGTCATAGGGACGGAGCAATTTCTGAGTCTAACAAGAACCCCTGCTACAGGTCCATGTTTACTGCGGTACAATTCGTCGATTATGCGTCGTGAGGGCTCACGAGGTGCGATGATGCGCTTAGAGGAACGGCAGGGGTCCATGTAGCACAGCAGTGACAAGAGGGGACCTCGAGTGCCATACGCCGATTTTCAAAGTCCGTGCAACGTCGTGGAGGACGACAGACAGGCAAAGGGACCTGAGCAAGGCTGAATATCACTCATTGATAAGGAGATGTAGAGTGCGTTTATTTACTTACTTACCACGAATAGTTGTGCAGCCTATTAAATGTCCCTTTGCGTTACTCCACGCAATGTCGACGACATCGCTGTCGTCTCCGGGAGAAGTAATCATTTAGCCGTAGGAGCCATACGCTCGATCTGGAAGTGATTAAACCCCCATATTCCGCGCAGAGGGCTTGCAGATATCGAAGTACGCTTGCTGTGTAGGAATGACGCGATCGAGCAAGCAGCTCAATACGAAGCCACGCTCGTGCTCTATGGTGCGATCGTGCTGCAGGATGACCACCGACTGACACTTTGAAGCGAGGTGGTTGTTTGTAGCTGAACACGTTGAGGGGCATATGGTCGCACAAAAGCGGAGAACAAAGGCAAGCATCAGACCTGCATTCCCTACAGACACCCTGACGATCAGCCCATCTCATGTTGCCGCAGAAGTTACCGATTTGTATGAGGTTCGCAACCATGGGATGCTGGTTGCACAACGAAGCGGTGTTGACCGGGTCTGGGGGAAACGCAGAATCTTGAGCTCGATGAGATGCCTGACTGTCCAATTAGCTGCCTGCATGTTGAAGCACGAGAATCGCTTGGGCGTGATGGCGGTGGGCTGTTCTGGGTAGCGTGTTCCTGTCGTAGAATTTTGTGCGGGTGCAGACGCAGGCCAAGTGTTTAGCTCATCCGTACGCTCGTGCTAGGTGATTGTTTGGTAAAGAGTCATGTTAGTGGCATAGTGCCCAGCGAATCAACGAGGTCACGACCAGAGCTTTGCCTCTCTTCCCGTTACCAAGCAATACTGTCAAGTGAGGGACCTCAGGTAGAAGCGAGCGGGTGCAGGTACCAGGGCTATACGCCCAAGAGACTTGCAAGAGACTTGGTGCAGTTGGCAAAGCATCGGCCCCTCGTTTCACAACTGCTGCCCTCATTGAGAAGCGAGAAGACGAGGCTTTCTTCTTGACGAGAGTGAGACGCAAGCATGGCTGTTCGGAGTGGAGAGAGCAGGTGGCGAAATGACGTGCAGACCGAGAGATCAACAGCGTATTTGGAGACTCGAGTTTGGAGTTTGTCGGGCGACGGTCGCGCATGCGCAAGACGGGTGGGAGACGTGGAAACAATTGGTCGCGAGGCACGGCTATGTAAGGTTCGTTGCCGGTAGTGTTGTATCTAGTACTTGAGAACTACGGAGCGCTCCGGAGACTCGAGTACCATCACTCATGGTTCACGACGACTGGACGCAGGCTGGAGGCAAGGAACGACGCGGAGCAAACAGAGACTTCAGGTGTTCCCCTCAATATCTGTTGCCACAGTGGCTCCCATCCCTGACGCGGAAATCTCGCAGCGGAGACTACTGGGACTACTGAGGCTACTGAGACTCCAACGTACAATATGTGGGCACAAGCAGTTTGTAGATCGGCAGGCAAACCGCCAGACAGATGTCTTCCTGAGGCTCTCGTGCCATCTGCGCGCTGTGACAAGCTCGGCAGTACTAGCGGGCGCCCCTGGACCAGAACAGAACAAAGCTGTTACAGATGGCCTGAGTAATGTGCGCGCTTGCAAGCCCTTTCTGAGGCTCGGGATTGGCGTCGGCAAAGGATAATCAGGAGAAGCAGAATAATACATAGTGGACAAGAACCAGCTCAGACTCAGAGTCGGGAGCGCCTAGTGACGGTGTATTGCCCAAGTGAATAATCTGGACCATTAATGCCCGGGGCAATAATAGAATGTCTTGCGAGAGGAAGACGGCCTCGGAGGGGGACCCTGCCCTTGACGGCCACGCGAGAATGGGGATCACATTAGTGCTGCCGAGCACAGCAGTTCATCAGTGACATAGTAGTAGTCCGTCGTACACTTGTCACTACCTATATACAGGAACCTCACCGCTTGCTTCTGCTGCTCCACTCGACGCCATGGACGAACCGTGTTGCAGACGACGAGGTCCCTCATCATTGGCCAGACTCGTCATGAAGGGGCCCCGTCCACACTCCACAGTGAACCGCATCGCCGGAAGAGGCACTGATGGAGCACGAGAAGCCTTCCAAGCCCGCACCAACCCGGGCAACCAATACCTTGGCTACAATAAGAGAGAAAATGAGGACACGGTGCCATACCCGAAGACCCGCGAGCGTACGAGGCATGCCAGGTTATTCCAGGCACACGCGAAATATGCCGCCGTGTTCCAGATGCTCCTGATGTTGAAGTTTTGCATGGTCACATTTGCACCTTGTGTGGAAGAGTCGTAGAAGGACGGGAGAAACTCGCTGGTGGGCAAGTCGGGTTAGCTGGTGATCATGACGGGTGTCGAAATAGGCATCATCCTGGCGATGCAATGGCTAGTGGCTGAGCTCTCGGCCTCTGTGGTTGCTCGCAGCACCTCTTTGGCCCGTCTGCAAAAGCTGAGACAAGGGTAAGGTGTGGCACTCAGGTCCCATACTTCCCACTCGACTTGCTCGTTTTTGGTGCCAGACCGTCCGGCAATGCCGACAGGTAGCGACCGTTGGAGTTGGACCGAATTGGACTCACGGCATACCTATAGTCTGTATCTCTGTGTCTCTGCGGGACGGCGCAATCCTCATTCATCGGAGCGGATGGAATGCGAAAGCTGCCTGGGACGGAGCCGGCAGCCTCGTTCGCAGTCGGCCAGCACCCGGCGGAGATCGCAAAAAGGCAAATTGAGTTCGCATGCACTTTGTATGGGGCAGTCGCTGCGTTCCGTCACGAGGCTGGTCTTGAAACATGGCGGTGGTTTGCGTCCATTCCAATTCTCTCCAGCTGCGCCCATGCCGCCCTCTCCTAGTCGCTGCACGGCCCAGTGGGCAGGGGGAGGCCAGTCCGGTCCGCTGCTGCTGCTGGCGCATATCAGCCCTTTTCTTAGCATAGCTGTTCCCTGCTTGCGTCCTTCTGCACTCCCTGGTCTTGGCCCCTTGGGGATGCGCGATGGATGACTGAAATGGTGATATCCGCTAGCCTTGCCTGTCACACTGAGACGCGAGTATATATCATGTCTGTCCGCCGCCTGAAACTCTGATCCCTCCGTTTCACCATAAGCCAGAACAGACTGCCGACGAGCTCCTCCCATATATGTCCAGCACACCTCCGCCTCCGCTACCCGTTAGAGACTCCCCTTCACAATTCTGCTGCCCTACCCGTGGACATCTCATCAACATTTAAGACACTACCGTCCTAGCCCTTTGGCGACGAACTCTTATCGTCCCATCACAGCCTTTTAAGTGGATTCAGGCCACCAATCACCTTCACAATGCCTTCCGTCATGATCTCGTTACCTCCGCTCCCTGGTCGTGAGTTCTGTCTGAACCAAGTCGGTCCACGACCCACGTACTGATGATTGGTAGCACCTCCAAATAAGCCGCTCCCAGATCTACCAGATGCGCCCAAGCAAGACTCATAGAATCGCGAATCAAACACGCAAAACTCTGCTACGAAAGTGGTCAACGTGTCGACACGCTTCCAATTCGAGCTCACCTCATTCAATAACGCCACTGAACCCCGACATTACGCTCGCATTTTGGACTTGTTCCACTTCATTGCTCCTCCTGCTACGTCGATCACCAGCAATCTTACCCTTCTCACGACACCTCAATCAAGCCCATGGATTCTCCCTCGGGTCTTTGCGTTGGCATGACAGATGTGCCCAGACGGTGCACGCAACCGAGTGCCGTGCACTCGCACATTCTCCCTGAGCCTTGGCCTAACTTCATACCAATAAACATCGACGGCCAACCCTGCTTTGCAGTTGGCGTTCATTTCTTGAGCTCACGTAACCCGCTGGCTCGGCACAGCGTGAGCTCTGTATTTCTCCACCTTTTTTTGCGTTGCAGGGAATAGATGGATCGCTGGTCATCTTTCAGTTTTCCTTTGGCTTTTGTCAGCGACTGCTTTTTTATTTTTACCGCACTATTGGCTTAATTGCATGTCACGGGCGGCACGCAGGGGGCGATGAACACATCTCGCGCTGTACGATTACCGATAGAATGGAAGTGATGATACTACCTGGAGTATAACGGCTTGTTCGGACGCGACCGCACGAGACGGGTGGGAAATACCCTGAGCTATTGCTCGTTGTAGTTTTATATCTCGCACGATACAGCACCTCAGCTACTTGCGCCCTCAGTTGTTAATGGCAGGGTTTGGTGCCTGCTATACCAAGTAGAGAAGTAATACTGGAATACGAATCCTCGACGTCCAATGCGACGTGTTTTGTTCAAGCTTTCTTTCTGTGTGCAACCGACTCATCCAGCCTCGCCATGTTTGTTCATTCTCACCGCTGACAAGTTCCTGAGAGGCCACGACACACGCGCGAGCAACCTACACTTGACTCACCAAGGTTATACCATTGTGAGGCCTCATCCTTGCCACTGTAGCTGAAACCCCCCACGCGCCTGTGGTCATGTACAGTGTCCTCCACCCACGCACCTGGGATCAGACCTCCGGTTTCATCAGACACGTAGCCGTAGGATACCGAATTCGAAACAACCCTCGAGCAACGGGTCCGGAGTCTGCAGAGGCTTCCTTCCACGTGTAACTTGGTGCGATCGAGCTCTGCGCCGCTGGACCCGCAGTGAAAAAAAAAAATCTCCGTCTCTCACCGCGTCCTCTGTGGCCTCCCCTGCGAGCTGTCCCTGCTTCTCATCTATTCGGTAATTCATCTGTCGTGTTCTACCGTGTTACCGTGTTGGGATGACATGTCAGGGTTGATGATGATGCCCTCACTTTGTTGGAGCCTGACAACATTCGCCGCGACGGTCGACCGGATCTCACATCGGACTGAATTTCGTCGTGGCTTCGCCCGGCCCGCACCCGCATCGGTGATGCCTTTCCTATGGCGCCCAACTCGCATTTTTTTTCAAAGTCTTGCGCAGGGGACACGGCCAACACTCCACGCTGCACCGTCCTTGTGGTACCACGACATGGGACGCGAAGCATCAATCAGACTTGGACGTGGCCTGAATCAGCTGCTTGCTGATGACCTGGACCCCCGAATGCAATTCCCCCTCATCGCAGATAGAGAAACAGCAACGTACACCGTGTGCCACGCGTACCACAGGGACAATATTCCCTCCCCAGCTTTTCTCACCGACTGAATCCGGCCGGTCTCTCGTCCTTCCTCCCGGAGATTTCCCGCGGTACCATTTTCTCCTAACCTCCAAGTACACAGGCATGAGGTCGGTCGACCCTCGTCGCCGTGGTCGATGAGGACACAAGCGAGCTAAATTTCCAGATGTGGATTGTGCTTTTCGAGTTTCGAACGAACCCATGATCGATCCGAGGATTTTTCTGTGGCGGCGACCATCGTCCTTCATCCTGGCATTCCGGGTGGAGGAACAATGGAGGGCTTCTGTTCGATGCAGCCACCACCAGATCCATCCATCACCATTCCTTCAGAGTGACTCACTCCGTCAGCAGGCCGCTTCCGGAAAATTGGAACACAAATGCTGGAGCCTGAGAACATTCCAGAAACAGATAAGACAGTGAAACCCGGTCCTATTGCTGATGGCATCCCGGCACCAGGAGCATCGATCATTTCCGTCCCATGGCCAGATCCGCTGTCAAGTTGCTTAGCAGTTTTGAGCAAATTGCGTCCACGTTGTGTTTATCGATAGCACCAACTACGGTGGAAGCCCACCTAAACGTCAAATTTGATCCCTGTCCCGGCCAGTGCGGGAGGTCGTCTTTCTTTCGTATCTCTGCGAGACTAGAGTATTTTTTTATTCGGTCTCTAAACGATAGTATAAGAATTATAAATATATTCCTACGTTACTGGAGAGGGTAGAATTCGAATTGACCGAGGACCCACCAACCAACGTGTGTTTGGGCTTCTACCGCAGTACACAGTACTACTCTAGCACAGGAGCACAGGTGGATAGTTCTGGGATTGTATCTTTGTGGGGTGCATATACTTACTGTACCTCCTCCACACTTGGGCCACTGATCCCTTGCTTGTCCATTCCTCATCCCGAATCGGGCAGCCACCTTGTCTGCAACTGCACCGCTCTTCAAGCACTATTCTGCACCGCGACAAGCTCTCCCTCCCTACAAGCTCCAACACAATCTAGATCCTCACCTCACCTCCCCTCCCCTCCCCTCACCGTCCAGACCCTTTTGCCAAAGACATCAAACGACAATCCAGCTAACCCGACTTGACACAAACGAGCAACAACCCTCCAAACGCCAGCACCCTGGCCCCAACGAAAAAAAACACTCCAAAACCATCCATGCCAATCATCACAAAGTCAAAACAGCCACGCGACCACACCATCCAAAAATAGCTCTTCCCATCCCCCCCTCCCTCTTCTCCAAATCAGGAAAATCGATAGATCCCCAAGTAAAAAGTCGAGACCTGACCACCCATCATCGCCAGAAACCCCCTCCCCCTCGCGCCATTGCCATCGCCATCGCAATCACACTCCCACCAAGCCCATCGCACGCACGCACGCACGCACGGACTCGCGACCACCCAATCCAATCCAGCCTCCAACCTGCCCCCCCCCCCCCCCCCCCCCCCCCCCTCTAGGTCGAACAGCTCCGCCGCTTCCAGCTGCAGCTGCAGCTGCAGCTGGGTAGATGACATGGTAAGAGCCTCGATCACGATCAGTCGCCGTGTCCCGTCTCTACCTTCACGTGCTTCTTGACCACCCATTCACACACATACACACACAACCACCCACTAACACACCACTTGGGTCCTGCACCAAACGCGTGCTACGTAAACCCCTTCCAGATCAGCCTCGCCCCTGAGTGGTCCTAGGCCTGTTGTTGAGCCAAGGGGGTGTCTCAGCCGTGTCTTTTCAAGCGACGTGAGAAGTGTTCACAGACGTTTTAATACCCGACATTTATTTTTTAAAAAAAAAGAAAGGGTGGGATACCAAATAACCACCCTACACCCACCCGATAAGCCCATGTCGTAACTAACAACTTCACCACCACACCACCACACCACCGCCAGAAGAAGAAGAGGTGCACTCCAAACGCCTACCTGTACAGGGTATACCCTCAGAAAGGTTGAAAAAAAAAACCATCCCCATCGCCCATCTACCAAGCTTGCTATGTATTGTCCATATCGCCCATGGCCTGCAAGAAAATCACCCTTCCCCCATGCACACACCCACGACGATAACCCAAGGCAGCCATCAAGACCCGCTCCCCTCTCTACTCCTCAACCTCCTCCCCATCCCTCCCCCACCAACCCCAACACTAGCGCCAAGGTCGGGCATCGTCAGATTCTCCCTGTCGCCCACCGCACCGGCAACCGTGTTCCTCAAACCCCTCTTCTTGGGCAGCTTGCTCTCCGCAGAAGAACCAGTAGTGTGCTGTCTCTTCAGAGGCGGCATGCCCAAAGCCCCCGGACCCTCCTTATCAACAACGGGCAGCGAAGTATTGGTGATGTTGACGTCAATCTCCCTCAAACTGGTCAAAGTCGAATTAGCCATCATCGTTGTCGAAGCATGCGAAGAGCTAGGTCGGTGATGGTTGTTCGTTGGCACTAACAACATGTCGTCCGCTGCGCCGGGGTCGTCAGTAAACACCAACCCCTTGTTCGGGCTCCGGTCTGCCTTCATCGGACTCGGGGGCATACTCGTACTCCGCCCCCGCAGTTTGGCCAACAGCGTGTCGTGTGGCTCCGTCTGGGGGAGCGAAAGTGGGTACTCGTATTGTCTCCGCTGCGGTGTTTCCCCCGTGGCCTGGTATTCTTCCAGAGCTTGATTTTCAATCACTTCCCGCAGTTCCGTCAGCGGCCGACGGATCTCCGGGTCTAGAGCTGGCAGGGTTTGTTGAAGTGCGTCCACTTGATCGGTCATGTCTGCGTCCAACTCTTCGACTCGAGCAAACGAGGTTTGGAAATGCTCCCCGATTCCTCCATACGACGTGTGGACCGTGCTCGCAAGGTTGGAGAGAGATGTGACATGGGCGTTGTGATGGGTGTTGTTCTGTTCCTGGATACGAGTCACGATGTCATCGAGACCATGCAATTGTGTGTCGAGGTGCCGCATTTGTTCCTCCACAATCCGGGTAGTGGAGTCATGTACAGAGGTCGTAACGTTTCGCAATGACTCAGTATGCTCGTTTGTTATCTGCGACCAGTTAGATCATCTACAAAAGCAAAAAGCAAATGAAACTCACGGCAAAATCGGACTTGATCCTGGTTTTGACAGTCTCTCTGGATTTCATGGCTTTGCCAACAATTTCTTGCGACCGCTCTGACCACTGGCAACTCCCAGCAACGAATGTGTCATGGGCTTGCCCATGAGCAAGGCCATGCTCTCCGAGCTCTGACTGAACGTTTGTAATTCCTTGTTCGACCCGCAGTTGCTGCTTCTCGGATGTGGCGTTGACGAGTGTGGTAATTTGCGATAGCAAAGCCTGACGCTCCAACGCTTGTGTTCTCTTCTCCTCCTCGAGCAGAGTCGAGAGCCGCACAGCCGAAGCGCTATTCTTGAGGGAAAGCTCATTGTTGGCTTGAATAATTTCATGACGTAGTTTCTCCGCCTCCTTTTGTTGGTCGGTGAGTTCTCGAACGAGCTCGTCGAACGTGTTCTTGAAGTCCTTCGCCAGGGATGCATAGGACGAGTGAACCTAGAGTTGGTCAGCAATGCACATCCGCCATCATCCTCTTCAATCTACCTGTGTTTGGAAGGCATCAATCTCAGTCATGATGCCAGCTGATATTCGCTGGGCAGAAACAGATAAATCACTCAAACCGGCTCCAACCTTCTCTTTGACGTCTTCACGCAACGACTTGATTCCCTCCAAGACACCATTCATGTCATCGCGAGACTTCGCCGTCTGGTCGTCAACTTCCATTTTCGAGGTCTCAAACTCCGCCGATTTCTCACGGAGCATCTGTTGGGAGGCCTGCAGATTGTGAAGTTCTCGCTGGACGAAGCCTTGCATGCGTGTCGACAGACTGGCGATGAGCCTTCCTTGGTCAGCCTGGAAAGCCGACAGTTTCTCATCCACAGTCATCGTGGTGCCAGAAACTTGTGACTGCGTAGAGCTCCAATGCCGTCGATTCAGCGACTGTAAATCGGATCTTCTTCGCAGCTTGGAATGCAGTCCTCCAATATCTACGGTGGTCTGACCAAGAGTTGAGATCAGCCCATGTCCAACTTCGGCCAAAGCCTCCTCTGTCTTCTGATGTGCTTTTCGCATAGCCTTTTCCTCGGCAAGGTTCTTTCGTGTGCCTTCAAGAACGGCCTCTGTCTTTTCCAGAATGCTCTTCGTTCCGTCGAGCATCATCTTTGTCATCTCGGTATCTTTCTTCATGGCGTTGAAGTTGGTCGTGAGAGAGAAGAGTTCCTGGATCTTGTTTCGGAGGTTGATCTCCATCGTTTCGATTTTATCTCGCTGTTCCTCTGTCAATATTCGTCTCGACTCGCTTTCTGTGGTCATTTCCTCGTACGTCTCCTGGGTTAGGAAGACGCCGTTCCGCTGCCGCGTTGCAATGAGCTCGCTCTTGAGCTTCTCGATTTCTAGCGTGAATTCCTTGAGCAGTGTCTTTTTCGATACCATTTGATTGACTTGAGGCTTGTTTCGGATGTTCTTCGCTCTGAAAGCATAATCCAGCGTTGAAATTGTTTCCTCCAAATTGCTCTTCGCAGGTGACAGAGTTGCAATAATGCATGTCTTCGTCCTTCCCCCAAGTGAGTCCTGCAGTAATCGGGTGAGCTTCGACTCTCGGTACGGAATATGCGATCCTCGGTCCACTAGAGCATTGATAACACGACCCAGTGTGAGCAGACTCTTGTTGATAAGACCGGCTTCTGTTGCCCTTTTGTTCTCTGCGCCACTTCGTTGAATGTTCTCACTTCCCGCCAGATCCACTAGGTTCAGCTTCCCGGTGCTAACGTATTCCTCTCCTGCCTCGTTTGTTCGTTTTGTGTACACTGTTACAGTGAAGACCGTGTGGCTGCGAGAACTGAGGTCATTGCATTTTGTCGCTGCGACCTGCCGTTTGTGACTGCCGTCACGTAAAAGCTTGATCCCTTTCGTGGCGGAAGTAATATGCGATTCCTCCATACCCTGGACCATGGTCGTGCTGTGTCCTTTCTTTCCATTGTCATCATAAATCTTAAGCTTTGCACTGTCGTCTGCCGATAACAAATCCCTCAACTCCTCATTGTATAGTTCAATAAACGAGACCTTGACCGAGTTTTCAGAATCCTCTCCGTCGATTTTGTTGAATAATGCGTGAAGCACGCGCGGTATTATGCCGGCGTTGTCAGGTAAGGGTAGGATATCGGTGATGTCGCCAGACATGGTGTATGTTTTACCAGTTCCTGTTTGACCGTATGCAAAAATTGTACAATTCAATCCAGAGAGAACCTGCATCTTACATCAGTATCTCATGAAGCCCATCTTTCATTGTGACAACGGACCTCGTCCAAGATCGGGCTCACGACCTCATCAAAAATCATAATCTGGTCTGCTGCCGGTGAAAAGACCTTGTCAAACTGATACGTCTTGTTGCTTAACGCACTCGGACCCATTGACAATTCCACACTCTTTCCCTTCTGGTCTGCAGACACAACTACGCCGCTATTTTCGCGAACTTCACGGTCGTTCCGTCCTCGACACCGTACAACAACATTTATGTTTGTCTCCTCACCACCTTCGTCAAAATCCCTCTCTTTCCTTTTCGTTCCACCATAATTTGAAGCTGGCGATCGCATCCTTGAAGCGCTCGAGGTAACAGAGTCCGCAGGCGATGCTCGTCCGCTCAATGCAGGTGTCGCTGATTGGGCGCGATTGAGTTGTCTACGGATGTTGCTTGCTGGAGGTTGCATTGCGCGGAGCTTGAGCCCATTGCGCGGAGGATTAAACATGATCTCGTGTATACCGCCAAGCGTGCGGGCGAGTTTAGGTTGTTTTGATGAAGGATGGTATCTGTGGTGGATTGAATTTGTTGTTGTGATATTGGCAAATGTAAACAAGCGCTCGAGTCATGGGCGCAGCACTAGCGCCATCGATTGCCTGCGCCTCTCTCTCAGCCTGATGCACAACACCGTGGGTTCAGCTGCAAGCACCAAGCATGCAATATATTTGTATTACTGTAAGAAACATCACTTTGATTTAAAGTTTAATCTGCTGAGTACTCTCGATTGAGTAATTCTAGCACAATTTATCCACTAGCCGCATCGCCTCGTTATCGTACGCCTGCTTTCGCACCGCATCGACTGAGGTTACTCTTTTGATCGGGTACATCAGCTTCATTGCAGCTACATCAAGCTTGTTCGGTATGTAATTAGTGCCCACGTAGTAAGTTTTGGTTGGCTTGTTGCTTGAACGGTACCTAAAGAATAGACTAAAACTGAACATTGATTATTGCGATCTCACGATGAATCCTTGAGGTCAGAAGTTACTGGACAGCATAACTAGTGTTGAACCGCACCGATAGGACCATTCGTCGCTCTTGGTCGCGCATCATGAGCGTGTAGCCTCAGAAATTCACAGAGTCATCCCAAAAGCAGACCATCTACCTACTTTAACCAAGTGCCAGAGCTGAGAATCGGGCCACTCGCGTGTGCACAAATCTCATGCATCATCATTCTCATGTCTCTCAGCTTCATCAATAATCTTACGCAAGCTCTTCGCTGACTCCTGTAATTTCTTGTGCTCTTCGTCGCTCAGATGGACGGGCAGGTTACGAACGATGCCCTCCCTACCGAGAACAGTCAAGACACTAATGCAGACATTCAAACTCTCAACAAAGTGGCTGACTGGCCGAATGTTTCGATGATCGTGGAGGATGGACTTGCATATGCTCGAAGTAACTGCCCCGATGCCGTAGTTGGTCGCGCCTTTGGTGTTGATGATGGAGGCGGCCTTGTCTCTGGTCGCATCGGCAATTGCTTGACGATTGATCTTGTTGCCTGGTAAGGCTGCACTGATTGGTACACCTGCAATGGTCGCAATTGACCATGCCACCTGATCTGTGAGCTCTGAACATGCAAGCACTGTTGAATACACTCACGAACTGAGACTCGCCATGCTCACCCAGCACAAAAGCATCAATGGAGCTGGCTGAGACCTCTGCCTCCTTGGCAAGGAAGCCTCTTAGTCTAGACGAATCCAAGAAAGTTCCAGTACCGATGACCTGGGTCCGTGGGAGGCCAGAATACTTTTGAGCAAAGAAGGTCAGGATATCGACCGGGTTCGCAACTAAAAGTAGAATGGCGTCCTCCTTGAACGGCTTCATGTCATTGATGGCACTCTTCAAGATCTTCTGATTTCGACCGATGAGATCGGTGCGAGATTCTCCTGGTGGATGTTAGCATTTCATTATTGTTGTTAGTTCAAACTGAAGCGAAACGACATGTTACCCTTTTTCTGTTTTGCTCCGGCTGTGATGACCACGATATCGCACTGCCCTGCCTCCTTGTGAGTGCCAGCTCGTACCCGACACTCTGTGCTCCCATGGAATGTTGCGTCCGATAGATCCTTGACTTGCGCATCTCGCATCTCCTCTTGCGGATCGACGAGAAGAATGTCGCCGGCGATGGGGTTCAGAATCAGGGCATATGCGATTGCGGAGCCGACGGACCCGGCACCGAGGATGGCGATGTGAGATGTGAGTGTTGGGCGTTCCATGCTGATGGAATGATGGATTCGATGGACGTCGCGATGGTGATGAATGCGGGTGCTGTGGTGGTTCTTGAATGAGAACTTGGACAGAGGATTCCTTGCCCCTATGAAATGTGCAAGGCTACAATCATGTCACACGTGATGATGAGCGGATTTCTGCTGTTCTCCATCTCGACGGCGTCCAAGGCCTGACTGGACCTTCTCCAACCGCAAGACGCGGCGTCGAGGCACCGTGGAGGCATCGACGCCCAGAGCTGAACATGGGGACCTTCTTTACTGGCCGGCCTCGTGACATACGCCGCACCGGTGTCAAATGCCAGGGACAGGCGGCAAATTCTGTGTCAAATCCGGTACGGGTCTCGTCGCCTGGACAGTGTGTAGAGACAATCAATCGCAAAGGACTGGGGAATGTTGAGAGCTTGAGCGCGAACACTGTCACGTGCCTTAGTAAGCTTCCGAGTGCCCCAAGATCGGCGCGGTTGCCAAGAGCTTCGAGAAGGAATCCCACAGGCTTGGGACGGGCAGGGCAAGAGCAAGAGCGGACATCAGAGAGCAACAGAAGCCGCTTCCATCCTAAAACCTCGTTGGATTCCCTACTATATTGCGCCTCACCTCTTCCTCCCTCGCATCAACACCAACTCCTCGCCCCTGACCACTCCTCCATCCACGACGCTCGCTTTTGCCCGGGGCAAAGCACACGCACATTAGTGCCGAAGCGCATTCTGCGAACCACTCTAAATCACACCGACCAACATCATGACCAGCGTCGCCTCTCAACCTGTCCCCCTCGACACCATCCCGATCTCCCCAGACGGCACCATGAGCGCCAACGGTGATGTGCATGTCGGCGCGCCCTTCAACAGCGAGCCCATCACTGTCTTCCATGACCCGGAGAACTTCACTGTCAAGCATCCCCTGATGAACAAGTGGACTTTGTGGTTCACCAAGCCTCCAACTGGAAAGGTAAGCCGCGTCAAACTTGAAGAAAAAGGTTCGAAGCGCTGATGAGTCACGCAGAACGACAACTGGAACGAGTTGCTCAAACAGGTCATCTCCTTCGACTCCGTCGAGGAGTTCTGGGGTATCTACGTAGGTCTCCGACACTCCACTGGACGTCGACCAGGAACTAACAGCATGTGTAGAACAACATCACACCTGCCTCCGACCTGGCGCAGAAATCCGATTACCATCTCTTCAAGGAAGGCGTCCGTCCAGAATGGGAAGACCCTCAGAACAAGCACGGCGGGAAGTGGGCTTTCCAGTTCAAGGACAAGAAGGCCGTCGACATCAACCAGCTTTGGCTTCACGTCATGCTTGCCGCTGTCGGTGAGACGCTCGAGGACGAAGACGATGGCGAGGTAATGGGTGTTGTAGTCAACGTGCGCAAGGGCTTCTACCGCGTTGGTCTTTGGACCAAGAGTATCGGCAAGCCCTTCTCCGGAGGCGGAGACGGCAACACAGCAGGCGGCAAAGGCAGGACCCCACAGCAGGGCAGCGAGATCTTGATGAAGATCGGTGGACGCTTCAAGGAGACGCTCGGCCTGCCCGCCAACGAGGTGGTTGAGTTTTCGGGTCACACTGACTCCGCCCACTCTGGAAGCACGCGTGCCAAGGCCAAGTACACCTGCTAAATGCAGTTGTGCTCTTCCTACTCGTATACGGACGGCATCATACCATGCGATAACACGAAATCGAGATTATGGCGTTAACACATGAGCGACAGGCGTTTACAAAGGGCTTGGACTGATCCCAGCAGTGTACTAGACACCAGAAGTGGAGCATGTGGCCTTCTGGGTGTGCTGCGGCAGGCTTCAAAGCATCATGAGCATTTACGGAAGCACTCCAAAAAGTGCTGGAAGCATCACGGCGGTTTAGGAGGATCGGGATGGATGGACTTTTCAAGACATGATACCGCTGCGTTGCATGAAGGAATGGAATATCATGTATCATAGCAAACAGTATATCTTAAATGATGAATTCCATCATGAGCTAATGTTTTTGCAATTGCATGGAGATTATAATCGCAGATAACAAACAGTTGCATACTGCCTGTTAGGTATGCTACTACCAAGTAGTAATTGAAAACAAAAGTTACTCTCATATTATACCGCAAGCTGATCGAATTGGATGTACTCGGACTGTTACGCTGTGTCGGACAGTCAACATCGGCTACTTTTCTCTTCCAATGGGTGAGGCATGATCTTTGATGCCAACTGGCTAAAGTATGGCTCCATCAGTAGCGGGTGGGAAGTGATGGCGCTTTCGGGAGGCCTCAAGCGCGAATACACGAGACCAAGCTCCGCTCATGTCCAAATGCCACACCCCATGTCTCGACGCCTGATACTCTTCTACCATCTCCCCCTGATATTCAAGTTCAATTCTAGCTAATATGGACGATCTTTCGGGATTGGATTGGAACGCCGCGCCCAACAACAACAGCGCCAAACCGCCAACCACCACGAATCCTGCATACCTGTACCCTACACTGCGCCCGACACCCTCGCCTTCGAACTCGGGAAGATCTACTCCACAAGCAGCTTTCCAAGGTCTTAATAATACATCACGGACGATTCCCAAACCCTTCTCGAAGCCCTCTACACCAGCTAACGACAGCTTTGCTGGCTTGCTTTCAGGAGGCGCAAACAAAGTGCAGAATAACCTTTCGCTACAGGAGAGACAGAAACAATTGCTAGAGGAGAAGGCGAGGAAAGAGGCAGAAAAGAGGTCGAAGCTTGAGAGTCACTACGGATCACAACATGGAGCATTCTGGGACGGTCTGGGAAATAGGAGCGGTGCATCCAGTGGCATATCCACACCGGACGTGACTACGATATCGCCTCCGCCTGCTGCCGGACTATCTGGCGCAATCAACAAGCCATTTGCAGGAATAAATGCAGCTGCTCAACGGAAAGCAACCCAATCACCAGAGGTAGATGAAATTCTGGCAGCCTTCAACTCCTCTGCACCTGTGGATGCTTCGAGCCATTTCCCACCGCCTCAAAATGGCAGTAGTCATAGGAGTACGCCTGACACATTGCCGACCACGAGTAGACGGCCTGAAATACCTGCTTCGAGCAATGAGCAATTTGACCTCGCGGACGATGATGATCCATTTGGTCTCAGCCAGATGAAGCAGACCTCAACTTCTCCAGCCCCTCCGCCCCTTCCCAATGACGATGACGACGATATACTTGGAATGCTTGGGAAGCCTGTGTCGGATCTTCCCAAGCCACATCCAAAACCGGCACCAGTGGAACGGGAAGCCACACAGCCCCCAGATTGGGCAGCAGAGCAGGAAGATGATCTACCGAAGGGTCCTGGTGATAAGGCAGTAGCTGAACTTGTAGATATGGGATTTCCGGCAAATAAGGCAGCTATAGCTCTGGCTCAGACCGAGTCTGGAACAGACGTGCCGGGAGCAGTGGGCATATTGCTGAATCAAGCCCATGAAGAGGCAAAACAAAAATTACAGGGTCGTTCAAGTCGACCAGAACGCACAGGCACAGCAGGCTTAGCTGTAGAACACCGCAGCAGGCCGCCGAGAGAAACACAGGACTCATCCGTGCCTTCGTGGACGCGGGAGGAAGATGAGCATACCAGGTCTAGCTCTCGTACTAAGGACAATCGATCACCAGCCCTTGAAAAAGATGTCGCAAAGTATGCTCAGGATATCGGTTCTACTCTATTCAAATCTGCGAACTCTTTGTGGAAGACGAGCCAGAAGAAAGTTCAAAAGGCAGTTGCAGAGTTCCAACAAGATGGAGGAGATCCAAGCCAGCCCAAATGGATGAGAGAGGTCCAGCAGCGAGAAGAAGTCGAGAGGCAGGGAAGCGTCAAGAAGGGCAAATCACCTGTTGCGGAGGTTACTGACGAAGCCGCGATGCTTGAGTCTGGCGCTGGTCGACCATCAAAGGCGCTCAAACAAGCTTTGCCGCGGGCATCGCATAACCCTTTCCGAGATGAGAAGTCGCGGACGCAATCGCCTGCTGCAGATTCCTTCTCAGACCGAGCATCACCCCAGCCGAGAATGCAGCAGAGACCTCTACAGCAAATGCCGCCGACACCCGCTCAGAAATTGACCCGACAGGAAGTGGAAGAGCAGGCTGCTGAAGTTATTGTGAGTTCGTCTCGTAGGAGAAGGCCTGCCCCTCCTGTGGAAACGTCATCGGTATCTGCACCGCCAACGAACGGCTTGTCCCGGCCTCCCATTGGCGTGCCATCCGTTAAATCAAACAATCCCTTCACGAGTGGTCCAAAGCTAGCAACCCCAAATCCTGTGCCTAAGCCACAGTCTATTCCTTTACCAACGCGCCCGAAGGCTCCACCTCGAAACATACCTCAGGTCTCCCCATCAGCCTTGTCCGTTTCAGCATCCCATCGTCAGAATGGATCAGAAGCTTTCAAACGTGGCGACTATTCTGCCGCACACACACATTACTCTAGTGCTCTTCTTGGACTACCAGCAGGTCATCCTGTAACCATCATTATCATGTGCAATCGGGCTCTGACGAACATCAAAGTTGGCGATCCAAAAGCCGCGGTCGCAGATGCCGAATCCGCACTCGAGGTCATTGGAATTTCTCGTGGCGAGGGGGAGATCATTGCTCCGGGAGGCACTGAGGGCGAGAAAGACATGAAAGAATTCTATGGAAAAGCTTTGATGCGAAAGGCTGAAGCATTAGAGCACATGGAGAAATGGAACGATGCAGCCAAGGTATGGAAGGATGCCGTCGAAATCGGCGTGGGTGGGAACATCAGCATCCAAGGAAGAAACCGTTGTGAAAAGGCCAGTGGTATTGGCGCAAGTGCCAGACCTAGTCCTGTCTCTCGACCAGTAGCGGCTCGAACAGCGCCACCGCCAAAACCAAGGCCTTCGGCGTTGGCGGACTTGAACGGAGGACCTGGGACGCAGCATGAAGCTGTAAACAAGCTACGTGAAGCCAATGCCGCAGCCGTGAAAGCTGATGATGAGAAATTTGCTCTCACAGATGTTGTTGATGCCAAGTTGATTGCTTGGAAAGGGACGAAAGCCGATAACATCCGAGCGTTATTGGGCAGCCTGGATAAGGTTCTATGGGATGGGGCAGGTTGGAATAAAGTCGGGATGCAAGATTTGGTTATGCCGAACAAGGTCAAAATTTGTTACATGAAGGCGATTGCCAAGGTGCATCCTGATAAGGTCTGTCCATCTACAGTCTTGATTGATTGGAGAATGCTAACGCGACCGATAGATTTCCCAGGATGCCACCACAGAGCAGAAGATGATCAGCGCCTCGGTTTTCAGTACGCTGAATGAAGCGTGGGATAAGTTTAAAAAGGACAACAACTTATAGTACGAGAATAGAATAGAACAAATTCTGTGACAATTTCAGGTTCGATGGTCCTTAAGCCGCTGACTATATACATCAAAGTTGCAGTGACTGAGCTTAATCCATGTCCTTATTATAAGAGTTGCAGAGGGAGGCACGTCGGTTCAATTATATTCTGAAGAGTATGGTACTACATCTCCTCTTTTCATAAAAAAGGATGTAGGATCTAAGTGGGCTACGAGGCCGCTGTAGAAAAGCTCATTACCCTTCTATAAAGTAACGAATACGAATTTGCGTCATTGGACTTAAGGGGTTAGTAGTAATAAATAAAATATCTAGCGAGTTAAGAGATTAGTATATACTAATGGGTAGTCTTCCTTTTTCTTAAAGAGGATTTCTATCCTAGATATCTTGTTATTTTTTAGCGTAGTGAGGATAAGGTCCTTAATTTGGACTGATTCTATTGTACCAGTAATAGACGAGTACTAAGACTTTGGCTTAGAGAAAGTTCCTCCCCTAACGTCCTACCATTCATTCCTTCTACACTACTATTAATTCGGCGTGAAGAAGACTGAGTGGATACTAGTGGTAACGTGATATCAAAAACAGTAACCGCACGTGACCCTTCTAAAACTTTCACTACTACCAATCTCCATCGGCATGCTCTAATACCCAACGCAAACCGCGAACAAACAAAAATGTCGCGAACCAAAAACGCCAAAAGGAAGCGTGACGGCAAAGAAAAGGACTACGTCCCCAACAAAGCCTCCAAGCAATCCAGTGCTACCATTCCCTACAATGCACTCGACTCGCCAGACTCGGACGAATCAGAGAATGAGACGAAATTGCTGAAGAATGGCAAACATGAGCCGAAGAGCTTGCAGACGATTGTGTCGGAGGAGGAGTTGGAGATTGCGGTGGATACGTTGAAGACGTTGACGAGGTATCCCAGTGCGATCAAGGCCAAGGGGGCGAAGGAGTTGAGGGCCGCGGTTTATGATTTCAGGATGGCTTGTACGACGGGGACGAATAATGCTGGTGGTGAGTTGAACTTTCCCTATCGTTATGGTGTCCTTTTGGAGTTGAAGGGATTGAAAGCTGACCCGTGGTAGATGAGAAGAATCTGACTGCGAGGATTTCTGCTGCTCTTACGGATGGGAAATTGACTGATGCGCTGATTTTGTTGGCGGAGATGAGGATTCGAGGCGAGGCGCCGAAGTTGGGTGCTTTGTGTCGGTGGGTGAGGGATTTGGATGTTGTTAGCGGGTTGAGTATGCAGGTTGATGGTGTTTCGAAAACCACTGTTCCGCGGACGGCAAAGGACCTGGAGCTCTTGCGAGTTTTGGATTCGATACTACGTGTTACCGGGCCAGTCGATAGCAACGAGAGACAGAGAGGTGGTGTTAGTGGACAGCCGGTCTGTTTGCAAGAGACATGGAGTTTGAAAACGAATACGAAGGAAGATCTGAAGATGAGGGAGTCGGTGGTGGACGGAAGTATCTTTAAGACCCTGGGATTGGATGTGAGGAAATTCGAGGTGTTGGAGAGGACGGCTGGATCTGCGAGGAGACCTCCAAACCTTCACGACGCGGTCGTTTATTCTACGCCTGACGGTGCGGTACCGCTTTCGCGCTCAACCCACCAGGCAAGCTACCACAAACATCCCACAGTCCCCAATCTCAGCCTCATCAAAGACGTTTTATCCCCGGAGGAATGCAGAAACATCATCGCGGCTACGGAATCGGTGGGATACCTCCCAGACGCACCTATCCGCGATGATGGCGCCGAAGCAAGTATCCTCGCTCACAACGTATACTGGGTCGTCGACCAAGCCTTCCACGACACCCTCTGGTCCCGCGTCCTCCCCCATCTCCCCTCGGAAATCGCCGGGAGAAAAGCACGCGGCATCAACCGTCGGTTCCGCGTCTACCGCTACGTTGCCGGCGCCGAGTACAGATGCCACATAGATGGCGCATGGCCGCCCTCCGGCATCGACCCCGTCACAAGGAAATACCAGTACGATGCTTCACCCGCAGACGCCAAACAGAGTAGTCTTTTTACTTTCCTGATTTACCTCAACGATGAGTTTGAGGGCGGGGAGACGACTTTTTTCGTCCCGAGTGTGAGGGAGGGGGTGATGAACGCGTATCCTGTGAGACCTGTTTTGGGTGGTGTTGCTGTGTTTCCGCATGGGGAGGCCAAGGGGGCGTTGTTGCATGAGGGGACTGGGGTGAGGAAGGGGGCCAAATATATCATTAGGACGGATGTGGAGTACGATGTCGAGGCTGGGAGAGAGTAGAGCATGGTACTTGTGGATTCGGCCTTCACATTGCCAGAATATCTTCCCATAGGTCTGCCATTAAGAGGGTCGTATGAAGCTAAGTGATTGTTGAGAATTTCATTACACAAGATGTACAATACTGCAGCCTCTAAGTTCCATTCCCATTCCCATTCCCATTCCCCACCTCGAACCCAACGGATCTCTTCCTCGACCTCGCCCTCCCGACCGGTGCCTCATCACCATCATCGACAGCCTCATCAAAATTTCCCTCCCCCGCACTCCCCTCCTCCTTCAGATACAAGAAATACTGCACAAACACGCCCAGATCCAATATCATCGTCCCCGCACTCCCAAAAAGCCAACTCAGATTCACAAGAATGTATTTCCCATACAGCGCGCCTGCCTCTCCATCCCTGCATCGTCCAGGAACACGACATGCGGAGCCAGGCGAGTAAGCGAAGATACTCAACACATACGTCAGATTACCGATACAGGCGAAGAGGAAAAACAGCATGGAGATTCCGTCTGTGGATTTACGACGGCGGTTGAGGAGGAGTTGGGGGACTCGGGAACCTAGGTAGAGTGCGGCGGATATGTAACCGAGGACTTGGCCTGCGATGTTGAACTCCATGGCTGCGTCGCTTGAGTCTGGTGGTCTGGCGTTGCGGGAACTTAGGTACCATCCCAGGACTCCGGAAGCGCAGACGAGGACGATGAGGGTTAGGTTTATGGATGCGCCTTTTAGGGTTGAGTTGGGGAGGGGGCGGGTGCTGCTTGGTTTGCGGGAGGGGGTTAAAGGGACGGTGATGGAGAGGTGGGTGGCATCTATGGAGAGGTAGCGTTCTCGAAAGGAGGAGGAGGAGGTGAAAGAGCCTGTTCTGCGGTGGATTCCTAGGTGGTTGGCTATTTCGTTTTGAGCTTCGTGGCCGTTGCTTCGGGTGACTGGGTGGGGGAGGAGCTGGGTCCTTTCATTCGCTGCTTCGCCGTTCTCGATGGTACCGTCGTTTCGTTTTTGGGCATCTTCGATGTGGTCGGTAAGATGAAATCCCTTGTACCAGAAACATTGGGATAGTAGGACCATGTCTGCTAGCGTGTAGTAGATTGCCAGAATAATCTAGAATTTCCCCCATGGTCAGAAAGGGTTGACGACCTATTTTTGATCCAGGGACATTTTGCATACCATAGTTGGCAAGACTCCCTGCAGAATCGCTCCAATGATATTGAAGACATCGCCAACAAGCCATGTCATCAGAAACACCACGCTCAGTCCATCCGCTGATCCTCTGCGAAAGTTCTCAATGATCTGTGGTGAGAAGACGACGATCCAGCAGGCTATGGATATGGAGCCGCATATTCCACTCAGAGCATCTATGCTTAGAATTGGTGCTTGAGCGTGTGGTGGAAACATCCTTGTGGAAATTCAAGATCGAGTCACTGGTTATGAGGTCATTCGGCGATAGTGATAGAAAGGGAATTGCCAAAATTGCCAAGAGAAGATCAAGATAATTGCCGAGAAACTGTTGTTTGAAGTACTGAGAGATGACTGATGCAAAATCGCAAGAAAATTGGAGAAATAGGTGTGGTCCAGGACAGAGGACGGGGTGAAGTTGGAGGAAGGGTTTTCTCTATTGCCGTCCTCAAACGCCAACCGGGATCATGACTCGCTGAGTAGCCGCGTTGGACTATGGCGGAACCATTGTTGACGATGAAGGCTCAAAACGCTCGGCTTCTCTGGGTCTTGGTCTGGCGTCACGTATGTTCGGTGTGGCACTGTGGTGGCAGTGTTCCTGCGCAAGGCTGAACGGGCTAGGCTGAGGTTCACTCTCGGGCCATACTTCTCAATCAGAATTCTAGCAGTATATGTTCACGGGCTATATTGAAGTGGAGCAAAACAACAAAGAAGAAGAACTGAACGGTCAACAGAGGTGAACCTAAAGTGGTTTGGGAACATAGGGTCACGTGTACACCCACTGCAGGGCGTGCGGAGGTCAAAGTTTTTGTAACTCCAAAGATGCCTTTGTCAAAAGCAATTTGTGACCAACCACCATGTCGTTCCTCACCGAAGAAGAAATCGACGATGTCCTCTACTGCGCCCGTGCCAACGACCTCGAAGAATTGAAGCCATTCATTTCTACCCTCGACACCAAATACGCATCAGAATCGCCTGCGTCGATAATACTGGCTGCTGTGGACCCGGAGACTGGCAACAGTGCTGCACATTATGCTTGTGGAAATGGACATCTAGGTACTCAAAACAGTCAAGGCATCAAGGAGGCCATGTGCTGACGGTGATCGCAAAAAGATATAATCAGATACCTCCTCTCTCAATTCCCCTCGGACTCAAATCCTCCCACCAAAACTCTCCTCACTGCTCAAAACAAAGCCGGCAATACTGCTCTACATTGGGCCGCGCTAAATGGACATCTGGAAATCGTGAAGCTGTTACTGCAAAGTGGGGCAGATGTCTCGATTTTGAATGCGGTCGGACATGACGCCGTTTACGAGGCCGAGATCAACGACAAACCAGAGGTTGTAGATTACCTGCTCAAAGAGGGCGTGGGATTGGACACTGGCCTCGGCAACGCTGAAGGAGAACACGCAGAGGAGGAAGTCAAAGATGATTCCACTCTCGTGGAGGGATCCGTGAATGGTGGCGTCGATGGCGTTAAAGAGGATTTGAAGAATATGGACATCACGGACGAGGTTGCGAAAGACGTGGGTGGAGAAGAGAACAGGTGATCATGAATCGATAAAAAGGATAAAATTCGGTTTCGCAGGAAGCTGTTCGTGGCCATCATCTTCCCGAATTTCACTATGAAGATTAGCTGAGCTAGGTTGATGGTGGTTGCAGCCTGCTAAGGACACCTATTGATCGTGGTGTGGAAACTAAAGCACCGCCCAAATGTCTGAAGACCAATCTGGTATGTCCCTAATTCCATATTCCCATATATTCAATCTGAAATAAGCCAAAATCCTACCACCTTACACAACTGAAAGGTTCACTGCTAATCGATCAATTTCGAGCTCCGCAGTCTCCGCGCTCACTATCGTCCGTGATATTGCCATTGATCCTCGAACTGTCTGCACCGAGGATGTGGTCACGCATGCGCTATCGAGGAAATGTTAGTCGATGGTCAGCCTTTTGGTGCAACATCGCTTGCCTCGATCAATCCCGCTTTCGCTTCAGCAGCCTCCTTCTGCTTCCCCAGAACGCTCTTTGGCTTGCGCTTCCTCGGCGAAATGCTTGAGAACGAGTTCTGCCTGGCTTTTTCTCGGGTTCCTCCAGCTTTACTACATGGGTACGAAGCCTGCACGCAGGCAGAGCAGCGCAAGGATTTGGCGCCGGCCCCACAGTCGCAACTGAGCCCGTTCTCTAGACAGCGCTAACACTTGCCCCAGCACTTCGCAAGATGAGCACTGGAACTCTTCACCAGAAGTGCCAGGCCGCAAAACTCGCATACGTAGTGTCCTGGCGGTGCAGAAACAATTGGTGCCTGCTGGCTGACTGTGTTGAGAGTACGCAGAGTGGCTTATTCGCATGTAAGCATTGACCTTGGACATCAGGACATTAAGGGGCAAGGACAATCAGCTCCGAGTTCCTGGTAACTTTCTCCTTCTTTGCCTGCTCCTCCCGTGCTTTTTGTTCGATTTCAGCAAGCTGTTTTCGCGTCAGCGACTCGACCAACATGTCTTTGCTCAAACCCACTACTTCAGCTCCAGTCTTACTCCAAGCTGCAGCTACGCTCGCCGCAGCCTTTTCATCTTCTGCCAGCTTTTCCTGCTCCTTGCTCAGCCTGCTCTTCTCCTCTTCGAGCCCAGCTTCCAATTTGTTAAGCTTCTTCTTTCCATCTTCGATCTTCGCTATTTCCTGTTGGATCTTGGCCTGTTCCTCTCAGACCTTTCGTCTCCTGGCCTCTGCGTCGGCTATACATTTGTAGGCCTCCACTAGCTTGTGTTTGAGTGAGGTCGTGGCTGCTTGTAGAGGCAAGAGTGAGGCTCTAATGTCTTGATTCTCTTAGAGGAGGTCCTTGATTTGCTTGTCGACGTTTATCGATGGGGTCGACGATATGCTCGTATCCTTGTTAGCCGCCATGTTGGCAGGTGATTTTTGGAGATGGTAGAGCCACGGATTTGAGAAAAATAGAAGGTTTTGTAGCGTCATCTATCATTACTTCACTTGGTTTGACCCTCTCAAAGTGAAGGGTTGGGCGCAATCGGGATGAGAGTGGAAGGTTAAAACAAGGGGTTGGTGGCTTCGTAATGTGATCTCAGAGAGTGACCCGCAGTACGTACTCACTTCCTTGTGTATGAAGAGCATCTGCTGTCAGCATGTTTATTGCTTCTCACTGATTACGAATAGGCTGAGTTTCTTTAGGGATTTTAACTCGTCATTGTTCATTCTATCAAGTTCAGAACCCTTTCTCTTTTCTCTTTCATTCTGGACTTCTAAGCATCCAGCTCCTCGCAGGTATCGCTTCAAGATGTCTGCCCAAGCCGATAGTGCCATCTCCCAAATTTCCATAGTCCAATGCTTCCACATTCCAAAGCCAAGGACATCAAAGGAAGAAAGAAACGATTTCCTCACCAAGCAAATGCCGCCATGTCTCGCAGCATCCCAATCCAAATCCCTTATCCGAACCTAAATAGTCGACCCAAAATTTCCACCACAGCAATTTGACCCGTGCCTAAGTTTCATCACACCCTCCTAAGCACCAGGCCTATCCACCCTAAGCTCCCCTTTCTTCGAACTCTCCTGGGCCTCCTTCCTCGTCTTCGCCGGCTTCGCACAAACCGTCCCACGCTGCGCACACTGGAAATGAGCAGGCCGTTTGGAAGACATACCGCCATTGCGGGCCGATCCTTCCTTCTTGCATCGGCCCCAGCAGTGAGAATGGATGTGATTTTCCTTCTCGTGGTTTTGGGCATGCGGCAACCACAGTCTGGATCGTCGTAGTGGGTCATCGGGCATGGTGTCGCAGTGGGCTTCTTGGCCGCTGGTGGTGTGATGGGACTGGTCGGCACTGAAGCTGGAGCTGGGGCCGATGAGGGGGGACGGTATTTTTGTAGGTATTCTTGTAGGTATTCAATCAGTTCCAAGGGCTCTTTGAATCGTTGTTCCAGCTTCGTCCTCTCGGCCTCGAATGTTTTTCTTTGAGTCACATTATTGGTTGGACCAGTGCTCCTCAACGGATCGAAGGAGGGGTGGTGAACGCACCCTTTCCCTGTCTTGAATTAGGGTTTTCTGTATACTTGCTTCGAGCCTTGGGGGCAGTGACTCGACGCGCGTCTCTTGAGCTTTTATGGTCGTGAGGACCTCTGTCGTGGCTGTGATTTCGCGGGCTTTGCTTGCAGCGGATTCGGTCACGTCTCCGATGCGGTCTTTCCATTCTTCTGCTTCTCCTTCGAGGTGTAAGATATGCTGATGGATGCCTTCGCTGATGGAGGAGCTGATGCTAGCACTGGGACTTCTGGCCAGGTCGCGGTCGGGCATTTCTGTGTTCTCAACTGGCTTGGGAAGAAGAGCAGTGGTGGGAGACTTGTTCATGGCCGGTTTTCTTTCTGCAGTGGGCTTTGATACGGTGTATCGAGATTTATCAGTCTTTCTGGTGAGGATGTCGTTTTGGGAGCCGGCTGTTCAACTTTGATCAATAGGATTGGGTTTGTTGAGTTAATCGAAGCTTCTGGGGCTACTTGCGCTTTGAGAGGCAGAAAGGTAGGATATAGATTCTTTGGAGACACAAATGAAGAAAAGGAGAAAGAGAGGATATTGAGGTGGTATTGCTGTGCGGGATTGTAAACAGGTGGGGAGGGTTTGAAGGAAGGGGTTTGAAGGAAGGAGTTTGAGATGGAAGGATCGGTCCCAAATCAGAGACCCTTGCTGGCTGTTGCTGGAAAGCTGGACTATGCAGTTGTCGGCTTCTCTGAGTGCTCACGGACGCAGTGAAAGATGCTCTGTCGTCCATGATGTATGAAGGATAGAGCGAGGGGACCTGCTGAGATGAGACTGCTCATTTCCCTTGAATGCCTGGTCGTGGCGTGCTTGATGCCAGCCACGAAGGTATGGATTGTGAAGGTTAAGATGGACGTTGTATTGATAATGATCATAAGGAAAAGACATGAGTGAGGTGAGATTAGGTGTAGTGTTGGGAGTGAAGGTGTGAAGGTATGGCAGAGTTGCACTTGGAAGAGAAAAGACCAAGTAAGCGGCTTCCAATTGCTCGATTGTATAGAAGGGACAACGCAAGTTGGCACGTTCTGATGGAAGATCTAGAAGATGACTGAGTTGGACAGTGATTGCGAGAGCTTGAGGTAGTATAGATAATTCACAATAAGATCGAATCTTCAGGATTCCCAGCGACACGCGCCTCTCAAATTGCCCGAAATTTAAGACTACCGATGTAGATCTAGGGACTGTTAAAAAGGTTGCCAGAGTTGAAAACTCCTAAAACCAGTTCAAGCAGATCGACTCTGCCCACCCAGCAGTGCAGTGCAGATTGCTGAAACGTGAGAGTGATTGACCCGGCCAAGTACCTCCAATGCTCGATCTCGTACATTTCCAGATCATGTACTTGCTTGCCGATATGATCTTTGACTGGCTCTTTCTTGCTTGAGAGGGAGAAAGTGATGAGGATTCTAGCTTTGTGTTCAACATAATCATCTTGTTGTTCCTGCCAGTCTGAACCTCCGATGATAACTATGTCCTTGGATTGTTCCAATCTTTATTGCCCTCCAGTTTCCAAGCTTTCTCAATTCCTGGAGCCAGAATAGAAGAATCCTCGGTAAGATAGTGATAGATCCGTGTCCTCAGCTGAGCCTTCAACGAGACTTAAACCCGCTGAGCCATGTCCAAATTAGATCAGCAACTCATTTCCCATAACGCCTGCCAAATTCAGTGGCCATGTAACAGAATGGTGAAGGTCACAGTCATCGATCTACTCCAGTTCGATAACCTCAACCTTGGAATTCCCCGTTTGAACTCCGGATTGACTCTCGGAATTGGTTTCTTACTTGGTCTCTTGTTTCATCTCAGCACTGTTCTCTGTCTTGATAGCATCTTCGTCTGCCTTGATCTCTATCTTCACAATTCAGCATCTTCCTCCCCTGCTCCTTGCTACAGGATCGGTCAGGGAAAACGTAAGGAACACGAGAGTCTTCAGTACATACCACGACCGCCGTCTTGAGATTGTATCGCTCCCATTTAGCGGCTTGGCCTGACTGGGTCTTCGCCTGTCTTCGATCTTGATAGTGATGGTCAGTCCGTGGGGTGCTCTCAAGGATTCGGTACTATTTAGGTCTCGAGCTTTCCAAGAATACATTCAGGGGTACTATCAGATTGAGAACGGAAGAAGAACAGGAAGCAATGAAGGGAACATGATAGACGACGTGTCCGAAGAAGAGTTGAAACTGGGATAGTAATGCCTCGTTATAAAATTGCCTTTTTGTGAAGCACGAACTGGGTTGAGTACATCCATGTAGCTCACGAGCCGACTCCGAAGACGTTAGTACCTAATGCTCCTATTTGTTTGTCGATGCCATTGCTGGTGGAAATGACAGGATACGTGGTGCGTGGCGTGGAGTCTTGAGGCGGACGAGGTCCGATACTCTTCTACTCGGAACTTCGGGCTTGCACTTGCTTGCAGAAGTCCACCAGAGATCGATGCCGATAAACTTCTGGCAATTCTCAATCATCAACCGCCAGGAAGTTTTTGTCCGGCACATTGTCGAGCACTATCTATCCCAGAGAGCAGCGGCCGGCGACAGCGTGAATATACGTCCAGCTGTACTCAGCCACAAACTACTGACAGCAGGTCGTCATTGCCCGAGGAAGCCTGAGAAGATTCCAACACCCACCAAACATCTTCTTCCCACCAAACCTCTCCACGATTCAGATACACGGCATACTCGCCGAAATAGTACATACCGCAAGCATCCTACCGCGACTATGGTGGTCGACACAGCATATTACGACGCCTTGCAGGTTTCTCCCACGGCAACGGAGCTGGAGATTAAGAAGGCCTACCGTAAACAGGCTATTAGACTGCACCCCGGTATGGAGGTCCACCTCTAAGGACGCTCGCATGTTCTGATATTATCGCAGACAAGAACCCCGGAGACGAGACTGCCCACGCCAAATTTCAAGAAGTGCGTCTGCCTGCCACACATCGAAGCCCCACCAACTAAACCACCGTAGATTGGAGAAGCATACCAAGTTCTCAGCGACAAAAGCCTGAGAAGTTCCTATGACAAGTATGGAAAAGAAAAGGCCCAGCCGCAGAGCGGCTTTGGTATGTAGTCATCGCGGCCGCCTCGGGATGTCACTGACACGTTAACAGAGGATCCCGCCGAGTTTTTTACCATGATTTTCGGAGGCGAGGCTTTCGTCGACTGGATTGGAGAGATCGCTCTCATGAAAGACCTCACGAAGACCATGGACATCAGCATGAAGGATGCCGAGGAAGCACAAGCCGCTGAGGATGAAGCCGCCGCAACAGCAGCAGCCGGAGCAACATCTGAAGCCGCTGGAACGAGTGGACCTTCTGGAATCCATGTACCCACAGGGGCACAAGAGACTGGAACAACTGGGACCCACGCTCACAGCGTACCTAAAACGGCGACTGGGTATGTACGTTTTGGTATTGAAGTCAGCGCTAAAGGATTGGGTTTCCATGAGACTTGCTCTTTCTATAGATCCGAGAGCTAACGCCGTTAGATCCTCCGCCCCAGCCACAGCAGCAGGCTCTACTGCTCCCACTCCTCCCACCGCTCATACCCCAGCACCGCCTGTCGCTTCTACTTCCGCTCCTGTTTCCGGAACCAGTACCCCCTCTGCCTCGCAAGGCGTACCGACTCGTCTGGCGATTGACAATGCGGCTCATAGGACAGAGGAAGAGGCACGTATGGACGCTGCCAACATGACTGAAGAGGAGAAACTTTTGCGCGCAAAAGAGAAGAAGAAAGGCTTGACTAAGGAACAGCGCGAAGAATTGCAGGCATTCGAGCTGGAGCGTCGAAAGGCACGAGAAGAGCGCGTCTCAACCCTATCCACGAAGTTGATCAACTATATCAGTGTTTGGACAGAAACAGACAAGGGCAAGGACGTGACAAAAGCGTTCAAGGACAAGACGGCCCTGGAGATCGAAAACCTGAAGATGGAATCATTTGGCCTCGAAATCATGCACGCTATCGGCAACACCTATCTATCAAAAGGAACCTCATTCCTAAAATCGCACAAATCTTTCCTAGGAATCGGTGGGTTCTGGTCGCGTCTAAAGGATAAGGGAGCCATTGCCAAGGAGACTTGGGGAACCATCAGCACAGCCATCGACGCACAAATGACTATGGAAGAGATGGCGAAAGCAGAAGAGCGTGGAGGTGAGGAGTGGACGGACGAGAAGCGTGCCGAGTACGAGAAGAGAGTCACAGGCAAGATCTTAGCAGCGGCGTGGCGAGGAAGCAAATACGAAATCCAAGGTGTTTTGAGGGAAGTCTGCGACAAATTGCTAAATGACAAAGCTGTGAAGACGGAAAAGAGGATCGAGCGCGCGCAAGCTCTGATTATCGTGGGCGAGCTATTCCAGAAGGTATGTCATCACACCAGAAAGCAAGAGCCCGTGGCGGTCTTCTTTCCAAAATCGCCAGGAATCCATGTTTATTCGTTTCCGCAATGTTTCATTGTGCTAACATGCGAACAGGCTGAACGTGATCCCGACGAGGAAGGCGATTTCATGGCTTTCGAACAGCTCATGGCTGAGGCCCAGCTCAAGAAGGACAAGAAGGAAGATACCAAGTCGCACGACAAGAAGAAGGAGAAGTCGCATCTGTTCCATGGCAAGAAGCCAGCGGATGACAAAACTGACGAGGCAGGTTACAAATTCGACACCAGTTTCAAAGACGAGGGATGGTCACGGGAGAAGCAGTGAGCTGTCATTGACAACAGTTGGTTATTGAGCGTTGGATTGTGAAATGCTAATCCAACTGGACTCTGTAGGCAGAGCCGCTCCTCCCTTAGAGACGGGAAACACAAGCTCGCGGAGAGGCTGAAGGCTGGAGTCAGTTGCGGTTTAGCATCGGCCTGCTTTCGAGGTGCTGATGATTAGATGTTCATGGTACGTTCCCGTATTCTTGCAAATAGCGTAATATGCGTGATCGCAGTGTATATCAATGTATCTTAGAACTGGCAATGGTGTAAACCAGACACATGGTTGAGCGCATATCACAGTTGAAACCTCGAAGTGACTGATTTTGCCAGCGTCGCAAAAGGAGTCTCACAATAGTTGGGAACAATAAAGGCTGGTGACCGATGTACCATAGTATGCACACGGCGCTGTGGTGCAAATTGGCCGTCGAGCTGCAGGTGGGTAACTGGGTCCTCTTCAGGGTCCACTGGCACTAAGCTCGATGCGTTTCTGTGGAGAAAAGCCAAGCTTCAATAATCTCATTTCTTCCCGTGAACTGCACGATGTCCTCTAAACCCCTTGCACCAGTAATTAACATCTCATTTCCTCCCAGACACTCCCAGACACTCCATTACCTTCTCACATACACGACTACTCATACCTCGCCATTGAAGGCTGCCGACACGGCCAACCGCCCGCTTAATTCTTCTCTCCACCTACCCATCCGATATCATGGGCAAGCTTGATGCCGTTTACTACCTATTTCATCCTACAGAGCTCCGTTCGATAATACAATGGTTTGTCTTCTACGAGACTCGAGTCTTCCGCATAAGTACCACCCTAAAGCTTTGCGCAGGAAAGTCTGGCACAACCCCGTACACGAGCGCGATGAATCAAAGGAGAGCGAGTCACTGAGAAAGTGCTTCTATTACCTCGATAAGACCTCGCGCAGTTTCGCTGCTGTTATAAAAGAACTCCATCCAGAGCTCCTCGTCCCGATATGTCTTTTCTACCTGATTTTGCGAGGCCTGGACACCATTGAGGACGATATGACGATCGCCTTGGATGAGAAGGACCCGATTTTGAGGAAATTCGATAAAATCCTCGGTGAAGATGGATGGACCTACAGTGGCAACCACTCCAAAGAGAAGGACAGAGACCTTCTAGTCGAGTTCAACGTGGTCATTGAGCAGTTCAAGCAGATCAAACCCGAGTACCAGGCCATTATCTTGGACATTACGAAGAGGATGGGTAACGGCATGGCCGACTACTGTGCAAATGCGGAGCACAATCTGAATGGCGTGGAGACGATCAAAGACTATGAATTATACTGCCACCACGTTGCCGGGCTCGTCGGAGAGGGTCTGACAAAGTTGTTTGTGGAGGCAAAGCTTGCGAACCCAGCTCTTCTCACGCGCCCAGAGCTACACGAATCTATGGGTCAGTTCCTTCAAAATGTCAACATCATTCGCGACATTCGCGAGGACGCAGACGAGAAGCGGTTCTTCTACCCCAAGGAGATATGGAGCAAACACGTCGCCAAATTCTCCGACTTGTTAGACCCGGCGAATAAAGATAAGGCTATGGATTGCAGCTCCGAGATGATCCTCAATGCACTTGAGCGTGCACCAGACTGCCTTTTCTACCTTGCTGGTCTTAAAGACCAGAGCGTTTTCAACTTTTGTGCGATTCCACAAGCCATGGCCATTGCCACGCTGGATGCCTGCTACAGAAATCCCGATCTTTTCCAAAAGAATGTCAAGATCACAAAAGGCCAGGCTTGCGCACTGATGATTGAGAGTACACAGAATCTGCAGCTGCTCTGTGAAGTCTTCAGGAGACATGCGAGGTCAATCAACAAGAAGAGTGTCGGCACGGACCCGAGTTCGTTCCGGATTAGCATCGCATGTGGCAAGGTAGTTGACACCTTTGTCAATGATGGCAAACAATTCGCTTACGTACGTAGATTGAGCAATTCATCGAGTCGATATTCCCGTCTCAACACCCAGGTCGAACAGCAGCACCGATGCCCACTAGCCTAACAGCGGCAGAAGCGAAGAAGAGGGAAGCCGAAGAGAAAGAAGCCAGGTGGGATATGATCTACCTGACGATGGCTGTAATGGGCTTCCTCACTTTTCTCACGTTACTTATGGTAAGCTTTCACGCTCCCAGACTGTTTCAGCTTTTGCTGACAGGACTTAGGTCGGAGCTGCATATCTCGCTGGCGCCAGGTGGACACCACTCATTGACGCTGTAAAAGACTACTTTGGTGAGTCGAGTGCAAAAGCGATCCCCAGCCCGCTTCCTACTGGCGGTCATGGCGAGCTCTAGTCAGTGTTCGCGGTCGCTATTTCTGCCCAAACCGTGTCTCTCTTTAGGTGAGAGACATCTTCTTCGAAATGCAATGGCGTCTTGCACATCGCATCGAATTCTTGTTTGTGTGATGAGCTAATCTTAATGTCTTTCCGTTGACTTTTCATCTCCGTTTTGTGATAAGTCTAGCACGGATGTCAAATTACAATTCAAGCCTTTATTTCCGTGGCTGCGATTGTGCCGAAGATGTGCTGAAATTAATCCTTTTGGAAGACATTTGTACTCGAAAACGAGACTACCTATCTCTGCGCTGTTCCTTGTGGAAGATGAAGAGGGGCTAGGAGGTGGCGATATTCTACACACTATTCGATCAGAAAAACGATATCTTCCTGTTATTGGAAAACGCTAATGGCCCACGTTGTTGTCCCGAACGATTGGGAGTTGGCATGCTCTTTTTCAGACCATTGGAAACAAGTGACATTAAGGCACGCGAATCGCACCATTGGGATGAGCATGGCCAAGATACGACAGAAATATTCGACCTGATCTCCACTGTTTGAAAGGATGATTTGAATATCAGAATAACACGGTTGAGACTTCCCTGGGAAGTCCATGTTTACAGTGTGGCTCATTTCCACAATCACACCTGCTGGAAACACTAAAAGGTGCGCGATCTGTTCTAGCTCGAAGTTCGCGGTTTGGAGGCATTAAATCCACGAAAGCGCTATGAATGCACAACCGGGATGGCTTTCATAATTGTTCGAGCTTCGGATCGCTACAGGCATTACATTTTCATACAAGGCTAGGAAAACCTCTAACCAAAACCGCTGATCACATCTGGGAACCATCGGAAATGCCCGATAAAACAGCCGTTCGTTTCTGCAAATATCACGGCCAGCACAGCTTCGAAGGGCTACGATACTATTCGCCCAACAGCATAGAATTCAACATCGACATCGCAGAAAATGGAGTGGCGTTTCTTCATGAATAGACCGCAGACTCGAAGCCATGTCATCCGCTTCTACTATGGTATACTTTGATGCACGTCACATGCCAAGCTCGAAGTGGGACTCTGCCCGAGGGGTGTTGAAAATTCTTCGAAAACTTCGTAATTCCTTACGTTCTAATTGCCAAGGCTTCAATTGCGTGATGGTTCCCAGTGTATTCGAACAATGCGAGTGATGGCGAGTGTCCAAGCATGTACAGTAGGATATAAGTAATAGTAAGTCGCGATGGAAAAATGGACAGCCCCGTATTAGTCTCTTCATCATCTTATCTTCATCATGTCTACTTCAATCCAGGATGATGTCCCAATCAAGCAGGGTTCTTGGTTTCGATCCGTCCCGTTCCAGATCGTTGTCGCTTGTGGAGTATCTTTCACTGCTCCGGGAATGTGGGATGCACTAGGTGGCCTGGGAGCTGGTGGTGCGGCCGAGCCTTTTGCTGTCTCCGCCGCCAATGCCTTGGTGTACGGACTGTTTGCTATTGTGTGCGCTGCTGCCGGTGCCATCAACAACCGCATCGGACTCAGCTATGGCTTGGCGCTAGGAGCCATCGGATTTCCGCTCTACGGCGCTGGTCTATACACCAATTCAATAGGGACGAATACATGGTTTCTTTTATTTGGTTCGGCCATGTGTGGCATCAGCGCTGGGTTCTTCTGGGCTGCTGAGGCTGCCATCATCATCGGATACCCATCGCCCAAAGACCGTGCTTTCTACCTCGCCATCTGGCAGACGGCCAAAGCAGCTGGTCCAATAGTAGGCGGAGCCATCAATCTCGGCCTCAATGCCCACAGGAAAACGGCGGGTTCTGTCTCGACTTCCACCTACATCGTCTTCATCGTCATCATGTGTCTCGGCCTCCCAATCGCTCTCTGCCTCTCGCCGGCAAGCAAAGTCTGGCGCCGCGACGGCACTCGCATCTCCATCAACCGTGCCGCAAGTTGGGGTGCAGAATTCAAAGCCGTCGGAAAACTCTTCATCAGTCGTCGAATCCTTCTTCTGCTCCCCGCCTTCTTCATCAGCTACTTCTACAACGGCTTCCTGTCCACATGGTTGACGACCTACTTCACCGTCCGCTCCCGAGCCTTCTCCTCCTTCTTCACAAACTTCGCCGGCATCTTCTCTTCCTTCCTCATCGCCGCCCTCCTCGACAACCAGAAGATGTACGTGAAAACGAGGGCGCGCGTCGCCTTCCTCGCCATCATCACCATCGTACTCGGTACCTGGATCTGGGCAACGATCCTCCAAAAGGAGTTCTACGACGCCGACGCACCGCCAGTCTTTGACTGGTTCACCGGCGGTTTCGGGAAAACGTACGCTTTGGTATTCTTCTGGCAATTTGGCGGTCAAGCCTTTCAACAGTTTTTGTACTGGCTCGTGGGACAGTATGCGACTGATTTGTCGAGTACGAGTCATCATGTTGGTATTTTGAGGGGGGTGGAGGCTCTGGGACAGACGGTCGCTTGGGCCATGCAGAGCGAGGGCAACGCGAATCACTTTGTATCGATCGGGCTGAACTTTGGTATCACGCTTCTGTGTATCGTTCCGACTTGGATCGTTTTGAGTGAGTTGGAGTATAGTCATGAGGCTGAGGGACCATCTGGGGAGGAACAACAGGACGTTGTCAAAGATGTGGATTATGCTTGATTGTGCAGTCTTGAATCATCATTGCTGACTTTCAACCATTGCCGGAAGATATGTGCTTCTTAGCCCCTGCTATGCTATGATACAATGCCCTCACCAATGCACACCTCACCATCTCTTACCATTCATTCAAGCAGCAACTTCCACAAGCCGTCTTGCTCAACAAAAGCATGATGGATTATATTCACCAGCCAATACTCCTCCCGGATTCCGCCCAGCAACTTTGCCGTTGCACTCCTAGGCGGGTAAATGTGCTGCCATTCCCTCCAAATACTAAAGGCCTCCTCAGCCCAAGCCCGGAACGAGACTGCCTCAATAATCGTCGGCGTAACGATTTCTTTTCCAGGGAATGTACCCCATGTCACTGGATTGACGGATTTAGTATCTGTGGATTGAAAGTCTCCTGCGAGGTTGGCAGCAAAGAATGTGATTTCCTCAGGGTATGCTTCGAATTTTCTCTTCAGTTTCATCCAGTCTGCGGCTGGGATGAACAATTCGACAAAGGGCTTTAAAGGTCAGTGTCTATCGGTGCAGATCGGCATCAGCACGTTAACATACCTTCTGAAAGACGAATCCGTTCCGTGGTCCCCATCCAAAAATCTCGTCAGCGCTCTTCATTCCATTGACGGCAGGCTGACTAGCAACGGACCACCATCCTTTAGCATTCAGTTTCAGTAGCTCTTCTCGGATAGTAGCAGTTTCAGGGTTGAGTCCATCCTCGCTCCACGGTATTGCCTCCAACTCACCCGCAATGTGGCGGCGGAAAATGCTGGAGACGTCGTCTACCGTGACTGGATGGCCCCATAGCTTCAGAGCCTGTGGAGTGGAGACGTGAAGGGAAGGTCCATACCCATCTATCTCACCGAAAGCTACGGATTGCTTATTAGTACCGTGATTTTATAAGAGCAGGCTTGAGGTAAGATTGAACATACCGGGCGATCGAGCGTCACCCCAACGGCCGTTTGGAAAGTCATCCCAAGTAGCCTCTCTGCCTAATGACCCTTCGCCCTCTGAAATTTGTAAAGTCGTTGCTCTTGTTGCGCCCTCTACTGGGAGCCCAGCTTCCTTCTCCAGAGTCTCATACTCGGGATTCAGATGTCCAGAAGGTCGATCGGCAATGACCTTATTTCGAGGATTCGAATGCACAGAAGATAGCCTTTTGCGTCGCGGTTGGCCATTGATCTCGACGGATAATTCATTTGATATTTCAAGGGCGCTGTCGTCGTCATCTATCGCGCTCACATCCTGAATAAGATGACAGCGCTCTACGATCTGTGAAACTGCCTTCTCCAGGTTCAACGTGTAAAAATGGAAACCTCGCAGTCCAATATGAGGCCTGCTTTGTAGCTCTGTTATGATTTCGCAGATAATATCCACACCCACTGCCTTGACTGCCTCATCGTCTCCTTTGACCGCGTCCAATCTCTCTAAGATGTCCGGTGGGAGTCTCGCGTGGCTGAGCTTCGTCGTGCGTCTCAGGATCTGATAGCTTTGTATAGGCATAAGCCCTGGGACGATTGGGATCGTCTTGAAGACTCCACTGGGGTCATTCCGGAGCATGTCCTCAAACTTTTCGTACGCTTTCACGTCGAAGAACAATTGAGTCATCAAAAAGTCCGCTCCGGCCTTCGTCTTCTCAATCAAATATGGTAGGTCATGTTTCGGGTCCTGGTCGTCCGGATGCGATTGATCAGAATGTCCCTCCGGGTACGCTGCCACACCGATGCAAAAGTAGTCGCCATACTGCTGCCGAATGTATTTGACCAAGTCCACCGCCCACACAAACCCTGTGCTGTCTTCGTCCAAATCCTCCTTGTTGAAATATTCCTCATTCCGTGGTGGGTCGCCTCTGAGGGCGAGAATATTCCGCACACCGATTGCCTTTGCTCTTTCCAATGCTGAGTCTATCAAAGACTTGTTCATGTTGGTACAAGTGAGGTGCAGACATGTTGTAAGGCCCAATTGGCGTTGGACGAGTTCGGCGAGTTCGAGAGATTTTGCGGCAGTACTGCCTCCAGCGCCCCAGGTTACGTTTACGAAGAAAGGTCGAAGGGCGCGGGACATCCGTTCAAGACGGGCTTGGAGATTGGCGAAACCCTACTCAACGTATTAGCAGGTTTGGCGAAAGTCGTCGCGGCCACTCGCAGACATACAGCTGTTGTTTTCGGCGGGAAGAACTCCAGGGAGAAGTAAGTGCCATCTTCTGGCAAAGCCGCCAGTTTATCAGTGATCTTTTCCATATTCCAAGCTGGGTTTTGTGGAATCAGAGCGCGAATTCACATGGGGCAAGTCGAACTTTTGCATCGTAACAGCCTTTTGATAGTGGGGCTCGATGTTCACTCCCGGAGCCAGAGATATATCATGCGGGCATATAAGAATAGAAAAAAGTATTGAAGTACAAGTACATTATTCTGCAGCATGATTGAATGCCATGCTACACAGATGCAGTGCCAGGGTTTGCCGCTTCCCCCAGCCTCAGGCGCCGTGCACCTGTACACCCAAAATGGATCACGTATATATCATATATACAACCCAACATCAAAACCGAAACGCCCTGCCACATGCTTTTCGCTAGTCTGCTGAAACAAATAATTATCAAGTGAAAAACACATCATCCCATTCCGACGTATTTGAACCAAGCGGGTCGACAATCGTCTTTGTTAAGCCATTGCTCTCCGTCAGTGAATCGACCTGTCACACAACCACTGCATTTAGGCGAGTTCGGGCAATTGAAGAATGGGATGTGCTGGTAGCCAATATCACGAAACCTGGATTTATTAGCCAAATCCACAGAGTCAAACCAAGATTCAGGTCATACCAATGGATCTTGTTTTGATCCTCAAAAAGTCCCAAACCGATCGAATGTACAGGCGCATCACCCCAACGCTCGTAGAAGAACCCTCCGGCACGATCAAGGTGCTGAAAATATTCCTCATATGCCTTGCTTCTCCAGAAGCTCATATCACCAATTTCGAAATTGGACCAGAAATGGCAAGTTGAATATCCTTTTGCCTTGACCCAATTCTCCCGACGAAATGTGTCGTCTTGAAGCCATTTGATGGCACTGTTTGGGTGTATGTATTCGGGATGATCGGCAATGAATTGTTGGGTATAAGGCCATAGTCCAGCAACGCTCTCGGGACTGTCGTAAAGGTTCACGGTGAATCCATACGTCTTGTTATGATCCTGCATGTAGCGGAAGACGTCGTAATCCACGTCGCAAAAGAAGTGTACATTTGGCTCAACCCGCCAATAGTACTGAGTTTGCAGTAATGCCGGGTGCTTGTAGAACATGCCACTGTTCCATCGACACATATTATGGTACGACTTTTTATCCATGTACTGCACCCCCTGCTCTTTCAGAACCTTGACGGATTCTTGGTATAGGTCCTCATTGATCCAGCTCGGTGTTTCCCAGTGATCCTGTGGAACGAGCTCTAGGATAATTATCAGCTTCAAGCTTTCTCGTGAAGAGACTTATCATACCAAACTTGACCTCTGCCTTGGTAGCTGCCCTTATCGCAGTCTTGAACTCTTCTGTGAACGGCTCATCGTTGAGAAACAGCCACGGGTAGTTGAATTTGCGATTCCATGTTCTTTCCAGGTCTCTGATGGATTGTAGCATGTCCTTGAGCTCATTGTTCCGGACAAGGGCAAGGAGGGTCGCATTTATGCGCTCTGAATTAGGATTGTTGGGGGCGTAGTTGTCTCCCACTACTCTTCGAAGAGGCTCCGGGGGCTCGCCAGTAGCTAGAATAGTCAGTCTCTGGGACTTCGGCCAAAGGAAAGGGCAGAGATACGCTCTAGATTCGGGTCCTTGGTCATCTTCTCAATCTTTCCTGTTCCAGGGACCTGTAATTCGACAGGAGAACTGAAAACGAGGAAGCATATATAGAAGAAGATCACCAAGCTGACAAAGGCCAGCAGGCGCATGGTTTTTGGGACGGCCATGATTGATTAATGTTGGTGAAGTCGTCACATTTCTTGACCTTGATGTCTTCCTTCTTCCTACCGTCCAACTGCTGCGTCGTCACCCTTGCATTTCTTAGGGGCAAAAACCAAGGGTCCAGCACCGCAACACCGCGATCGCTACGCGACTTGGCACAAACACAGACTTCGTGGGATTGGCATGCCGGTGTAAAGAGCTTGGAGGGCGGCTTCTCTCGTCGAAGAATTGGAGACAGAAAAATGCGCACAAGAATCAACAGATTTCGAAAACAGACCAACAAGAGAACCATAGCAACATCGCGAAATGGCTCAGACTGTCGCTGTCAATACCATCCTGGGGCATCTCATCACCAGCATATCGCGTGTCTCGGGAGCACGGAGACCTCGAGAGTATAGACAGTTGAAAGAGTCAGCGGCCAGGACAGCCAAGCATCAGCAGTTTGTTCGAACAAACCAGTTCGAGGTTGAGGCCAGCTTGGATGGGCTCGTTGAGAAGTTCTCTATTCTGAATCGCGATGATCTGTCGGAGGCATTGGCCACTAGGCTGGATGAACTCCGCAATGTTTCAACCAACAAATGGACCCCCGAAATTCTGTCTCTGTTCTTAAATCTTTCAGATCGACCCGTAGAACATTCGGATGTAGAGGCGCTCAAGTTGATTCGCCCTCCAAGTCCATCGCCACCTTCAATCACATGGGAAGAGCTCGTGGCCGACGATCCTCTGACTGGAAACTTATGGGCCGATGAGATCTACTCGACAGCGTCCTCCGAAGATGACCTTGAGACTCTTCCCAACCTCCAGCGTTCCATGGCTGACAGGAAGCCCAAGACCAAGACAAATACGCCTGCAGAGATCAATGTGCCAACAGAATTACTTCTTTCAGTCGACAATGGACACTTGAAATCAGTGGAATCGGCCCAGTACTGGAAAGCTTCTGCTTCATTTCCTGTTCGCACCCAGCAGATTTCGGAATTACAAGCAGTGCGCGAAGTATATTCAATGCTCCATGGTCTGCCAACTTCACTTTTCACAATCGACTTGGAGAAGTCTTTGGTCTTCTACAATGCAAAGAATATATTGAGCAATCTCAGCGCCACCAGTCTGAGTGATTTACTCCAATCGCTTGCAAGCATTGGCTCGGATATATTGAGTCTTCGATCATGGGTGCGCATTCGGCAACAGAACGCCCTCCTCCAAGCCCTGAATGCTTCGACTTTTCTTAGACTACGACAATTAGATCAGCAGTTGGCACAAGAAGAGTGCCGTCTAGTAGACCCCTCCGTCCCGGTCGTCGTAACACTACTACAGTTACACGAATACATTCGAGAATTATGTCGACCTTTGGTACATCTCGGACAGCTTGTGGCTAGTGTGCCTAGTAAAAGTTTCGCATGCTTAGAAATGCTGTACGATAAAATTTGTATCTCTCAGGCTGCGGAAGATGCGACGGTTTATGAACTTCTAGCTCGAGTGTTCTTTGAATGTCTCAAGGTCTATTTGAGACCTGTCCGTCGGTGGATGGAATCAGGCGATGCTATCGATGGAGACGACATGTTCTTTATTTCAATCGCAGACAAAGACTGCTCAGCCGCATCACTCTGGCACGATCGATTCAGTCTTCGCTCCGATCAGGATGACCAACTTTTCGCACCGAAATTTCTGCATCCTGCTGCCACAAAGATCCTAAACTCCGGGAAGAGCATAGTGTTCCTCAAGCAACTTCTGCAGCAAGGATACTCACCAGTCGTTCACCCAGAGCCGATTTTGAATTACGATACCGTCTGTCAGCCTCTTTCTCTGTTCTCTTTAGCTCCATTTTCTGAACTCTTCTGTAACGCCTTTGACGAGTGGATAGGCAGCAAATATAGTCTGGCGTCCTCCATTCTGCGTGAACAGCTGTTTCACAACTGTAATCTGCCACGCTGTCTTGAGGAGTTTCAGCTCGTCTACCTTTCTAGAGATGGCACCATCTTCCAGGCGTTTGCAGATGAGATATTCCAGCGGATGGACAATCGAAAGAAACCTTGGAGTGACCGTTTCCTTTTATCGGAACTTGCTCGCAGCGTTTTCGGAGGTCGGCAGCAAATTGACCCACTCCGCCTCAGTGTTCGGACTGCCTATTCCAAGGGCATCGACCGAGGTGTCAAACCGCTTTCAAACATTGTTATTGAGCTCAGTGTGAGTGCGGAAATTGCGAACCTATCATGGATTTACTGACACCGAGACAGGTCCCATGGCCGATCATGAATGTCATACAACGCACTTCTCTTGCCACTTACCAACGAATGTTCCGCTTGCTTCTTCAGATTTATCGGGCAAAGTACCTTCTCCGTCAGACTGCTGTACAGTTCCGCCATGTCGAAGCACAACTATGTCGGAGTCGAATCAATTACCATGTGCATCAGCAGCTAGGATGGTTCGTAGATATCATGCTCTCTTACATTACCAACACCGTGATAGAGACAGCTGTAACCCAGATGCACAAGAGCATGGCGGCTGCAGAGGATATCGATGCCATGGTTGCAGTCCATCAAAAATTCATAACTAGGTTGCAGCTCGGTGGGCTTCTTGCGAAGAACCTCGTCCTCATCCACGATAGCATTATTTCTATACTCGACCTTGTCGTGTTATACACAGGCAAGCAAGCGCACGAATTTGGGAATTCGGTTCCCAAGGCGCGAGCTATCATCAGTAAAGGACGCCGACCCGCCAAAGATCGAAGCACTCTTCATGATGATGACACCTCGGAAGAGGATGATGAGGATGAATACGATGCCGATAGCGAAGATTCGTCTACCAAACAGGAATCCTACAAAGATTCCCCACAGAGAATCCATGACCAGTTCGATCAATTGCTCAATTTTATAGTGGCAGGGTTGAAAGGTGTGGGGAGAGCCGGTGGCGAGTCTAGCTGGGAGATGTTGGCTGAGAGACTAGAATGGGGCTCCAGAAGATCTGGTGGATGAAGGGAGATCCGTGACAAGAATCACAAGCACAGATAAGATACGAAGGCAAATCTGTGCAGTTCCGCGAGCACATTAGAGCATGCCGAAATCCATTATTTTATGGACGTCGAGATCGATATCTCAGAACAATTCCGCAACAGCCCTCGCGGGTTCGCCCTCAACAACTCATACAACCACAACTAGAGGCAGGCTGTGACAGAAACACCTCCCTGTGCTCTCGTATCACAAAAGAGGCGAGGCTAGCGCAACAAGGATTGGCAGGAGGGAAGACATAGCGAGTTATTTGATGTCAGTATTGTGAGACCTTCAACATACGAGCGCTCTTGGCGAGACGCTGAAGGATCAGGTTGCCACCTGGGACATTTTTCCGTTCCAATTGCCGCTTTTGACTGGGTTCACGCATACATATTGGAAGGATCGTTGCCTTGGAACTATGGAAAAAGCGGTGAGAGGAACTTGGTGAGGTAGAGTCTGGAGGCGATAGATGATCCAAAAAGAATGATAGTCGTGGTGGAATTGTGGTAGTGGAAGCAGCGCATGAGCGAGATAGTACGAAGAAAGGACTTGCATACGACTCCTGTCCGTGCAACTCAGCTTTCACATTTCTGTTTCCCAGTCCAGATCCAGCCTCTTTGACCAAAAGAACGCAAGGCTGCAAACAAATCGCCTCTCCTCAGTGGTCGTCAACGGCACAAACCTGGAAAATGCAACAAGGCCAGAACATCCTTCATACAGGCACCCCTCGCCACTGTGACTCGATCGACGTATTTACTATGTAGAAAAGCAGCAGTAGAGACATTGGTGATGATATATCTCTACCAGTCTTGCAAGAAGGCTAGCGCAGCATGGGTCTGCGAGAAGAAATGAGGATCTGGTTGTTCGTTGTCGGGATACGTTGCAGCGATCTAACATTGCAGCAAAGCCCCAAAGCTCCAATGAGAAAGTCGGCGGCTTGTTCTTGATATTATAAAATGACATATGGCAGGGTCTAGATTTGGAGGCTCCTCAACGCTTGCTTTATTTGTGGTTTCGCAGCGGCTTCGTTGTCCCCGGGCCTCAAGTATCATGATATTTTCTATGGATCTGGTGAATATGAAGCTCAGATCCATACCGATAAATACCCAGAAATTTCAACAGACACTCTCTCCAGAGCTTTTTCAACATTGACTTTGGATCGTGATCGATTAGACTCGTCAACGGATACTACGAAGGGAAATGATAATCAAGAACCCACGTCCTGCGGCTTTATGGACGCGTGAAATAATTAGAGGATCGAATGATGTTGTTGAGGATGGAAGAGCCGCGCGGGAAAACAGACGCCACATTGATTGCTTCGACTACCTCATCACTTCCCTTCTCCCCTTTGCAACCGTCAACAATATGATCAGATCATTTCATCGAGATCATTCTAGTATAATATATCCACAACCATTCCCTTTACCACTTTTCCCATTGCTTTTTTAACTAATGCGTCTATCTTGTGCAAGGAGACTGCGGAACAAGACGGCTGATCATTTGTGTATACATTTCGAGATTCCAGCTTCTACATATGCCTAGGAAAAGAGCCTCTACCATAAACCTTCCGAATAGACCGTATGAACATCTCAAGCGCATCGTACCAAGACTTGCAAGTCCAAAAGTCACGAAGTTCCAATCGATAACCCGTGTGGATCCACCCCATCCCTAATCGATAAACCAGGCCAAACTTCCACAAAAGATGTTAATTTTCCGAAAGAGCATAGACATACGACCATCCACAATCTGGTACATTGACAGGGCAAAAAGAATGATGAGAGTGGGATTCGAACCCACGAGGATTGCTCCACTAGGAAATTGTTGCTAAGGTTGTTGACCTTAACCTAGCGCCTTAGACCGCTCGGCCATCTCACCTGTTTTGTTGTTGTTCGATATCTGATGTTACGAGCGATTTGGTGGTTATTTGCGGTATGTATAGGGGTTTCGAAGGTTGGGGGTGCATCGTGACTCACAGCATGTCTACCACAATCCGACCATACCACTGCTGGATGAGTGAGTGAGCTAAGGGCTTTTTCGAGAGTAGGCTTACAAGGCGACTCAATCCTCTACCACGATCTGCCATAGTACATGCTTTCATGCTCTTCGAAGCCGACGCCATGGGAACAGTAATGAATGAGGTGAGGCAAGAATTCTGTCTCTAACCACGAATCGACTATCTACCACATGGAAAGATCTTGCCATCGTTCTCAATCGGAGAAAAAGCCGACCACATAGGTGCTAATATCAATCCTCAAGGCACGAAGAGCACAGCATCGCAAGGCGCCCACAATGGCAGAAAATCAGAGCGACACCGAATGAGCCTGGAACAAATGGAATCCCCCATAGCCATGTCTCTGCTCAATTCAGCCAACACATGCATTCATCAGTACCTGGTCCTCTACCAATCACGGCCACGATCAGCTCACGTCTTGAAAGAGTGACCCTGGTCGCAACCGTCCTCCTGATCTTCCACCGTCAATTCGATACCATACTTCGCGACACGGTGGACGAGCTTCTCCTGATTCATTGAATAAACACCACGTGCAACATTAAACTGATACTGCCTCCGCTTCTCCTTGACGATTTTCTCCCTGTCGGCAAATCGGCTACCAAAGCGAGACTTTTCGGGACGAGTCGAAAGGACTTCAAATAATACCACTAGACGCTAGCTGTACGGAACATTTGCCGAAGGGTTGTGCTCCGAGGCGACAGGATCGATTCAGAGAGAGGTTGGATGGACCGATGGTCGGATAAGCTCTCAGAGGTCAGAAGAAGACATCGATGTGGGAGACGACGGGGGACGAGATGGAGTTTGCTTCTGATTCCGCTTCCCAAGTCGATGTCGATGTATACTTGCCTGACCAATCCGCAGGCATTGGATCAGGTGGGTGTTGCATACGAGGAGCGAGATTCCATGGAAAAGCCGGGATGAGATTATATCCCGGGCTTCTAAATTGCCATTGGCACGTATGATCAGGCTCCGAGGTTGCGACTAACCACTCGATCGGGTGGGCATACTCGGAATGGATGTCTTCGTTGCTGGAGCAAGGGCTTTCAGTTTGCTGGGTCGTGAACTCAGGTTCCTGTTCGTCGTCGTTGTCGTCGTCGTTGTCGTCGTCGAGCAGATTTAGCAAGCCGATGAGTAGCTGCAGGACTTCTTCGCGGTCATTCTCGGAACCCTCTCGCCTTGCATTTTCTTCCACGTTTCCGCTGTGGATTGAATTAGTTCGGGTTGGAGAGGCCATACCAGCCTCGTTCACAGTCTCGGGTTTTGGGGCCGATTTGTTTGCATTTCGGAACAAGTCGGCAGAAAAACCCTCAGCGGAGGAAGTCATGTTGTAATTTGCTGTGGATTTGAGCTTCGAGGATGGGATGTCTGAGACAAGTGTGTCTGAGCTGGATATAGTTCCAATGAGTTGCTAATTGAAAAGTATAGAAACGCTTGAAGATTTTATTTAGCGTCGAAGTGGAAGATGAGGTGAACAAGCTATCCACGCAATATTGGAATTGTCGGTGGATGTCCTTACTGCGAAGGAACTGGATATTCGAGCTTGAGATCCAAAAAGTTCTTGGTACAAGGTATTGAGGGAAGATGTTTGACGATTGGTTCCACGCGTGTTTGGGCAAGGCTCTGGCATAAAGAGCGGGAGGCGGCTTAAATATACGCAGGATCTGTATCTCTTTGACCTTTCAAAAGTTCGAAATCAAAGCGATATGGTCGTCAGAGCGGGAAGAGTGGCCAAGTATGAGAATGAGGCTAAGGCCGAACCTCGCTCTGATTTTCAACACTCCCAAATAGATATCGTTTATTTGACGGTCAGAGATAGGAAAGAGATGCTTCTCGTGAGTAGGCGTCAAGGGGCTTGAAGATTCTCTCTTGTGTCTGGTGCACTGTTGGGACATCCATGTCCACGTCATTCGAGCATATAGGATTAATTGTGCGCTGATAATTCTTGAATAGAATTACTATATGGACTCATAATGAGCATCCACAGTTGTCTGCACTTCTGGGCCTGAGTCCGCCTATTCCGGGAAGGATGAAAGTAGACCGCCATCTCAATGTGAGTTGATTCGAACTCTGTTAGCTTTGCATCGGTTGACGCATAAGTATTTAGGAGTAAACATCCTCGCTGTAGCTTCTGTCCCAGGTTGATATATTCTGATGGGAAAATTAACATCTCGATCCGTATGGAGGGACGAGGCATCCGCTGAGGAAACATTCCACAGATAAATTCCCGTGTCCTCGAGCTGTAGAACTCATCAACGTCGGTAATTTCGAGAACAACTCAAATGCTGACATGGCCTGCATATAGGTCACGATATAGCCCCGCCACAGTTCCCCGAATCGTCGCGTCTTACCCCAAGGGTGAGTAACATTCGACGATAACAACAGAGGGCCTGTTTGTCGGTGTGAGATGCCATCCCTCTCCATACTTGATTCCAGTGGCAGGCACCCAACCACCTGTGTATGGAGATCCTGTCGTCAATTTTTCCCCTACGATCGAGTGCAGTATTTCCCAAGCGGCTGCGAGGCTGGCTACCAAGGACAGAGCTAGAGGCGTTGTGGAAGAAAATAGGAGGGAAGTAAGGCATAGAGAATGCCCATGTCGAAGGGGCTAGGGCCTTCCTTTGAGAATTAGACCTGGTTGTCAATGGCTTCGTGGTAGCCCGGCGAAGGATATTCCAATGGTGCCGCTGCATGTTTGGTGTTCAGCCTCGTCTGTAGCGATTGGATGCATCTCCCTGCAAGGTCAGAATCAGTATGTTCTTAGCAAATGTCTCACAATTGTGCCCTGAGTATCATCCTCCATCGTAATCCAATCTAGGAAGAAAGGTGAGTCAGTTGAGGTTAGTGGGCGACTTCCGTTGTGATCCTAGACGGCAGACAGTACCAATTGCGGGCTCTCACGCAAAAGCCGCTGGTGTTTAGAATCTCCATTGAAATTCCCACCACCGTGCAAGCGTGTTACCCGATTGTTCGTGCAATATTCCTTTGTTGACTTCTGGTCTTTGGGAGATAAATCTCGTCTGGCATGTATCGTCGTTATTCGGAAGCAAAGTTTATCTACTCTTACTCTCGCGTCTTCTGGCTACAGACGGGTTGAACTTCGCTCTTGAGACGAGGAACCAAAGTATCAACCTCAATTTCAACGCCTTGAGAAGCAATCGCATATCTTCCTCGGAGGCTCCCAGATCACTCCAGAATTTTCGAAGACTATGCGGCGATTGAGGCAGAAACCCCAGATACTCGAGCGGGGTGCAACGGCAATCTTTTAGTGTGACTATGAACACTCCGATGTCGTCGCCTGCGACCAGCTACCAATCTCGATTTTAAACCGTAATAACGGGGTTAAATAATTTTCATTGTAGCAAGGGAGATAGAGCGTCTAAATCTTAATGGTACCAGGTAGCTAAGAGATCATTTCTTCGTCGCTGGTGGTAGAACGAGGTGAAAAGGAAGGTGATGGATGGACTAGGAAAGTTAATAGTCATACTGATAGGTTGCCTTACTTGGTTATTAGTACGTGCTCGGTCCGTGGGGAGCTGTTGCAATGACTCTCAAACATTATCCAACATCAGAACGTGATTCCTGCGTCAAGTCAGAAGCTGAGCAGTGCACCAAGATTTCGATCACATACTTGTTTGTATCCAAAGGTCGCACGCTGCTTGTATCACGGCCACAACCTTGCATGGTGGTAGGACCCACCCCATTCCAATGCAGCAGGCTGGCGAGCAGACACACGTACTTCTTGGAGACTGTCGATGTCTGTTGGCGATCTCTCCACAATTCGTTAGACTCGTTGCGTCGCCCGCACGCAACACATGATCATTGTCAATTATGTGGATACGTTTTTTGGTTCGTTCTGGCCACTGTTAATCTCTCATACATCTCACTATGATGGCCAATTCCAATTGGTTCCTGTGGGCCAAGGCTGTTCTATCAAGTCCAGGTGTGACTCTTATGAGGGCGACGATGGTTCGCAATCGACGAGCTCGGAGACCATGACTGCTTTAAAATCGAGGAACGTGAGCGAAAGGAAATGAAAATCAAGCAGCGAGCGACTTTGCCATTACGAACGCCAGAAGATGGCGGAAAACCTACTCAATTGTGATGAGCAGTACCAAGCAGAAGCCCATGCATTTCATCATCGACGCCAGTAGTTGGTGGAGGCAAAGAGGAGCCGAGGAACAAGTCTGGACTCGGTGCCATGCAATTTGGTCGAGCTGGTAAAGGTGTACCTAACCAAGCGGAAGCCTGTCGAGCTTCGCGTCCTGCGAGAAGACTTTGCTGGAAGACTCTTGACAACGACGAACGAGCCTCTCTCCGCAGCAAGATCCAGCTCTTACTTAATCAGCGACGCGCCGTGAACCGCTGTCGCAAGTCCTCAATGTTCCTGGGTTACAGTATCAAGAAGCTATTCATTCGTTGTCAGCTGCGTCTGGCCAACCGTTGACCGTGCCACATTTACTCTTGCTCTGGTGTTCCAACCAGCGGTCCCTGTAGTCTCCATCCACAATACTACTTTCTCGAGCCCGGGATGCGGCGGATGGAACATCTGAAAAGGCGTGTGAATAAATACACATGTTACCCGCGCCTTTTCAAGTGTCTTCTTCCCAACTCTTCTACCCAGCCACGTCCTTGTGCAGGCTCTCGAATGAACGCCTCAGCCTCTTGGCAGGCTCTATATTTCTATATTACTATATTCCTATATTCCCATATCGGTGTCTGGTGTCTGGACTGTCTCTCGGGTGAGTTTGCGGTGTCAGCGGGGGCGGGTGTCAATTACCGTATTTACTGGACAGATTGACTGGTGCAATACCAAGGCGCTAAGGAAGTTCAGCGAATGAGATCGAGCTGAAGCGGAGACTTTTCGTGGGATAGACCTCTCCACTTTCTACTTCTTTCGGACTCGCGCCTTGGCTCTGCACTTGTCAATCTTGCTAATCAATACGGTAATGTACGTAGTGATAAGGGCAGCTGACTTTTGCCGATTTCGCAGCTGGTCTGTGGGTCAGCCTCAGCCATGAAGAGTCTGCTCCTGGCCGGCTTGATCTTATCTGATCATCTTGGTCTGAACCATCACCGTTACCGTTGATTCCAACCGTGATCATGGCCAACGACGCTTCTGGTACACACTGCACCCAAGCCACTGCTTACAGCTCGCCACCGACCAATACTCCTCTCTCGCCCACTGACTCTGCGCAAGGCTGCTTTGTTGTCTCGGGAGGCAATAGTCTCGCCCCCGCTGTCCCTCAGGGCCTCTCCCTGAGACCTTCCACCACTCTGGCGCCCTCAATCACCGCCTCCAATGTCCTACAGCCAATGTCTCCCAGGCCCTCGACCGGTCCAATGACCAGCAGCGTTGCTGTACCTGCTCGACCCAAACCCGGCCGAAAAGCCGCCACTGACGAGCCCGACAACAAACGCAAAGCACAGAACCGAGCGGCACAACGCGCTTTCCGCGAGCGCAAAACGAACGTGCAGAAGGATCTCGAACTCCAAAACAATGTCCTCAAGGCTACAAACGATCAATTGGTGGCAGAATTGTCATCACTGCGAGCTCAGCTCGGGCACGACCAGATTCGTGTTACCGCTTTGGAACGCGAAGTTGTCGCTCTGCGAGCAAGAGAGGGTGAAGCCAATACAAAATGGGAGAATGCCTTAAAGCAGATGGCAACCTTCCAAAAGCAGAAGAAAGACGCCGAGGATCGTGCCGACGAGGCTTTGTCTCTGGTTCGTCAACGACAGGACGACGTTGACCGGATGACCATGGAGCTCAATACATACAAGACCCGGCTGAACCAAGCAAACTTCTCAACCAAGCCAAAGAACGACGGCCGCCCTCCGGTTCCTAGCCACCTATTGAATCAGATGCTGTCCCAGAAGAGTCAATTCGACAATGGCTGCGGCGACTGCCAACAGGACGGGACTTGTCCGTGTGTCGATGATCTCGTTCAGGATCCAGACGTAGAGATTGCCCCGGATGACATGCACCCTTTGAACAGGAACATGTCAATTAACAACTTGCTTTCACCTCCCAATTCAAGCCGCAATAATTCCCATTCTGAGGCTCCTGACCTTACCAGTGATCAAGGCTCGAGCCCCGAAGAAATGGAGATTGACTTTACCAACCAGTTTGCAAAGATGCAACCAAACACACACATTCAGAACTCGGACGATTGTGGGCTATGTTGGGACAATCCCAGCTGTGTGTGCCGCGACACCGAAACAAGTTTTCATCCATCCGCAGCCAAACCAATTCCCCAACCAGCTCAAATTAAACCCGGCACCTGCGAACAGTGCCAACAAAATCCAGAACAAAAAGCTTATTGCGAAGGTCTTGCCCTCCAGACCAAGGCGGAGCGAGAAATCGCAAAGGGTCAACCAGACCAGAAAAAAGCCCGCACCCAGGAAAGAGGGCAAGACATCACCATGGGCTGCGCCGACGCCTTTGCAGTCTATAAGCAAGTCAGCAGCAAGCCAGGTCGCCAACCAAGTTTCGATGACGTCTACAAGACCTTCATGAACTCGACTCCACCAAGCCGGAGAGGAACGGAAGCCTTCACCAATGACACGGAGATCAAGCCAAGACAATTCAGTGCCTACGAAACGAACATAGCTGCCGTGCTTACGACCCTTGGGACAGACTTTAGGAAAAATAGCAGTATGAGATGACTTGAAAAGTAGTTTGTCACGTTGTGAGTACCACTAACCCGTTCAACTCATCGACAGTGTCCGCTTGGACAACGAATCTCGAAATCGAAGAGCTCCCACGCCCACAGCCTCAGATGATGGATATCAAAGATATACGCCGACCGTCCATCGCATCTCACACTGGGTCGCTTGAATTTTCTGTTGAAAACCATCCCGATTTCTCCTGGGGCCCCAGTTTTTCCTGGGACCCCAAGTACAATTATGCCAATGCTTGGCAGATATGGGCAAATACGACACCTGGTGGCTTTGCCACGCCATTCGGGTTCCCGCCTACCCCTACTCCCGCTGCTCGTACAGCAAGGCACGACCTATCCCGATATTCACTTTCGATCCCAAAATCGACACCGACGTCCCCAGGAAACTACGGCGCTAAGGCTGATAAGATGAAGTGGCGGTGAGAATACGAGGTTAGCATACAAGAAGCCATCGACCGGATCGGTCGCATTCAAACCAGACTCGTCCTCGGGGTCTCAGTTTTTGGAGACGACAGGAAAGTAGAGATGGGGCGAAGATGATGAAGATGAAGATGAAGATGAAGATGAAGATGAAGATGAAGATGAAGATGAAGATGAAGATGAAGATGAAGATGAAGATGAAGATGAAGATGAAGATGAAGATGAAGATGAAGATGAAGATGAAGATGAAGATGAAGATGAAGATGAAGATGAATGAATTGTCAGGCACAGGGCTCATGTTTCAGAGTACGGTGCCAGAGTTAGCTCAAGGAGTGAGTAAAGATGAATGTAGAATTACGTCGAATGTGGAGTAGGAAGCTATCGCTGATTGTCGATGTACATTATTACAGATGAGGAGTTTCTGAAGAGGTTATCAAACGAAGCTCAATTTTATTCGAAGACAATGGTACCGAGTCACAACTCTGAGCGTAAAACAAATCCTGCCTTCAAATCGGCCTCTATGATCGAAAGGATCGAAAGGATCCAGAGCGAATATCCCCGAGTCACATGCCCAAGCCCAAAACAAAGCTTGCCTTCCATCGGCTTTCATGATCGAGAGGATCGATGAGATCGAGTCACCTAGTGCTTCCAGCGAGAGGAATGCCGAGGGGAAGCCCAACGACGGAAGTAAAGAAGGAATGGATCCGCTATAACATACCTGAAGATCTGTTTTACAGGCTTTAGATGACTAAGTAGGTATATCTACTACTATTACCAACCTACTACCCCATGAATTGGCGACATTCGATAGCGTAAATCCAAGATTCCCAACCGATAATAGCGATAAGTCGAGGACTGTCTCGAGATTCTGTGATTCGTTGTGCTCCCAGTTGGTCGAGAGCTGAGCGTCTTGGTCTTGGTCTTGAGCTCTCGAATTTCGCTACTCGATACGGTACTAGGTTCAGCAAGAGGAAGACTCGGGGAGAATTGCGGCTTTTGGGGACGGAAGAAAATAGGGAGGAAGTATGTGTTTTTCTATAAGGTACCTGGAGACACGGCTGAAGTTCTCAAAGGCCTGGCTGGTCTGTCTTGTAGGTGCCGTCTTACTCTGCAGTCGACTATTGATCGGATGATGACGAGCTCTTGTGTATGGTATGATTCCATCCAGAGAGCGGACGTGAGTAAATGACTGTCGGGTGTCTATATCCATCTCTACGTGGGCATACAGAGTGTCGAGAGAACCATCAAAAATTTGATGCGTTTCCTTTTTACGGAAGCGTACTTTGTTCTTTCAACAACTCATCATCTTGATGATGAAATGTTCGTGTTGCCCAAGTCTGAAGCAAATAGCGTCTTATTCACTCCACAGTTCGTGAAAGCGGTCTTCGTCGATTATGAAGTGAACTCGATTATGACCTGTTGTACAAGTGTCGGTCGTAAAGGTTCGTTCCTCTGAGACAACCCGTTCGTGTTGGTGTGCGTGGCGTTCCTTATCTACCAAAGTTCAATCAATCATCATGCGAGTAAATCTTGAAAGAACTTTATCATCTACCTCCTCCGCCGTTTCGGAGGGTCGAGACTGAGGAACCCATCCTGAATAGTGCATGCTGTTACTGGGAGAACCAGTTGTTGGGACAAGCCCTGGATTTTCGGTAGGTTTGGAGTCTTGAGCGGAGGCTTTGGGCGAAGTGATGGAATTATCCTTAGTATAGGCGTCTGCTTGCCGTTGTATCGGGCTTTGAGATTGTGGTGCTAGTCTTCGAGTGCCAGAACCTAGCCCCACCTTTTGGAGACACTTTCGAAGGTTATTTCTTCTGGCGGAGTTTCCGGATCCGAAAAGTCAAAGTCCAGCTCCAGAGACTCGCACCTATAACTAGCGGAGAATGTCGTTTCAATCGTTGACGGCTGTGACTTGGCTAGAGCTTCTTCGGTACTGGACGTGCCTGGCTTCGTGATAGCATGTGGACTGGCGTATGGCTTGCTTGCCAGCCTCCAGTAAATACACGTAGAAGGATCCACGAAGGGTCTTCGTTTCATTCCTGGCGATTGGGAAGGCGTAGCTGTACTTCGCCTCTCATGAACGCGCACCGGTGACGCCTTAATTCGAACATCACCTGGAAGGCGGAGAAGTGGCATCACGAAGGAAGAGTCATACTCTTGAACCATCTGCCGCTCAGGCATATCGCCTCCTATTTCGAGGACTTTTCTTTCTTTTGATGAAGACTCTGGAAGCGCGATGACCAAGTGCTTGGCGTGATCGACTGCTCTTTTTCCTACTTTGCGTTCCTGATCATGTCCTTTACGAACCGTTTTGCTTCTTGTTGCCACTTGGCTGGTGGGGCTCGATCTTCTTTTTAACCCTAGAAGTGAGGGTTCAAGTGCCGATCTCTTTGCAAGCGGAGCAGTCAGCTTAGTTGCCGTGCCCATGGACATTCTCTCAGCAGCGGTCGATGTTCTGAGACCCTCCCTTTCAACTAGATTGCTGCCTACCAGATTTGGATTTGCAAAGGGAGAGACACAGGTACTGGAAAGCGTCAGGCAAGTCGTCCGACTGGTCAGGGTTTCTAGATACAGTATAATTTCTAGTAACGATCATTCGTCCCTCCATCCTGAGATACTGTCAAGACCAAGGTATCGCTGGGGCGAGGATCAGAAAACGCAATGCTCAGCTCATGAGAGAGAAGCTAGATTGAGCACAAGATGATATTTGGCTAGTTCCCGCTGTATCTAGTATTGCGCGTAAGACCTGAGCGAAGGGGAAAGTACAAATCCACGCATGGGATGGTTTTGAATCTGGAAAGAAAAACGCGGAGCAGAGAATATAGAGAGGAGCGTGATGCAGGATCGATGAAAGCCTCAGGAGAAGCAGATATTCGGAGTGGCATTGCTGAAGAGCAGCATACTTAGATCACGAGGAACGCCGCTCGCCGCGCCTTGTTGGGCAGTGCGGCCACGCAAGTTCCAGGCCTCCATCTCAGGGAAACTGATTGGTATCGCTTCCATGCTGAAGCGCTGAAGTTGACCGGTGTCGTGGCTGAGCGGGCTTCGCGGCGCACAACAGGAAGCAGCTGGGTTGCGAGGCCGTTGTGACATGAACTTGGGCTTCAAATGTCGGAGAGGGACAATCACTGAAGGATGTGGCTGATGGGCAGGGTGATCTTGGAGGATTCTGGAGCAAATCACGTGATTAGATTAAGTAAGCAGTGCTAAGTAGATTAAGTAAGCAGGCAGTGAAGCCCTTCCTTGTCAGGTTGTATTCGATATCTTGAACGAAGAAAATGGTGACAACCACCTCCACGGGCCGCTTCATCCAGTAAAAAAGGTCTTTTCCTGAAGCGCTCCATCTCACAGAGAAGGTCAAGGCTTTCCAAGAAAGGCGAAGCCTCTCGCTGTGCTTAAACGCGCGATCGACGGCCTTTAACGCTGACCTCGGATCAAGCTTTGTGTAAGCCTCGAAGCCAATTCCCACGCACAACTACCGCTTCAATATCGCAAGAAGACCTACCACAGTACAAATTCCCATCTTATCTCATCTAGTGTCTTTAACTTTTTCTCACCGTATCGCTCTCTCTCTCTCTCTCTCTCTCTTCATCACTGAACTTACTGCTCCTCTCCCCTTATTCTCTCTCAATTTTACCCCTCCCTGAAATTGCACGCCACTGAATCAAGTCCGGCAGCCTCCAGGTGCTTCATCAACCACTAAACCCGTCTGTCCCAAAACCGACCCCCACGCCCCCAATACACCAAGATGGTCTTCTACCAACCAGGCAAAACACAACACTCCCTTCCCCACGACCCTTTCAAGGCCTGCGTTGTCCCCCGCCCCATCGGCTGGATCTCGACAACCTCCGCAGACGGCAAAACCCACAACCTAGCCCCTTACAGCCAATTCAATAACCTAACCTTCGACCCCCCTTACGTAATGTTCAGCGCCAACCAAACATCCCAAAGCATCCGCAAAGACACGACCATCAACGCCGAGGCATCGGGGAAATTCTGCTGGAACCTCGCCACCTACGGGTTGAAGGATCATGTGAACATCAGTGCCGAGCAGACACCCTACGGCGTCGATGAATTCCAAAAGGCCGGGTTGGAAAAAACCTTCTCAACCGTTCTAAAGGGTGACGATAAAAACCCCTGTCCAATGGTCGCGGCATCGCCAGTACGTTTCGAATGCGAGTACCACTCCACAATCCGTCTACCAGGCAACCCACCCATGGGCACAGTCGACATCGTGATAGGGAAGGTAATCGGCGTCCACATCGCCGAAGAGGTGTTGACGGACGGGAAGCTGGACGTCAGGAAGACGGAACCGATCGCCAGGTGCGGATACTACGAGTACGCCGTTGTGCGGGAGACGTTTGAGATGGTCATCCCAGGGATGGACGAGGCGGTTCTGGCGGGCTTGGAGGGAAGTACGAGGAGGCATGCGGCGGTGGCGTCGAACAATGCGGCGGGATCCGAAGTGGTGTCGGAAGGGGCCGAGAAGTAGGTTATATCCGATTCCGCGGCATTGATCGAAAGCTGTCAATGACAAGGTTTGTACACCTTCCCTGTTTGGCACCCTTTGCGTATGTACTTAAAATAGACCGATAATCGCCACCACTGTCGCTTCCATTGTCGCATGTACCATGAAAGCTAGATTGGTGCTGGAGCTAACTGATAGATCCGCCCATGCCCCACTTTCAACGTCGATGACAGGGGAATCAATCCACTGTCCGTCTGTACGAATGTCCTTGAGAGTGCAGCGGTTCAATTTACTAAAGTGAAAAAGAGCCATCTACGAAATAAACTATCAAGTAGAAAATATTTCCAAGGCCATAGCACAAAGAAGTCTCAGTACAAAAAAGCAAGGGGTTTGTGTGATCTATCTAGGATTAAGAAAAGACATATGGATACATCAAAGATCTAAAGGTATCGAAGCGCCACCTAGCCATCGTCCATTCCATCGTCCATTTCGTACGTGCCATTCCATCCCTACTAGTGATAGGACGACAGAAATGGAAGCCAGCCAAAGACGCCGAGTAAAATGCCGAGGTGGGAAGAAGAGGAAAATCCCTGACCGGAGGTGCAAACTCAAGCCCACTTGCCCAACAGAGCCATCAAGCCGGCACCGCAACACATCATTCCGAATGCCGCGAGGACGGTCCCTATCTTCGCACGCTGCATCGTAGGCGAGAACATGAACTCGTGTGCCATCAACTCAACCAACCCAGTGTAGATCAGGATACCCGCAGAGATGGAATCGAATACTCCGTTGACGATGAGGGTTCTTTGAGAGCCCGGTGGATAAGTTGTTCGGACGCCGAGACCGATGGCGATGGCGATCGGAGTTGAAATGGCGTACCCGGCACCTAGCAAGTAAGGGGTCATCCTCTTCGATTTGGGCCAAGGGGCAGCGGCGAGACGTGTGCCAAGACCAAGGCCTTCAAAAGTTTGGTGGAAGACCAGGACGATGTACAGGGTGATGAATTCCTCGCCTGCAACAGCAAGAGTCAACCCGATGAAGACGGAGTGGAAGATGACGCCAAATTCAAGAATAAAGACAGCGGTCATCTGAGCTGCGTATGATTCGGGGATGAAAGGCTTTTCGCCACTGTTCGGGTTCACGAGGGCGTTTTCGAGGTCCTTATTGGCTGTGTGGTCGTTGACATGTCCAAGATGATCTTCGCCACGTTGAGTTGTCTGAAATTCTCCTCGTTCCGCACTATAGATCTTCCCATTTGTTTCCTCGGGCGTGTTGGACCGGTATGTTTTGAGGTCCAAGCCTTCTTGAGAACTTTGACTGTTATTTTGTCCAGACACGTGCTCGTGCGGGCTCGCGTGCTCATCGCCATGTTCGTGGTCACCAAAGTCGGCATATCGCATAGTCATCAGTTCGAGGAAGAAGAGTACGATGATCGTCATCAAGACGATACCTTCCACCCATGAGTATTCTGTTATGGAGCCCGTCAAACATGGATTCGTGAGCGCCTCGTTGGCCGGAGCGAGAAGCTGTGAGAGCAGTTAGTGGACAGATCAGAGCCTCAGGCGGGGATCGACTGACGTGTATAAAGGCAGTTGCTATGATAACGCCAGACCCGAAATATTTGGCTCCGAAAAATATGTAGTCGAAAATTTTGCTCCTCGCGTGTTTCTTGGCGAAGACAGGAAACCAAGCTCCTGCTTAGAGTTAGCTGTTCTTTCCTACAATTATACGGTAAATTGCCAGTACCAAATAGCGACCCCACCAGGATGACAAATATCGCGGATATCCTTAGTCCAAGGTCCCCGTTATACTCGTTGCCAGCATCACAGTGCCCTGGGGTACCGGTTATAGGCACCTGTATTGTCCCTTCGTTTCCACCATCCGCAGCAATTTGCCTGGCGACAAGGCGTAGTGCGTGATCCATCTTCCCTAAGAGAAATTTTGTGGTCTTGCGATGTTGTGATAGGAATTAGGGATTGGGTGCAAAATCCAGGATGCGTGAGCGCAGAGAGTGGGCAGAAGCTTCACAAATCTCCTTCGGGTTGACCTCGGTTGTGAATCGATCGTGGTCGTGGTTTCCGCGTCTGGGTCGCAGATGTAAGGCTGGGGTCTGCGTCTGAGCGACGGGCGGGATCAAAGACCTTTGTAATTCTGGTACCAACTGGCAAAAGCAATGTCGCCTCGTCTCCGGTTATGGATCGCTAGCATAAGCTGGGCGAGGCAAAGTCTAGTGTCGATGGTCGCTGCCCATTGAAACGTCAACGTCTCTGGCGAAAAGAACGAACCGTTACCAACGCTGGACGCGTTGCGTTAGCTTATAAGTAGGACTTCACGAGGAGAGTTTGATTCGACGATATCTATTGCTACTGCAAGAGGCAAGGGTAGCGGAGACCGAGATTTCCTAGTTTTCACCATCATGGTACTTGGCCATCATTGTACTTTGGCCAGATGGTGGCTCGCTTCCGGCGGTGTCTCTCCATCGCTTCCTTTGCCATGATATGTACAGTCGTGAACAACTGGCGACAGGACTCGCGACTATCCTCCGGTTGCGTGCTGGCGGTTTGTTTGGCACTTGACAGTGATTTGGGTTGCGTGAGGGAGAATGAGTGCGGTGCCTTGGCGGCATTTCCCGTAGCCTGCGCCAACGAATCAGAGGGCGTCAATGGATGCCATCCATGCGGTCCATCAAGGTACTTTTCTCAGAGAGATCCGAGGAGAGGAATGTCTAGCGTTGTCTACGCAAGTCAGCAGAAAGGCCTCATTAATTATTGGTGCCTGTGTGCTTGGTGCTTATGTCAATATCAGCAGTACGTAAGTCCTCGTGGTCCTCATGATCCACGGCGTAAGACACGACGATACGACGATACGACGATACAACTCCTGTAGAAGGCCCTTCTCCAGCGTAGCCATTCATCAAGTCGAGCCTCTTCGCGCTCTGAGATCAATTCTACATCCATCAAGGTTGTGACAGCAATCCATGCCGTGGCCTGTCGACGACGACTTGCGCACCGGTTTGCCATCATGGTGAGCTACACAGGCTGTAGCGAGGACGCGCGCGGAGCACGGCAATGACTTCCTGATACTGGTGAAGGCCGTGAGTTGGAGGATAATTTGTGAGAAAAGAAATGGACGGTGATGCGGCACTAAATGAGTAGCCTCCACAGAGCCTCCAAAATCTCGCTCAATGGAGAAGATCCTAGCAGCAGAGTGGTAGGCATTCGGTAAGACGTGGGGTGCGCAGCGGATGGGACGGGAGGCTAAGTTTGGAATCCCACGGCTGGAACTCCATTCAGTGATCCAGACCTCCTACCAGGAGACAAGCATTTTGCAAATACGCCATTGTATCGCAACGGTTTTACTTAAAGCGTCCCACGTTGGTATTGAACCCATGGACCATGTCTACGAAAAAGCCGGCCGAGTTGGTGTGGGCGGGCGGTCACGTGGTCGCTGACACATAACGTGACCTGTGGGTTCCTAAGCGAGATGATTGAAATCAGTGACTCAACAGGAGTGTGGTAGACTTGACCGAGCGTTGGCCAAGTTATGATCGTGTAGCGGTTTGCAGCATCTTTCAGCTCTGCAGGCGTTTGTTGACGCAAGTACCTGAATGCATCCACCAATGAGGCTTGTGGTCTGGACGGTGACCCTATCCAAGCTCTCTGCCTTGCAGACTTGTAAGTATGAGTTGCCTTGCGGACTTGTAAGTATGAGGACTCAAGTTCATAGTGTGAGGGCTTGATGATGTTGGCGAATCTGCGAACAGTGGTGGTGCCGCAACTTGCATCCCGATTTGAGGACTTGCTTCAAGAACTTCAAGAGAGAGGAAGCGCTTGAAGGACCGATGCGGAGCCTGCACCGATGATATCCAAGCCGGACCTCAGGTGATGTTGTTGTGATGTGCAAGCACGCAAGGTCCATCGTCAAGGCTATTGCGGGGTACGTGGTAGAAGATATTAATGTCGATCTTGAGATGGATCATGGGATTCTCGGTTTGCCATGGCATGGAACATATCCCCTCGGCCTTTCCTTTCCTTTCCTTTCCTTTCCTTTCCTTTCCTTTCCTTTCCTTTCCTTTCCTTTCCTCAAAGGGGACACTGTTGTATAGCCAGCCGGATCGAAGACGGCTATGGAGACAATTGGAGGCTGGACAAGCGAACACACAAGTCAAGCTTGGTTTTGGAGGCTGGTAACGTCAGCTCATGCGGCCGAGTTTGGTGAGCCCTGCGGCGAACCTGTGCGTAAGATCGACGACCCTCTTCAACAACATCAAGAACATCATTACTAGTATGTAGTAGTATACTACTATGTACCGAGAGAATAAGCGAAATCCATCTATTGCACTTCTTCTTCCCTATGTACGCTGCCGCCAATAGTTCTTGACCTGTAAAGCAGGTCTCAGCCCGTTTCTAGGTAAGACGTGAAATGGGCATGCAGCAAGTCGAGAACATCGGTCAATGCCTCCATGTCTTCGCCGGATGGTGGCTGGCAAAGTCTGGGTGTCGTCCACTCTGGAGAATCAGGCATGCAAGCTGATGAGTTCCTTGTTATACGCCTTGTTATACGCAGTATCACAATATATAATTCCAAGGGCTCATTTGATCAGGTGCCCGAGATTCTCCAGTAGGAAGACAGATTCAAGCCATGCCATGTCATGTGAGGCTGGGGCTGGGCTCAGACGGTTGCAGATCACACTCGATCCTTCTCGACGGCTTTTGCGGGGAAAGCTGCCTTGATCCATGCACTTGAAGACCGGCCGGGTGCTGCAGCTGCCTCACAACAACAGTCAAAACGAGTACAGAGAACGGAAGACGACGGCGGGATGGAGAGTCGAGGAGACGGAGCAGATGAGGCTGCCGTTGGACACCGCCCGACAGCATTTGGGGGGAGGGGAGGCACACGGCAGCGGCCAATTCAAGTTGGACGGGAAACGAATGGGAAGACCTCATCCCTGCCACTCGGGCCCAAGCTCGGTTTGTGATGACGTTTGTGCAATGGCCGGCAAGAGCTAAGGTCCAAACAAAATGTCTTGCCCTCCTCTTCCTCCGCTTCAGATTCTCCTCTCCCACTCCATTCCCCCCCGGCTTCCATCTCATCTCATCTCATCTCATCTCAACTGCACTTTACATCTCCCACTGCTGCATCATCACCAACAACCGCCATCATGATGGACCCCATGGAAATCATGAAGAAGACCTCGACCTTGTTGGTGCCGACCTCAACGTTCGTACCGCTGCTGCCTCCCACCCGACGAACAACGACTGACGATTCGAACACAGATTGGCCGGCAAACCAAGTGACACCGCTTTCCCCACAGTAGTCCCCGATTTGCCTGAGTTTCGTAAGCTTCTCTGACACCTCAATTGGACCAGGACCTTGTTGCTAACTCACCACAGAGGCAGCTACTCAGACCGGAACTCGCACACTATGGTAAGCCTCGACACCTGGTCTCACTTTCGAAGAATTAAGAACATATCATTAACTCAAATGCAGGGTCGTTTTCGTGGTTATGCTTCTTGCTTCCGCCGGCTTTGCGGCTATGTCCTGGACCGTCAAGATTGTAAGTTTTCCACCACACAACACAACTTTCAAGGCTAACGAATGCAGGAACGCCGTCTCTACCACGTCATCACAACCCTGATTACCATCACTGCTGCCATCTCTTACTTCGGTATGGCAACCAAGGACGGTGTCTCCTGGAAGCACGACACCGTCACCGAGCACCACAAGAAGGGCATCCCAGCAACTCACCACGATGTCTACCGTCAAGTGTACTGGGCTCGCTACGTGGATTGGGCCATCACCACCCCTCTTCTTCTCATCGATCTCATGCTTCTCGCTGGAATGAACGGTGGCACAATGTTCATGGCCATTGTCGCTGATCTGATCATGATTATCACTGGTCTCTTCGCTGCCTACGGCACAACCGCTATACAGAAGTGGGGATGGTACACAATTGCATGCATTGCCTACCTTGTTGTCGTCTGGCACCTGGTCATCCACGGCCGTGCCGGAGCCTTCGGCAAGAGCAGTTCCGTTGGCAAGTTCTTCGCTGCCATCTCCGGATATACGCTTCTTCTCTGGACCGCCTACCCAATGTGAGTGCTCCTATTTTGACTTCGATGTTGAGCCTTACTGACATGATCGTAGCGTCTGGGGTATTGCCGACGGCTCCCGCATAGCGACTGTCGACCAGGAGATCATCGCGTATGCAGTCCTTGATATCCTCGCTAAGCCAGTCTTCGGTGCCTGGCTTCTCAGCACCCATGCCAAACTGGCCGACGTCCACGTTGACCTAGGAGGCTTCTGGTCCAACGGTCTTTCATCCCAGGGCCGTGTCCGCCTTGGTGATGACGACGAGGGCGCGTAATCGGCCTTTCATGCCACAGGATAGGAAGGCAAACGTTGTAGACTGTCATAGATCTGATTCGCATCCCGGCAGCTGTTCGATATTTGACAGCCTCAACATTCGATCCTGGTTGTGCGGTTTTATCTGACGAAGAATCGAATCCTATTCCTACCAGAAAGCATTCTCGCAGTGATGGGTAGTGCTAGTGCTAGTGCTATGCCGTTGAAAGTTGGCGATGGAGGAAGGACATTCGGTACGGTGGTAATGGGTTCTGCTTCTCTTTCTACACTCGGTGAGGGTCAGTATCGGTGAAAAATTGTACCCTTATGTCAAAATTTTGGACGAGGAGTTGTCTCTTTGATGCCTTTATTTTTTGTGTGGTGTTTGTCCTTTAAGTGACGTGATAGGTTTGTGGTAAGGTTGGTCCAATCAATAATTACGCATTCAGACTGGATAAGGTTTCGGTACCTTTGCATCACGTGGAAGACATGAGGTGAAGCCACTTGGAACGGACTGCATGATATATGTGACGCAAATGAGATAATTGTAAAAGCCATGACATTCTGCCTTTTGTGGCATTGTAGTCCACTCTGTTTGCCAAGCCATCTGACCCCGCCTTGACTCGCTCTCATTGCGAGCAATACGATACTACAACCTACCTCTTCCCCTCCTATGTCGGCCAATACATCATGCTTCGAGTCTCTCCAAGCGACAAATGAGAAATTGTATGCAGATAGACTTCCAGAACATCACAAGTTTGCACGATGGCCTTGCCGAGCCCGACTATGACTTTGACTCGACCATCGGGGGCAACGGTATAGGTGGGTAGGTGTGGCAGTGCAACGGGGTGGACGGCGCTCGCGAGGGGTCGATCACGAGTGAAACTTGCCTGTACTAGTAGGCAGGTTTGAGTTCGGATTGAACGAGAAGCGAAGAGATCAACAGTGAAGCAATGGTATTATTATTTGCGCTTCGAACGTTCGGAAATTGAAGAGGGGATGATGGATGGGTCGTCGCTGAGGATGCTCAGTTTGGATGGCAAGGTGAAAGCAGCCAAGGCCGCCTGGGTATCAAAGAGTGCGGAAGATCTGGGGTACCGTCAGTGTTTGCGCAATGGAAAGAGTAGAGCGGGAGCGGGGGCGGGAGTCGACTTACCAAGTACAAGCCGTGCGATACACCCACCGCTGAAGATGTATGTGTGTGTGTGTGTGTGTGTGCGAAAAACACAATGTTCAAAGCAGAAATCATGCCCACCATTCAAAAATGACACATGGCAGCGATAATCCTCAAGTAGTTGTCATCGTACTCCATCTGTCCCATGTACCCCACAAATCCCTTTCCTATCTTACAATAACTAACCGCTGTGTCGAACATGCCGGTCACCTGCTGTCCCGGCGGCACCTGAGCATCCCAGTTTCCAAAGACATCCAGGCCTCCCACTTGTGTGTACACGCTATGCTCTGGCTTCACCTTCCCGAGCGCCCTTGCGTGGATGAATGTGCTAGGAGCAAGGTCTGACGTGCCCATCGGCGCAGGTGTTCGAAGGGCAAAGTGGAGTTCTTTACCCTCGGCCGTGGCGATGCGTCCTAGGTTGACGGATTTGCCTGAGAAGGAGTTGATTACGCTCTCGGCCCCTTCCTGGGACGCGAAGACGAGTTCGGCTACCACCGTTGGCTTTTGCGAGTACAGTCTGCATGACAGAAGTTCTGCCGTCTGGCCTGCTGTTGAGCTGAGACCCACTAGGCCCTGGATCGCAGAGATGTCGGTGCCAGGCGCGAAATTGCGCGCGATCACTGTGTAGCGACCTCCAGATCCTCCAGCCTCGAGGCTATCGTTGAGCCGGTAGTTTGTTTGTGTGGAGACATTGCTACTAATTTCCCATTCGAGGTTGAAGTGATGCTCAAACATGAGATTGATATATTCCACCGCTGTATTGCTGAAGTGCGCCAAAAACACGATGGTCCCCCCATCCTGGCAGTATGTAAGGAGACGAGCAAGCTGCAATCGATAAGCCGGGTAGGAGATGGCGGGATCCGTGACCAGGATGACCCTAGGAGGATTTTTCAGAAAGTGAGCTTGGAATTGCTCAAGCTTTGTGCATACCGAGACTGGTAACTTGGTCCGCAACCTTTGCAGCAGCTCTTGTCCGTACTTGTCGCAAAGCTCGAAATCCTGGAGAAACGACAGGCATAGTAGATATGGTTTATCCAGATAGTTCGTGTTGTCGCTGTTTGGACCTGGGTCTGCTCTTCGGTAGTTGAGGATATCCTGCTTCGTGATGAGAGCTCCGGGTAACCTCTCCTTGATGTACGCCAAAGTCTGTGCTGCATCCATACCCGCCGCTCTTTGCTGCCGTATGATGTCAACCATCTCTTCCGTACGATGCCGCCTTCTGTGACCTGTCAGATCCTCTGCCGAGACTCCTTCGTGATTGTGGAATTTGCTCCTGCTGTCTCGTTGGTATGAGATGGCCCATTTCCCAGATGCGTCTGCCGGATTGACTGCCCTGATATACAGACCCATAGGACATCCCGTCTTCCCAGATCTTCTCTTCCTCTTTCTTGTGTCTTCTGTGAGCTTGCGGTTGTTGTCCAGTCTGCCATGGCGAGTACATCGGTACAAGTATTTGTATATGTCTCCAGCCTTATTTTTCATGGGTTTCTGCTTGGACACATCGAAACCATGATCCTTGTTCCACTCATGCAGCGCTTGCAATGTATCTTTCAGGCTGTCATATGTTCTCGGTGGAGGCGGCGCGAGGTAGTACATGCCTTCGGGGGGAGTATTATCCTCTTCTGCGCCTGCTGCCTCCCCTTCAAGTTGCATATTCGGGTCTTCGTCTCCGTCCATTTCCGCTTCATCCTCAGCTCCACTATCAGGTCCTTCTCCTTCGAGTCCAACATGGGGTCCTGCGTGCCCATTGCTAGCTGTTCGTTGCCGTTGCTGTCCGCGTAGTGATTGCTGTGGGCGCATCAAGCTTGGGTCTGTGACCATGGCTGCTGGCTGAGGCAGTGAGCGTGGTCTTATACCTCGCTGAAGCATGTTCACCTGCTCCTGGCTCAGAGGTCCATTGTTTCCATAAGGTACATGTGGTGGAAAGCCCGTGGGCGGCGCGTTGGCTACGCCTGGAGCTGGCTGATTCTGCGCAAGTACTTCGCCCGGACGCGGCCCAGCTGTGCCTGTGTCTGGAAAAGCCGGGTAAAAGATTTGCTGGGGGTATGCCGCCATTGCGAGGACGATCAAGGCAATATAGAAGTGGTGGTTGTCGCATTCGTCACAAGAGCGTCGCGTAGTCAACCATGTGGTGGATTCGCCCTGGTTACTTCAGTACGCGTTATTCCATCGGTAGAATATTGTCTTTATTAGGGCAGAACAGTGATTCGTAGGTGAGAGGGAGCTGGAGTTGAGGTTCCATGGTAGAGGCTTAGCTGCCAGTGCTCCCTCATCCCTCCTAGGTCTTTTCGGCACTTCTTGAACCAGGCCTTTTTCGTCAACACCATCATCGACAACAACAATTACAACACCATTATCCAACCCAAGCCAGCACTTAATCTACTGAGCTGCTTTACAAGTTTCTACTCTACAGATATACGCAATCTCGAGGTTGCTCGTAGCCTGAACTGAGAGACGTACTCATAATCCGTGCCTCTCCTCCATTTTTATCATATTCACCTTCTTCTCCTTTATCGCTGTAGTCAGCTTCATATTGGCAGTTCTCTTCTGCTTCAGTGTCACTATCAGCAGCTAGTTGGTCTGCCTCTTCCTCATGTCCAAAGAAGAACTACAATCTAAAAATCAGAACAGCTTCTCGCAACTATGGAAAAACTTATAGTAGCATTAGTCACGCCAACATCACAGGGTTCACTTACCCGGCATCCTCTTCGATCCCTTTGACATCTAAGTAGTATGTCAAGGCCGTTGAACTCACAAGGATATTTCCAGATCTCATAGTGAAATCCAGCCCATAACAGACGATTTCGCGGCCCCTTTCCTTGGCTATATTGGCTGAATCCTTTGCGTCAGTTACAATCAGCTTACATTGCAACAGCACTTACCACGTGGAATCAGGTGTTGTTCATCCAGCTGATGGGAGGATACGATTACGTCAGGAAAGGAGGAAGGGGAGATTCTTGAGGAGGGAGAGGTTAGTGAAGGAGGAGAAAGGTCGAAATAAAGGGTGTGGTCGGGGAGGAGATGCAGAAGATGTGACACGTCAACCCAAGCATCAATGCTTGGAAACACTGCTTGTTGATGAATATTTGGAGTGCTAATCCTGCTCTTGAAATTTAGCTTTCAACTGACAGTCTTAGTGCGACTCGATTTCCAGAATCAGCCGAGCATTATTGTTGCTGTGAGGCATCGACTCCGTAAACTCACTGTTCTGTTTACTTGTTAAAGTGGGACCGATTCCCGATTTCAACCACGCCATGCACTGAGATGTGAATGATGTACACACTCTACATCATGTATAGAACAGAAAAAGAACGCAAACAATTGACCCGACTCGTCTACGATCCCCCCAAACCACGCCTGCCATGTATTTTCTCCGCCTCCTCCTGAGAAATCAAACTGACCTTCGGACCTGAGCGCTGAGCTTGCATTGCACGACCTGGATTCTGACCATTACCGCCAGAAGAACCCTGCTGACCTTGCTTCTGTTCCCTACGTCGCTTCCTCTCCTCATAATCCTGTTTCTGCTGTTGCTTATACCGTACACCGCTCACATGGTCATTGCAAGCCTTCTGATAATCTGTATTTAATGTGGGAATAGCGGCGACGGAAGCGATGAAAGAAGTTTGGTTAGCACCAGTCAAGACGATGTCCATTGTAGAGGGTGGGTTGTTTCCGTCGATTTGCTCTAGGTGATCCACTATTTTGGCCAGGAGCTTGGGAACGAACACGCCATTAGTCCATTGGTTGTTCACCTCATCCCAGCACAAATTCAGAAGCTGGTTGACGTGCTGATCGTAGCAGTTTGCGCCCTGTGCATCGACATGTTCGCTCTTGCATTCGTCACTTAGATGATTCTCAAGACGGTATTGGTTTGCAGCATCCCCATTCAGACGGAGTAGGCGGGCGGCCCGGTAAAGTTTTGCGCGGTGTAAAGAGTCGATCGGGGCGTTTGCCTTTCTCCTACCACAAGTGCATGTAAGACTGTGGTCTTGTTGAGACAACCTGGTGAGCAATTGTGATGTTCGGCCACGAGGTGGAGTATCAGGGTCACTCGCAGTACGTCTGATCCAAGCTAAAACGCATTTGATTGCCTCAGCGTCCATTGTCCATGGCAAGGCCTCCACAACATCGGCGTTGTCTGTCGTGGATGCAGTCGTCGTCTCGGGTTGACCTGCATATTTTTCTGCAAAATACTCCAACCGAGCATTCAATGTTCTCAGAGGGTAGCGGGGATGAACTTGCACTGATTCATTAGGATCCGCAGTCTCTCGCACTCTTATCTCCACGACAACAGCTCGTTGTTTAGTTTGCTGGATTTTTGGAGCTTTCGCGACCGCAGGACCCTTTGCTGAAGAAGACTTCATGAGTTTGTTTCTCCCAGGGAATGTCATTATGGGCGTGTTGAGAGTTGGTAGAATGGCTGTAGAAGGCCCAAGTGCAGGGAACTTGGTCGTATTTGTGACATCAGGTACCTCAGCAGATGCGACGGTGATATTCCCTGGACGAGTTTGCAGGCCAGCAGACTTGCTTGCGATTACTTGGTCTGTAGTGCCGTTCTTCTTCTGTGATGATGGGTTATCAGACATCATGATCTATAGTGTTTTTAAAAGGCTTTATGATGAAAGGATTGGTTAGAAAGTAAAGTTAATACCGATTAGAGAAGAACAAATGTGAACTGATTCGACTAAGTTGAAAGATAAACTGGATATATTTATTGGAAGAGGGCTGTGTTGGATAATCCGTTCTATTCTGCATGCGGCAGTACAGTAACGTTTAAAGAATAGAACTTATGAAAGCATTTATTAGAACACTGTCCGCCACTAGATCATACGTCGAAGAGCTTAGTCGGCGAATAAAGCCTCGACAGAGAGCGCAAGCATAGAGTGCAAGGAGGATAGTCGCTTAGCGATGGAAATGGATAAAAGTCCTCTGCTTGTGAGAAAGTTCTCCTTTAGTGACATTGATGACCACTTGTTTGCTTGGTCAGATGGCACTCCCGAGACGGCCCAGAGACATTGGTATCGTACAAGTGTCAACAGTACGTTTGCACATTGGTATCTTTCGGCGCTAAGAAGCAAGTCATCCATTGAAACCATATAACTGAGCAGGTTTTCGATCCTGCGTCACTTTTAGTCAAAATTCGCCTGAAAAAAGGAAGATGCAGCAAGAAACATTGCTCAGCTGATTGGGCGCAATCAACACGATGTTTGGACGTGATTTTCTGCTTTCAGATCTTCCAAACCAAGACCGCGGTAATACTACATGACCTGTCCTTTAGAAAAGGATGTTGATTCTAGGCAGAATTGAGGCGACTGTGAATTGGGACTGCATGTCTTTGGTCATCTCGAATTCTCCTGATCTGATGCTCACCTCGAAAGTAACAAAGCCTCTGCCTGGATTGTGAGCCTCGGAATCAACATGGCTCGCCCGTCTTTGCAGTTCATGGGCCGTCTGATGCCCATGATCAATTCCAACGATCAGTCTTTCGTGTCGTGTATCTAGGGTGCAAAACCGGACTGCCATGGAAGCTCATGCAGACTCCCCACAACTCGGGCTGACAGTGGACCAATCGAGAGACGTAAGCATGAGCGAGCGTGGGCCCTGGGATTGATGATTGAGGGTGTGAGATGCTAGCCTTTTGGCGTCGAAGAACAGCAAAGACTTTGTGGTGATGGATATGAAGCTGCGCGTAGTGAGTGAAGGGATATGAGAATGGACGACTCTGGCTCGACACGGCTCGCTCAACGTGATGGAGACAGACATGCTATCAGGGCCAAGAGAGCCCAAGAAGAGGCGCGAATGTAAAGCAGTTCCCAAGCCCATGATAGCGTGGCATGAACTACCAGTAGACACTTGTTTTCTTAGAGCCCAGCTTCCCAGGTTCGACACGACGAAGGCGCCGAAACACAGCCGATGATTATCTGCATCCTAGTCCACCCAGCCAGCATTGGACCTCTTGGCGTACGAGGCATTCTCTTCTCCCACCACCACCAACAGAACACACACACACACATACACACACACGAACAGACATCCTGTCCATATCGTCTCTAGTATCCCGCCTTTGTCGTTCCCGAGACGTGTCGCACAGCCTATCCCATACGCCTATCGAAAGCTGAATGCGCGCCGTGAACACCTCCTTACCCTCAGTCCCTCGCTCGCTTCGAACCAACCTTATAAACCGCCTGCTCTAGAAGATTGACTCTCGAGGGCCTCGTAGCTTCCCAAGCTGGCTCGTTACAGATTGTCTCTTCGTTCTTCCTTCATCTCCATCCCTCTCCACTGCCAACATAGCGCGAGCGCGTCATCATCGTGCACGAAACAATCGGTTTCCGTCCCTTTTCAGCTGCTTGACCGTCCTCCGTAACCCAAATCGCTATACTATACCATTCAATATCGTCCCTGCCCCACTGGACTCAATCGGCGGAGTCAGACCTCGAAACCTCACGCAATAACAGTCACGCGACTGCCAGAGCCAGCAGGCTGAGACCTCTCGCTACATCCTACTGGAACTTGCAGCCAACAACGTACTGCAGCATATCATACAATGGGAAACCAGCCTTCCAAAGGCAAAGGAGAAAAGGATGGTGGCGCAGACAGGGACCCGGGCTTCAGCCGCTCAGACACAAAGGATTCCTCGAGATCCATACGGTCTGCACTTCGATCGAAGATCCCAAACAGCTCAAAGGATAGCCCGAGGTCATCTTCTGCAGGTCTGGACATGGGTGCTGTACTCGACAAGTCCGACGCCGCCTCAATCAGATCTGCCAAAAGCAGCAAATCCAAACGTCGAGGCTCTACAGCATCCGCGCGCCCAGCCTCCATCGATGTGCCCTCCGCGAAGGAAGCATTAGCGGACACAGAAGCACAACCTCCACCGTCGCCATCACAATCGCAGTCTCTAGGTCAAGGTCATGATATTGACAAAGCGCAGCGCTCTGGCGAGGTTGACCATGTCTCCGAAGTGCCTCCGTCCGGTGTCCAGCCTGTACAAAACGAGAGTCAACCCATGGAGCCAATCTTGAGAATAGGCGACCACCCTATCCCACGCGTCCCTGAAGCAGCTGCCGAAGACGGTTCGGGCTCTCCTATGGAGCTCAGCGCGTTGAAGACACTTGATCTGGACGATATGATTAAGCGGCTGTTGGACGCGGGATATGCAGGAAAGGTCACAAAGACGGTGTGTCTCAAGAATGCTGAGATAACGGCAGTCTGTACAGCTGCGAGAGAAGTCTTCCTATCGCAGCCAGCGTTGCTCGAATTGTCGACACCGGTAAAGATCGTCGGCGACGTGCATGGACAATACACGGACTTGATCCGCATGTTTGAGATGTGCGGTTTTCCGCCAAGCTCGAACTTTTTATTTTTGGGAGACTATGTCGATCGTGGCAAACAATCGCTCGAGACCATTCTCCTGCTCATGTGCTACAAACTAAAGTATCCCGACAACTTCTTCCTCTTGCGCGGCAATCACGAGTGCGCCAATGTCACACGCGTCTATGGGTTTTACGATGAGTGCAAGCGAAGGTGTAATATCAAAATCTGGAAAGGTTTCGTCGACACTTTCAACTGCCTTCCTATTGCCGCCATTGTTGCAGGCAAGATATTCTGTGTTCATGGGGGGCTGTCACCATCGCTCAGCCACATGGATGACATTCGCCAAATCGCTAGACCAACGGATGTTCCAGATTATGGACTACTGAACGATTTATTGTGGAGCGATCCTGCTGACATGGAAAACGATTGGGAGAGCAACGAGCGAGGAGTTTCTTACTGTTTCGGCAAAAAGGTTATCATGGAATTTCTGCAACGGCATGATTTTGATCTTGTCTGTCGGGCGCACATGGTTGTGGAAGACGGTTATGAGTTCTTCAGTGACCGAATTTTAGTCACTGTTTTCTCAGCTCCGAACGTGAGTATCAAGACAGCGATTCGACTTTGAACACATCGCTAACATTCTTCCTAGTACTGTGGCGAATTCGATAATTGGGGTGCTGTGATGTCAGTATCTGCAGAACTGCTGTGTAGTTTTGAACTGCTTAAACCTTTGGATTCGAGTGCTCTGAAGAGCCACATCAAGAAGGGTCGAAGCAAGAGGAATACCATGTTGAACAGTCCTGTGAGTTGCCACGGGCATTCCCGTCTCACTGGTATCGTTGAAATCGTGCTAATTTGACTACTTCAGCCCGCCAGCCAGTATCCGCAAAGTTTTTGATCTGACTGTTCGCAAGTGTTGTATACTAGGACAGGTTGCGGATGGTCAGTACGGTACTGGCCGATTTCGTGGCCTGCCAAACGATCAAATGCAGTCTGTCTTCTTCAGCCTGAGATTGATATCCCGATAAATGCCAAAATCAGATTTCCACAGAAAGCTATCGATAACAATTCTGACCTGAGAGACCCTACCTTTTCGCTACTACGACGAGGACGCATAGACATGACCACATTCGGTGGAATCGACCTCCGTTGAAAACAACAATCAGAGGAAGGTTTGGGAATGCCACACCTGGACCTCCACCTGTTTGTGACGAGAAGTTTGGACTGCGATTACAGCTGCAAGTGTCATCGACCCTCGGCCTCCCTCCGTGTCTCAACAAGCTTCGGCGCTTGATCCAGGCCAGCTTTGTCTCGTAGAAGGGACATTCCATTCCTTTTCTAGGCCACCTAGAACGGAGTGGTGTGAATGTTCCACGAATTCTAGGCAGTTTTGCAATACGGGCCCCAATTCGCTCTTTCCTGGAAGGGTCTTTACCAGAAAACAAGGACAGGATGATTCGGTTCTTTTGGCTTTGGTTTACAAAGGCGGAGGAGTTCTTGGAGCGTAGCGGGCTGCTACGTTCTTTACCATGTACGAGTATGACATTATTATCCGTACTAGTCACTCTCCACTCATCATGTATTTTCACCGCACGAATTGAATCTTCGGCCTGCTTCCCTGTGCATCGTCGCTCTCCGCCTTCAGCCGACAGAACCAGTATTCAGTAAGCCCAAGCCTTTGCAGAGTCCTCACTCTCCATTGGTGAATACCAAGTTGTTGTGTTCGCTGTTATGCCTGACGGCTGACCAATCCGACCAAAGTGCCACCCGCTGCAGTGCTTTAGCCGAGATCTTCGGCCGTTCCCGGAATAGGCAGTTTTATCCTTATCTCTGCCAGTTCCGGGCAACTGGCAGACGGGGATCTGCGTAGAGCAGGCTACACTTGCACAACAGCTCACAATAATTCGACGGGCTACTATATGTCTTATCGCGCATAAAACCGCTCCCTTCTTCTTTCGATGTTCAAATCCTTCTTCCCTGCCTCCTTCACCTCCTCCCCATTTTTGGACTCAACGTCGAACGTCCGTTTCCGCTTCCGCTTTCGCTTTCGCTTCCGTTTCCGCTCCAGCGATCGAGACCGAGATTCCAACGTTCCGACCGCTCGAGGGTTTTTTGGCGGCGAACGACGACGGGTTCAACAACGACGACGACGGGGTGGGTTTGGGTATCCGGGACGAGCTTTTGAAGGAACGTTTGGAACGGCGCGGTTTTCGACGATGGCGGGGCTGAGCGTTGAGCTGACGGCGCCGAATGGGAGGACGTTTGTGCAGCCTACGGGGTTGTTCATTGGGAATGAGTGGGTTGCGGCGAGTGAGGGGGGGATGATTGCTAGTGTTAATCCTTCGTGAGTATTCTGGCCCAGTTGTTTTTATTTTTTTTGTTTTTTTGGTCTGTTTCTTTTTGGGGGTTGGAGTTTCTCCTTATCGATGATTTCATCCTCGGCGGATGGAGGCGAGCATCGTTTTGAGAACTTCTGGTGGATGGGGCGGAGGCGGTCTCCAATTTGCTGTGCATGGTGTCCGGGTATCAGTCTACACGATTCGTCCTTTTCGCTTCGTTTCAGCTTCTTTTGGTCGTTCTTTTCTGTCTTTCCGCAATAAGCTAATAACCTTCTCATCGCAGCGACGAAACCGAAATCACAAAGGTGCATGCTGCCAGCGCTGCAGATGTCGATAAAGCTGTCGCAGCCGCCAAAGCTGCATTCAAGAACCCAGCTTGGAGAGATATGGCTACGACCGACAGGGGCGAGCTGATGTTCAAGCTTGCAAAATTGGTGGAGGAGAATAAGGAGACGCTCGCTTCCATTGAGACCTGGGATAATGGTAAGTCTTTCCTGTTGAGTGCTTGAACGCGCGGATATGTGAAGCAAGGAAGACCAGTTTAGAGGAAACAAGAGGAAACGGCGGAAGTGCTGCCGAAAATTTGCTAACGCACGAGGTTTTAGGAAAACCATACTCTGTCGCCTTGAACGAGGATCTAGCAGAAGTCACAGGAACACTCAAGTACTACGCCGGTTGGGCCGACAAAATCACGGGACAAGTCATCGACACCACACCGGCCAAACTCGCATACACAATCAGAGAGCCAATTGGCGTATGCGGTCAAATCATCCCGTTTGTCTCCCTCCTTCCCTCCCTCCCTCCGCATAAACACACCACTAACAACCCCAAAAGATGGAACTACCCCTTAGGAATGGCCGCCTGGAAACTCGGTCCGGCGCTCGCCTGCGGAAACACAGTCGTGCTAAAAGCCGCCGAACAAACGCCCCTCTCTATCCTCTTCTTCGCAAATCTAATCAAAGAAGCCGGGTTCCCCCCAGGCGTCGTCAATATCCTCAACGGGCACGGCCGAACCGCCGGCGCAGCACTGGTCCAACATCCGGACGTCATGAAAATAGCCTTCACAGGCTCCACCGCCACAGGCAAAGAAATCATGAAAATGGCCGCTGGGACCATGAAGAACATCACCCTTGAGACGGGCGGTAAGAGTCCACTCTTGGTGTTTGATGATGCAGATCTGGAGCAGGCGGTTAAGTGGAGTCACGTGGGTATCATGAGTAACATGGGTCAGATATGCTCTGCTACGAGCAGGATCCTGGTTCAGGAAGGCGTGTACCAGGCGTTCGTTGAGGCGTTCAAGGAGCAGGTCAAGACGACGAGTAAGGTCGGTGATCCGTTTGACGAAGACACATTCCAGGGACCGCAGGTTACGAAGCAGCAGTACGAGCGCGTGCTGTCGTACATTGAGAGCGGGAAGAGCGAGGGCGCCACGTTGGTGTCTGGTGGCGAGCCTTTCAAGGATGTCGGTGGGAAGGGGTTTTTCATCGCGCCGACTATCTTCACAGACGTCAAGGACGACATGAAGATTTATCGCGAGGAAGTCTTTGGACCCTTTGTCGTCATCTCCTCCTTCAAGACGGAGGAGGAAGCTATTGCTAGGGCGAACGACTCCACTTACGGTCTTGGGTCCTCCGTTTTCACGCGTGATATTGCCAAGGCGCATAGGGTGGCCAGGAACATTGAAGCGGGAATGGTTTGGATCAACTCTTCAAACGATTCGGATTTCAGGGTTCCGTTTGGAGGGGTGAAGCAGTCTGGGATTGGGAGAGAGTTGGGAGAAGCCGGGTTGGAAGCTTACACGAATAAAAAGGCTGTGCATGTTAACTTGGGGACTTGGTTGTAGATTGACAAGTTCAAATAGGATAAATAGACTGGAAGATGGAGTAGCGCTTCAATGATGGTCGACCATTACAAGCAGTCAAGGATGAATGCAGCAGTATTGCAATGTTAATCTGCAGAGCAGTGTGGCTTCCATTGTCACGCCGAATGAAACATCCATCGACACAACTCGACAAGCAGATGCACCGGAGGGATTCTCCCAACGACGAATCGGCCATCCAACCAGCAGCGCCTCCAAAACTGACTTGACTTGCTTTTTCGTATCGCGCTGGTAGTAATAGATGATAGTGCCATTCTGTGAATGACTTTGTAGGACGCTGTCCTCGGCTACGTTGGGTGGAATCTGGGGGTTTCCTTCTTCATAGTATTCCCCGGTGGAGTGCCGAGGCGATGAGAGACCTCTGAAGGTCGCGTGATGGTTGAATTTTGTGGGTTGAGATCAGTGGGCAACTGGATCTGGGTGGGACTCGGAGAGAGGTTGTTTTTAAATGCTCAGGCTGAAAAGCCTGCTTTGTTGACTTTGGCAAATTCTAACTGCATTCTGACGTTGAAGAGGTATCTGATAACGCTTGCTTGATGTTCTCTCATTCATCTCATTATCAACCCCTCCCAATCTCTTCCACGGACATCTTTAGTCGAGATCAGTGTGCTCTAGCTTTCTTGTCCTGAAGGTCGAGATTAGTGGACGATCTTGTGGAAAGCTTGCGGTATGAACAGAGTCCATTCGGCGAGACGAGGTGATTGAGAATCGATTTGTTCCTCTCGATGTCTCGACGAATGTGGTTGCTGTGACAGGTACAGTTGTTTCTCGCGGTGTATAGCGTGTACTGTTGCTGGGTGGCTGATTGTGAATCATCCTCGCTGAATATATCATCTGAAGATGATGCTGAGGTGTTCAAAGGCTCGACTATATGGCAGCCTTGGGTTGACAAAGAGCGTTAACCAAGTCTGTCCATTTTTTTGACGATATTTGAGGCCTTTCTGTTGCAAATCGAGTGGCCTGTACGATGAGCAGCATTCTTCTTCGAGAAACGACAGGCAGCCTGCCATCGACTTTGGTCTTCTCACTCTTATGGATGGCTGAGGGCTTTGCACAGCATTTGGAAGAATAGGAAAGCAGAACCGGGGGCTCAGACCTATATTGCTGACCCCTATGCCATCCGGAAGTCATAGTCTTCGGAGTGGTGAGTTGTGGAGAGGACTATTTGAGCTCCGAGGAGCATAGCATTGTGTTGTTCTCGAGTCAAATCGCCTTCAGCAACCATTTCTTCCTCTAATCCCGTTTCTGCACATTCCAGACATGTCCCAAACGTGAATCAAGGAGCCAAGGTCGCTGTTCCCATCCGGAACAGAGCTGCTTGATGACCAGGGAGACAAGCGAAGCCATCAACCCAGAATCGCCATCGTGCCTTTCCAATCACTGAGCCTAGAGGAAGTCGGTTCCTGCAACGATGGCTGGCGGGAATGGGTACAATGTAACTGGTGAGCTACCCAAAGCAATCCTTCGATCAGACAGTTGGTGAGCTCCACTGATCCATCAGAATCCTAGGTTGTGGGTTTGCCGTGTGCAACGGCATTTCTTCCACCCGAGTGGACCTACACGATCCTCAGACAGGCTTCGCTCCTACACGACAACCATCGCCATCCTTATACAGGATCTTTCCCCTCCCCTACAAGGTTCAAAAGTCACAGGAAAGACGAGTCGGGCAACGGCGCCAGTGGTTCGGAGAGAAAGGGGCCCACACCACGCTTGCTGCCAATACCGACCTCAACGCATACAACCTGAGCATCAACCACCACCTGCACCATCATAGCCACCGCTTTCATTGAGGCCGTAAGCACGGAAACCACAACCAAGAATCCAGTCCCAGTGCCGCGAGTGAGCTCATGCGAAGCCCGAAGTCGTGAACGGCAGCATGGAATCCGGCAAGAAGCCTCCCTCTTCCCCGCCCGTGACAACGCGAATGTCCAGTGGAGACCGAGATATGGACAATGAAATACCTGAGCACTTCTGCCGTGCTACAGTACAAGAGACGTCCAATGGTTAAGCACCTCACTGCAGGTCGAAAGAGACATCGCAACCTTGCAGTCATCATCCTCATCACGACAACCAATGGCGAGCAGCTTCCACGACCAGCGAAGAATCACCAAGTTCGTCGTCGGCGTCGGCATCTACATGGTTCATCCTCCCACCGAAAGGGCGTCCTCGGGGTCGCAGAGGAGAGTCGGAGGAGAACAGCGCAGTATGGAAGCGTCAATAGGACAAAATGTCTCGACAACTTGGCCCGGCTTGAGTTTCTATTATCTGCGACCAGCATACAATCGACGCAGACAATTGAATGCTTGCGGTTCGACCGTTGGGGCTGGAGGTATTTGGGTGGATGCAGGGGGCCTAGGGCTGTTCTAGCGCCTCGGGAATTCCGACGACAGACAACCTCAGGTGAAGGCTTTCAACTGCTTCCCGAAGGAATCCGCCTGCCACAGCGACGTTGAATGGTGCAAGAAGAATGTTGACAACATTGCGCAGATGAACAGGACCTCCAAGCTGTTCTGGGAGCTAATTCGACTCGAATCAAGCCCATCCCAACCACACGCGAACCTACATGTCCACGCCGGTCCACGAGAGAACTCTGTGTGCAAATTGAGCAGCTCCAAGCATCAAGGACTTGGGAGCAAAGATCTGGTTTACAAATTTACGGACTGGGTGGGCACCGCCTTTTAGAATTATGAGCTCGATCTCCAGATCTCAGGCCCCTATGATGGTGCAACTGGATTGAAAAACGGCAACGAAGGGCAGATACGATGACATTAAGAGAAGAAAGCAATAAGGAATATGGAATTCATGTAAATGCGATGGATGAGAGAATTGTCCTCTAGATCTGATACCAACAAGCTCAAGAGATTGAGTGGCTGTCCTCGGAAACAGAGCGCAAAGAGCTTGGACAAAAAGATCGTACCAAAACTAGCAGGAGCTGAAGTTCCTAGGTGGTGGATTTATGTCTTGCTCAAAACATGACTGCGTCAAGGTCTGGCCTTGGGAATACGTGGACACCGGCCATTTAGACTAGAGAAGTCCACCGGCAAGGGCGTTCTCATGCATTTGAATGCTCTCAGGCTTGCATATAGGGCGTCCGATCTCACTCAAGAGAGTTCAAGAGCATGGATGAGGGCACGTGGCTCACGCTTTCTGCCTATGTCCAAATTGCACCAGAAGACGTCGTTTGTGGCCCTCCGAGCTATCCCCCCTACGATGCGCTATAGGTTCGTGTCGGCGGGATGGATATTCTCGGGCTTTGAAGGATCGATCGAATGCGCTCGTAATCTGCGCGTTAGATGCCAGGGAAAAATTCACGGCGGGACGAAATCACGCCAGACCACAACTTTCTGTCATTGCGATTTCTGGTGCCATTGGATCGACGCATCTTGGGTACACGAGCTATTCGGAGTTAGCCTTTGGACGAGAGAAAGCAGAGCACCGTAGTGCGATCGTTGAAACGGCCGAATCGCCTACCGAAAAACCATGAGAATCACCAGCGGCAGCCCTGGGCTCTGAGACGCAAGGGTTGCAATATGACACGATTCTGCGGCGGATATCCTGCTGGTGATGATGATATGGTCATCTATCTCTGCGCTTGTCAGCCACATGTTGCAATAGCTATAGCATACATCAATGCGTGTCGTGATATGGTATGGTGGTTTGCGCAGCTTTCGGTGGGCCCAGTCGTGAATGTGGAAAGAAAGACAGCACGTACAGCGCTTAGCAGCTGGTCATGCCCAGGACCTTGCCCTCTAGGTCAGGGTAATTGAGCAGGATCGCCTCATCGGCTTCCTCTCCCGCCTCCAAGTCGATGTCTGGTGAAGGTGCTCGTTGTTGTTGTCTGGTACCACAGCTGGAACAACATGTCAGCGGTGAACCTTTACTCTCAACGCAGTACTTACGCTATGCCGATGAGGAGAACAAGGAGGACTCCTACCACCCAAAGAAAATGCAGAAACCGCCCGTCCATAATAGGTTGCGGGCTTGCGCTTGGTGGTGATTGTGCGGTTGTTTGCATGGTGGGTTGATTGTGTGGTGTTTGTCGTTGTGAACGTGAAGAAGTTCCAAGGGCGAACAGATGAACAGCCAAAACCAGGAGGCAGGCTCACGACGTTCATGTGGACATGATATGGAATTACGGCCCTCCGAGCTTTACCGTATCGCTTGGCTTACTGCACATATTAATCACTTGCAGTCTCTATGCTGCAGGTAGTTAGCTGCGGTATTCTACCATCTCTGAATGTGGTATACCCAGGTTCAAGGGCAGGTGGAAGAGAGCTGATCCAAACTTAGTCAATCATGGTGGTAAACCGTCATGAACTCTAAGAAGGGTTTATATGCTCAATTCGCCGAGATTTTCTTCATCCCGGAGGACGCGGAGTCCTCCGAGGACTAGATAGCTCAGATAGTTTGTCTAGTTTTACAGAACTCAAGCTAACTTTTAAGTCACAGGTACACAGAGATTAAACCCATACTTGCGGCTGCAACATGGGATATAACTCTTTTGCTATTTCTGCGTCTTCTTTTTTGCCCTTCTGAGGAGCATTTGCATTCTCCATTGGGTGTGAATGCTTTCATCATGGGAGAAAGGAAATGGTTGCAGCGTGGATCGAACCCTTCGATTGATTGTGAACGGTATTGTATGTTTTAGCACTCCTCGTGACCACCGCATAGCTTTCTGACCCTTTCCGGAGGTGCTAGGAATTCCACGGGATCGCTTTGGGTCTTCCAAAGTTCACATCTATGGCTACTTGGCTAAGTTGTGTTTTACACGCGAGAATCCTTCATGAGTTGGAAGGTTCAGATCTCGACGTTCAGATGTCGGCATACAAGATTATGCATTTGTCTCTGAAGAAGGCGGAATTCCCTCAGCAGAAGCCGCAGTCACTCTTTAGTCCGGAGATGTCCATCTAATGATTCGACATCTTCACGTTTCACATCATTAAAGAACATGTCGCGGCAATAAATGATGGGAGCCATGGATTGATCACGAGAGAGAACTTTCTGCTCCAGGAAGTACCTGCTACATTTCTTGATTGCGAAAAAGGTTGAGCTGCCAGAATGTTGATGCCGCATAACAGTCGGCCCTGAAATCGTTGCTTACTGATCCGAAATCTTGAGCTTCAGTGTCCGTCCATTTGGATGGGTTGTAGGGACTGTAGAAAGGCTGAGACGGGATACTGATAACGAATCGCAGTTATGGCTGATATTGCCTTGCGTTACGACTTTGGAACCGCGAACTACGGAAAGGTTTGGCACTCGTTAAATCAAGCTAACTCACATCTTCTAATTGCATTACAAACATTATTACGATTAGAATGGCGTTGCTGTCTATCGTGATCCGATCGGCGTCCTTATGCAAGCCGGCACACGATGGCCAGCTCACTCTGCTACAAGAAGCCACTCTATGCCTACAACTTGATAGGTCTTGCGCAAGCTCCACAGCTGAACCCACAATCCTGGACTCAATGACGCTCAAGTCGTTTTGCCCTGTCCCTAGCCTACCCGGAGCGCAGTTTTTCCATGATAATAGTCCCGACGTTGTTTGCTTTGACCGTGCCATTTGCAAGGTCGAGATCATATATGATGGCGGTATTGAGGAATGTGAGGCCGAGAGGAAGTTGGAATAAGAACCTCAGTTTGGCGAGATTAGAGATAGGAACGGCATATCGGAGGTGAGTAAGACCAAGTCCTACGGATGTTAAACTGAAGACCATGCCTATTGTAAGCTGATAATCACAAGTGAATGGCAGAATCTTTAGAGGTTAGGAAAGGACAATTGGAAGGTTAATTCCTCCTGTTATTCCGCAATAGCACGCTAGTCATACGCATATTTCCTCAATCACTTGCATCCACACTCCACAATATCACACACTTCCTCATTAGTTGCATTTCATCTACTATACAAAAGCCCTTTCCTCTCCATACACCAATACACGCGCCCATCAAATACTCACCGCAAAGATGAACACACTAGCCACCACACAGCAAAAGTCACTCCTCCTCAACCTCCCAATCCAACTACTCGATGCCACCGTCTCCCTCGTCGCAGACCCTGCCGTCCTCTCCAAGCTCTCACAGACCTGTCGCGAACTCCACCACATCGCGAATCCAGTCCTATGGAAGACATTCTCCAAAGCCGACGGCACACCACGCAAGGCCGATGATGGCCTGAAGTCCTTGTTCGAGAGCATACACAAGAATGCGGAATTAGGCAAACTCGTGCGCACGTTGGAGGTCAAGCAGCTGCGATGCTCCGACAAGTATATTGAGGAAGATGATCAGGGCTTGGCCGCCATAGTACGTTCACTTTTCATTTTTAAGTGCCCACAATATCCATGGCTAACTACGATTTCCCGCCTAGTTCAAAGCTCTACCCCCAAAATCCCTGAACATCAAGACCATTCTGTTCCGAAACAGCGGATTGGGCGAGACGGCTCTATCGGCGCTTCTTACCGCGTGCAACAAGCTGAAATCATTCGGCTACGAACGCGGAGACGATACCGCGAGGCGTGATGAGTTTCGTTGGAAAGCGTTGGTTGGTGAGATGCAGCGCCTCCACGGCAACACGATCGAACGCATCGGATACCAGGACCTCCATCTCTGGAATGGCGATTTCCTGGATATTCGTGACCAGTTGAGGGAGTTGGAGAGGGATGTTTCTGTGAGGTTTCCGAGGTTGAAGGAGATTGGTGTGTGGATTGAGGATACGGATCTGAAGGGTTTCGATGAGGTGATTGATTCCTACGCTGCTAAGGGGGTGAAGGTGACCGTCAATTGGGGTCCTTGGCGTCGTTGGGTTGATTAGATGGAGAGGAGTTTGGATGGGGATATAGTATGTTGGGTGGTTCTGTACATTATTGATTCTGAAATTCATACTGTTCAGAGCCCTGTACTTGTTATGATCTATTGTTCTTCTAACTATCCTAACTTCGATTCGGAGCTGCTCGCGGTATTCGCTACAGAGTTACGACTAAGGTGGGACCAAGGACTGCTGTGATTGATTCAGCATCATCGTGCACCCTGGAAATAGATGGACGACTTCTGACCTTGACACCCAACCCAAACCCAGAATCCATCCCAAAACTCCCCAATAAAAGATTATACAAACCCACACGAAGCACCACCATCCCAACTACTCGTTCCCGACTCCTCTTTCTCACTCTACAACTCATCCTTCCCCTCTCTCCCCCTCTCCACCTTTTCAACACACTTACAAAGTGCCTCCGCCTTCGCAGGCACCCCAACAGCACTCCACCCACATTTCTGAACCACACAAGGTCTTATCAACGATTGCATCGCATCGCCCTTCCGACAAAGACATGAATAATCTTGTAGTGAATCACAACCGAGATTTCTGAGGACGGCAGGACCGACACAGTTCCTCTGGGTAAGCGTTAGTGAAGGTTTCTTTGTAATATGCTGAGAATACGTGGGGGAAGTGGGATTTATGCTTACGGCGCAAGATGGCAATTCTGCTGCTATTGCGTCGCAGGATTCTTGGGCGAGTGTTATGATGGCCAAGGAGAGGATGGAGAGAATGGTTGAGAAATACATATCACGACGGGAGTCTAAGAATCGCCTGTGGGTTTGGTGACGAAGGCTGTGGACGTGAGATGTTCAATTTTCTGCCCACGACGAATTGCGGATGTTCATCCTTGGAGGAATTGGATACCCTTTTCCTGCTGGTACCCTAGTGTGTTTCGGATAAGAGATTGCTTCACGTGACGATAATGGCACTAGTTGTAGTTGGCCTCGGGCTCGAATGATTGTTCCTGATATTGAAGGCGACAAGCAATGATTTTCATGTACTGCAGGTTCTCTAAATGTATTTGTAAGGATTCATGATCCCGTTCTGGTCGATGGTCAGCACACATCATCGTCTGCCTTGATGCTGCAACAGGGCAACTTACTGGATCATACAGCTGCTTGATCTGTTTCATTAACCGGATCATGGTCTCACTTCTCGAAAACCCAATGTACGGTTTCTTTGACATACCAAGACCATGTTCTGCACTGATACTGCCGTTCCTCTTCGCCACCCACTCGAAGACAAATGGCTCGAGCTCCTTTTCAACTCGTTTATCATATCGTCGCACTGCAACGTTGAGATGTAGATTGGCATCACCCATATGCCCATAGCCAACAACATCGACGGCTGGGTAATCATCAGCATCGCCTAGAAGCCCAGCCTTGACCATTCGTTCTCTCGTATCATCAACGAGCTGGTACATTTCTGAAATCGGAATCGACAAGTCGTACTTGTAGACACCACCCCAGTGAGCCAGTGCATCTGAGATTTCTTCTCTGCATTTCCAAAGGTCGTTGAATTGGGTTTGATCTTGCGCTAGAACTCCGTCCTGGACAATTTCCTCGCCCATGACATGCTCAAGAAACGTTGATAGTTTCTCCTGGTCATGATCTGAGTTGCTGCCACTCGTTTCAATGAGACAGTAGAAGGGATATTCACCCTCTAGCGGCATCTTCAAGCCTTTTTGGTTCCTCAATATTGATTGCGTAGGCCCATCCATCATCTCGAATGCGCTTAATATCTCACTCAACTGGCCTTTAGCTGCGCGGAAAGCTTCCTGGACTTTCTCGAATGACTCGAGACCAAAGTATGCGACGTTCGTGGCTGGTGACCGTTGCGGGCAGAGAATGGAGATAGCTGTAATGATGCCTATTGTTCCCTCTCCTCCAATGAACAACTGCTTGAGGTCGTAGCCTGTATTATTTTTCCGTAGCTTAGAGAGGTCGTCCACAATCGTGCCGTCTGGAAGAACTGCCTCTATTCCTAGCACATTTCCGTGCAAGCTTCCATATCTCAATAGTCGTAATCCACCAGCGTTCGTCGCAACGTTGCCGCCGATCTGACACGTCCCTTTTGCGCCCAAGTCGAGTGGGAAGATGTGACTCCTCTCAGCCAGATAATTGTCCGCTACCTCCAAGATTACCCCAGCATCTGCGACCAAGATCCCAGAAACCTGGTCAAAGGAGTGAATCTTGTTCATTCGCGTAAGATTGATCACGATCTCGTCGAACACTGGCACCGATCCACCAACCAATCCCGTATTGCCACCCTGCGGCACAACAGCGAGCAGGTTGTCGTTGCAATATTTAAGGATTTTCGACACCTCTTCCGTAGAGCCAGGCTTCAGTACGATCTTGGTGTGTCCGCGATACTTCCGCATCCAGTCTCCATTGAAGGGCTCGACATCCTCGGCATCTTCTAAGACGGCAGAGTCTCCCACTATGCCTTTAAAGTATTGAATGTGCTCGGGTATAATTTGGGAGAAGCGCGATTCTCGTTTTATGTCTGGATATCTGGGTTGCCACTTAGAAAAATAGGACGATTTGAGGGAGTCGGAAACCAATTTACGATTCGGAGGTGAATTTGATTCTATTATTCGGAGCTGGCTTGCCTTTCAACTGGCCATCTTTATCAGGTTGGTGGGGTTCTGAGGTCGCAGTACTCCATCGCATTTGTTGACATGCCGGTCTCGCTCGTGAGAGTGATTGTAGAGGGCGGGTGGCAGATTTTATGCGGGCGAATGCCCTTGAGGTTCTTAGACTTGAGGCCATAGTAGACAGGTATATGAAGCAGTAGAGTAGGAGAATAGAAAGATCGAGCAGTACTCAATTGAGATACAATCAGACGCTATGCCATGAGCAGAATGGCATTCGCGATTTTGTAGAGCTCGGACTGTGACCTTACCAGGGTCTCTCCGTCTCCACGCCGCGTCGAGCTGTTTGCCTACAAGTCGACTTTCACATACACAAGTCCACAATAAATACATACGACTGCCATCAGCCATCGCCTCAGCACTGCTCCTCACTCAATCCAGACCTCCTCCACTTCTACATAAGCGACCATGGCATCCGGATACGACAGAGCCTTGTCTGGTGAGCTAAACACCCAACAGCCCCCCCAATACGGTCAATAGCTAAATATGATCAGTCTTCTCCCCCGATGGACACGTCTTCCAGGTCGAATATGCTCTCGAAGCTGTCAAGCGAGGTACGGCCACTCTGCTCACCTTCCAATCCATGAATCCGACCTCTACAACCTCAATCTATCGGCCAACGCCCTCCCTGCCACCACTTCATGCCGGAACGTATGTGCATATATTGACTGTTGGATAGGAACTTGCGCTGTAGGAGTCAAGGGTGCCGATATCGTCGTGCTTGGCTGTGAGAAGCGGTCTGCCATGAAGCTCCAGGACACCAGAATCACGCCCTCCAAGATCTGTCTCGTCGACAACCACGTCGCTCTCGCCTTCGCTGGACTCAATGCCGATGCCCGCATTCTCGTAGACAAAGCCCGTTTGGAAGCTCAGTCGCATCGTCTTACTGTCGAGGACCCTGTCAGCATAGAATACATCACCAAATACGTCGCCGGCGTGCAGCAGAGATACACACAGAGTGGAGGCGTGAGGCCGTTCGGTATCTCTACATTGATTGTTGGTTTCGACCCAAATGATAAGACACCAAGACTGTATCAGACGGAACCATCGGGCATATACTCTGCATGGTATGTACTACCTTTTAGAACGTTCGTGACCCGGCATGGAGACTAACAAGATTGTCTGTAGGAAAGCAAACGCCATCGGACGTTCGTCAAAGACTGTACGAGAATTTCTCGAGCGCAACCACCAGGCTGACATGTCTCGCGAGGACACCATCAAACTAACTGTCAAGTCACTTCTCGAAGTTGTCCAGACCGGAGCCAAGAACATTGAAATCGCCGTCATGGCACCAGGGAAGCCAATTGAAATGTTGCCGGTCGAGGACATTGAGAAATATGTGGAGAGCATCAACACAGAGAAGCAGGAGGAAGCTGCGACGAGGCGACCAGGAGGTGGAAGCAGACCCGCTGGAGCGATACCTACTCGACCTGCTGGAGAGAGCGAGGCGTCGTAAACGGCTGTATGATTGAGTTGGGGCAATTCGGCTAAAATCATGGCTTTCCATCCACGAATGACGGATAGCTTGAATGGTCAAAGCATAGGCGTTTTGGCGACATAGAGCGAGGATGCAAATGTACCATATAGCTTTTGCAGCGAAGGCATATCCAATTGAGCTTATGAACACCTAAAATCTCCTTCCAATGCTGAAATGACTGAAGTAAAATGAATTGTGCCTGATTACATGTTGCTCGCGTTGTGTGGTTTTTATACTCCGGAAGAAGCCGACAAGCGGATCTGACGAAGTTCCAAGTGCCAGAGTCGAACCACGACGCCAGAAAATCACCACGACCTCAACACCAACCACCACATAACTCTCTCCACTCCACGGTCTCTCCAATGTCCGCCGCCAGCATTTTCCGCGTTGCCTCGCGCACGCGCATCGCAGCCCGTCCTGCCACGGTCGTCCGGCGGCCATGCCGCGTCCTGAGCCCGAGGATTGCAGTCAAGACCTTTGCTACCACCGCCAGGACGAACCAGGACCACGATCCCCATGACCCACACCACGAGGAGAGCTTTGAGGAGTTCACTGCCAGGTATGCACACCCATATGGGTACCTCTGTGTAGCTCAATTGCGAAATGGCTAGAGGATGGCCTGATGTGCAACATGAGATACCATCTACTCAATTGGGCAGGGAGAGCTTTGCGCTGACAAGGCATAGATATGAGAAGGAATTCGATGCTGTCCAGGATGTTTTTGAACTTCAGGTTTGTCTCTCGGCAGCAAATTGAGCTTGGTAGATACGTGCTGATATCGGGGGTAGCGTAACCTGAACAATGCCTTTGCTTACGATCTCGTCCCATCACCTGCCGTCATCTCCGCTGCCCTCCGCGCCGCCAGACGAGTCAACGATTTCCCAACCGCCGTACGAATTTTCGAGGGTACATAATTTGACTGCCAGACATAACACAGACGATCTAACACTACAACAGGAATCAAAGCCAAGGTCGAGAATGCCAGTCAATACGAGGAATATGTCAAGGAACTGGAGCCACTACGGGAAGAACTCGGTGTCAGTCTTAAGGAAACCTTGTACCCAGAGACAACAAAGTAAATACTTGCCAGAAAGAAGGAGAAATGGGATGACATAGAAGATGAAGCAGTGTCGGTGTACCCATAATTGGGACGTTTGTATCATCAGGATTTTGCGACAAAAGAGAGATATCTATCGCTGTTTTTCTAGAATAGAGGACGCAATCCAATATCCACAATGTACAGAGTTGGGGGGTTCCTCACAGAAACGACCACGGTAGGACAGCATCTTGTGCCATAATGGTCTTTGGGATTGTTCCTTCCTATTTGTGACCTGATACCATTCAACAAAATCAAATTCCGTGAGGGCCATCTAATCGGTAAATCCAGTCCTTCTTCAACCCTCTCTAGACATCCTTCTCTCAAGAAAGGGTATCGGCGAAGAGGAGTAGAGAGAAAGTCATCACGTCGAACCGTCGAATCCGCGTCTTCAATCATCCTTCAATTCAAGATTGATCCATCCCGATCCCTGACAATACATTAACGGATCATGGCCAGAAGATTTGAGAGTCATCATTGACTTGGGGATCCTCAGACGGTTACAATTCCCGGTAGAGGGAGGAGGTTAGCCAAGTTGTCCCCAACATTAGCAGATGACTACGGCTAGTATTTTCGACTTGAAACTTTTTCTATAGGACATTGTATTTCATGACGGAGGCTGTGCTTGATATCTCAGCCTCTTCCGCACCTTAGATCCGTATAAGCGATGAATCAATCAACAAGGTGGAAAAATGAGTCTATTCACTTTCACAACAGTACGTACACTATCAGACAATCACATCCTGATGGCTTTCCAAAACTCCAGGCTCAATACCATTCCCAGAGCTGCTACTCCCCCCTACTTTCCCTCCCAAGCAACCCCTCAATTTCATCCCCATCCTCCCTATCCTCCACTTGTTCAGCAAATCCCCTCAACCTCTTAGCCATAGCCACAGCTTCCTCCTTACCCCTCTGCGAATCCACCTTTGCGATAAACGGCAGCGGCAACAGGATGAGTATCGCCAAGAACCAAAATCCGCTTCTCACAGTCCCCGTCAGGTCAACGATTTTGCCCACGATAGCTGGGCCCACCACACTTGAGCCCTTGTCTGTTACGGCGTACAAGGCGTAAAAGGCTGCTTCGTACCCGGGAGGGATGAGGACGCCATAGAAGGAACGGCAGAATGAGGAGAGACCACCCATGACGAAGCCGTGGATAATTGCCAAAGGAAAGATTTCCCATGGTTGTTGGAGACCGCCGACGCCCCATGCTTTGATGAAAGGGAGGTATCCCAGTAATCCATACAGGGGAATTATCTCAAATAATAGAATGCATGCGAGGATCGTTTGATTTGACCTCAGACTGAAGGAAGCGGAAATGCGGGGCCAAGCCCAAGCACCGAGGATTCCAGAAACCATGACGGTGATGGAGACGAGGGCGATGGCGGTGGTGGACATGTGTAATTCCGTTCTCGCAAAGAGGACAGCAGTCCCGCTAACGGTGGCGATGGCGTCTGAAAGGAGGAACCAGGATACAAGGAACAGTACTATCTGTTTCAACTGCACGGCAATCTTTATCGTCTTCCACAGACTCTTCCAAGCAAACGATATGTAGCTCAACCATGCCAAACCGTACATACTCCCATTCCCACTCAGGGACGCAGGAAGAGGTGGACCAGGTCTTTGACGTAGCCAGAGTGCTGCCGGGATGGTGAACAATGCCCACCATATTCCTACCACGAAGAGAATTATGCGCATGGGTATGGTTTTTGATTCAACATGGAGCGCGTTGGAGCAGAATAGTAGTATGCCGATCGACAATATCTGAGCTACAAAAGCGGCGGCGTAACCGATTCCAATACCTTGTGAGGAGATCTGGTTGGAAAGAGTGTGTTCTGAGGTATTCTTTTCTCCATTGAGATTCGTGGTCAGACCTGGCGGTTGCAGACCCGGACTGAGCTCAACACTGCCTTCACGCTCGCCCGGTTCCGTAAGACCGGGGGAGTCGAGATCATCAGTGGAGTTGGAGGTCGAATGAGACGTGGAGGAAACCGAGGGGTGGTTTGTGACTAGTAACGGCAGAAAGGAATTCAGCAGGACGAAGGAGGAGCCGAGACAGGTGACGCTGATTATCACGAGAAGAGTCCCAACCAGAAGAAGTTTTGGGACTACGAGGAGCCATAATAAACAAGCCGTCGCGCCTGTGTAGCCGAGTATGAGCAGTATCTGTTTCCGATGTGATCCTGCCGTCTTTTCAGCCTCCCTACAGTTCTATATCCCGGTCAAAAGGACTTACCATGATCCGCAATAGCACTAATACTGACAAGCGTGATGGCCTGAAAGAAGACAGCAATCGAGAAACTGTACATCGCAAAACTTGAAGTATTGATGGTGCCTCCAAATAGCTTCACCACGCATGCGTCTGCCATCGGATCTCCATCTCTTCTCCATTTCATGGCACCTTGTGGGGAGGCATCATTTATACACGATGTTATCCCGTCTGATCTGAGGACGCCGATTTCGCGCGCTAATTGTTCGAGTGTGACGGGTAGGAAGGATCCTGTCTGTTTGTGAGCCAATGTCTACGATAGTGCTCCGAGTAGGGATATGCACCAACTCCAACCACAGCGAAGACTTCAGCTCCCAGACCGTATGAGTACCATCCTCGAAGCTCTTTTTCGCTGGTCGGCCGAGTATCTTCTCCTGCATATCTGGGCCGCCGCTGAGGCTTTCCTTCCTCCATTGTGATGTGAAAATGGCACCAGTAGTTGCTGAACTTCGAGTTGCTATAGCTCCATCGTCGTGCGGAACATTTCCTAGGTCTTGGATGACAGACGGACGTGGGTTGTGTTGGATGGAGGCGGAAGCTACAGATCGAGTATACGTGCGATCTTAAGACTCGCTACACTGCTCTATAGACGTGTACTACGACGATATTGGGGTGAGATGTCAGGGTTGTTCCCAGGTACTCGAGAGGTATGATGTAGGATTGTAGGTAGAGCTAGTGGAGATCCTTCGGTTCTGTTTCGGCCATGCTTCCCCACCGTCTCAGTCAAAGTAGTATGATAGTAAGAGCGATCTACTCGCTTGAGGTCCTGCAGTCCAGCCCCCATAACAGTCAGCTTTTCAACGCAACAATTCCGTTCAGCAATGGTATCTTCACGCTCCGCCGCAAGACGAGATATATCATCATTGGTCAAGTCATACACTGATTGAGGCCTGAAGAGGGTAGGTAGCTTTTGAACGAAGCAGACAAAAGCGGACTAGTTCCAGTTGAAGCTCTAGTTCCAGCCATTTCTGCAAGTTCTTTTGTGCCTAACCCACCAGAGCCCCTTACAACTGAAGGTGATCAATTGATAGGATACAACGACTACCTCCGCAATGATACCGTAATGCTACGATTTCAGAAGCACATTCAAGGCGCTTGCAGGACCTCTTCCAGCGGTTCTTATGTTACCCCAATATGGAATGATGCCGCTCCATAGGTCGAGTAAGCCTTGAGATTCAAAACATCGGTCCCATTGGTCCCTCGAATCAGGTACGACCAGACATCTAGCCGCAGGTTTGTGATGTCGAAACTAGGAAGCGGCTTACCGTTCAATGTGCCAGTGATACCATGCTCGACCGCCGGGACGACGAGATATGCTCCATTAGCTTCTCCTCCGCACTTCTTAGAGGACCTGGAGAAATTTGTCCCATAGTATCCAATACCAGACACGTTTGTCAGCCCGAGATCGTACCACGACTAAAGAGGACCCTCGGGAAGGCTGATAGTGTGGTTGACTTTTTTTGAGTCTATGTCTAGGTTCGAATAATCATCTGGAAGGCCCCATGGCTCAATCGTAAGATTCCGACTTGACAATACGTCCGCTGGCTCTGCACACACGTTCCCGACACTATAATATGTCGATGATAGGGTGAGGAACCATTGATGGATTCGCAGGGATGAGTTGCGGATGGCTTTGCAAATATCAAGGTGAACGTTCTCGTAGATAGATGAAGAAGAACAATCGAAGTTATTATATGTACTTCGAGAGGGTTCATTTCCCATTTTCCCATTTTCCAACGCCCAGTTTGACGGAAGTAATGCCCGTGGTCCTGGTGTCTAAGATCTTACCTAACCATACTAGGGCAGGATACCCCAATGGGTCGTAGCCGACCACATTGATGATGGAGACCTCGAGAAGCCCATTCTCATGGCCAATCCAAAACCTCGTAAGCGTATGTAGGTGAAAGAATGATAGAGATCGAGCATAGACACGTAGTCCCTTAGCTCCATCTATGTCAGAAAATCATGACTGCTCTCCTTGACCAGAGGGTACAGTCGAGGATCACAGGCATGGAGAACAAAGCGCATAAAGGGCCTAGGTACAGTGGTCACGATGTTGGCTGGGTGTGGTGCTCGGTGACGGCGGTTATGGTGAAGAGGAGATGAGCGGGAGCAGGCATGAACGCGATATTATTTGTAATCCTTGGCGACAGGGAGCGCAGCTGCTCTTCGTCAAATCCTCTAGCCAGCAAAGCATCTACGCAAACATATTCCATGTCTACAGTGTGCGCAACTGAGGGACGAGCAATTTTCAGGCACCACTGGAGAGTCTGCAGTAGGTACGCTCTTCGCGGAAGCAAGATCCTGACGGAATCACGAGCCAAGCCCCGGATCTCAAATCAACTTGCACAGTGTCCAGCTTCTTCGACACGGCCTCAGACTGCGCCGAAAGGAAAGCAAGAGTGACGAGTAACTCAGTAGGTGGTATACAGGTCATGCCCATCGCCTCGAGCATGCAGAATATCATTGCCACCAACACCACCAAGCATCAATTACATCATTACTCCAAAGACACTCCGCCAAGCCACTAGTAATACTCGAACGCTTCGTTCTCTTATCATACTCCCGCCGCCATTCGAGCCTCCCTGAGCTGATATTCAAAATCACCCAAATCAAGCACAGTTTCCAGTTCCCAAAATCACGATTCTATGGCCTCCGTCTTCATCGCTCTTGGCGCCGCAGCTTACTTCGCCACTGAGAAAATCCGCGAACGAAAGCAAAAGAAGCGCGAGCTCAAAGCCCAACAAGTATCAGAAGAGAGTATCACGACAATGGACGGGGCTACCCCTCCTTACGACGACAAAGATCCTCCAGCCTATCACGAAGAGGACCTTCCCGCTTATAACAGGAAGGAGTGCCGTCCTGCGTCTCCTACTAGAAGCGTCACTACAGCACTTATCTGAGGAATTCTTCAAGGACTCCTTTGGTATGAGAAGATGGAGTGGGTACGAGATGGTGGGAGGACGCCGTGTCGATCGGTGGGATTTTCTTAATTTGGCGCGAGGTATTCGGGCCTTTGGACTATGGCCTCTTCTAACATGAGAAGATGAAATGACTGGAATGGTGGGAGGACGCAATATTGGTTGGCTGGATTTTCTTAGCTTGGCGCAAGGTGTTCGAGCATTTGGACGGTGGGTTTTATGGAGTCTCGGAGCATAGTCGGTTGGGACAACAATTTTGGGCAGTTCTCTTCAACACACTATCGCCCTCTCAAGCTCTTGCCTGAGCGATGAGTTTGAGCGAATGATGGCGACATGCGGTGCCTTCAATTCAGTGTCCTTCCGAGTGTCTTAAAATAGAAGACGCCGATGGTTCCGGGGTCCTTCAACTTCAAACCGAAATCAGTAAGTTTATGGTCATTACCGAAGTTAGATTTGCCAGAAACTTGCCAATTTCAGTATTATGATGGGTGCATCAATACGAGTGATGGCGCCGTGAGGGATATAGACCTGGTGTACCCAACACAGCTAAACTGTTTTTCGAAATCCTAACTTGAACGTTATAGGGGTTCGGAAAAGAGGATTGTGTCACATGAAGCGCAGTGGCAAGGGCGGGCGGGTTCAATGGTCAATTCTTCAGTGATTCTCCTTGAACTCCTTGTCATTCCGTTCATCATAGAATCTCGGAGTCGAAACGCTGACAACCATCGGAGTTGCGGTGGTACTCGTAGCCGCTGCCTCAGCTCGAGCCAAATTATCCCGTGCCTCTAGCACCGCCCTATTCACAAGCTCTCTCTGCCTCGCCTCTGCATCACGAGCGGCTTGCTCAACCTCGCGTGCCTTATGATCAATGTCCACCGTGAAATCCTTGACCTTATCCACAGCGCTATGTTCCAAGCGCTCCTTCTTCTTGGCATAACCGTGCAGCTCCCTATTTGCCCCCTCTCTGACCCTCTCTTTCTTCGCCTCCAACTCTTTCACCACGTCCCGAGCTCCATGGGCATGATGTGTAATCTCCGAAGCCAGATTCTTGACTTTGTTCCCATATCCCGTCTCGATAATTTTGCTTTTCTCATTCAGCGTGCCCATACCAGGTACGGATACAGTCGGGTTGAACGCATAAGTCGGCATCACATCCCCATGAACACCAGACTTCCTCGTCGAATTGCCTGCGAACCTGTCCGGCTGCGATGCTTCGAGATCAGTCTTGACTTCAAAATACATCTTCTCCACCATGTCCACAACACCATAAACCTCAATCTCACACCCGGGTCGACTGAAATCCCTCTCCCGCTGCTCGATAAACTCGCGCACCCGTTTCCACTCCGTCTGGTAATATTTGAACCGGTTCGGCACACCCGAACCTTTCAAGAACGTCAAAATACCAGCTATGACTGTATTGATGGCCCCAAAAACAGTGACGGCGCCACGACTTCCTCCAGCTGCGCCGAGGGCAGTCAGCGCGGCTGCGACGACGATCTGGAGACCCAGGCACCCGTTAATCAACCATGAGAAGTACTTGAATCCGATTTTGGCAGTTTGTTCGTTTCGAATGACGCGTACGTATATGCCCAGATTGGTAGCTGCGCGGCCGTCACCGCTCGAGAAGAAGCCGGCGCTGTGAGCCATGGATGGATGTGAGGTTATTCCGGTGAGGTGGCGGAAGAGGTTCAATTTGTCAGTGGGGTCGAGCTCGGGTCGACCGTGGACGTCGATTTGAGGAAGAGGTGGCGAGGAGCTTGATTGATCCGAAATGCGGCTTTGTGTATTGTCGAAGGGTTGTTCGATGTCTGTTGCTGCGGACTTTGGCTTTCGCTTGAAGGCTATCTTCAAGACTTCTTTGAGGGAACCCATTTCCGTGGAGGCTTCTGGATTCTCGGCAAAAGTGATTGAAAATTGGACGAAGCGAAGGGATTGAGGGAGCAAATGAAGGAACTGATGTCCTCGTTATTCGACTCGGAACTGAAAGAGAAAGCTCACGTTCACCGGACCCGAAAGTTGTGCAGACCCATCGCTTATCAACATAAAAAGCATCGCAATCTGGTAGTCTGTGCAGCTTGCAGCTCCCACTTCACCTACTTTACCAAACTTCAAGTTGTAAGAGTGAAGATGACCACGCATGGACGAAAAAGTCGACCTGTTAATGGCACGCTTGGGTAGGCTGAGGATCGACAGGCTGACGATCCTGAAGATCTTTAGCCGAAGCTGGACAGAGTATTCTTCTTTCGGCTGGCTGAGGGTTTTCAGCAAGCCACACTATGCTATATCAAATGTGATCGGCGCGCGAAAGTGGGTAGAATGGCGACGAGAATCTTCTAGAAGTCGGCCGTTTAATGCCCATCGAGAGTCTTATTTTTACCAAATCGCCATAAATGGCCCCTTGGGTTGAGGCGAGGCTGCGACGAATGTATTTCTCCATAGGGAGAGATTTAGCTTTGCTTTTGAGTCTCTGTCAATTCTTAGAAACATCCCGACCTGCTGGATGCTAGGGAGTATGGTACAGGAGAAGAATAAGCGGAGCGCCCAAGGGCTCAAGATCCCTGTCATACCTAATTGGGACGACAATCGTCCGGGCGGCTCGGCAAGCGATTTAGCGTTTGTTCGGAGATTCCCAGCGTCCGAGCATATCTACCATGGCGCCGACTTGCGCACTCTTAGGCTAATTGTAGTGGCCCTGGGGTTCATAGTTTGCCAGATTCTGCAAGGTCCTTATCGAGGCCGACAGCTCTTCAAGCGCATCTACTCTTAACTTGAAATTTGAATCCTGCTCATCTTCCCGATCATCTTCAAGACCGTCTTCAAGCTTTCGACCACCACTTCCTTCCTCCTTCTCCCCGTCTCCGTCGGCGTGTTACAGAGAAAGTATCCATGGAGAACAAGGGCGCTGGATTTGCACGCCATCCTGAGCGGGTTTGATGTCAAGGATTAGTACGAAAACGACTGCTGTTTTGCCCGGGCTTGTTGATAATGTTTCCCATGAAGTATGAATTGAAGAGCCTTGATGGCCTTGATGAATTGCAATACCTCATGCTCATTCATCCTTCCAAACTTCTGCGCCTTGTTCTTCACCCACTTCTGGCCCGCATGAGTGATTTTGCCAATATTATACGCTTGAAGCTATTGCGTGACTTTTTCCCAGCCACGAGGCTAATGGTGTGGGTTTACAAGCATTACGAAGAGGTGCGGTTTGACCATTAGCTGATGCTTTTGCAGTAGCCTTACTATTTGACGATGTCGCTAGCCATTAGGAATCTCGATGACTTTTTGGAAATTAAACTCTGCTAGTTTGAGATTAATGTTGAAAATCTTTGTGGCGAGTTCAGAAACAATCTTGTTGCCGGATATTTATCAATATCGATACCAAGGGACAGATGATAAGACCAATTGAGATTGACCTCGAAAGGTAATTTCTTTGTGGAGCCGCTATGCCATCGCTCGATTATCGGAAACAGTTGGCCATGTCGGAATATGCCAGAGAAGAATGGATATAAAATTATGTAAATCTTAAACGACCTTCTACAGTGGCTTCTCGATCATAGCCCTAGCTTCATCGAGTAGATAGCGACTGGGCCTGGAGACAGGGTGAAGACGCTCACCCCACCAGATGGAGGTGATACGTTGCCAGCTGCTGCGGCGTTATCATGTTTGGGCTTTTGACAAGAAGGTCCTCGCCCTTCGCATTCTTCGGGAATGCTATGACATCTTTGATTGAGTCTCGGCCGAGCATAACAGCAACCAAGCGATCGAAGCCCAAAGCAATTCCGGCGTGCGGAGGGCAGCCTGTTCGCAAAACGTCAAGAAGATGCCTGAAATCCTGGAGCCTTTCTTCAGACATTTTCAGCACATCACGCAAGACATATTCTTGAACTTGAGCATCGTGAATCCTTCGGCTACCTCCACCCAACTCGACTCCATTTACCACGATATCATAGTGCTCGGCACACACCTTTTCTGGGTGTGTCGCTAAGAGATCGACATCTTGCGCAGTTTTCGGTGAGGTGAATGGATGGTGTGTCGACGATAGGCCAGCAAAGCCACCTTGACCTGGCTCGCTATCGCTGCTCGGAGAAAACAACGGAAAATCGGTTACCCACAGGAACTCAAACCCTGTGGGAGCGGGTATATATCCCTGAGCAACAGCAGCTTTGTGCAAAGCGAGGCGCAATCGGCCCGCAGGGGTATAGCCGCCATTGAATGGACACTTCTTGCGGGCTTGAAGTACCAGCAGATCACCTTCTTGTGGTTCCAATATATCCTCAACATATTCTGCAGTCTGCCATCCAAACGGTTGGAGTCCCTCAAGTGGGGCTCGTGGATCGTAGATAAAGATGCCGGGTTGTCCGTCGGGGTTTTCCTTAAAGGGAGCAGCGTCAGGCGAGTCCATGAAGGCAGATATAAATTTTCGAGTGACGGAAGCATCGTCGGACACGTGAAGCTTCATGATATCTACTGCCGGATTGACGTTTGGGCCAATTTTGCTGATCAAATCTGCCGGTAACAGCTCTCCGATATCGTGTAGTTCCATTCCCAGTCGAAGATCTGGCTTGTCCGATCCATATTTGGCCATGGCATCATTGTATGCCATGCGGCGGAACGGCCTAGGCACGTCTATCGACAGCAACTCTTTCCATAGACGTTGTAGGAGTCTTTCGATTATGCTGATCACTTGTTCTCCAGTAGCAAAAGACATTTCAATATCGACCTTGGGTATGTTAGTGCAAACCATGTATATCTGATCTCCAAAATCTCACTTGCGTAAATTCTGGCTGCCTATCTGCGCGTAAATCCTCGTCGCGAAAGCATCGAGCGATTTGAAAATACTTCGGTATTCCACTAGCCATAAGAATCTGTTTGTATTGCTGTGGGCTTTGTGGTAATGCGTATGCCATGCCTCTCTCTCTAGTGGGCACCAAGAACTCTCGCGCGCCCTCCGGTGTAGATTTGAATAGAAGAGGTGTTTCAATTTCTGTGAATCCGTTTTCTCGAAGATCATTTCTGCATATGCTGGCTACTTCAGATCGGAATGAGAGAGCCTCACGCAAAGTCTTGGTTGCTCGGAGCTGCAAGTGGCGTTCCTCTGGAGGAAATTTGGTATCTGAGGTCATCAGAATGTCTCGAGGGAAGCTATTCAATTGAAACAGTTCCGTTAATTCGAGTTCGACATCATTGATCTTCTTCGTTCCACCCAATTGGTCGGTCTTTGAGGGCTGTCTTTTCTTAATCCGGCCCCGTACAGCTGCTGGTATGTGTTGACTAAGTGACTTGAGCCGACTGTGGGTGTCGATCTGATTAGCTTCCGATGGTTTCGCGACTGAAATGATTTGGATAGAATATTTTAGATCTTTGCTTAGCAGCGGAACAAAGCTGATTTTCTTCGATACGTCCGATCTCGAGCCTAGGTAGCCATGTAGGACGACTTCATCGTCGAGCTGACTTTGTGATAGCGTTTCAATTTCATGAGTAGCTGATGGAAACTCCACTGTACGTGACTTAGCTGGATGGAGGAACCACTCGAATTCCGCCTATGACATACAGGACCGTTTGTACTTCTGGATGAAACCGAGGGTCTCTGGCAATTGCTCGCTTCGGAGTCGGGATGTCGAAGAAAATTGGCAGCATTGATGGTAGCTGCTTGATTTTTGACGAGCAAATGAACCTGCTAATTTCCCGAGGTGGACGAGTTTCCCAATCACAATGTATGACCTACGCGCTGCTAAGCTAGCTTTCACAGGAGATCTTGCAGAGGGATTGAGCAGCATGACCAAAGGCCAAGTGCAACTTCGCGTGATGATTGGAGATGAGACTGATGCTCTTTCAAATATTATTGCTAAGCACTTCCGTTCGCCGGTTGACCTCGAATTGGAGGTCATATGATTGATGACTAAGAATTTGCAAGGATTCGATTTTGCCCGCTCTTCCGCCGGCTTTCAGTGTGGTTTCTCTTTCTTTCCTTCATCCTTCCAAGTTTTCGGCAAGTCTTCACCACACCACCCGAGAACCAAATGCTAACGTTTACTCGCAGAAATGATGAAAGCCTAGCGTGTATCCTATGAGCTATCCTGTTCTCTGACTCCGTAACTCTCCCTTTACCGGGCTCAAGTGGTTTGGCTGAGGTTTGCAGGTAGCATGATCTAGGGGTTCGGCGCACAACATCTTGTTACCTAACGGACCCGATGAAGGCATCTCTGATTCATACTTGGACAGGTGTATTTGATGACAGCTTGTCGGCACTGCGTCTTTGGAAATGAGTGTGGGAAGGAGAGGCATACACTTTTGTGGTTCTATCCTACTACCAGGGATTCCAAGTTCTTTCCAGCACCGTCCTCACCGAGAGCAAACAATCACACTGTTCCAATGCTGAAGTTCAAAGATGGGATAACGAATGGCGACGATCGTGGCGGCATTCACCGCGGACTATGGGTTGATGTATGATGGTGGCCAAACCGCCTGTCTTAGATATCTGTTCGTGATCATTTCTTATCCTACACATCACTCGTAGGTACATACAATAATGCGATTTCTTTTTTCTCCGTCCACAAGGATGAGTATGGGTTATTTGGATGGATGAGCGCACATTGGGTGCATGCTTTCGCTGGCTCCTCATAGAAGCTTATGACACTTACACCATGTCTTCTCTTCCAACCGCCGGCGATATAGGAACTTGCTCTGTCAACAGTCTTGCTTCGCATCACGATTGAAGTCGGACCGTAACAACACAGCCACATGCCTCGTGAAGACGTGAGGACAAAGCTCCTGGTGATGATTCAATATACCATATTTCGGATGCCGCGTGTTGCCGAGAATGTAAAGCATAGCACCGACGTGTTCCAATATATACTCTGCGATCGTCATGACCATAGACCCGGCTGAAGGAGATATATCGATCCCGGAAAGATCTGTTTCGAAACATAACTGTGTAGTCCGAACACGGGTGGGCTTTCGCTCATATGTCATTTACCCTGCCCCGTCTGGGAGCTTCTTAGCGTTGTGATCGTTCACTCATTGATTCCGCCGCGAATCCTCGTCCCATACCATACGCCATCCTGAAGACAATGCTGACTCTGTGGTCGCATTTTCAGTCTCTTCACTAGTTATGAAGTGATATTCAAACTATTAATACCTCGACCCAAAGCCTTCCTTCGCGTCCGCCCGCAAGCCAACCGTTAGCTACCCGGACATGGCTTCCAGTTTCGAGAAGTCAGTCAAGGGTGGCACCAAGATCAAGGTGAGCTGTCGCTGTTGCATCATGGATTTGGCATCTTTGAGAAGTGGTGTGGCTAATCTGCTGCTTACAGCTTGCCGCGCCCAAGTCCAAATATGTCGAACACATCCTCATAGCAACCCACGCCGGCGAGCAAGGCGTCGCTGAAGTATTCCGGGTGCTGCAAACTCGCCTGAGAGATTCGACATGGACGATCGTATTCAAGTCTTTGATTATTGTACATTTCATGATCCGTGAGGGGGAACCGAACGTTACACTGAGATACCTGGCAAGTGGACCGGAGCGCAAGCTTGCTGTGAGCAGCTTCACAGAGGGTATGTACACATACAGAGAAGAGATCGGGACGATATACGGCATGAGCTCCCTCTGCCTTATGCCGCCTCAGCTGCTGGCAAAACTGAGAACGTAGCTTAGTTGGGGCGACCGGATATCAGGCTCGCCATTGTTGCCGAACCAGTTGGAATAGAGCTAATTGAAGTGTTTGTAGTCCAGGTCCAAGGCAAGAATATAATGGCCTACGCCGAATACCTCGTTTCACGGGCAACGGCATATGGAGCAACAAAAGTGGATTATGTCCGAGCAGGAGAGGGACGGTTAAAGAAGCTATCGGTGGACAAGGGACTGCTACGGGAGACTGAGAGCGTTCAAGATCAAATTCGGGCCTTACTGAAATGCGATGTAAGTACATTTCGGGATGTCATAGCAGCCATTATGTTGAAACTGTTGCGCCTGATAGAACAAGAGTTTCCTGAACATGTCGATCTCTCAGCAGCGGTACTGACATTGTGCAGTTTCTCACCTTAGACACGGAGAACGATATAACCATGACTGCTTTCCGGCTACTCACGATGGATCTACTGGTTCTGTTTCACTGCATGAATGAGGGCATGGTCAATATTTTAGGTACGCTCAATTGAGCATTTTTTTCGTTAGCACAGCTTACTCGAGTAGAACATTTCTTTGAGATGTCTAAGACTGATGCCGAGCGCACCCTTCGTGTCTATCGGACATTTGTCAGGCAGACCGATCTCGCGGTCAAGTACTTCTCCGTGGCGAGGAATTACGAGCATGTTACAAGATTGGAGATTCCCAAAATAAGACATGCTCCTACGAGTCTGGCAGGGCAATTGGAAGAGTACGTAAAGGATAATGACTTCGACGTGATGAGGCGGCAGTACATCGCACAACAGCAGGCTAAGAAAGGAGGGAAGGGCACTGACGGATCCTCAAGCAAAGGTTTTGATGAGAAGCCTGCAGCCAAAAGATCAGAGCCCTTCCCGGAACCCAAAGGAGCGCAAACTGTGTCAACTCAACAGAAAGGACCGGCTCCTGATTTGATTGATTTTTTCGCCTCCATTGAGCAAAATCAGACACAGATGAACACCAATCCATTTCAGCAGGCTCAATTCGGCCAGCAACAGGTCCCTGCACAGACCGGCTTCCAGCAACCGCAAGTTGCTGGATTTCAGCAGCAGCAAGCATTTCCGCCTCAAAGTACCGGTATGCCTTTACAACAGCAAGCTTTCAGTCTTGTAAACGGGCAAGGAACAAATCCATTCCAGCATATGCAGCAGCCTCCGTCAATCCAACAGCCACAACTTGATCCACAGCAGCAGATGCAGGTCCAACAGCAGCAGCAAATGCAACAGCAGGCCCAGCAACCGCATCAGCCACAACAACTGCAGCCCAACTTCACCGGTGCTGGGTTCGGAGGGTACACACCTCAACCACAAGCACAATCTCAGCAGCAGAACCGTTTCACCCCCGGTCTGTCAAGCATACCGCAAAGCACCGTTGCGCCCTTCCAACAGCAAGCCCCGCAACCTTTCGCAACAGGGTCTACAGATAACTCCAATTCGACCAACCCGTTCCGCCAATCGATGTTACCCAGCGCGACAGGTGCTTCGACAAGTTCTTTTGGTTCTTCCGCCACGCCTTTAAGCCAGCAATCAACGAACCCTTTCGCTAAACCTTCTCCCTCGTCCAACAGCTCCCCCTTCTCCGCTCCAACACCTCAGTTTTCTAACCTCAGTCTCAATACCCAACCCCAACCTTTGATGCCCGCTGCTACTGGGACGAACCCTTTCGCGCGTCTGACTTCCTCGCCAGCCTCGTCGCTCTCGCCCTTCTCTGCACAATCCGGTGGCGTGTCGACGAATGTGACAGGCTCTACGAACCCATTTCGTCAGAGCCAGTTTGTGAATCAACAGACTGGACAAGGTTGGCAGAGCGGACCGCAAGGGACTATCGGTGGAATGCATCCAGATCAATTGCAGACGGTGCCTGTTTTCCCACGGCCCGGGCAACCTCAACCACAGCAACCGCAGAATACTGGTTGGCAAGGTTGAAGCAAGTGCACTGTTTTTACCTTTTTTGTCAATCTTGCACATTGCTTTTTTGGCGGGGGTCTTCAAGTCGTCTTTTTTGATTGATATACGCAGTACGTTTGGCACATCCTGGGTACGGCGGACGGGAGCGAAGGAGAGAGCGACGTAATTGGATTGCACTGTAAAGATGCGACGGTTGAGCGGTTTCTAAGTAGCGAGCAAGGTTCTCCAGAACCTAATCAATTCTTATGACGACGAAGCGACCGGCCAAATCAGCATCATCATCAGCCCACCCATCAGCATTCCCGCTCTTTTCCATTGACTTTGTCGATGCTGCCGAGATTTTCTTGCCTCCAGACTTCAACGGGCCTACATGACGAGAATATGATCTGCCTTCTTCAGGCGCCACTTTGGTTCTTCAGCAGGGATCAAAGAATTTGTCCTGATCTAATCTGATCTTCGACAGGGATCATGCGAAGCGAAGTCTTGTCCAGCACTCTGGCCAGGAACTTGGTCAACGATGACCGTGCGAGAGTGTGGCTGTGGTGAACCCTGCTGTTATCGCGCGGGGGTATGTGGGGGCTTGGTTCTGCCTCTGGAGAATCCGGCGCGCTGTCCGATGACCCCCCCCCCCCCTTTCGAGGAACTTCAAAATGTTTCGCGACGTGCTGTGCGGAATTTACAAACGACCGGAGCGTCCCCGACGACAACGATATCCTGAGTCTGACTCTGACGCGCCCACCGAATCGGTCACACCCGACTCTGCACCCTCCCTCCGAATGAAGTGCGACGACACCGTGTGTTGCACGAACAATTCCACACTCCGTCTAGATCTGCAACGTTGGACGAGGTGTGATGAGGATTCGGGGCATCCCAGGCTGCAAGCATGAAGCTGGCAATCTGGGTTGGTTCTAGTACTTGGTCTTGGCTTTTGGGAGCATACGGTACCACGTGAAGACGGAAACTCGATTTCCCAGCCTCGATGGGGACGCGTGCGTCAGGTCGGTGAAAGGTACGAGGAGAAGGGAGAAGATGAGGAACGGTGAGGGTACCAATGGGAGGACAGCGATGAGGGCATCTTGGGCGTGGGAACTGGGAACGGAGGGAATCAGACGGTGGATGTCGGGCTTGGGAATGGCAGTAAGGGAGCATAGCAGGATTGCAGTGTTTGTAATTGCAATGGAATGCGCTCCTTTCTTGCATGGTATATCGATGGGCCTGGACGTGTATCGCTCATTTCACACGAGATTGTTCCGTCTTGCTTGGTGCTTGTTCTCGGCAAGAGTCGATGGTAGGGTTCTGCCGCGTTTCCGGTGCCTGAATCACAAACCAAACCAACGGTGGCTCACGATGGTCGCGAAGATGGTGTTGGTCCGGCGCATGCATGGCAGCAGCGCATCTTCAGTGGCGGGCCAGGAGATGGCAATTTCCCGATTGTTACCACGTAGTACGCCTATACGACGCTTGCAAGAGGGCCCACGTCCAATCAGAGGCTCGGGAAGAGGCAAAAAGTGTCTCCTCGACTCGGGGTTGCTCCCTCCATGCCACCTCGTCCTCTCACCACCGCGACAACGCCGTCTTGTCTCGTGGCTGCGCGCTTCGGTATCAATGACAGCCTTCAGTCATGCCCCCCCTTCCCTCCCCTCAACAGCGAAGACTCGGGCCGGTCTCGCCCACCAACGGTGCTTTTCCTCCTGCCGCCAACCATCGTCGTGTCTCGAGGCAGCGCCTGGTGTGTCGGTTGTCGGCAGGGAAATGAGTACTGGAGATGGCGCTTGCGCCGTTGCGACTCGCAGTGCAGCATTCCGCCGCCAGGTTGGAAACCCCACGGTGCATCAGAAATGAGCAACACCTCATTTCGCTTTATCGTGACATGCATAAAGGCTCATAGCCGCCCGCGCGAGGCCCTGGGCTTGTTCTTGATCGCTATCGTGAACATCCAGAGTCCCTCTTCTGCGGTCCATCTTCGACTTCGGGAAATCCTTGCACACACTCTCTACTTTCTTTTCTTGACTCTTGGATCTATCAATCCGTCCGCTCTTTTAGACGCTCCTTCCCCATGTTGTTCAGCACTCTCGCTTTCTCTGCTCTCCTCGCGGGCTCGGCCACGGCCACCATTGTCCATACGCGTTCGCTCGAAGATGCCGTCTCTGCTCTATACAAACGGCAGTATCAGTTCCAGCCTGGGACCCAAACTGCTACTGGCAACACTTGCGCCGATGCGTTCGGCTCTGGCTATATCATGTGTATGTCGCGTGACCTCCCCATCATCTCCGAGCACATCTAACGATCCTCCTCTGTAGGCCGCGAGCAGACCGACACATTGAACCGCCTCTGCTACAACCCAAGCGCTGGTCAGACTTGCTGCAGTGCTAGCTGGGCTTGCCCAAACGGTTCCGCTTGCTCTGCTACCTCTGCTGCAAACTACTGCTGTCCTAATGTAAGACAATCTGATCATCTCTATTCAAGAACTGCATGCTAATGTTTTTGACAGGGACAAGACGCAAAGTCTTGCGCTGCGGCCAGTGTCGTCTCCAGCTCATCTAGCTCGTCAGCAAAGCCCTTGTCAAGCCCGTCTTCCAGCTCCTCCACCGCAAGCCCCGCCTCAGGCAGCGCCTCTGTCACACCAACTGCGTACAACTACGCCGTGCCATCTTCCTATTCGGTGAAGAACGTCACCTCGGCTGTCAAGGTTGCTGCCACTGGCACTGGCACTTACCCAATAGCAAGCACCTCGGCCAAGGCTCCAGTCAAGTTCGAGGGCGCTGCTGCCAGCCTGGGAATGAGTTTTTCGGGACTCTTGGGCGCTGGAATTGTTGGAGCTGTAGCCGCTCTCCTCTGAGCGTCTCGTACCAACAGGCTATACCACCATAAAACGCGGCCAAATTCGAATGTATTATCTATTTTTAAGACCGTGGATGATCAGAAGACGCCGGAGCTGTTGTCTCTTCACCTATACCCTTCCAAGCTTGCTTGCAAGCACAGTTCGGGAAACTGCTTCTACAATCGCCCGGACCCAATCACTTTGCGCTGGATACTACATGCTCGTGAAGTCAGGCTAGGATCCCAAACCATCTCTTCTTATCACCAGTCATCATCATTTTATCCTATCTTGTTATATTCCGAAGTCATATGCCTATGGATGTCAGTTCGGAGTTGGGTATGATTTGTACGATTCGTTCATGACTAGCTTTGTGTAATGTCTGTTGCCACGCTTTCAGTCCGGTGCGGGATCGAGGGAGATTACTTCGTCAAAAGGTACTACTTCATGCATCACCAAGTCGTGTTGGAATGTGGGGTGGGGTTTTTTTTTTCCTATCAATGTGTAGATACCCCCTTTAGCGCTATCAATACTATGGTATGTTGAGGTAGATTACTTTGGCGTGCTACAGTATACTCTCAGTCTCTCAGGCCTCTCTTCTATCCAGCTGACTACTTCAGAAACCTGTAGACTTGCTCTCAACACTACTCACTACAAGCGCTTCGATATCCAGGCATCCTATCTAGAGACCCCCCTTTACCTAGTCGGTCCCTGACTGCCGGCTCCATGACCTGATGCACTTCAAGAACGAGTCGGAGAGCGAGCCTGGGTGCGGGGGAATTTCAAGGCATCTAAAATAGGTTGTTGGCTGTCTATTCCATCGTCCTGCATTACCATACCCATCATTCTTCCACGGAGACTTGGCCTGCCGTCTTCGAAATCGAGCGGTAGAGAGGTATCGAGACGCTGCTGATGGAGGGGGGTCTACTGTACGGGCAAGCGGTCGTATCCATGTCAAAAGTCGCTGAAGGGAGGGCGAAACAAGGTCTGGACGGAAATGTTTGCCTGTCAGCACGCTTCCCATAATCAATGCTCCCAGCAGCATTCCCACTCCACCGTTTCCGAGAGAATTGGAAGCGAACGCCCAAGACATGGTCGAATGACCCTGTGACCTTTGATGATCAAACCGGCGAGCGCGTTGAAAGAATATGCTCACTCGAACCATATTCTTACCACCGTCTCTACCCTGCAACAAACACCGCCAAAACGACAAAAGGACATCTCAATCCCACTCTCCCTTCAACATCACAAATTCCACACGCCACTACATTGCATATACCCTTCAAGATTCCCCAACAGGAAAAAACAATGCAACTCCTACATCTTCTTCTTCTCCTCAGTGGAAGCCTACTCATAGCTTTCACAGCAGCAACCGACTGCGAAGCCATCGCTGCTCAAGTCCCAGAATGTTCTGTACGTCTTACCTTCTTTCCCCACCGTTTCACCACCTCACCTTCCCCTCCTATCTTTCTCTCTCGCCAATTTCCCTCATCATCCTCGCTGACTCCAAAAACCAGAGAGCCTGCATGACGCCCGCCCTCTTCTCCAAGGTCGGTTGCAAGGACGAACACGACCACAAATGCCTCTGCGACAAGAAATCGGCGGTTCAAAAATATGCAGCCAGTTGTGTTATCAAACATTGCACAGTTCAGACCTTGGATGTGGTTGCGAAGGCGCAGGAGGTTTGCAAGTGTGTTGGTGCTTAGGGGGAAGGCATGGGTCCGGCATGAATATGTACGAATGAACGTTTTAGGAGACGAGAGAGAGGGGCTCGGTGTGTTGGTTATATCAAGGATTTGAAGGGTGGGATGGCTGACGTTGCTCTGATATAATGATGATACATTGGTGTCGTTGCTATTGTAAAGAGATGATCCGAATGCCAAGTCAGTGTGTCTGACCACCGCCAATATTTGATGAGTTGACTCCTGTGACTATACCGTAACTTACTCCAGCAGCAAGAGTGCCGATGGCCAGCATTTGTATGGCCGAGTATACAGCATGTCTTTTCTTTTGTCCTATGATGATTGCCTTGACATAGCCGAAGAGAAGGAGGACTGCGACGGAAATACCGATGCTGGTATACAAAGCGTGCGTGATGTTCCTGTAGATGAAATAAGGTATCATGGGTAACAGCCCACCGAGGAAGTATGCAACTGAGATGACGAGAGCGCTGATCCAGGCTTTGTGGCTGTTCGGTCGCTCGAGTTTGAGTCCGAAATCCATCATGAACTTGGGCAACCTGGTTAGTTGCGTCGTGCATTAGAAGTGGAGGGGGGGCGTAGCTACCTGCACCCAAACATCTGGGTTGACTTTCAATGCGTCGACTACGCCTTTGCTTGACTCCCTCGAAATGTGATATTGGCTGAAGATTTCGTGAATCTCTTCTTCCTCTTTGTCGGGGCATTGTTGGACATCGCGCTTCTTACGAGCTTCTTCCACGTAGTAGGCGTTCTTGTCAGATTCTACAGCCAGCCAAGCCCCGAGGCCCATCGAGATCGCGCCAGCAAATAGCTCTGCGAGACCGCCGACAATGACAATGCGGATCGATCCAACGCTGGAATTGACGTTAGTTTGCTCAACAATGTCGTTGCCAGGAGGATAGACGTACGCGGAGAGGCCTGCAGTAAGGGCAAAGGGCACAGTAAGGCCATCAGCAAAGCCGAGGATTGCATCGCGCATAAAGTCGCCCACCTTCGAGTGCGGCTCTCCATGCTTTGTAGACGATGATATTTCCGCTGTACTCATGGATCTGGTGTCCTTTTCCACCCCAGCTGTAGTGGCCTTAGCAGCAGAAATCCTGACGACAGAATCTAACATATTGCCGGTAACTAAGAAAGACAAAGGTATTCTTAAGAGCAGTGTGTAGTGACAAGATGTGGAATGATTTTGACACAATTAGGAGTGTGTAGATGGTGGGGAATTTGGATGAAAACATGACGATGGCACGAGAAGCAGTAGCTCTTATATACTAGGAGATGCCTCTCGATCAGATTACCTTTGCCAACTCCAACTGAGGAGATGGAGGAATACACGAGTATATGGAGATCCTCTGACCAATGGGAAGAGGAGCATTACAAAGATGTCACGGTGAAGGCAGGCTTCATGCAACACGCTGCACTACAAGGCATAACGGTGTCCGATGCAATGTCCAGTGATATCCAAGGCTAGCAGGAGTCTACATGTCACCCACTCCGGATTTGTGCTGCGGAGTTGCTCGATTCCCGTGCTCATGTCTGCAGGCGTCTCGCCCGTGTGATGGAGTTATCGATTGATAAAAGGATCTAATCGTACTCGATCCTATCAGATCATCTATGAGCCGACTTGGCCCGGGATGCGATCTGGAGGACCAGAAGGATGTGCTCCCCGAAGAGGAATGAAGAGCTCGTTCCAGGCATGCGGATTGTGCTCTCAAGATAGGGCTGCGTGATCTGGCGGCTTATGTTGAGAGGGTCGCGCAGAGTTGAGGCCCGAGTGAATGTATGTGCGTATGATGCAGGTTGGCCGTCAAGATTCGATAGAGAGACCGAGCAGCGACGCAGCAGATGGTGGCAAGATTGATGTGGGTGAATTGCGCATACTGAGCGAGAGGCAGATGTTGGTGTTGGTTGTTGATGGAGAGGGGGTTGGTCTACTGGGAGGTAGTATCTACTACTATATATACTTGGTACTGTAAATTCATGACTCCGACCTCGCACATAATTTCTGGTGGGCCGAAACGAGCGAAGCAACAACCAGAACTCGCACCACAACAGCAATGGCAGTCTCGACCGAACGACCGTCCACTCCGGAGAACCCTCAAGCAACAAATGGCCTCTACAGCGGCGTGCAGAGTCCCCGTACTCCCTTATCCAGCGGCTTCGCATTGACAGAGTACACTGCCAACCCGTCACCTCCCGCGAAAGATGCCAAACAGAAAACCAAACAAGCAGTTCCCGATGACTTCTTGCTCCCGAACGGCTACCCAGACGTACGAGCATTCTGATCCGAGCTCGCTCCAAGCAATGGCCTCTGACTCGAAGAGTAGTACTTGCGACTCATCCTCACCTCTCGCGTCTACGAGGTGGTTACCGAGACCCCACTGACCCACGCCACCAATTTGACCGCGAGGCTGGGCTGCCATGTCTTGCTCAAGCGGGAGGATCTGCAGCCCGTCTTCAGCTTCAAGCTGCGCGGCGCATACAACAAAATGGCCCATCTGGAACGCAGCGAGAGGTGGAAAGGTGTCGTAGCATGCTCTGCTGGTATGCGCTGCGCAAATCTCGTTAACGGCGGAAAGATGATCATAACAGCTCTCAGGAAATCACGCGCAAGGCGTGGCATATTCAGCACGCAAACTCAAGATACCAGCCACTATCGTTATGCCCATGGGCACACCTGCCATCAAGCATACCAACGTTTCGCGATTGGGAGGCTTCGTAGTCCTGCACGGAGCTGATTTTGACGAGGCTAAAGAAAAGGCCATAGAACTGGAAAAGAGCAATGGCTTGACGCAGATCTCACCTTTCGACGACCCATACGTTATTGCTGGCCAGGGCACTATTGGCATGGAGATTCTTAGGCAAACAAACCTGCAGGACCTAGAGGCTATATTCTGCTGTGTAGGAGGCGGCGGTCTTATTGCAGGCATCGGCACATACATCAAGCGCATAGCACCACATATCAAAATCATTGGCGTGGAAACTTATGACGCAAACGCCATGGTCCAATCGTTACAGCAGAAGCGCCGTGTGGTTCTGAAAGACGTTGGTCTTTTCGCTGATGGCGCAGCAGTCAAGACTTTGGGAGAAGAGACGTTTCGTTTGTGTATGGAGGTGGTCGACGATGTCATCCAGGTGACAACGGATGAGATCTGCGCTGCCATAAAGGACGTCTTTGAGGACACCAGATCTATCCTGGAGCCGGCAGGCGCACTTTCCCTGGCAGGGCTGAAGAAATATGTGGCATCTAATCCTTCGACGACTATCAATGCAAGTAGAGGTCTCGTCGCCATCGCATCAGGCGCGAACATGAACTTCGACCGGTTGCGGTTCGTTGCAGAGCGCGCCGCTCTTGGAGAGAAGAAGGAGGCTCTTCTCTCCGTCATCATTCCCGAGCAGCCAGGTTCGTTTGCGAAACTGATCGACACAATCAATCCACACAACGTAACAGAGTTCAACTATCGCTACGCACACGCCGAATCAGCAAATGTAATGCTTGGTGTCGAATTCGCTGCTGCACGACGAGATATAGAACTTTCCAGCCTGTTGGCCCGCCTTGAAGCTGCTGGTATGAAAGCGACCGATCTTTCTGAGAATGAGCTCGCGAAATCTCACATCAGGTATCTCGTCGGTGGTCGAAGCGCTGTCGAGAACGAAAAGCTTTTCGCCTTTGAATTTCCAGAACGTGGCGGTGCTCTATACAAGTTCCTCACCACGTTACAACCGGGTTTCAACATCAGCTTGTTTCATTACCGAAACTACGGAGGAGACGTCGGAAAAGTGCTTGCCGGTATTCAATGTCCTGAGAGCGAGAGGAGTGAGCTAGAGAAATTTTTGGAAGAGATCAGGTATCCTTATACTGAGGAAACGGACAACGAGACGTTTGGGATGTTCTTGAGGAAGTGATCTTGTTTGTGACTGATAAGAGCAGGTCTTGGATACAGAACAGCGTTAATGTGCTGGTGTCTTTGGGGACAGATATGCTACTGAGACCGGGAATGACAATGTCTATGATTCGAACACTGCAATTGTTCGTGATGGACAACAGCACGCCCGACGAACCTACCGCGATGAGAGCTGCCACAATGTCCTACCGGGATGTGATGGCGCAGAATCAAACTTCATTACGAATATTGGAGGGCGAGTATCATCGGGTATGTCATTGCATATTCTGCTCTGGTTTGAAGATACCCGTGGTGGGACTTGTGTTAAACTTACAGTGTGCGAATTGAAAAGCAAGGCACAATTTGCTGATGGGGAAAGTGACCATCCGAAGATTGAGGGTGACTGAGGCAAGAGTTCTTCCAAAGAAACGCTTTCAAAATAAATCTCCCTACCACCGCCATCACCGCGTCCATTCTATTAGCCGCCACCCCACAAACCAGCATCCGCTTCGCTCCTGGTGAATCGTACGCGCCACTGAGGGAAGGTATCATCTTAGATATCTACAGCACAAGCCAGAAGAAGCCTCAACCCGTTCCACGTGCCTCAATTCTGCAGTAATTTGAAGAGTTCCCCTCGCGAAATACTCAATCAGTCATGTCAAATTGAGCATACAAGCGCCATGAACAAGTTCAACGAATGTGTCGCGAAGTGTGGAGAAATCCTAGAAATGCTCATTCTCACCCACGGAAAATACCATGATCGATCTCGTTCGCACTCTCACAATCTACTGTTCTCTCCTTTTTGCTGTGCTTTTACCTCATCACGGTTCTACTTTTCTTTCTTCTCCTGTTGACAGCTTGGCTCGACTCGTCATCCTTATCACTCTTTTTTTCCAACATTAGTTGCCGGTTGACTTCGTTCTCACCATGCCAAGGTAGTGTCTGATATTTCCATCGACATGGACTTCGAAGTTCTCCCAGCAAGCCCATACACGATAGCGACGAGGAGAAGCCCGTCATTGGGAAAAATTGACACGGTCAGCTCACTATCACCATGACAATCGATGAGAGATTATTTCTGGCAGTTTCTTCGCACTGGGTCAATTTCTCTTTTTGCGAGAGGGAATGGGTCCCTTCAGAATAGGGGGGACAGGAGGAAAAGCGATCCTGGTATCCCGTGCTGTAAGCCCAAGAATCTCTTAGTGTATCGGGTTCAGTCTGATCAAGAGACTCAGTGTGGGACATGGGCGATCTTCTCACCTTCGGCCGTCCCATAACGATCAAGTCGTAGTTGAGCTACACCGGACGCTGCCGCGAGGTGAATGGGAAGTAGGACTCTCTGAACGAGAGACATGCCAGAGACGCTTCGGAGGGCTATGAGCCCGTTACCCAAGAGTGGAAGGCACAGACGATTTTCAGGTACAATACAAGTAGGTTGGATCATCGGGGATGCATATTTCAGCAAGAAGACATTTTGGAAACTGCCATGAATGGTAGTGAAAGGGCAATGGGACGCCGACGCGACTGCCATCATTGGCCCTGACGAAGAGACTTTCTTGGAAAGAGCCTCAGCAATCCTTGACAGGAGCCAGGGTACTTTTGTGACACTTTCCACCAGAACGCCTAGCACTTGCTGCATACTGGTCCAAGCAGGAAGCTGGTGACGGAAACCCTCTTGACCCTCGAGTCTCTCGAATACAGATCAACAATCAAAAGTTGTGACGACCGATTCCAGATATCAATCGACATCAGCACGATTTTCAGGAAGCTATATGCGAAAGCCACAGACATTATCAATGATGTCAAAGACCCTCAATGCACTGCCCCGGGTAGCGGGCTCCATTGCACATGCGGTTCGACCAGGAAACACAAGAGGACTTCTTCGTAGTTCTGGTTCGAAACCTATGATTGAGGATGCTCTAACATCATTGAATTCGAGACGAGTATCGACGAGTTTTTGGCACGCTCCTCGCACGGTGATTCGAAGCTTCAATGCCACGGCAAGTCATCACCAACCTAAATCGGAGCCACCAGCCGAGGATGAAGGAAAGCCATCGACGGCTTTGTTGGGCACCACCAAGCGTCTACCCGAATTCAGCTTGGCAGACAAAGTCATCGTGGTAACGGGAGCAGCTCGAGGGATTGGCTTGACTCAGGCAGAAGCACTGCTCGAGGCCGGCGCGACTGGCAAGCCCTGGCTCAGAATGACTCAGCTCACAAATACTAACATCTTAAACAGTCTATACACTCGACAAAGAGCCCAAACCTACGGCCGATTTCGACCGTGTTCAAGAGCGAACCAAGAAGAAACTTGGTGTACAACTGCACTATCGGCAGCTGGATGTGCGTCACGATCAGGAGTTGCTCAAGCTCTTTGGAGAGATTGGCGATGAGCACGGCAGATTGGATGGATTGATTGCAGGGGCAGCATACCAGCAAGAAATAGCAGCTCTGGATTATCGAGCTGGAGAGGCAACCGAAATGTTTGCTGTCAACATCACTGGAGTTCTCATGACGGCACAAGCGGCAGCGAAGCAGATGATTCGGTTTGGGAACGGCGGAAGTATCGTGATGATCGGGAGCATGTCTGGTACTGTGGCAAACAGAGTGAGTCTGACAACTCCTTTCTCATACTCCAGCTCTGCTGATGGAAATTCAAGCAACTCATCTCCGCTGCGTATAATGCGTCGAAGGCAGGAGTCTTGCAGTTGGGACGCAATCTAGCAATGGAGTGGGCTGAGCACAAGATCCGCGTCAACACTCTTTCGCCAGGTTACACCAAAACGATCATGGTGACAGAACTGTTCAAAACGCATCCAGAGCGCGAATCCTTTTGGAAGTCCCAGAATATGATGAATAGACTAAGTAGCCCGGAGGAGTACCGTGGCGCAGCAGTCTTTCTGCTCAGTGATGCGAGCAGCTTCATGACAGGCTCGGATCTGAGGATCGATGGCGGACATTGCGCGTGGTAAGGTGCTGCTAGAGTGGAGATCGTGGCAGGTTCAGGCTCTCGAGCTGTATATGATCGGTAGAAGAGGGTGCGGAGTTGATGAGGCAATGCTGGAACGCAGGGCGCTTGATTGATGCATGGCTATCGTGGAGCAAGGCGCTGGGTAAGTGCATGATTGCATGATGTAGCTTAAAACATGCATTCTTACTCTCCCAAGGGGATGGCTTCCACGACACCATTCTTTCCTAACCGTCCAACAACTCCAGCCCTCAAACCCATTCTCTTCTCAATCTCTTGATCTGATGCTCCACTCCTCCTTGCCAGCAACACCTGACTGACCATCGTAACATCCAGAAACTGTCTGCCTTGGAAGTTCCTTCGACCGACATTCTCAAATTCCTTGTCTGCTTGATCTTGTAGTTGTCCTCGTGCCTGCAAGATTCGCAACGCTGGATTTGAAGCCGGATTCATGTTTGCTGCGCTAGGGTAGGGGAAGGGCGAGTTGTTGTCGTATGCTGGATTCCGCGAATTCGTGGGTGGAGCAAAATCGGGTACGTGATTCCGTCTGGTCGAGTTCTGAGTAGAGGAGTTGGAGTGGAATGGGTTCGAATCGACGACGCCCAAATTGCGTAGATTGGAGGCGTATACTGGATCGCTAGCGTCCAGATTTATTGCTGCACAAGATTAGTTCTCAGATGATGCGAGAGTGGGTACTCTTCAGACATACCAGCAGTTCTCTCTTCTGTCGCTCTAGGCGTGGGGTGCACTGTTGGACCTGGCTTGGATGGAGTCGCGGGAGAAGCTCTGTACTGCGCTGGTGCCGAAGTCTGTGAGGATGGCTTGCTTGGATATTTTCTCGTCGCGCTTCCAGCTGCGCGACTGGCTTTGGATGTCGAAGAGCCCATGATACAGTTTCGATTGAGAGGATTCGAGGGCGATTATGAATGGTTATACTGGTGCTGGACTGGTGATGGTATAAGTTAAAAACAATTCCATGACGCTTGTCGGCATGCGGACGACACGATCCAGCATGGGCATGCCACCACCAAATAGTTCACGCTCTTAGGGCGTCAAAGAATCATCAACATCTCAGCCGCTCAGATTCCGCTCTTCACAAGCACAACAGCCTCCCACAGCTGCAGCAGTGCAGACGGATTCAATGCCCTTGTTGGAAAAACATTGACTTTCCGACTTTTACAGCCATCTGTTGCGGGGAACGAATGCGAAAGCGCCTTTAGCTACAGCCACTCAATCTGGTAAGCCGGAAGCGCGCCTGGTGGTATTTTTGCCCTTCTTACTCAGCGTATCGATCGGGGCACTCCCTCAATCACTCATCCGCCTCTTCTCCACGGCGAAATCGCCTTGAGAAAGGTTCAAATGAAACTGCGCAAACCTCCCGGACTTTCAAGTGAGATACCGCAGTATTTGTGGCAAGCTAATCTCTAGCATTGCCGGAAATGTTGCCATTTACGAATATTGATCTTGAGTGAACGGAGTGGTGAGGACAGCGAGCCATGTCGCTCGCTTGTTGTATTGGCGAGCTGGCTGTAATTGTTGCCTCAAATCCTCAAACAAGACAACAGCTAAAGAGGTACTGGACACGCAGCTTACGAAGCACCCACCTGTCGGTGTTGCTCATGGATTCGCCAAGCGTGAAGTTGAGCTTCTCAGATCAGTGCGGAATTTTCTTGAAGACCTGGCTGATGTTGTCAAAATAGCGGTACTATCCTGTAATAAATCCCCCTGCCCCTTCTTCAAATCTGGGGTGTGGTATCGCTCGAATAGTTAACACAATACAACAAAAACTAGGGCAACCTGGATAGCTTCCCGGACACATCGGCGACGGCGGAAGATTCGCTCGCTTCCAAATTACTGTAGCTCGACAGCAATTTACGGAGTATATTCAATACCCAAGTAGAATCCAGGATCATGATGGGGAACTTTCCCTCGGGTTGACCTGAAAAGATGTCTAACGTGGTTCAAATACTAGAATCGATGATGCAGGCACAAGATTTCAACTCGTCTTCTTTGAACCGACTCTTTACGCTCCTTCAAACGTTCGGCCAGACTTCGCAAGCATGAGGATCAATGCAGCCTTGCTGATCGCAGGCACTACCTCTCTGACCCTGGCAGAGAAGCCAGTTGAGGGCGGCCTCGCAACTGGACCCTACAAATCCGGCTATTACGAGGATAGCTCTCTTCCTGAGCACACCATCTTCGCACCAGTTGATCCCCCAGCAGACCTCAAACTCCCCATTCTGATATGGAGTAACGGAGGCTGCTCGGGCAACGGGACGCTCTTTCGTCGCTCACTGTGGGAGGTTGCAAGCTATGGTAGGATCAACATGCCAAAACAAAACGCGATCAAGCTAACAGCCAGCTAGGCATTTATGCAATCGCAGCAGGTTCCCCTCAAGGCAAGGGCTCGACCAGCAACCTAAATGCCCCTCAAGCGCTCTTGCAAAAGGCAGCTCTGAAATGGGTCGATGCCAACGCGGGCCAAGGGAAATATGCCAATCTCGACAAAACGAGAGTGGCTGCAGGCGGACAAAGCTGTGGCGGTCTAGAAAGGTGCCCACCAGCTCAAGCGAACTGACGACCTTGTCGAATGCGACTAACCACAAACAGCTACGCGGTCTGGGATCACCCCCTCGTCAAGACCATCGGGATCTTCAACAGCGGAGAATTGAACGGAGTCAAGATCGCGTCCAAAGTCACGAAACCCATCTTCTACTTCTTGGGCGGTCCCAGCGACGTCGCTTACAAACAGGTCTGACGATCCCCACCACCGCGTCTCGAGATCGTGCCGTCTAACATCTATCCAGGGCGAAAAGGACTACAAGGCGCTTCCGGCCACGACCCCAAAATGGAAGGCGAACCTTCCGGTCGGACACATGGCGACGTGGTCACAACCCAACAGCGGCAAATTCGGCAAGGCGGAGCGGCTTTGGCTCGACTGGATGCTGAGGGGCAACGAGAAGAGCTCGGATTTCTTCCTCAAGGGCGGCGCGAAGGCTGATGGGTGGGAGGTGGAGATGGCAGGTATGGACGCGATCCCGAAGATCACTCCCATCTAGCTGAGAATGGCTCGATTTTCAATACCGATACGCTAAACGTTTACGTGCCAATTGACGTGATGTCTCAAACTTGTGTTGACCACATTGGTGACGAGGTGGTTTTGATATACTGGCCGCCTACGTCCACCACACGCTGAGACACTTGCCACTCTGGAATCGCTACGTCTCCGAGCACAACATGTTCCACCCACCATTGCTCCCAGTCCACGACCACAACGGCCATCACTTTTCTATAGCTAAGAAGTCGTCATATGCCACACCGAACGCTGTGGTTATGCACATCTTCTCTAGGGTACAAGATGGAACGAAAGGCATGGGCAGGATTCATTCTTGTAAGCGCCACAATTCGGCACATCGTCTGTTCTCTATGGCAACTATGCATTCGTATCACCGACAGTATCTATTGCCCATCACGCCATCGTAGTGACCAGCTATTCTCCCCTAAGTCTGGATGACACGCCACTTGCTACACATCCTGAGTATCGCAATGGTGATATCCTCATAGCAGGTATCATCGCACTTCAATTTAGTTGATGTTGATTCCTGGCGTACAATACAATCATAATTTCAATAACATGCTCAAAGCAGAAGCAGATTAGCGACACTCACAGCCACGACTAGTTTGACGACACTGCGGTCGAGATGCGATGCGCTTCAGCCTAAGACAGCTGCCGACACCCGTAAGATTGTAGCGTCACTATGTAGCTGTGATCTCGTTGCGTAAGCCCGAGCACTACGATATCGCGAGATGGGAAATTTGGATGCTGGGAGATGAGGGCTCTAAGGTCGAGTGCGTTGAATTCAAGTCGCGTGAAGGTGGAAATTGAGCTACGGAATTGATTCCAGCTGAGTGAACGCTAGAGGGAAGTGACAGGCAGAATGGAATGGAATTGAGCTCGTCTTGGCTCACCCGAAGGTACCGACGATGAAAAAGGAGAAATGCAAGATAGCTGAGACTCTCTCGGTTTCACCACAAAGGGCTACTCACGTCGGACAGCGCGTGAAGGTAGAGCTCGTCGTCCGACTTCCTCCACATATACCGTTAAATTTAACTAAATGGCGCCCGCTTACAAAGGAAAAATTGAGGTGAGGAAGAAAAGAGGGAGAAAAGGGAAGAGAGAGAAAAGGGAAGAGAGAGAAAAGGGAAGAGAGAGAAAAGGGAAGAGAGAGAAAAGGGAAGAGAGAGAAAAGGGAAGAGAGAGAAAAGGGAAGAGAGAGAAAAGGGAAGAGAGAGAAAAGGGAAGAGAGAGAAAAGGGAGGAGAGAGGGTAAGAGAGAGAAAAGGAAAGAGAGAGAAGAGGGGAGAGAGAGAAGAGGGAAAGGGGGATCAACTAGTTTAACGACAATTTCGGTCGGGGCTTACAGTTTATCGACTTATCCCAAGGGTCGGGCTCCAGTTTAGCGACGATGACCAGGTCGAATCAGTTTAACGACGATGACCAGGTCAAGTCAGTTTAACGACAGTGGTCGGAGCTTACAGTTTAACGACTTATCTCAAGGGTCGGGCTCCAGTTTGACGACATGGCCAAGTCGTGATAGTTTAACAACTTTCCGGTTCGGTAGTTTTACAACGTCCAAGGTTGTGGTGCAGTTTTGACGACATACCAAGGTCAGGCAGCAGTTTAAGTTGTCATGCCGAGGACGGATACAGTTTATGCTCATACAGGAGCGCAGTTAACGAGTGATTCTTGGCATCGAGGGGCCGGTACTGAAGCTATGCGCGGCGGAGATGGGCGGCGAACATTGCGAAGAGGTTTTGAATGCTGTTAGGTTGAACAAAAAGGAGAGAAAAGAGAGGTGGCAAATGCGACGACGTCACCGAGAGGTGAAGAGGGCTTAGGAAGGAGAGAGGCGTAGAGTATTAGAAGAAGAAGGGACATGATTTCGAAGACTGTACCGTACTGCTGCAAGACGAGATTGTGATTGTGCAATTTTGAAGCTTGGTGTTCGAGGAATGGGCGTGAGGGTTGAGAAGAGAGAAGAGATTTTCTTATGTAGTCAAGTGGACTTGCCATGTTGTTCTTTGGTAGCCTGAGCTTTTTTTGCAAATTTTGCGGTGAGTCACACAGATGAGAATCTCTGGTACGCATCACCCAAAGCGATCACCCCACTGCCTTGGATCACTGTTGCCTAGACCTGAGTGAGTGAGATCAAGCCGGCCTGTTGAACAAGTGACACGGGTGGAAGTGGGCAGCAAATACCGCGAACCGTGCGACTGCGCGCTGGTTCCTGTGACTTTCGAAGGAGGTAGGCCGGTGTTCGGAAGATTGTAAAGTTCGTCGGTGGATTCATGCTAGCATATCGACGTAGCTTTCATTGATATGTGCGCAGTGGTCGTCTCGTGGGTAATGGACTCAAGGTCTTGGTGTGGCGCGCCCGAGAGGCTCGACGATGGTCTTCGCGCGACGGCAGTGTAAGCTGGTGTTGTTCTCATGGCGCCGGCGGGACAGATCGATTTGATCTCGTTCGGTGTGCAGTGGAGATCTATAAGCTGTAAGGACGAAGAGGTGACAGTGAGGCTTGAAGAATAGCAGTGTTGTGTAGAGTGAGGAAGTTGTAGAGCAAAAACAGGAAGAAAAAACCTCCTTTGTGGGAAGCCCGGATAAGGTCAGCTGACACTCGGAGCGAGTCAGTGAGAGGACAGCGTGACCAGGCCGCGAGTGGAGATCAGCGGGCAGCCGGTGAAGGTGGTAGCCTAGAGAGAGAGAGAGAGAGAGAGAGAGAGAGAGAGAGAGAGAGAGAGAGAGTTCATCTGAGGTCGGCTACTATGATATTAGTAAGACAGTGGGTAAGGCTTCTTACGTGCCTGCCAGTTCTCGTCTCCGGCAACGCAGTTCTTTTACCGTCTATATTGCATCTTGAACAGCTCACCTTGCATCGACTCCACAGGTCGTTGCGTACGGCTCAGTCCAACGTGAGCAAACGGTGTGATCTTTAGACAGGTGAAATCGATCCATGGGGATGGAGCGGAGACAATGTAAGTGCGGTTGCTCGAGCTGCCAAGCGGCTTGGACTTGACTGAGGCGCGTTTTAGGTACCGATATGGGTGAGTGGACTGTGGTGAAGAGAGAATGCCACCTACCATGGATAGTGCTTGGACGTGAACCGAATTTGCCGGAAATCTGGTGTCAGTAAAGAATTCATCGTGGACTTTCGGGACCTTGATGGGCGTACCTGTTCAATCCCAGAACATTCTTTTGCTATGGGAGGTTGTTCCAGACATCGTGAACGGAGATTACTAATCCATTCCACAACACCTGCATGGAACCTTCATCCTGTCTAGTTATAGAATTGAAAAGGTCGATGGTGGCATGTTTGAGCAAAGAAGGAATGTCTCTCCTTGGATGAGTGGATTGAGTACATGCACGATTCTTAGTTCTGATATGTTGGCAACCCTGATAGCACCGCCCGCCACCACACAATCACCTTGCTCGAGAACGGTATTGCGGACATTGTCATTTGATTCTCTTGCTGATGATATTGCTGCCGATAAGAATAGCGTTGTTTCGGAGTCAAAATCTGAAATTGTGTCAATATCCAGGAATTGATGCTCAGTGTGCACCGAATTTGCAACGTCCCAAGACCACAATCTAAGTTCTATTGGAAGACATACCTAGGATCCAGCCTCCAAGGCTCTTCCCAATCATGTCACAGTGAATGAAAATACTGTCACATTATGCATCCTCAAGCGTAGAAGCTTGAATTGGCGCATAACGCGTCCACGTTCAAAAAGCCTCACAATGATCAGCGTGTACACATTCAACGTGGAAGCCACCTTTATTGACATCAGCTTCACTATCCAGCTGTAAATTTAACGAAAAACCAGAAATTACACTACCTAGATTCCGTACAGATTGACATAGCTCCATGTCACTACATCTGGTCCCGAGTAACCAGAAATTCAGTGTACCGTGTCAGGGTCCACCTTCTTGCTGCTTTACCCCAAATCATCATTGGCAACGAAGTCATGATGAAGATGAAACTTAGCCCTCCAATGATGCACATGACCGCGGTGACAGACTGTGCCTCGAACCAGTAGCTGGTCCCAAACGTAAAGATCATCCCGATAGTGTTATTGACCACGGCGACACCTACCATTCCTTCAAGACTGTGACTTTGTTAGAACTAGCCGGATGCAGAGGAGTGAACAGACACATACACCATGTCCGGATAGCAATCCATGAGATATGCCATCGAGATATCTCCAGCGCAACCCCAGCCAAATCCGATAAAGCCTAAGCCAACATATGGTACGGGCCAATTCCATCCATTATTAGTACCAATGCCGAAAAGAATAAGACCAATGGGACTTATCAATGCCGTGGGAAACATAAACCAAAGTCTATGCTCTGCTTCAGCGATGCCACCATTTTGCTTAGCCATCCATCGGACAAAAAGATCGGAGAAGTATCCACCATAGATACAACCGATGAATGAACCGATAATGCACGGTACATTCATTGTGGCAACCTGGGCATTGGTGTAGTTCCAGGGCTCGCCGTACCAATTGTCTTCTTCGAGCGTGAGATAGAATGTGAGCCACGCGTCTTGAGCGCCCCATTGAAGGCCAGCGTAAAGTGTGGCAGGAAAAGTGAAGACACGGAAGATATGCCACAGTCGCTGAACATATTGCTTGAAACCAAAGCCTATCAGGTTAGGAGCTGGTGTAATGAGGGCAATTCGCTTCCAGTAAGGTTTCCGTGGTTTTGCAGACTCGAGTTCGCCAACATGAATGATAGAGGCACGATGCTCTGATGGCAGAGCGATCGATCCCTTCTTTTCCGTATCGTGCTCCCCTGCCGAGGGCACGGGTGGCGTCGACGCGCCGTCCACAAAGTTTCGCCGATCGAAGGTCGTTTCTTCGAGCCCAAAGAACAGAGTCACAAGCAGCGCTCCTGAAATTATGACAGCGAACCAGCCAACCCAGCGCCAGCCAAGGCTGCTATCCGCGATGTAACCTCCAATGAGTGGACCCAAGTATGTTCCGAGATTCGTCGACAGAACGTAGAAGCCAAGCACCGTGCCACGCTGGTGCTGGAAGAAGATGTCGGAGAGCGACTGCTGTACCGCAGCCTCTGCGCAAGATTCGCTGGCTCCAACGAAGAATTGACTGCCAATCGAGTCGCCGCTGGACATGACGCGTGCAAACCACGCGGCGCCTCCCAAGCCCATGGAAATTGAAATCAAATAGTTTATTCTCCTCCCATACAGGGTGACTGTCGGCGCGAGCAACAATGTCATGTATCCAATTGCAATGAACAGTACGCCGGCAGCATTGTTGATCTGGTTGTACGAGATTCCCAGCTCGCTATTTTGTGAATCAGCAGCGGATCCCGCATCGTTCGAGGTGGCAGCAGTGAAGGCAGCTATGAAGCACACAAGCGTCGCATGCCAATATCGTCGCGCGGCGGACCATCTTAGAGGGTCATCTGGGTGGGAGGAGGGCTGTGGAATCAGCGTGATTTCGGTGTCGTTGAGGGATCCATCGGCCTGGAGATCGAAGAGCCGGATTGTGCCTGGGAGCTCTTCCATGCTGAATTGACAAGCAGATGCATGGTGAAAGCGGGCGACGCAGCCGCGCTGCGGTCAGAGGCAAGAATGCCGGATTACACGAAAAAGTTGTTCTAGTGGGGAGGAGATAACAGCCGCGCTGTCCTAAGTTATGGTTGTCCACATTCGGCAATTTGAGCCGGCTGTACTATCAGTCAGCCAGCACAGGGGCTTTGGAGCTCAACGCCTCAATGTCTCTCACTTCATCCCCGTTGATAATCAATATCAGCTCGTAAAGAAGCCGTCGTGGGTGCGAAAAATTTGATTGTATCGAAAAGAGCAGTGGACTCCAAGAGCTTGGCCAACGACAATGGAGGTCAAGACTATTGCTCATCAGAAGGTAAAAGACATATTCGAACCCAAGCTCGACCCATCTCTACAAGCACACCTCGCAAGCGTAGAGCTCGAATCCTTCTCTCGCATATCCGCATATCGTCTAGCTGAAAAAGCCATCCCCAACATCGGCACCATCGAACTCGTCGACAGCGAAACCTTCGCCACCAAGTATGACCTACTCTACATCTCAGCCTTTCCTAAACGTCTTGAGCGCGAGCGATCAGACCTCATCACTGCACGTCTTGCTGCTCAACTCGCCGGCAAAAGAGAAGGCTTAGCAGCCTATCGCATTGTAGGCATCCGCGACGCGTTGGGGGAAGCTATTGGCGCAGCCCAATTTTTTATTCTCCCAATTGATGGCGGTCAATTTGCGGTACCGTACTTACAGTACATATACGTGAGAAGCGAGAATCGCCGTCAGGATATGAGCGAGGTCCTCCATACCATAACTCTCGCCGTTGCTGCTGCTGACGCAAAAGCCATGGGAGGAAGAATTGTACCTTTCACGATGTTTGAGACAGATCCACCAGGATATGGCCACGACGATGAGAGCAGAAGTTTTAGCATTCTCCGAGCCAAGGTGCATGCTAGTGGAGGCGCTGTAGCTGTTGTGCTAGAAAAGAATGGGAAGCAGCTAAGTCCGCATGTACAGCCTGGGCTAGAAGTTGGCGACGAACCGTGGACCGTCTGCTGGGCTCTCAGGCTAAGCCCGATACAGACAACGTGTTGGACGATCGAAGATCTAGGAGCGAGATTAGTGACGGCTTACTATCAGAGCCTCAGGGATGAGGGCTTTCCTGAGGAGAACATAAGCCTTGCCGAAAAGTTGGTTGAGGAGAGGTACGAAGTTAGCGAATGGAGATTGATACCATTAGACAAGGTCACATTTCATCATTCCTTGTTAAGAGTCCCTCTAGCCATTCGTTCGTGGTGTGTTGTCAGCTAAGTCGATCCGGATCCATTCAGAGACACAGCTGAAAAATTCTCGAAATCATTGTTCACCTACTCCACAAAGTCCAAATCATCGAATTCTTTCCTCAACCAAGTCTTAACCTTGTCCAGGCCCTCCTTTAGCACCTCAGTCTTACAGACAAAGCCAATCCTCACGTATCCTTTGAAGTCCTCACCAAATCCAAAACTTCCCGGCACAACCACAACTTTCACCTCCTCTCCCAATCGCTTACACATTGCAACCTCATCCACCACCTTGCCCTCCCGATGGAATCTTATAAACGCCGTCGTTCCAGCAATTGGTTTTACCCACTCACATATGTCATCATGTTTGATCACGAATTTCTCCAAAATGGCAAGATTGGTTTTGGCGAGAGTAAGGTTGCGGGAGAGGAGTTGGTGAACTGTGTTTTGGTGGAGGGCGAAGGCTGCGATGCGTTCGTCTACTGAACTGACACTAATTGTCGTGTAATGGCGAGCGTTTGCAATTTTCTCGATGATTTCAGGGTTCCGGGAGGCGATCCAGCCTGTGCGAATTCCGGCGAGGGAGTAGGCTTTCGACATGCTGCCGGTGGCGATAGTGTTTCTGTAACCGAGAGAGAGTATTGATGGAGGGAAGTCGGATGAGATCGGGGAGATGCTATGAAAGATTGGTCTGTATACTTCATCGGAATGGATTATAATGTCCTTAGATTTCGCGAAGTCAATCAGTTCTCGGAGGAATGGTCCCGTTAGGATCGAGCCTGTGGGATTGTTTGGATTGCTGTAGATGATCAACCTCAAGGCCGTTTCAATGACAATCTACACAGTACCTACTTTATTATGATCATCTTTGTGTTGTTCTTGACCAGTGCCTTGAGGCTATCAAGATCGAGTTTCCAATCCTTCCTCGGATCTGCCTTCCACAAGTCTACTTCTGCGCCTAATGAGGCTGGGACTTCGTAAAGCTGCTGATAAGTTGGGTAATGGCAGATAACATGATCGCCAGGGCCAATGAGCGAGTAAAAGACGAGATGGTTTGCAGCAATAGCTCCGGGTGTGATTAAGATATTGTCTCTTGGTAAGGGGCTGGCTTGATACTGTCAATCAGTAGCTATATGTTGGCTGAAGGATAATGAAGCATCCATACCAGCTTTGGAAGAATATAACCTCGCAAGATTATCCCGCAGATCATTTGATCCTCGGATCTCACCGTAGCCTAGTCTGATGGAAGTATCCATAACCTTGGCAGACTTGTCTTCACACATTGCCTCCAACTCGTCGATGGAGATTGAATCGCAGCAGGTTTCGGCAATATCGTGAGTTGCTATAGGACAGTAATCGTCCATCCACTTCAAAGAGATTAGTCTGGATCGAAGTTCGGGTTTTCAAGGAAGGGCATTTGTTGATAGAGAGCGAACTTCTTCACGTTGTCCGGATGAACGGGTGGAATGTCTTACTTGCTCAACACCAAACAGCTGTAGCTGGACCATCTTGGTTGCGTCTGTAGAGAGACTGAGATAGGTACAGGAGGTGGGAACAGGACTTCAATATAAACAGAGAGATCTTGATTTCCTGTGGAAAAAGACTTAGCATGTTGGGGGGCTCGCTGGTTGTAAATGTCCAGAGTAGGGCGTACTGGGTGACATGCGATTGATTCCACTGATTGGCCGACGGCCTTTGGTCTCGACCCTCACTCCAACCTCACGAGATCCAACCGAGGGAATGGCTAAGATAGCAATAGGAAATATAGGCCTTGACCTTGTTGTTGCAGTGCATAAGAGCTACAAATGATAGTCGTGATCTTGAACTTGACGGAAGATCCCGAAGCGTCACCCATTCGCCGTTGATCTCCACCTCCCGCGCATCAAATGCAGGCAGCAGATCACCAAAACAAACACCCAAGCTACCTACCGCAACTGATAGGAGACCGAGAAGAAGTTATACGCGTCCACCACAGCTTCAACAACTATCCGAATATCGAAAGAATCCTCATGTCTCGGTGAAATATCTTCCGCTCCCGTTCGCGCCCATCGATCAAGCTCCACGATGCTTCGAACCACCTTCATATTGCCGATAGTGGCCTTGTTGGCCTCTGTATCCGCCGTGGAAGCTGCAGTCGAGACGCCACAGATACGTCGGAATCATACGAGCAGCAACGCCGCTCTGCTCCAATCGGCCTTCAGTATCTATGACGATCGGCCTGACAACTGCCCACCTTGCTTCAACTGCAACCTGGAGGCTTCTCAATGCCATCAATTTGCGAATTGCACTTCAGCGACCGGGCGATGCTCATGTCCAGAAGGATGGGGTGGCGAGGATTGCACGGAACCACTTTGCGGTTCGCTAGCTGATGGAAAGGATAGGCCTATAAGAAAAGGAGCACAATGTGATTGTAGCGAAGGATGGGGCGGGATCAATTGCAACGTATGCCAGACGGATAACGCTTGTAGTGCTCTAATTCCTGGCGGAGAAGGAGCAGTCTGCTACAAGGACGGTCTGGTGGTGCGACAGAATTTCCAGAACTGCGATATCACGAACAAGCAGATCTTGAAGATTCTGGGTCAAAAAAAGCCTCAGGTTACATTCTCCTGCGACAAGCAGAACGATGAATGCAACTTTCAATGTAAGTCACATCTAATGATGCAGAGCTCTGTAGGTCTCTAACATGCGCTACAGTCTGGGTCGACCAAAGGGAGTCGTTCTATTGCGGCCTCGATACCTGTCGATTCGTTGTCAACGCCGAAGAGAACCGAAACACCACATCCTATACCTGCGAGAACATAAAATGCCGCTGCATACCTGGTCGCATGCTTTGTGGGGAAGCAGGATCCCTGGACATTGGCGAGTTCTTGAAGCAAGATATCAAAGGGCCGGCTCATTTCACGACCACGAGCACCAAAGGAGGAAGTCCAGACGATGGCAGCGTGTTCTCAGAGCCAGCAATGAACGAACTAATTGACTCAGTCTTCGGCGACCCCACCATCACGCTCCAATGTGGCGCTGGAGAATGTATCCACGAATCTGAGATGCCTGGTTATGAGCGACCTGTCAAGAAAATCAACACGCCACTCATCGCTGGCGTCATCGCTGGCTGCGCCTTGTTTTTGGTAGCGGTCGTCCTCATTGTTTGGTACATGTCCAGGAGACAGGCAATGTACGGACCTATTCATCTGTCCGACGACGAAGACGACGAGAACTCAGCAAAGCTTATGGCGGATCAAAAGCCAGCAGCTCTTCACTTCCGAAACCTGTCATACAACCTCAAGGGAAAGCAAATTCTTACCGGAATCCAGGGTGCTGTTCACCCAGGTGAGCTTATGGCTATCATGGGAGCATCCGGTGCTGGTAAGACAACCTTCTTAGATATCCTTGCGCGAAAGAACAAACGCGGTGAGGTGCAGGGCGAGTTTCTTGTCAATGGAGAGAAGATCCTAGACAATGAATTTAGAAGTATCATCGGCTTCGTCGATCAAGAGGATACACTCCTCTCAACATTGACAGTTCACGAGACCATTCTCGACAGCGCCTTGCTGCGCCTGCCTAAAGACATGAGCTATTCGGCTAAGTTGCAGCGCGTCGATGAAGTCGAGAAACAGCTTGGGATTCACCACATTCGCAACCAAATGATTGGCTCGGAGGAAGGTAGTGGCCGCGGCATCTCTGGAGGAGAGAAGAGACGTGTCGGAATTGCTTGCGAACTTGTCACCAGCCCTAGCATTCTTTTCCTCGACGAACCCACCAGCGGTCTTGATGCTTTCAATGCCTTTAACGTTGTGGAGTGCTTGGTCAACCTGGTCAAGAACTACAACAGAACTGTTGTCTTCACCATCCACCAACCCCGTTCCAACATCATCGCCCTCTTCGATCAGCTAATCCTTCTTGCCAAGGGCAGAGTCGTCTACTCTGGTCCATTCCAGCATTGCCAGACATACTTCGACAATATAGGTTTCTCGTGCCCACCTGGCTTCAACATTGCCGATTACCTCGTCGACCTGACGATGCACGCGAGCGTCGCGCGTAGCCCAATTGACGAGAACAGCTCCCTCTTTGCCCCTCGTGGCGATTCGACGACACGCGCCAGCAGTACAGTCGCCATCAAGTCGATCGCTAGTGTCTCCAATTTCAGCATGGGCCGTGACTCTGCTGGCAGTCCGACTGGATCCTTGATTCGCCCCAAGGGCAAAAGAAAGGCATCTTTGAAAGCACAACAAGACAGACAGCTTTTCACGAGGAAGAAGACTGCCGAGCCAACTGAACCCACGATACCTAGCACTCCCAAAACCGATGACGAATCAATCGCCGACAACCACGACAATACACAGCAATGGCTGCGCTTGTCCAAGCAATCTGGCGCCCCTCCGGCTCAGATTCTCGATGACCCGGACGAGTCACTTCCTGAGGCTGGCGATACTGGCACTGACCTCGACATGCTAGTATCGTGCTACAAACGTTCAGACGTCGCATCGAATCTCCAAGACGATGCGAACAACCATGTTCAGTCTGCGAACACCGCCAATGGTGTGCACGGGAATGGCTTTGAGGCCAACGGATTTGCCGTTGCTGGAAAGGTCAAGGGCTACAATAAAGTTGGACTGTTTGGCCAGTTCCGTATTCTCGCCACACGGACCTGGAGAAACCTCTACCGCAACCCGATGCTCATGCTCACTCATTACGCCATCGCCATTGTTTTGGCAGTATTCCTTGGGTTCCTGTTCTACGGACTCACCGACGACATTGCTGGCTTCCAGAACAGACTCGGTCTCTTCTTTTTCTTGCTCGCGCTCTTCGGCTTCAGCACTTTGACCAGTCTCACGGTATTCTCGGCCGAGCGGTTGCTTTTTGTCAGAGAACGAGCTAAGGGATACTACTCGCCCATCTCGTACTTTGTAGCGAAAGTGGTCTTTGACGTTGTCCCACTTCGTTTGGTCCCACCACTTATCATGGGCGCGATCGTATACCCGATGACTGGTCTCATCGCTGAGTGGGACGTCTTTTTCAAGTTCATCATGTTTTTGGTCCTGTTCAACTTTGCCGCTGCAGGCATTTGTCTGTTCCTGGGCATCGTCTTCAAGAACGGTGGTGTGGCCAATTTGCTCGGTAGCTTGGTTATGCTGTTCTCACTTCTGTTCTCGGGCTTCCTGTTGAATCGCAACAGCATTCCTCCGGCTGTGCTATGGTTGCAAAAGGTACGTCATCTCACTCTCTGTCATGTAACTCTTCCTCGCTAATCAATCGTTCTCCAGCTCTCCATTTTCCATTTTGGCTTCGAGGGTCTCATTGTCAATGAAGTGCGCACTCTGAGTCTCGTCGACCACAAGTATGGACTCGATATTGAGGTGCCTGGTGCTGCCATTTTGAGCTCCTTTGGTTTCAACAACAGTGCTTTACCATCGGATGCGATTGGGTTAGCTGTTTTCGGAGCCAGTTTCATTGTGCTTGCATATGCCGCTATGCACCTCCTTCTTGTGGAGAGGAGATAGATTGATCTTGATATTTCGCTGCAGTTGCATCGCCATCTCCTAGTATGTATCCAGATATTTATCCCGGCATAGTTTCAAGGCGTTTTTCAGAAGAGGCCAGCTAGATATGTAGCGTTAGACATAGCTATCTTTCCTCGTCCATAATGCATCCCCATCTCAAACTTGCTGTTCTGAGAATTCGTCACCTCTTGCGTTTCCCGGAAATAGCTTTCATCGTGCACACTTGGGTATGAGTAATGTTGCTGCTGACATGGACGCTGGTGTGGTTCGGTGGTCTAGACGACACCCTTTTAAATAGTGTAACCACGAGAGCATTGTCTTACATGAGGTTAGACTGCTTTCCTTGATGAAGCTACGGTACCCTGTACTCGGCTGATATCAGTGTGAGGCGTGGCGGAGTTGGCCTTTGACCGTTTGCCGTTGTTGGTGGCGGTCAGGAGTATTAAGATTAAGGTTATCGGGATGATTCAAGCTAGCGAAGCCACAGTGATGCTTGTCAGGTTCTGGTCAAACTCCTACTTGGCATTGGTGAACGCCATTTCGGAAAAGCCCTTTTCGGCTTCGGCTTCTCAGTTTTTGGGAATCACCTCCCGATTGACACCTGCTCGGGGTGCCGATCTGCGGGGCGTATGTCGGCGGCTTGCTTCATGGCTGAATGGCAAGAAGGCTGCGTCATTGACGTTCGTGAGACATTGTTCTCAACCTTTTTGCATCTCGGACTTGGAGAATTGCTTGCGCTGGAGATTTGCGCATAGTAAGATTTGGAGAAACCAGACTCAAGTTTCAACGTTCTCCAAGCTATGATTCTGGCCTTGTGGAGAATATTTCCCGCTATCCTGATCGAGACAGAGCCCTGCGCCAAGCATTTATATGTGTTGACAGCTGGCCGAGTCAAGGCGAGTCGGGCATCCGGCTTGAAATGAATCAAATCTTAAGCCGACCGACGTGTCGCCGAGGAGAAGAGGACCTCCCTCATACCTCGTATTGAGCTGGTGATTGGGAGTTCTCTTTCATCCGGATTACTCGATGCTTGGGAGGAAGGCAAGGAAGATGCCGATGTTTGAGTCTGGAAAAGTTGTAAGCAAGCTGGTGAGAATGTAGCATCTCCGTCAGTGTGTGAAGTCAGCAACCACGTTCAGCTCTCCAATGTAGCCGTCCGTGTAAAAGAGCACGTCCAGCCAAGGACCTTGTTACATAGGTCAACTCGCTTCTTTGGATGAATCTTTGCAGTAGGTTGCTCCTCCCACCGAAGCTTGGCTGCTCTCAGAAAGGAGCACGGGATTACTGTGTTGAAGCGTAAGTAATGTCACTCCGAGGTATACCCGTTCTAGCTACGCCACTTGCTGAGCTGCGAACGAGTGAACGAGTGAACGAGTGAATGACCAAGGAGCTCGTGTGACAACCGTGGGTTGAGACTGAGACCGCGGGCGAGAAAGCTTTCGGTGGTGGAGGGCCTGAGGCTCAGAGAGTCAGAGGGTGTTGGTCTTCTAAAAATTGGCTTCGAGGGTTCGGTCCCATGCCACAATGGAGCTCGCTTGCAGACCCCGTCACCCGCTTCTCCTTTCCAACAGGACACGAACCTCAACCAGTGGCCATTGGTTTCAGAACTGGAGCACCCATTTATCTTTCCTTGCTGACCTGCGTGTGCTGGGCATGGCAGACCATTCACACTTCACGCCTCACGCCTCACTGGTCTCCATGTTACGATACCTAAGGGGCACTTACTCGTAGGGGGAAGCAAAGTCTTTCCATTGGAACATGTTAGTGCTGACAGTGGTATATGCAGCCTGAGTCCTAGTCCTGAGTCCTGGCCACAGCTAAAGCCAACGGATGACGTTTCGAATACGGACGCCTCTTTTCTCCTAGCCTTTCTCCCGCAACGTTGTGGACGGTGTGTCTTACGGGGTGCCGTTGCGTGGCGTGCAGATTGACGACGCCTCCAACCAATGCTCACTGCATCTGCCAGTTCGGAAGGCATGGCAATGGTCTGCTCGGTCCTCATCAGACATCCGGATCTGGACGTGCTTGACAAGAGATTAATGTAAGAACGTCAAGAAAGCATAGATTCATAGCCTGGGCAGAAATAACACGGTAACCTATTCGCTAGCATTCAAGCTGTTCGAATACGCGGCCTCATTACATCTCACACGACACCTCAACGGTGACTTACCATATGTAGCACGTATCTACCTATTGGCGAACACAAAGCACGCCGTTTTCACCTTCCCAATTTTTCTCATCAGAGAAGGCTCAAGATCGCCAGGAACCGATGCTAATGCGGCGGACGCGAAGGCTTGATGGAATGAGACAAGCTTTAATTGATTTCGAGCCTTGTCTTTCGGCTCCCTGCTTTACCCCTTTTGGCATAGGATTATGCCATTGACAGGGACCTGACAGGTTCGCGGCGCCCGTCCCAATTCCGACCACCCTGTCAGCAAAACAAACTATCTCCATGTTTCGATGTGCTGCGTGCCCCAACGCTATGATCGAACAAAGAATCATGGCCAAGCCCCTTTGGAGCCGATTGTGGCTGCGTCTGCAGGGGACCAACTGCTTACCGCCAGATTATGGAACCTAAGCTCGCGCTAGCATCTGCAGAAGCTTCAGTATAAACCCATTCTCTCCCCACAGCTTGACTCGGGCGTCAAGCAATCAGTCGTTCCTTCGTTCCTTCGTTTGCTCTTCAGCTTTGCGTTTCTTTGTCTGCTCTTCAGCTTTTCGTTCCTTCGCCATGGCGCCCACTCCTTTCGGCCTTGCGCTTTCCGCTCTTTCTCTAGCACTCCCCGCTGTCTCTGTTGCTGCCTTCGATCATGATTCTATGTGTATTTCGTCAACGACTACGGTCTACGAGTATGTCACTTTCGGAGCCATGGGCAGCAAGCCATCGGCAGCTCCTGTAAACTCTTCTCCGGCTTCCAAATCCTCAGAGCTGGTCAAAGATCTCGGGAGCAAGACTGTCCCCCAGCAATACGCACCTCCGAGCGACATTTCCTACCCAGGCATTACCTTCCCAGTGTACTCTCCTCAGAGCCCGAACCCGAACGGACCCTTGTATAACCCTAATGACTATGTTCCACAGCCGATTACATGGCCGGGCTTGCCAGAGAAGGGACAAACGGTAGCCCCTGCTTTCCCAGAACATAACAGCAACCCGGGTGGAAACAACAAGGATGAGTTCCAGGGACCGTCTTGGTGCCAGAAAGGATCAAATCTCAAGCCAGCGCTTTCTCAAAGCGACACCAACGGTAACTCGGTTTGGGGTCTGATTGACTGCCCAAATTTGGCTCCATATCTAGGATTGGACAATAGCAGCGTTGCGGCATCTGTCACATCTTCTGGAAGTTTGGCTTGGGCGACAGCTTCCAGTGCTGGCAGCAGCCTCTCAAGCAAGGCTTCCAGCTTGCCTGCAATCGCCTCTATCAGTTCCGCCCCCGTGGGCAGCGGAAGCCTTCCGGTCTCAGCTACTCCGACAAGGTTCTCTGCGCCGTCTTCGTTAAGCTTCCCTAACTTCAACTCATCCATCGCCGGTTTCTTGAACGGCACGAATTTTACCAGTGCCACTGCCTGCGGAGAAATGCCAGACTTGTCAATTGTCCGTCATTATGATCTTTCCATCGGCTATGCAGCCGTAGCTCCCGATGGAGTCCGGAAGAATGGTCTCGTTATCAACGGAGGCTACCCAGGTCCTCTTATAGAGGCCAACTGGGGTGAATGGATCGAGATTACTGTGACTGTAAGCTCAATTCCTGGCCTTCGTACCTCATTCGTCAGTCCATTGTCGACCAGAAATAACAAGTTCCGACATGCCTGGGAGTTGAGAGCAATGCCAATAACATCCTGTCAAACTGTGCTTTTCACATTGCCAGGGCTTTTTGGACATTGTTCTCAATTTCACAGTGTTGCTTGCTTGAGCTTTCTGAAATCGCGAGTGGAGATGATCAATCAGCTTTGTTGCGACCCTATTGCTAACATCGTAAAGAACAACCTGCGAAACGAAGGTACTTCCCTTCATTGGCACGGGTTGTTGCAAAAGGGCACTCCATGGTATGATGGCGTCCCATCTGTCTCTCAAGCACCAATCGCCCCTGGCGAGTCCTTGACCTACAAGTTCCGCGCCGAACATTACGGAACGACATGGTACCACTCTCATTACAGTGCTCAGTACGCTGGTGGAGCTCTGGTAAGTCTAGCCTCCTTCCGTGAAACCTCAAAATCTAATCGATTCACTAGGGCCCACTTGTGATTCACGGTCCCAAGACGGAGCCATACGATGTCGACATCGGTCCAGTTATGCTCAGTGATTGGTACCATAAGGACTACTTCTCGATCGTGAATGATACCATGAACGGAATCGTCCCTCTATCCAACAACAACTTGATTAACGGCAAGATGAATTATCCATGCGCGAACACGACCTTTGTTTGCACACCAAACGCTGGCATTAGCAAATTTGCTTTCAAGACTGGCAAGAAATATCTTCTCCGTCTTATCAACACCTCGGGAGAGGCTGTTCAGAAGTTTACCATTGATGGGCACAAACTCAAAGTCATCGCCAACGATTTCGTGCCCATCAATCCTTACGAGACCAACGTTGTCACCCTCGGAGTCGGGCAGCGTTCTGACGTTATTGTAAGTTCGATGTCATGTTCAATCAGCGGGGAGCGTTATTTGGCACAGTTCACTCGAAACCAGGACGAGGTTTATACGTTTCTGACAAAGGTCTTTGGACATTGCCAAGATTTTGATGTATCTGGAATGGATCCTGTGCCTTTCTCGCACCGCTCAAGCTCCAAAATCCCTATAGCCTGTGTGATCAAGTGTGCTGACAATTACTCAGGTCGAAGCTGTTGGCAGCTCAGGTGGTGCTTACTGGATGCGCGCAGAAATGGGCAACGCTCTCGATACCACCAATCCAGGTTGCTCATTCTCTGACGGTGTATCAACGCAGGCAACTGCCGCAGTCTACTATGAAGAAGCAGACACCCTCAGCCTCCCGTCCACGACCCCGAGCTGGACCGCCGCTCAGCTCCAGTACTGCGGTAACGATCCTTTGAGCCTCACCACCCCTCTTTGCAAGATGCCTCTTCCTACCCCAGCCACAACTGAGACTGTTGACATCACTTTTGGATCAAACGGTACCAACTTCGTTTGGTTCATGAACAACTCCACGTTCCGTGCCGACTATAACCATGCTCTTATCTCCGCTGTCAACGACGGAAACACGACCTTTGAGAATGGATGGAATGTATACAACTTTGGCAGCAACGATTCCGTGCGCCTCATCTTGCACAACCATTTCTTCACCAGCCATCCCATCGTAAGTTCATGTCATCTCATGTGGAGCTCAAATAGCTAACAATCTTTTAAGCATCTTCACGGTCACGATTACCATGTTCTCGCTGAAGGTGTCGGCGAATGGGATGGCACCATCGTAAACGCAGACAACACACAGCGTCGTGATGTTCAGCTCATGCAACCTGGTCTGTTAGATGGTACTCCCAGTTACATCGTACTCCAATGGAACCAAGACAATCCCGGTGTTTGGCCCTTGCACTGCCATATCGCATGGCACGTGAGTGCTGGTTTGTATATCAACATCCTTGAGCGCCCAGATGACATTCAGAAGATGACTATCCCACGAGAACTCAAGGACAGTAGAGACTCTTGGAATTCCTACTCTAACTCAGTCGTTATCGACCAAATCGACTCTGGCTTATAGTTGAAGATTCGCCTGATTTCACATACTTCTCGTTTTTGTATACATAATGCTTCGTTCCTCTCTTCGTTCCGATTTCGTCCGAAGAAGAGATGGGTTTTTTTGGTTCGTTATTAATATTAATCCATACCCAGATCTCGACCTGAGATCCTGGCGCCCACGAACAATGATACCCCGACTTTGCAGCAATATACATACTTTGCAACCCCATTTCCTGCCCAGTGACCTTCTGTTCGACTCACTTCTTCACCTCTATAACCCTCAGCCTTCCATCAATCCGACATCGCCCATCATTACCTACCATCGCAAAAAATTCCCGCTATCAACCCTACTCACATCCCACCTCACTCCTCTACCCTCACAATCCAAGCAGCAACCCATGTCACAACCGGCGTAACCAACGCCCTCTTCTCCTCAACAAGATCAGGATTCACACTCAGAAGAATCCCAAACGCAGCTAAAAGCAGCAGACCGAGTAGAACCACGGTCAAGATTTGCAAGATCATGAGGAGTAGGGAGATGTTTTTGTGGTTCGGAGGACGACGAAGCCGGCTGCGACTAGGGAAGCGACTTGGTCGAGGGCTGAGTTTCTCTCTTTGGAGTAGGGGATGCCCATTTTTGCAGATTAGTTGTTGGCAACAGGCTTGGTAAGACGATGGGTGGGACGGTTGTTGTGGTAGGTTCAGTTGTCTGTGTATGGATGCAGTGATGTTGATGTCAAAGATGGGTTGTTGTATCTACCCCTGTCTCTCGGTGGATCTTGATTGTGCTCTCCTCTTTTCGTGACCTCTTCTTCATATCGATCACCCCTCTTACAACTAGTTCAACCATCTGCTATTATATTGTTGGCTATAGTTCTTCCCTTCCGCTTTACGCGGACACCCGAGCTCTTAGTTGCTTCATCTCAGTCCTCTATTCACTCCGCTCTCGGTTCCAACCCTAGAAACTTCTTACTTCCTCCAGGACGGAAAGAAAGATGAAGAAAAGATTTGATCCAAAGAACGAAAGTTCCATGGCAGTATGACTTGCATCGGATAAGAAAGGAAAATATGACACGATTCAGGGTCAAAACGTACAGCATCAACAGCATCGTGCGTCGAGGTTGTCACTCGAAAATCCATTGGTCCAGGCGTTATTAGAGGACCTGCCACAGAAAATCGTTGACTCAAATTTCCATTGCCGTCTTATTCTTTCTTCCACCAAATTTACAGTGATCAGACGCTACATTCGCTTCCACTCCATGTAGCATTCAATCGGACAGTAAAGACGGCTCCAGTCCTTTTCCATACTGACAGTGGCTCGCTTCTTTACAAAACGACCAGAGATATCGCGCTCGCCGGCTCCGTTTTTGGATATTGCTGATCTCTTCATCCTCTTCTCGGAGCCGACATGTTGAGCCGAGCTTTTCTCAGAGCTTCCATCGCATTGTTACAGTTCCGCCTTCTGCTTCTGGCTCTGTTTGCTCATCTGCCCGCTCAAGGGACTGTCTTTTCTCGCGGACTCACCCTCCCGGAAGTCCAAACGATTTCCGCACTTCATCGGTTAGACCGGACTTGACCCTCCTTTTCCCAACTCGTTCACCAGGAACCAAAGATGCCTTTCTCCATGAACTCAGAACTGGTGCGTATGGCCGTCCTTTTTCATGAAAGGCTCAAAATTCTGTAGCTCATCGTGAGGGGGCCAGGATCTCAACTCTACCGGCAATGCAGAAGGAAAATTCAGCCTGCCAGTTGCATTGAACTGGTCCATGGCAACAATATGTCTCGATCCAGTTTTGCTCCCCCTCCAGTTTTCGGTCCGAATACAGCATCACATACATGGTGCACCTCGCATGTCCCTAAAAAGAAGCCACAAAAGTTCGTACTTTCACCCAGCTCAACAACAGCAAGACAAGAAGACGTCGTCGAGAACCGGGGATACTCTACAAATTCGTTTGAAAGGATTCAGCGACAACAAAGAATCGGCTCAAAAATCATGGGAACGGATAAAGCACAAATTGAAGAATTGGATCACCACGACTTCACCTCGAGACCATAGCAAAGCCCTCAAAACTCCGTGCGTGTTCATCTCTAAGGGTATCTCTATGCGGGTATCATCAATCCATGTCATCTAAACTGCTCTGCTGTTGACTTCTGGCGTCGTTTTCAGTGACCATTATTCCAACCAAGCATCCATCCAACATGTTATCCCAATTCACCCAGGGGTGGACCTCGACAAACAGTTTTTCCCCATCTTTTCCTGCTGCTCTTCTCAGCTCACCTTCGCCTCCAGGATGGAATGGTAGGTAAGGTGTGATATTGTAGACTTTGCCTTGATAAGATGACCAAGCTGGTCTTCCCTTTCTACCATTCTTCTCTTTCAGCATGGACGGCGTGACACGCACGAGACGATCGACTCCTGATAGATTGGTGTGTGACTTCTGCAGGGTAGCCCAGTCAAGAGGGGAGTGGCCGGGCTTAAGGACAACCTTTTGCCTTGGATTTGGCGTCTTGACTGAGGACGATGGAGGCACACCTAGACCACCCGCAACTGGCGGTCCTCGATTCGGCAACGGCCCCTGTGGTGCGCGAAGATTTGCAGCGGCCGAGGGAGGTGTACGAAGAGCTTGTGGTAGTCTAGGTGGAGGCATGAGTCGCGAGTCTGTGGGTGCGCCGTTCAAAGGCTTCAGGGTAGGCGGCTTTTGGAACGCAGAGGGGGCGCTGGCTCTTTGTGCAGAGTTCATGGCTGGAAAGGAGGGCGGAGGCAGGTTGTCCGTATCATCTTCGCTGTCCTCGTCTTCTCCCGTGTTCAGCGTGAACAAAGGCACCGAAGGAAGATGGCCGTTTGCGACGGACTGCGCCTTTGGAGTTGTCTCCTCTGCGGTCTCTTGTGATTCCGGAGATGGAACTGCCTGTGTATCTAGCGCTCCAGTCTCATGCCTGGCCCCAGCCTTGCTCTTCTCCGCAGTCGCGTTATCAGATTGTTCTTCGGTATGAGTGTCTGAGGCGGGTTGGTTCTTGTCTGAAATGGCAGTCGTACTCGGCCTCAGGAAGGAGAACATGGTCCATCGTATGCCAGGTGCAAGGAGTATTGTGGACAGCGCAAAGGCAAGCAATGTGAGGCCGAGAATCATATCTTGTGGAAGATGTTGCTGAGTGGGATCTTCCACTCGTTTTGGTGGCGCACGGGAATGTCCTGCCGCATAGCGTCACCCCAATGTTTCTTTGTTCCCCGAAGCTGATATCAATATTATACCTCGAGGTTCCGTCTGCAACTTTCAATAATCATTATTACCATGTTCTCGGCTCCCAGAATTGCTGCTCCATCATTACGGGTCTGCCGAAGATGCATCTCTATACGGAGTCATCGCGGTCTTGCGCCAATTCGACCTTCAGCAATGAACAGCGGAGGTTTTGCATATCGTCAACGGAGAGCCTCTTTCGCGACTGTGAGGCCCACTTCAGAGGGAAAGAGCTCCGCAGATGAGGCAGTAGAAAAGATTCAAGAGCTGTAAGATGCAAATTTAAAAGGCAATGTCGCGCGATATGCTGCTTCTAACATCTGCTGTAGCTACGAGACCGCTCGAGACGAAGTCAGCCACCCGCGAATACTTTATGATACTCGCCTGTACAATCTAATGCAATTGTAGTTTGAATTGGCAGCCGAGGAGACGGAAGAGAACACGATATACGCTGCTGACGATAGGGCTGCTGCGAAGGAGGAACTAGAAAAGCTCAAGGAAGCTCTGGCTGATATTGTGGAAGAGGGCTCAGGTTATCCGGCCCATGTGAGGGAAGAGGTCAGTAAAAGGGTTGCACACAGGGTTAGAGAACTAGACCATGCCTTCAAGGCTTTAGAGGAGAAGGCTATGCACCAAGATTGATAGAGAGGCCAGCCTTGTGTTATCCATGGCATTGAACTCTCTAGCTGAGGCTCAAAAGGATGTTTCTAGAGATTTCCACGAGTTAAAAAGCAGAACTGCAATACTGAGGCGTATGCCAACATTGCCTAATTCGTCCTCGAGGCTGAATAAATCATGTGAATTCGCGATTTTTAGGCTCCATCGGGCGCGTTCCGCAACCAGCATCCCTCGACACCTCCAAATCACCCGCGATCATCGCCATCCACCATGTGGATCCTATCGTGCGATGGGGATCTGTTCGAACGTGCGTGTAACAACTCCCGTATATCGACATTACGCTGATTAGAACAGACAAGAGGAAATGGCTGAAGCCAGGCGTAAGATACATGATCGGCCGCCCAAAGAAACCTGAGGAAGGCGATCCGAAGTCATTCATTGCTATAAAAGATAGAAAGGTTTCGCGGCAACATCTCACGATCACGGTCGCTCACGTCAAAGCTGGCGATGGGGTAAACGTGTAGAACTTGTAACCATCAGGAAATGCGCTGACCGAGCACAGTCTTCTCTGTTAACTCGCTCCGAACTCACCATCGAAGACTATGCCAAGCATGGGACGACAATTGACGGGAAAGAGAAGATCATCAAGGAGTCCAAAGTCTTGAAAGGCAGCGAGCATACCATCCAGCTGGGCACTTATTCGGTGCTTCTGAGGTCGGTCTGGCATGATCGCGCTGCGTAGCCACTCGCTAATCTGGAGTCAGGCTCAAATGGCAACCGGTCGTCTTTTCAATTCATTCTTCCATCCTTAGCAAGCCCGAGAAATTAAGCCAAGATCCTATATCGAACCACCGCCAACGCCTCGAACAGCTCGACATCAAAAGCATACAGGAAGTGGTCCCAGGGCAAACTACGCATGTGGTGGCAGAAAAGCGCAATGTCCCGCACGTTCTCGAAGCTTTGGTGCTGGGCTTATTCGTAGTGTCGGCCGATTACGTCGATGCAGTTGTGGCTGCTGCTACCGCTCCTGAAGAAGTAGAGGGAGAGGAGGCAGCACCGGCAAAATCAATTGAAGATGATTTCGATGCGAAGTGGCCAGATCCTTTGAAATATATACCGCCTTCCAGCAAAGAGCCTGTTCCGAGACCTTCTCATTTCTTTGCGCCTGACGAGAAACGCGCCCATATATTCTCTGGGTATACCTTTGTGTTCTACATTGCTGCTCAATATGATACTCTGCAAAAAGTTGTCACTTGTGGAAGTGGAAAGGCCCTTCATTACGAGCAGTTCCAAGAAGGCAAGACAACGCCGCGGGATGTTGTGGCCTATTTAAATACTGTGGCCGAGAACAAAGGTCTGGAGAATGCTCGAAGTGACAGGAGTGGAAAGGGGCTCGTCGTGGTACGGCCCAAGTCCTCCAAGAAGACGGACGCATTAGAGAAACTCTCACACGAAGTCGACAGTCAGCTAGGTCGCCGCTCCTTTGAACAGAGCGAATTTTTGGACACTATCACGATGAATGATGTTAGCGGGCTTCGAAAGGCTCTGGCTGAAGAATTTGACCTGACTGGTAATGCGGCTCGTGAGTTATAAGTCCAGGGCACAAATTTTACCAAAAGGCCTGCTAATCGTGATAGAATCAAGCCAAACTGCTCCTCAGACGCAATCGAAATCATTTCGTGAAGAATCCGTACCACAAGAGACATCAAAGAGGGAAGCCCTTCCTCCAATCAGGCGTCGTGGGCATCGGCAGATTACCCAGAGCCGGTTCAAAGGATTTGACGACTTTGATGCTTCACAATTCCCAGTCACACAAACGCTCCAAGAAGTTGACGAGGACGAGGCAATGGAAGATGTTCCCGAACCCGTACAAGCTCCCTCTGTCCGAGCAACTCCTCAACCACCGACTAACACAAGAAAACGGGCGACAACACCCGCTGAAGATGAAGATGACGTGCTGGATAGTTTGCTTCCTGGGCAGGCAGCGAGGAAACGAAGACGTCTTGATCGGGAGGGCAGTGCACAACCAGAAGACAATCCCGCGCTGGCCTCTGCCTCCAAGATTGTGCGCAAACCCAAAAAAGAGCTGAAGATCGATGTCTTAGAAATCGCGAAGTCACGCCGAGAGGCCGAGGAAGAAGCTGCCAGGAGGGACGCTGAGTCCCTCAAAGAGGCAATGGAAGGTATTGACATTCAGGGTCCGGCAAACTTGGTGGATTGCGAAGAGATGGAGATCAAGCCACGTTCCAAGCCACCACAGTCTCGCACTGCTGGTATGAATCGAGATGAGAGCGATAGGTGGGACGAGAAGTGGAACGGGCGAAAGAATTTTAAGAAGTTTCGTAAGAGAGGGCAGCCACCAGCGATGCGAGGGCATCGAGTCCTCGTCCCACTCGAAGAGGCAAAGAAGAAAGATTTTGGCATCGGCGAGGAATACTGGCTGGAATCTAGCTCGAAACAGAAGAAGAGCCAGAGGGAGAGTCAAGCCACGCGGACGCAAAGCCAAACCCTTGGAGACGACGAGTCTGAAGATGACTCACAATTTAGACCCCGGCGCAAGACTAAACAAAGGACGCAGGAGACCGAGCCAGAGACTATGGAGGTTGTGGAGGAGAGCTTTCCCCCTGCTACGGCATCATTGGAGGCCTCCAGGGGATCGAAAACCACACAAGAGAGTCATGTGTCGGAAACACAGTTGCAGAAGGGGAAGAAAAGGCTGGGCGGTGAATTGGCGAACGAAATGCAGCCGCCGGCCAAAAAGACGGGCAGGGCACCGAGGAGAGCAAGGGATGACAGCAGTGACGAGAGTGAGGATGATCTCAAGTTTCGATCTAGGAGAAAAAGGTGATGGAGCTGGGTCTTTGCCACTGATCATACCTGGTATTCGTGAATCCTCAGGCATGAAGGAAGGACTGGAATACATAGAGCAGTATTTGCTGCCACAGTCTCTGACGTTGATCTATCGGTCTTGCTTTGACCTATTCTCACTACCAGATTAAGTTCGGTCGCCCGCCGTGTGTGCTGTTGTCCACAAGGAGATCCTGACCATGATAGGAGATGATATTACCTGTCGGATGTGGGATTGGAAGGAACATATGGGGCTCGATCGGAAAGTGGGTTGTATACAGTCTGCTTCCATTTCGCCATGTATTCAGGACGCATGAATCCCACGCCCGTCCATTTTCGCGGATCTGGTGTTCCAAGAAGTCGAGGCTGTTGTTCGCAACGAGGGATAAATGAGCGGATAACGGATCCCTCGCGTCAGAAGTGCTATAGTTTATCCATCCAGCAGGTAGGATGTACCAAAAAGGCAGGGTCGCGAGGGTGACAAGTACTTCACGCAGGAATGTGATGAGACGAGGAGAACAAATGGGTATCTTCATTCAGGAAATGCCCCAATCCGTCCAATGCGAATGTAAGATGCCTTGCCTAGTTATTAGCACCAACATATGCCTATGGATAGCAACGCCTCAATTGTGAACGATGATGATGATATCCCGGGGCAACAGCAATAATAACGCTCGTCAATCATGATCATACCCAAAGCCCGTACGCTCCAGTTATGCAATCCCGGAAGAAGTAAAAAAATCAATGATCATTCGCCCCAGGAGGCGCAGGGATCTTCTCCCACATCCTCTCTCCCGGCTGCCAACTCTTTTTAAGCACAAGTAATTGCCTCGCTCCACAGAATCCACCCGGCATGGCTTTCGTCTCCTTACTCGTCCAATGCCCGTTTTGCTGAATTTTGGCCATCAGATCTTGACGTGGATTCACTCCCCGTTCTTCAAGATCGTCGATCTCCTCGTTTGTGTATTTGGGTCCATCGTAGAGCCACTCCCTATGCTCAACGACATCTCCAGGGTTCGCGCTGCGGCGAGGTTGAAAGGGAGGGCGACCTGCCAGTCGATTGACCAGAGATTGAGGCATGGCGTAGAGACTTTCAAAGCGGCGCGTGAATTCTAACCAGGCGAAGGATTCGCTTGAGTAGGCGACACGGATATACGGATTCATGTAAATTCCAGAGTCGAAGTCTTCGGTGCTTTTGGGAGTCTCTGGATCCAATGCAGCCATGGCAGCCAGATCGGCATGGATCAGACAACACTCCGAAGATTCCCAGAACAGTTCAGTCGAGGCGCGGAAAGTGAGTGGAACCACTCCCCTTTCGTTTTCGCTCTCACTCCGTCTCTCCACGGGCTTCGTTTCCTCAACGACGTCTTCCCAGGTTGCTCCCCATCCAGCGTCTTGGTGTTTTTCGTTATTTGGATACGGTGGTGAGTGTTGGCCTTGAAACCATTTTGCCTCAAAGGCTACCATGCCTCCCCAACAGCTCTTGACACGCACGGCGTCGCGATTATGCAGGACATCTTTCCGACTTGTGCCTGAACCTGCACTCGTGAACCACGGATAGAAAGGCACTCCAATACCATAGCCTTCAGCGTCTCTTGATGCGAACGTATCGTAAAACTTGAAGGCATTTATGAAGTCCATAGCACATGCAGCGCGATAGGCCGTCTTGCCATCGGACCCCATGTTTGTTGAGAAGAGCAGATCGACAGCATCTTTGGGAGAAAATATTACATCGTTTATGAAGAGGATTTTATCAAAATGCATGCGAGTTGAACCCGACGTAAGTGGTTCAATAGCTTTATTGCGAACTTCCGAAAGGTACTCGATGCGTTTTATACGGCGTTCGCTAGGAAGGATTTGTATCGAGGGAAAATGTTCGAGGTCAATGTGTCCGGAAACGATAGAAGAATTGCCTGTTGCGAGGGAGTCAGCGAAGCTGTTTAGGGCGTTGGACAAACGCGATCTCACATTTAACCCTTGCTTTTAAGCCCTGAAGAGCATCCTTTGTCTTCTGGCCGCTGTCATTCTCATACACACTGAGATAGACATTGTCCTTCCCTAATAGCTCGACTAGCTCTGCGACACGCCTGCCCCATTCTCCCCTTATCAGCTCCTCGTCCACGATGTTGGCCGCGATGAAGACCTTCTCTCCTCTGTCATTCCTCCCTGTATAGTGCGCTGGCCTTCGTAGGTAGCTCGGCCATAGTATAGGGATAGAGATGATATATGCGAGCAGAAATATGGCCAAAAAAAGAGAGCACCGTTTCAACAGGCGTATCCATTTCCAAGGGCCGCCCAGCCATTTACTGTGTCTCCCAGCGCGCCAGGGAATGAGGGTGGAGAGCGATTGGCTCCGGCGTCTTTGTGAAGGTGAAAGGGCAGTGTGTTTGTAAGCGTCTTCTACGTCAAAGTGGTCGAGCTCGTGCGAGTCGGAAGTGTCGGAGGAAAAGGAGTCTCGATTGATACTGTGGACCAGGGGGTGCTGCTCTTCGTTGGTCGGACGCTTTTGACGTATTCTAGGCATATCTTGGAAATGGTGTCGCTAATTAGGTAGTTGAAGTTGACGTCGAGGATCAAACCAAAGGGTGAGAGGATGGTCCCCAGACTGATGCTTGGGGAGTGAACGCTAGGTAGACATGGTAGGCGCTACTATGCTGTGAGCTGATGTTGGGGGGCGTCAGTATCAGACTGTCAGTGAGGCACTGAGGTCCATTTGCCCCCATTCTTCAGGGCAGGGCTAGAAGACAATCCCGTCGCCGTCCCATTCAATTCTCGACTCGACCACTCTTAACGAAAATGACTACCAGCAAGGTCTGTTCGCTCAGGACATGACTCGGGCTCACTTCAACAGTATTCCCAGTCCCGGTTCCATGGAGACCGTGACAGAGGCTCGTGAGTTAGAGCAACTAGAGGCGACTACATAGCACACCGGAGACGTCTGGGACACTCCTGGCCCTGGTCAATTTGGAACAGGTTTTCCGCGACAATGTTACATGAGAACGAGCACTCCAAGATCTCTTTGCAGACTTCACTTTTCTCACCTCTAGTTACAGTATCAATATAAGGCGACTCTCGTTTGCCTTTCATTTCAGATGAACGAGCGGCATATATTTGTCTGGCAAAGACGCTTCAGGCCATGCCCCACCTGAGAGACCTAACTCTTTCATTTGGTGTCTGGCCCAGAGGACGTGGAGAGCACAGCGTCGAATCTTTGGCAATATTCAACAACAGAGGTCAGGACCCGGAATTATGGGACTCGCTCTTCACAACACTTTTCACCGAAGAAGTACACTTACCCCGACTGACAGAATTCAAGTGGAGCAATAGGCTCAGTTTTCCAGCAGACCTCTTTCAATGTGTCCATCGACGCCGTCAGTCCCTGAAGTCTCTGTCTGTCGACTTCTACGGGAGAGAGATGGAAGGGGAGTCCGAACGCCCAAAGATTTTGCAGTTCCTGACAGAGGCCAAACAAAAGATGACGTCTCTTGACAGATTGAATGCAAGTTGGACATTCTTTGCAGCTCATCATGTTGCACAACGGATTTGGTATGGGCGACATATTCAGCAAGTCGTGGAGTTTCGGTGCAAAGCTGGTGAAAAAGGATTGGGCGAATGCGTCTAGGACGCCATTGATGAGATTAACAATTGCGCCATCCAAGGTTTGCGTGAATTAGCTTGGGCGACTTTATGTGTTAGGGCGGATTTCGACGCAGTCAGCCAGGCTTTTGCTGATGATAATGTGTACAGGAAAGGATGCTGTTTTAGAAATCGGCAGATAGAAATCTTATGATACGGCCCCGCGCGTGAGATTCATCATGGCGAACGATGGGTTGGATACCGCATAGCGAATCATCAAGACTTGCTTTCATAACCATTTTCCTTAGGACAAATAATCAAATTTCCTCGAAAATCACTACCACCACTATATCTTCGCCTTCCTGCTCTTCTCCTCCAGTTCCCTCTTCTTAGCTTCAAACCTCTTCTTGGGTGCGTCCTCGACAAACCGCTCCGCGAGCGCGTCGACGCTATTCAACACAGCCATCATCCTCGCCTCCCTCAACCCGGCATTCTGCAACCTCTTCGTCTCCATCATACTCTTCCCATCATTGACCCTCAACTGCTCCTCCAAAAACCCCTCCACTTTCTTATGAAACCCCTCGACCTCAAACACCCGGTTCACCATGCCCCAGCTTTCCAGTTCCTGCACCGACAGCTTGCGACCGAACATGAGGAAATCGTTTGCGCGGTGGATACCCATGTGCTGGGCGAAAGAGAGGGTGGATCCATTTTCGGGCACGAGACCGAGGGCATTGAAGGGGACTTGGAGGTAGGTCGTCGTCGAGGCGAGGACGATATCGGCGATGCCTTGGAACCAGGCTGCGCCGCCGCCGACGCCAGGGCCGTTAAGGGCGAGGACAAAGACTTTGCGGTGGTCGATTAAAGTGCGCATTAATTCCAGGGCTGGGAGTTTGCGTCGATGTATTAGTTGTAGTTCGTTTCTCAATTGCCTAATTGGAGAGATGCACGTGATGCGGCTCATCTTGGGAGGAGAGGGGAGGAAGACGCACCGGCAGAGAATCGAGAAAGGTAGAATACTTTTTTCTCGGCATTGTTGGCGAAGGCTGGGGTGTCTTGAGAACTGACGGCTTTTACGTCTGCGCCGGCTGAGAAGAAGCGTCCTTCGCCTGTGAGAACGGTGAAGATTGTGTCTGGGTGGTTATCCAGTTCTCGAAAAGCTGCGATGGTATCGAGCATGAGATTACCACCGAAGGAGTTGAGTTGCTTGGGTCTGTTCAACTGTTCACATGATCGTGTCAGAGATCTCGCTCGAACTCGCGGATGGTCTTCGGTATAGCCGTACCTTGATCGTTCCAATCTGTCCCTTCACCTCCACGATTACATCGGTGTACTTTGCCATGACTCCAAGCTCTTTCGTTGTCTCTGCTTTCTACAATTGGCTTCGGAGACTTCAAAGGAATTATCCAAAGAGGTTACACCAACGTAGCAAAGTTGTCAAGAGTCGTTGTTTAAGCGACGTTCCCCTCTGAGACAAATCAAGCCGAGGTTCTCAGCCTTCTCTCCTCCAGCTTCAACCTCGAAGCTGCATCCTTGTACCGACGACACCATCGGTCGAGTCGTGGAAGCGTACTCGAGCCAGCATGATCTGACAGGCATGTCGTCGGTAGCCTGAGATACCGTGGTCTTTATCGCACTCCAACCCAAGAACCATCACGAATGTGTTTTTAGCCGGGGCCACGGAAGCAACTCGATGCGTCCCTGACACCTTGTCGTGGATCTCCGACTCGAGCTCTCGATTGCCTCATAGACGAATTCGTCCGAAGATTAGGTACTGTTGATTTCTATCAAGTTGAGAGGCCTTTCTCGACCAATCTATCTACTTGTTCTTGCCAATGACCTGTAGCAATTGACAGTGGAAATATCATGTCCACTTTTGAATTTCCCACAAGATTTGCGCAAATGCGATACAAGCTTCTTATGGTCCATCTACGCTTCAGCCCGAACAGATTCGATGCTAAAAATCCGTAAAAATTGGCACGTTTGTGAGGCTGGTTTCAGCGTATAACAAATCTCAGCCTCGTCAAGCTTCCAAAAGAATCTAATTAATACTCTCAGTAACCTATCCAAACCCTTGTACCGTCGTGATTCTTAGCGCTAGAACCAGTAGCCCCGCTTCGTCATCACAGGCTTCGACATCCCTCCCCTCAACCGGAGACCATAAGGGTAACAATTCCGCACCCGTAGCGGGGAAAATGCCACATCCCAAAATGGAGTTCTACCTTCGGTTCGAGGCGGATAGTGTCTCCTCTTTACTTATATCCAGCTGACCTTCACAAACAACATAACCCAAACCCAATTTCCAAACGACTGACCCCGCCCTACTACCACAGCAAAACTGCGCCTCAAACGACCGCCAAGATGACAGTGGCCTGCACAGTTCTTTACCCAAACGAGGAGGATGCCACATTCAACATGGACTACTACCTCTCCACCCATATGCCATTAGTCCACAAGCACTTCGGCAGCCATGGCATGAAATCCTGGTCTGTTATCGAGTTTCAACCCGGACCCGACGGTGCAAAACCCAAATACAGCGTCCAGGCTACACTGGTGTTTGAAGAGGCTGAACAGGTTGGCAAAGCGGTCGAGGCAGAGGGAGCCACCGTCTTTGGAGATGTGCCAAACTTTTCAAACAAGCAGCCAGTGGTAAGCACTTTCGCATACGTCTGATCACTTCACATGCTAACTCTCTTTTCGTTCCTTATGGGACCGGTCAAAGGGGAATCGAAATGAGTTTCTTCATTTTGATCCTGGAGAGCTTGCGTCAAATTTCAGATCGTAGAGCAATCGAACTATTGCTGTTGAATCGAGCAAGATTGTGAGCTCCCAAGGGCCCATGAAAGGAAGTGAAATGGTTGGATGGCAATAGTCATTTTGTCGACGCGTCTCTCAGCACTTTGATGGCCTCTTTGGCTTCGTCCATTGCGCCGTATAATGATACAATTTTGAGTAACTTGCTTTTTGCTGGAAGACCAATTGATTTTGCCTGCCTCAATGATGTGCCCAGATCCAGCAGTAGTGTATTCTTTATACGCATGAGTCTCTCTTCCAGCTTTACGAGGAAGGGATGTGTAGGGTCGGTGGCGTCGATGAGTTGGAGGATGCTGAGGTGAGAGTGCACAAGTCTTTCCAGTCTGCCCACGCCCAAGACAGTTTGACCACCTTCGTCTTCCACATCCTCATCGTCGTCACTTTCCTCCTCGCTCACGTCGTCTTCTGCAACTCCATTGCTTGTTACGGCCAAGGCTTCCTCCAGCTCACCAATCCTAGTGTGTATCTCCACCAAGCCCAGGGCGAGTTCCTTCTCGCTTCTAATCCTCTCTCTTTCCTTGACTAGACTAGCTACGAGCTCTTTCCGAGCTACTACAGCTTCTTTGACGCCACCCACTCCCTTGACAAATCCCAGAACCCCAACTCTAACCTCCTCAACCTTTTCTTCGCCGCCTTGTAGATCGCCCCCGAGCGTCAGGAAAGCTTGATATTCATTGTTCACCAGATCTAGCAACTCTTTGGCCAAAGTTTGGGAGCGAGTGCGCAGTTCGGCGCGCAGATCGGACAAAGTCTGGTGTCGATTATGGAGAGTCGACAGATACGTGGAGGCATTGAACTGAGGTGAGAGGAAGTCCGAGCGTGGTAACGGAGTAGGATAGGGGAGATTGTCTAGGTCGTCATTGTCGGAGATGTTAGAGGTGCGGTGGGAGAGAGAATCGTCCGAGCGGGAATCAGGAGCATTGAGCTGGGCACATTAGAGATGTGTATCTATTTCAAATATAGCCACTGACATAGAAGCCACTCATCGCGCGTGGATCAGGGTGTTTTGCCGGGGAATAAGGACGGTAGAATTCGGGGTGCTTTGGCGGCACACGGAAACAAGCTGCGATAACAACGGACGACGCCCCAAAGATTAGTGATGACCCCGTCAAAATGACGCCGAAAATGGGTGTAGGATATCCTCTTCGTTGCCCGCAGAACTCTTGCATATTAATGATTATTTGGAATCTCTCAACCCTCAATTTCTCTTCGTCTTCCTTTGACAAAGCAAAACTCTAGACTATGCCCCGATTACCTAGCCCCGACCTTCCCCAGGCCCATCTATCAGAATTGGATTCGATGCTATCCCGGAAATTTGGCAAGGAAGTGGCCAATTACTTCTCTGGTAAATACCCTGAGGGCACAATAGTGCGAAGAAAGAATCTTACAGTAAACAGGATCCCCGTTGAACCGCGTCTCCTTTCTTAGGACCGACCATGCGTTCCTAACTGCTGCTCTGAAGCATCCCTCGACCTCCTTCCTTCTCTTCGACAAGCTCAATCCGCTTACGAAGACCCCTTCAGAGCTCGCGCTGGTTAAATACAAAGACGTCCAACCTCTCGTTGGAACGAATCCATACGAGAAAGATGAGCCGGATGTAATCAAGGAATTTAACTCAAGCTCCTACTTTCCACAGCTCCTCTTTCTCGGTCTTGACGAAAGGATAGAAGGACTAGTCTACAAAGATGCCTATAAGGGAGCACCCTATTTCGCCCTGGACATTACACCAAAGAACAGCATAGCCGCCGAAGCCGAGAAACTTATAGCTTCGGTCAAAGAGCAAGGCTTAACCTTCGCCGAGGGTCGCAACAATCTGTCCCTGGAAGCAAAGCAAGCAGCGATTTATGCCGAAGCGAGACACATGCTCGACTGGAACTCGAGAAATCCGTTCTGCGCCCAATGCGGCCAACCAACCCTTTCCATAAATGGCGGCTGGAAGAGAACTTGTCCACCAACAGACATGCACCCATTGCCAGGCGCAACAGTCACAACACCAGAAACACCCTACGACCGTCCTTCCTGCGCAACAAGGAAGGGAATCTCAAATGTCAGCTTCCCGCGCACAGACCCAACAGTCATCATGGCCGTGGTGAGCTCAGACGGTTCCAAAATCCTCCTCGGACGTCAAAAACGCTGGCCACCATACTGGTACTCCACCCTCGCCGGTTTCCTGGAGCCCGCAGAATCAGTCGAAGAAGCCGTCCGTCGCGAAGTGTGGGAAGAGTCGGGCGTGCATCTCGGTCGTGTAGTCATTCACTCCACGCAGCCGTGGCCATATCCGGCAAACCTGATGATCGGAGCTGTGGGACAGGCTACCCCTGAGGGGGAGAAGATTCATCTGGGCCACGACGCCGAATTGGAGGATGCGAAGTGGTTTCCTGCCGAGGAGGTCAGGGAGGCTCTAAGGATAGGGACGAGTGGGTTGGGCGAGGAAGCAGGACCGGAGTATAAGGAAGGTGGTTTGAGGTTGCCTCCCAAGACTGCCATTGCGCATCAGCTTCTGCACGGCATCGTTAGTGGTGGCTTTTTGTCCGGAGTCATCAAAATGTAAGGCCACAAGGTCATGTTCTACACTTGGGGATCTGGCGTGTGTATGGAACTGGAAATGGATCGCTGGAGATGGATGTAGTCGTATGGTCATGTATTGATCCCTTCATCCCAAATGACGAGCTGCCCCTTTGATTCATGGCCAACATTGCTGTCGAGTCTTAGGAGCAGATGAGACCTGAAGCCTGGAAGTTGGGAGTTGGAGCAATGGAGCTTTAGAAAAAGACCAGCATAAGAATTTTATCATTTCTTACGGTTGGGTAGGTAGGAAGAGTAGGCCAGAATCCTTAAGAGATCGCAACCAAGGCTCAATCAATGTAGCCAGTGTCCTGAGGAATCTAGGAAACCTGTAAGAATGCTAGAAATTTGGCGACACCAATCTCGAACCAAACGCTGCTAGCAGGGTTCCTGATCCCGATAGCATATAGTAAGGAAAGGGGTCTCAATTTTGGATAAAATGCTTCAGCGTCTTGTTTACACATTCCAGATATCTGTTGAATAGAAGAGCCCAAGAGGAACCGTATGCAAAAATGTACACATACTCCCTACAGTTTCACCTGGCCAGCCCCAAGCATCCTCCACTCCTCAGCTCCAAACTTCTTGTAACTCTTTTCATGCGGCGGCAGCCAGTACAGATCATCTGTGACCTTTCCTGGGTCAACGCCTTCATTCCTCAAGCTAACCTTCTGCTGTTTGTTCGTACCCGTCCGATCTTTGACCGTCTGTTCACTCTTTTGCACCCTCAAGAAAAGAGGAACAGCGTACCTCGGCAACCCTTTGAAGGCTTGCGCCGCCACTTCCGAAAGCATCGCGTCGTCCACAGCCGCTTGCTCGTTCTCCAGTGTCAGAGCTGCGCAACCCGCACGCCCATCATGGCCGGGTACTTCGACGCCGTAGACATTGGCTTCGGATATGTGTATTATTTTCCCTAGGACTTCGGCGACTTCCGCTGTGGAAACGTTTTCGGACTTCCAGCGGAAAGTGTCGCCTATCCGGTCGCAAAAATACCACCGCCCTTCTTTGTCGAGACGCATCACATCGCCGGTGGAGAAATAGGCATCGCCCTTGGTAATAACGTCTCGAAGGATCTTGCCCGATGTTGCCTTTTTGTTTCTATAGTACCCTTGGAAGCCAGCCTCGATATCTTTCTCGTCGAGTTTGCTCACGAGCTCGCCCGGTTCATTGACATCGGCCATGATGCAGAGACCAGTCTTGGGATCGCGCAGTGGAGTGCTGGTTTCAAAGTCAAGCCTGATCACTTGCTGCTTCCTACCAATGATGAGACGTGATAAAAGTCCGGAAGTGCCAACAGCTCCCTCGGTGAAAGTGTTACGGGATTTGTTCCAGAGGGCACCTGGTCCCTCGGTGGCGGCGTAGAATTCAAGAATGGTGTCAATGCCAAATCGCTCCTTAAATTTAGGCCAAACGTCCGGACGTTGACCATTGCCAAATGCCATTCGAACTTTGTGTTGCTTGTCTTTTGGCGAGGGCGGACTGGAGAGAAGGTATCGACAAGTCTCCCCCACGTATTGAATTACTGTTGCATTTGTTTTACGGCAATCTTCCCAGAAACCTGCTCTGTGGAATTTCGCGCCTAGTGAAAGGGTGGAACCAGCCTGTAGCACAGCGCTGAAGGCAAGGAGCGCAGCTGACGAGTGATATAGTGGCATACACTAGGTTTATTAGCATGCTGTGCCCTTCTTGGCGAAAAGATTGAGAACTTACTGTGTACATCACATCGTCGTTCTTCAATGGCAACCACTCTGCCACGAATGCAGCAGCGAGGGTGGCCTTCGACCAGCTCACTACAGCGGGTTTTGGTAAACCTGTTGTTCCAGACTAGCCCAGTCAGCATAGTGTACCAGTATCAATCTATAGCGGAAGTCTCGTACTGTGTAAATCAGAATAGCCATGTCCTTCATCAGCTGTCCGCCACGATCGGAGTCCGGAAATCTCATAGGTTGGATCTCGTCAATGCCTTTTCTCAGAACGGGATCCATGAACACAACCTCGCAGAAGCCTTTGCCTTCGCGAAAATCGGGGTCTGCAAACTGGTTCAAAACATCCTCCGTATACTTGCTCTTGACCTGCTCATCCACCAACGCAACTCGCGCCGAGGACGTCTTGATCGAATGCACCAAGGGCCGGTCCGTAAGATTGTAATTGATGAAGGCTGGCTTAGCTCCAATGCTCCAGAGTCCAAGCCAAATCCAAATGAACATCTCACTGTTCATACAGTCCAATGCCACAACCTCGCCCTTCTGTATGCCAAAGGTGCTCTTCATCCATGTCCCATACTGGAGCACATGCTGATATGCTTCTGCGTACGTCCATGACTTGCCGCCGTAGTGTAGGAATGTCTTCTTTGCGTGAGATTTGGAAGTCGCCCATTCCTCGAGCTGGTAGAAGGCGGAAAGTTTGTCCTGTTTCTCGAGACGCTTGCCGCGAATCGTCGCTCGTATGAATTTGGAGAGGAGAGAGAGGTCTGAGCGGATGAGGAATCGGGCATCGAGGTAATGGAACAGTCCAGTCAAGGCTGGAACGGTGAGGTAAAGTGGTAAAGCTGTAGGAGTTTAGCAACAACACAACCCATACTAGACTGGCCAGCAATGAAAGGAGAATAGGACCAGGCCTGAGCGGACAGCAAAGCACAAGCAAGGACGGATGCCCGCAATATTTTCATGCAATCACAAAGTGATGGAGATGCAGGTGTCGAGAACTTACGAGTCATGTTGTCTTCGTCTCGCCAGAGACCTGCAGGACATAAAAATGGTATTTCAAAAGTCGCGCAACAAGCAAGCAGATCCAATGAGGCCGTTGACAAGCTCTACTTGAAGCTCAGTCAGACGTGTCCGCTGTTGGAGGTCATACATATTTTGCTTCAGCAGAGTCCACCCAATCCCCCGACCGCTTTGTCTGACTTCGCCTCGGCATGTCCCTTTGGAGTTAGTAGCCCGAAACGTCGCAGGCCGCGAATCATGGAAATGGAAGGCTGAAGGAGACCAGCCGAGCATGCGGAGAATTTAGGCGACTTGGGTTTGGAGAGCTGTGGATGATGCCACTAGTCTCGATAGGGGGGGCCTCTCCAGCAACCTTGCCGTGATCACCTCGGCAGGTACCGTAACCCCCTATTGTGCATTGGTAAATCGCGAGCTTCCTGTCGTACTATTTACCCTTAATTAATTGACACTATCAATCCACTCCATGTGCACGTCGAGACTTGATTGTGCTGTGATCAGAGTTCCGGACAAGAATATACACTTGTGTCAGCTTGAGAAAATCTGCACTGGAACCGAATGAATCAACATTTGTGAAGGTGCAGTGAGAAGCAACTGCTCCCACTCTTGATCGCATTATATATTCTTCACCATACTGTGTACAGAGCAGAGCCAGGTCCATCTCTGCTGCCTAACCAGGATACGTTTCACCTTGGAAATCGAACCTCCCCAATACTGCGCTCGGCAATGCGAGGAACTCGTCCACTTGGACAAACTCAAAAATCCAATGTACAGTGTAAATAATCGCTCATACCTGCGCCGGTGAATGCTGTTGTTGACAAAAGAAACCTGAGCTATCACTTTGACTCTCCAAACGCCGTTCCATAACAGAAAATGCATCCAAGCATCGCACAATCAGGGTGTCAACATCCACAGCGAGGCAGCTTTCGGCCGTTGCATGGCTGGCTTTTCAATAGGTCAAAGTTCCTAATTCGAAGCGTCTGACACCTGCCTAGGGGCGACCCTCCTCTTCTTCGCTGCTCTAGCCTTGTCCTCTGCACCAATCTCAATTGCATCACGTTTGCGATTAATCTCGCCACCTTCGATGCTAGGCTCCACGTCTGATTCCCGACGCGGAGCGAAGCTTCCAATACCACTCACCGAGCTACTAGCACTGTGGGTACGGTGTCCGCTTCCAGACGCAGGCCCCCCGTGATTAGCCATTGGGGTCTCCGGAGGCGTCCATAATGGGATGTGGCCTGGCACCGGAGCCGAGTGAGCTGCTGTGACACCTCCTACGCTACTCAGAGATGGTGTGGCGTTCAGTAAGGTATTTCCGTGAGCATCATTCGTGCTCTGTTGCACAAATGAAGATGCAATGGACGAAGCCGACATCGAGCGTGCTGGACTGGCGGGTCTTGCGGGTGTAAATGTGGATGGTGAAGCAGCAAACGCTCCTGACGATGATTGTTTGACCATAGGAGGGGCTGTGGAATTCACCGGGGTGGCATTGGGCGTCGTTTGCTGTGACGAGACACCTGTATTGATGGCGGAGACTGTCGGGTGAGCTCTGATTGGGTGAGGACCTTGGTACACCTGACCAAGTTCTCCAGGCGCGAAAGTGAGGCACGAACAGAAGCCATCTGAGGAAGACATCAACAATGTGAGACCATCATTCGACCTGTAACATGTTAGTCTAGCTCCTCAGAGACTAATTGCATCCTGAGCTTACCACGTCAAATCCGTGAAGGTTGCAAAGTGCAAATTGCTGACCACACACAATGGCTTTTGCTGTTGCGTGTCGTACACATACACGGCGTCTGAAGTAGCCACAGCATAAATCATACGATATGGCAGCCCGAAGGCCAAAGGGGGCCCCTGTGGCAGACTTGGTGTCGGCGTCGGGTCTGGCTCTGACAGCTTGGGTGACGCAGCGCTCAGCATGCTTGGTGACGGAGAAGGAGCATTCGTCAAAGGCGGTGGCTCCATTCCGGTATGCGAGGGTGTCTTTGTCGGAACCGCAGGTTCAGGTAGTGCCATTATCTCGGGTTCTGCGGAAGAGGTGTCTACAGTGATATGTTTAGTTGTCAAAGTGCTTTGCCGGAGACTGTAGTAGACTGGCGAGCATTTGACAGCCACCGAAGGTTTCTTGTGGCCCGGAAGGTACGCAACTGGAGGTTTATTGAGTCCAGCTCGAGTATAGATATAGACAGTATTCGTCAAGTCGTCGGTGGATCTGAGGTGGCCTTGTGGCTGCGTCATCCGATATTGACCAGCCGGCGTGAATAGAAGACTCCCATCAGGAGCAAATGTCAGTCGTCTAAAGAAGGACGAAAAAGTGTCTTCTCCCGCATAGATCTTCTCATTCCTCAGTCCGAGGCCTTGAGCATGTAGGCCTTGCGCGTGGAGGCTGGGGGAATTGCTTGGCATAACCGCAGGTAAAGGAAGCGAAGGAGCCGGAGAGACTGATCGTCTCATTGATGGAGATGAGCCAAATGACGAGCGTCGACTATGTGATGTGGGAGGAGGGTTCATTGGTAGCGCAAGACTTTGCGGAGTCCCAGGAGCAGAGGGAACTGGTGATCCCACACCATGAGATGTGTTCTCGGCCACGAAAGATGCGCGTCCGAAATCTGGAGGCGCAGGACTGCACGATGAGATTCGCCGTGATGGGAGGTTCATTCTTTCGTGTTTGCCGTACAGTGTGTACTGGCCTTCCTTCGTCTTTAGAGTATATATGTGGACGGTTCGATCCGAAGATTGCGTAGCTACAAATTCATTGAGAGGATCCCAAGCCACGCCTTGGATGAAATGGGTGTGGTCAGCAATCTGTCTTACAATGCTCCCTAATCTTGTCAGCGCCATCTGCACAAACCATTGCTGGATACCAAGCCTACCTGTCTGCGCGTTGTAGATTCGGCAAGTGTTGTCCATACTGCCAGAGATGATGAAGACGCCATCAGGAGACCATGCCAGGTCGTAGATTTCGGTGCCCAGAGCCCTGCTCATGTTCTTCACTCTCCATGTCTCTTTATCTTCTAGTCCAGAATCGCCAAATGCTGCATGTTCGTGATGCTCAGCTGGCACCCAAGTCAAGATGTTTCCGTCGTCACCGGCGCTGGCAAGCATCTCGCCTGGGGCTTGTTAGTGACCTGGTGTGGTGTTTCCTCGATTGAACGCACCTTTGGGACACCATCGTACAACGTTGACAGTTCCCGAATGCCTGCTGAGGGTGCTCAGGTAGGTCACTTTGCGTTCCGCGCCGGTAGACTCGATCTTCCAGAGCTGTGGTTTTGGTAAGCACGGCTCACACTCCGCGATGGTGGTTTGTCAACTTACTCGAACATTGTTGTCACCTCCAGCCGTAGCTAATCTGCCTTTTCCGTGGGGCTCGAAATGTGCAGAATAGATCGGGGTCCCTTCATTGTGCCATTGCACTAGCAGAGGAGTAGCCTTCATCCCGTGTCACGGGCGGAGGGGATTTGTCTGTGGTTGCTGCAGGCTGAGCTCAATTGATGGGTGGACCGCTGTGAGAATGTGCTTCTGGACAGAGGGATGGCGGCGAGCCGATAAGTGGGAGGAGTCTGGCGTGGGGAGGAGGCGGGCGTTGGGGTGAGGATGTTCCACGTCTTTTGGGGTGCGCTGCGGCTGCGAGGAAGTAGGTTGATGTACAACCTGAGGTTAAGCAAGCTCCGGGTGGATCAGATGTGAGAACAATCGTGAGGGCTGGCCACGGCGTTTGAACTCCGTAGAGAAGCGAAACAAGGTCTATCGGATGCCAGCAAATTGTATTTACTTTGGACGCTGCTAGCCTGAGGCAGTGGGATCAATTGGACCGGATTCCCTCTGCTGAACACGAAATCATCCCGTCCTGAGAGACGCGAGCTACTTTACGCGTTACCTTTCTGAGAGCAGCGATTGCCCAGCCTGTTGGAAGCGGCAGTCGAATTCTTTCCACCCAGTTTTTCTTTGCCCTGACAACATTTTCATCCTCTCTCGTCTACTGGCTACTATAGCTGATGGTCACGTCCGCAATCCGCCTTGCGTCTTGTGGTTGCTGAAGTACATGAAACCCCCCGTTGGACCGCAAATCTCAGCCAACGTATCAACTCCAAGCGCTCCTCTCAAACAAATCCCATGCTCCGGCCCATTGTTTTCAAACCCAGTTTGTAGGAACGAGGGCCAGAGCCGTGGCTCTTCGCTGTGGTCAACCCATAAAGAAACCAGCCGTTGACCAACAGCAATATTGCTGACGTTCTATACCCATTCGCCCTGAGGAGCGAAATTGTATGGCCCATGCGATCGATCTACTCATCCTCATCACCTGTCATCCGCATCCTCGCAAATGAGTGTAGCTGCAGGAAGACACAGGACCATCCTCGAGGGGGTTCGTATTAATGTCGCCCGGCATTCCGAATCGCTGTTACAAAACCGCGTCGCACTCAAAACTCCCGCCTTTGGGAATGCAGACATGTGGCACTAAGCTGTGTTTCTTGTCTATTTGGAGCAGGTCATTGTTGATATGCCCGTTTTGGACGACGACGGCTTGGAATTGAAGAGAAGCCATCTGATAGACAGAAATTGAAGGGTTTGAATATCGTCAGTGCTGTGCATCCTGGCCATAACTCAAAATAGACATGACCAAATCTCTTTCACGCAGCCTTCGATTGCTGCCTTGACTGAGTGACTCCCCTGATCCCAGCCGCCGAACCTCCTCAACGGCAGTTACAGATCGATTCGTATCGACCGACTACCGGACCAGCATCAACGAACTGGACTTAATGAAGGCAAACATGAAACGTTCACGTGATACTAAAAACTGGACATTTTGTGCAAACGGGAAACTAGGGTACAGAATTTCCCAATCTCATTTGATAAAAACACACATATCATCTGGTAACATGGTATGCACGTGTTCCGATCAACAGACGAGCAACAACTACGCGCTACCGTGTGATTTCCGTACCTATTTCCTCGAACGATGTTGAAGGGTTGAATCGATATATATGCTTTACCTGAGAACTGGCTGTGTCACTGTATAAGTCTGTACACAGTATGCTCTACATATCATCAGCAAACAGCTAGGCCGACTGTAGGTCGAATCATAGACATGGATCTCTCCGAGGGCTCCAAAACCCCGAAGCAGCCGATCTGAGACAATTTTGGATTTGGGAGTATAATCGACCTGCATTATGTTGCAGTTGCTAAGAGCATAGCCGGGCCAGGAATGCGTAACCTTCGTTCATAATACGACCAGGCACTGAGGCCTCACATCAGACTCAAAAGGTTTTGAGCAATGGAGTCGTCAGATTCTCACCCACACTGGATGTGTGATCGTCTCGGGATCGGCAGTTGTTTTAGAAGGCTTTGTGTGGTGTTCGTGAAATCGACGATCCAGCCATACTGGTGAGAGTCGATTTTCCATTCACCTTCGGAAGAATAACTAGTTAGCTGCAGCTTTTGGCTCCGCCACGTTGAGGACTCGATGTTCTTGACGTCCAGTCATCCGATACAACCACCACTGGCTCGAACGATGCCATCTGAGACTTTCGGTCATGCGATGCCTTGATCAGCGTCATACCCATGATGCCAACCATTCCGTGCATACAAACCAGGTCGGCTACAGCTAGTTCGGCTGCTTGCCTGCCCATACCGGGTCGTTGGGGTTCAGTTCCCACACGCAAAACCTGGTTACGTGATGGAAGATTCCAAGCAACGCAGGCAGTCGTAGTTGTCAGAACATCGTCTTTCCTAACAAAGACCGCACCATAGCATCCAGACATTGATCACAACGGAGGCAACGTTCTGCAAGCAGTCAGCCTCATACGTCGGGAGCGAGGTGCAGACCTCTTTTCCCTTCAGCAGGAGCTTCATTCCATCGCCGTCATCGTGTAGTTTGCCAGCTGACAGCTCGGTTTTTCCCGTTTCTCTGATAACCTTTCAGCTCGTGGCAACTTCGACTACGTGATGAAATCATACCAGTAAGAAGTACTCGACTTCCGCAATAGCGTCAGATTCATCAGCGTCAAGCCATGACTTTCGGTCGAGCGGTGGGTCCTGGGGAATTTTGAATGGCGTCGGCGATTTGTTTGCTTGGTCTAATTGTTGATGCGATAAGGAATTTTGCAAACTCACGAGAAAAAGTGAATCGAATTTGCTGCTCCGGGACCTCAAAACTTCATGATATCATTCCAGCACTAATCGCGAACCAAAGTGCTTCGCCAAACTACGTTTCCCGTTTCTTTCCTCTGCCTACAAACAGCTGACAAGCCACAGTCGGCAGCACACTAGCGCCAACAATAATCCCCGCCATCAATCCCGAAGAAGCAGCAACACCCAGGCTTTCAATCATGTCAGGGAACCAAAAGGGTCCGATAAAAGCCCACGTGCTCCTCACCAAATTGACAAAAACACCAATACTGCTACTCTGGTCTGGATGACAGTCGACAGCATAAGTCATCATCACGGTCGTTATGATCTGGTTGCCTGCCGACGATATCGCGATGCCGACAATAGGGGTGACGTTCCAATGACCCTTCTTTGCTTGCTCAGTGCGCACGCCAAAGACGATCAGACCGACGACTGTGAGGAGGAAACCGGCGTGGCTGAGCCAGAGACGGTGCTCGGGGCGGACGGGCGGTTTGTTGCGCTTGAGGGCGCGGGCGGAGGCACGTCGCATCCAAGCATCGCTGAGACGTCCGGCGAGAAGTTCGCCGATCACGCTTCCGACGATCATGCCGAGGAATTGGACACCGATTTGCTGCGCGTTGAGACCGAATTTGGGTATGAAGATTTGGGGGATCTCGACCGTGAGGAAGACGGAGGTGAAGTTGAATACGATGGCCTGGGCTCTGTTAGTAGTTGCTTGTGTAGCGAGAGGAAAAGCTGACATACATATGCGATGGTGGGGATTAAAATGGTCAGATATTTGGCTAGGAACATTGGTTGGATGAATTCGATGGGACGGAATCGAGCTGGATCCAGGCGTCTGAAAGAGAGGTATTCCTGTTGGAAAGCGGTTCGATTGTGCGGAACGCCGACTCGCAGGTATCGAGTTTCTGGGCCGAGGAAAAGATAGGCCACGAATTGAACGGCGTTGATCTTGAAATGGTCAGTACTAGGTCGATTGTGTTGCAGGAAATACTTGGAGGAGTCAACTGACGATGGCAAAGACATAGTATATCCATCGATACCCAACATGGTACGCGACAAAGCCCATGAAGAAAGGCCCGGCAGGTGGACCCAAGGTCACCAACAATGTCCAAATGCCCATTTTCTGAGCTCGCTCCTTCTTGAAGCACGTTTCCACAACGACTCCACTTCCGATTGCGCTCGCTGGGCAGATGAAGAAGGCTACAAGGCACCTACACAAGGCCATGGTAGCATACGAAGGGCTGACTGCACAGCCTACGTTACAGATCGCGGAGCAAAGCGTCGAGATGAGCCACACGGGACGACGCCCATACCTGCTGCTAATCGGCTTCCAAAACAGGGGGGAGAACCCAAGGATAGCAATCGTCATGGAAACCATATAGGACGCGCGTTGAAGGGAGCACCCAAGGTCTACGCTGATTTCCTCGAAGGCAGGAATGATGCCTGCGGCGATAAAGGTGGCCATGCAAGCGTTGAACGCGACTAGCAATAAATTGGTAGTTTTCTGCTCATTCGTATTAGATTGATTCTTTGCATAATGTTGAGAGACTGAACTTACCTTCCATTCTGGCCAGTTGTAAGGGTCGGCTGGATCTGCTGATGGAAGAGGATCAAGCTCGTACGTTCCGTGGCGTTGGATCAGGTAATTCTCTGCGCCGATATTAGATGGACAGTAATTCCTGTTCTTTGACAACTTACTATGCTCTTCTGATATGTGAGGCACATGATTGCCGTCGGCTTCGTAGTATGTATGCTGCTCTCTCAAGACATCGTTCTTGTTGGAGCTAGGCATGATCGCTTCGGATGCGTCGACAGAGCCATTCTGGCCATAGTCGAGTTCCTCTACTCCAGGTTTCTCGGCCATGTTTGTTATCATGGACATGAGATTGGTGAAGCGGAGAAGCTGAAGGGATACAAAAGGGAAAACGGCGAAAAAGAAGGAGGTCAACACCAAAGGGCAGCCAGCGAGAGGATGCTGACTTTATCCCCTTCTCCATGGGGTAACAAAGACCCGCAAAACCCTCCCATATTTCCTCTCCACTTCGACCTATGGACTAGAAAATCTGGAGAAAGGGAACACCTCTGTCCCGCTCGCGACCGCTGCGACCGCTGAGAGTCCCTCTGGATGTGACGGCCAGAAACATCGGGCCCCCGAACTACTGTGAGAGGTGAGTCTGTCGAAGCATTGGCGGTTAGAGGTCCCTAGCGGGCCACGCAGCCTTGCCGAGCCTCGAAAGCTTGCGGAAGCTTGTTTTTGGTTGCTGGGGTCGTAGCCCTCTCCACGAATTGACGCGGCCGATTATTACAGGATCGACAACGACATGGGTGCCATTTGGGAACGGCACTTTGTTCGGCAGTGTCTTCGGCTCAAATATGGGACGAAGGTCACGGCTTACGTTGCTGGATCCATTGGTGTATTTGACATGGAAGACGCGAGTTGTACAATGCGCACCGGATTTCCCGACGAAGTTGTTGCTGCAAAAGAGCAGAGGCTGAGTTCATTGAAACCAAGACTCGAGGGATGTCAAGCGCAAGATGGTGGCGCTTATCCCAAAGGAGCACTTCAAATGGCAAATGCCGATTAAAAGTCCGACCGCGGGTATCCCGGTGGCCCAAAATTGAGGACCTGTCTTGCTCCGCAAAATGGAACTACTTCTGCCAGAAGTACAGAAGATAGCGTCAAATTCAGTGAGTTAGGCATAGCTAAATTGGGTATCATACATATCCAAAGAAAAGCGACGGGCGTACGCCTCGTCCAAACGATCCAAGACTCCACCCGACCATGACAAAAAGAAACATTCAGGTAAGAGAAAATGCTGAGTCCCTACTTAGTGGAGGGCGTCGCGATGCGGTTCACTATAGAAGCCTTCAAATGTCGTATCCGGTCGGCTGCTGACGGTGTCGCTTCTGGCAGGACTGATCCTTCTTTCATCTCGAGCAGGAATCTCGGGCTTGAGATCTCGGGACGGTTGTCCCATCAGAACGGGAGTCACTCGCAGAGTCCCACCTCGCGAAGGTGGAAGCGGCGGGCTGGAGGTTTGAGTGCTTATTGGACCCAGCAACTGACCTCTCGTGGTCGGACTTCTCAACAGACTGGTCGACGTGGGACTCCTTAGTCGGCCAGAAGAATCGCTCATCGACATTAGACTTCTGTTCCTGCGCAAAGCTCGGCTATCCAATTCAATGGGCGAAGTTGTCGGTTCGCTCAGCTCATACTGATGGGTCGAGTATCCAGGAGGACTGTGAGCTGACCCATTTGCTCCCCATGTCTGTGGCGCTTGCCAGCAGTAACTGCGTTGCTGGCAGGCATCGATCATCAATGGCGCGGCTTCGAGAGAACGCCAAGGTGGGCAGCCCTCGAGGGAAGGAGAGACAAAGTATTTGATCTTGTCTTTGTATTTCAAGCCACCAATGTCGACGGAGACAGTACTCAGGACTTGCAGAATGCCGTAGAGTAAGATCCATCGACCGAGACGCGCTTCAGAAGGTTGAACATTAGGCATCTGGAACGACTTCTCGTAGATGCCGATCTCGTCGATGATCTTATTGTCTGAATATTGTTAGCCATGAACAGGTTTATCGGTAAGAAGACGTATTTGCTTACCTTCAAAGGACGTGCCCAGTCTATTAATATTGGATGCTGTGTTGAATGCAAGCGCCATCTGGTACTGTGACTTGACATCAGGTTTTTTTGCGGGCTCCTTAGGGCCTTTGAATTTGCTGAATATACTCTTCCGAGCGCTTTTCATGTTCGGGCTCGGCGACCGCGTGATGGGCAACAGTGGATACGGATGTGGGATATGGTCAAATTTCTGACTAGAATCGAAGCCAATGAGCATATCCGTGATGGGAAGTCCTGGAGTGTCGGCCTCGAATCCACCAGCTCTCAATTTTGTGGGAACCATTTCCCATTTGCGAGTGTGACGTTCCTCGTTCGCATCCCAAGCGATCTCACGATCGACCCAATACTGATAGAGCGCTCCGAAGTCTGTTTGAAGTCGGCCCATGAGGCTGCGAGTTAACCAATGGCCTTGATGATCTTCGTGTCGAGGAGGCCATTGGCCGTACTCCGCTTCATAGAAACCGAAAAGGAACTCCCTGAAGGCCTCAAAACTCTTCAGTGTCGGATGGCCATTGGACACCCCTTCAATGTACCACATCTCAGGAAAGTCGAAGCGCGCCAATCGCTCCTCGGCTTCGATAAGACGAAGCTGCATGGCATTGTTGGCGTTCTGAAGCTTGTGACGTGTAATCTGGGACAAGCTTCGATACTCACGCATCTTCAGTGTTTCTTGTGTCATCATGCCCACGCAGTGAACAAACCCTTCAAGGTAACCTGCATCCCACATGACATTAGATTGTTCAGACCAAGCCAGTAGACCTAGCGCATGCTTGATGTTACCACGAACATCGTCAAGTTGCATCTGTGTGACGAACTGTACGAGAACTTGAGCACTGTTCCATCGTTCAGAAGGCTCGTTTAGCTCATAATATGTGTCCATCACGTTCTGAAGGTCCGAGAGCATTTCGTAGAAGTCATTCCCAATGATCGGCAGCCCGTACAACAATGCAAGATAATTTCGTGTTGCCATGTGGTGTCGCCTCTGAATATCAGCGCGCTTGATATGGGATGGTGCTCTGAACCAGATCTCATGGGTGATCTCAACTGGGCCAGGTGAAGTTTGTTGCACATTTCCAGCATCGCTGACAGCGGCTGTCACGCTTTCGGCGAAACTTGCTGACTCTCTTTCGCCCACAGTCGGAAGGCCTGGTTGTCCACTTGGTGACCACATTGTTTGCTCTGATGTTGACCAGGTGTCGCGGTTGGAGGACCTCAAATTCGGGGTTTGGGAAGGCCGGAGATCGTCTGAATATTCACCAGGGCTCCTACTCTCCAACAGAAGCTCGTCGAGATTGCCGAGGCTGGCAGAGTTCAATGGCCATTGGGGGAGTTGTCCCGTGTTTTGACGTGGCGGTGGAGTGATCTGCTCCTCTTCCGGTACGATTTCCCCATACTTCAACAAATTGATCATGAAGGTGGAACGCGCTTGTTCTAACATGCTGGTATGGACCCTTAACATTGGCCGTGCATCCTCTTCGTCCGTCTCTTCACTGAAAAATATCAGGCAATTGCCGTCCGCTTGCCACATATCGTCATCGTGCTCGAAGCCTTTGTATGGCTTTGGAGCCTGGCCATTGCCCATCCATATCTTTGTATCTGCCCAGGACTTGTCTTGGTTCGACGGCTGCGAGGTCGCTTGGGAGCTCTCCGAGACGGAATGATGAGAGCGGCCCTCGAAGGAATGGATGCTTCGGCTTGCGTTTCTGCCAAGTCCTTTTGCGTTTTCCAAATTGGTCGGCACTCCACCACCGCGTCCCCGAGGGTGAGCTGTGACTTTGTCTCCTTTTGAAACGAAAACCTTGGTGTCGTCCGCTATGCCATTGGAGGATATCTTTGACGAGATCTTCGACGTGACAGCAGTGGAGAATCGGCTAGAAGATCCATTGCTCTGGCCAGAAGTCACTGAGACATTGGAGCTTAGAGCTGCTGGTCGTTTCATCCATGGAGGTTGGGAAATCGAAGTCAGAGGAGAGGACGGTCGCGTGTTTGGGGTTGGAGAATGAATTTTAGCGAAACGCTCAGCCCTTTCTTTGTCGACACTTTTCTCGGCAACCTTTTCGATTTGCTTCGTCGTGACTTTACGCGCCCTGGCTCCGCGTGAGGCCATGGTGTCCTCTGAACGTCTTGGGGGCAGCGAGGCGAGACTTGGGTGCCGGGTAATCGTCAGCTGTGTAGGAATAGATTTACTTCTTCTGTGGCTGGACAAGTGTGGTTTGCCGATGTCCACGGAATCAACGTCTACCGATACCGTGACCCAGATCTGCCCGTCTTCCTCTTTGGGCGGGGGTGAGGTATCTCGCCTCAATAGTTCGTGAATTGTGACCTCTCGCGCTGAGCGAGTGGTCCTTCTAGTATTGGTACGGTTCAAGGCATGAGCGGGCAGTGGATGGTGTCTACAAGATGTTCGAGACGGAATGTTGATGGTGGAGCGGGCGGACGCGCTCCTCTTCTGGATATTAATTAAGCTTGCACAACCAGGGTTGTCCAAATGAGCAATGACGGCTGTCAGCTTCGACAGCCAGGTACCGAAAAGGGATCGGAATGTTCAAGGTCTGAAGATTCCAGTGTAAGATCTGGTTTAGCGAGTGGATGTGGGGGATTCCGGTGGGTTCTGAGTAGCTTGACAGCCGACAGATTCTCGAGCTTGATCGTGCAGTAGGTCGGTGACGGAGATGTGGGAATTGTGAGAACAAGTACAAAGTACCTTCAAACTTCTTTACCGTTCTTCCTAATGTCGATCGATCAGGCTGAGTTATTGATCAAGGAGCTTTTGCCTATAAACTAGATGAACAGCTTGCAGGGCTGATATCTTATTTTAAAATCGATTTCTGAAGACGCAAAGTCCAGAGGCACACACGACGAAGAGAGAATGTTCGACCTTTAAGGCTAAGATGACCTCGTGGACCTGTCGTAGGTCGGAGACTTCAGCGCGCTCGGAGAAAGTGGTAGGTCGAAGTGATACCTCCCTTCGGTGAAGTTTATTAGAATACCTACTGCCTTCCCACCGTGGCTACGAGTCACTAAGACGCGCCCGCGAGGGCCACGACTCTACCAATGCACATCTTGACCAGCGTTTTGCGCTATATCTCTGGGCTGAGACAAAGTCCAGCCCCTGGATTGGTGTGTCCTGTAGGTAGTTTTCTCGAAGTACTCCCAAGGAATGCAGCTTTCCGCCTGAAATCGCTAAGTCGCGACCAAGACCCATTATTCAGCACACACAACCTTGAGCGGATCTCGAGACGAGTCCAGCTGTGCAGGGGGCGGCGGTTGGTGGACCTTGCGAAAAAGAAGCCCTGGGGAGATCAAAGCTCGCCATCATCTCGTTTAGATGTGCATAAGCTACTGTAAAGAGCCAGTATTACCCGAGTTGTTGCAGGAGGATAAAAAATCCTCCGAGAAACAACTGTTCTTCCTCGATCTTCGATTTTCGACCCGATCTACCAGGTCTTGTTCATCCCTTTGAATGAAGAGCAAGTGCGGTGCAAGCAGTGTCACCAAGTTTCTCAGGCGGGCAAGGTGGCATCGTACGACAGATTCAGCTGCGCGGAGCTGAGTCTGGCCAAGGTTATACAACCACAATATAATTGGGCGAAGAACGGAGGAATTGCGCTACTGCATGGCGTGCAGACTGACAGGGCATCCCCAGTGATCGGGATTCTCCCCACGCAGATCCGTGCCATTGGCTCCGTCCGTAAAGCTCCGCCTGGCCCTGATCCTGCAAGGTGGAAATGCTGAGTAACCGCTGTCCGGGTGGTCTCGATTGTCCGTATGGACTCAGCTATATGAGCGGTGGACGTCGATGACGAGGAGTCTAAGGGAGGGCGAGATTGAACGAAGCGACAGTACTCTCTGTACCAGGATGGCCAACTGACAAGCGCCATTCTGCGGTACGAACTGCGAGATCTTCACGTCCCGACTCTTGACGGAAAAATGGCAGCCGCCAGACACGCCGCAGATGAGGCTTTGACCGTGGTTTCATTGGGATTGGAAAGCCGCATCAGAGCTCGCAATATCACCAACGGTGACTACCGAGTGTGATACCGAAGACGAAATGAAAGGACTCCAAGAAGATGGTGGAGTCGAGTCGCCGTTCTCCAGATTCTTGCCTCCACTGATATCACGAGACACTTGAACCTTCTGCGCGATGTGAAACCCATGTCCATCATGCCAGTCGAATCATGTTGAAGCAGGTGCACATTATTTCCAGCCGACGAGGTCTTGAAGAATCAGGACACCTCTTAATTATAGGTACCAGGAGTCTAGCAAAGCACGCAAGAACATTCCGCACCATCGAAGTCCATAGATTTATTACCACGAACTCACCAAGTATCCTGTGTCAAATAGTGAATAGCTCTACAAAATTGAGGCGGCTCCATCTTCCATATGGTTTTTGGCAGTGACAGCCGTGGCGTCGCACCAATAAAAAAGCCTGGAGGTATTGGACCAGCCCAACGAAAGTACGACCTCACCCGGCTCCACGCATTTTTGTCTCATCCATTTCGACTGTGCTGCACCAGAAAGAGATGGCAGTTTGTGTAAGCCGAGCACGCCCCAAACCCCTCCACTGACTGATGAATCAGGTCAGCTTCCCGTCAAGTTTTCGAAAATGTTCATATCACACCAAAACCTTGGTGCCCAAATGGTCTCATAGGTTGGGCCTCTCGTTTTGCTCAGAGACGTGCCCAGTGCATGATTTTCAGATGTGACAGGAGGCTGTCAGTAATCTAGAACTCCTGCACGAAAAGCAACATCGCAGCAATTTTATGGTGGATTGTGAGCCAGCTATGTTGAGCGTTGGTGTCTTGAAGTCTGTGGCGCGCATGAGGGGTTTGCTGTCAACTGATGTTGCAAATTTCGAGCCGATGATTTTGGTTTAGATGCGAGGAATTTACTGTGTGTGGGAAAATTGTGTTGCGATATCAGGAATCAGGATGCTTGACTTCTAGCGATGTTTCTAGGATTAGTCGTTCTTTAAGCTTTATATCTCTTGGTCAACGCCCGTCAAGAAATCTTCTGCTCCCAAAGAGTATGCCAACAACCGCTGTTGCTTTGCTACCGCTGTTGTCTGCGGAGAAAAATGTTGCTTTTTAATTAGCATTGTGAACTCTTGCTTAGGATTTAGGAACCTGCCAGCCTTCAGAGGGATCAGTCCTGCAGCAAGAATCGTATGATGCATCAGCAATTTCCAATTTGAAAATAATGGATTAAATATGCTGATTTTCCAATCGGCACGGCCACAGTCCTGTTCCCCGTACAGATCAATAAATGATAGATTGGTAATATGGTCGCCGGCCGTAGTATCGGAAATATATGGAAGGTTTTCCCTGGGACGCGGAGGTTAGAGCAGCCGTCATGCCGGTTCTGATATAATCATTGATACTGAAGAGTCGTTGTTGATTGTTGAAGTGGAGTCTGACTCTGAAAGGTGAAGGCAGCAAAAAAGATTCCCATACTAGTACTTCACGATTTGAGCTAATCTGCGCCTGTTTAGGCTTGTCCTCGTGTATTGCCTCGCGTCCACCAACTCTTCCACCTCCCTCCGCCGTCTCCCAATGTGAGGTTTCATCCAGAAATAGGCGCGAATGGGGTCATCATTTTTTCCAATGAGACAGCCCCTACAAACCAGTCGAGACGATCCGAACAGGAAAACAAGCCAGGACTTGGAGGTATTCATCAGCGAAGCAAGATATGCCCACGTTTGGATGTTTTCTGGCACGTGGATATTAACAAGATTATCCCAGCCTTGCGTTTGAGGTGTGGACCAATGATTTGGGCAGAGGTGGGTGTAAACAAGTTTACCAGGCGGGATGGCTGGGGTCCAGCCTCCAATTTTGAACAACTCAGAAAACGAACGTCACCAAGCCTCGTAGAAGATAAAAGTGCTCTCCCCCAACTTACTCGCTCCCTCCCGGCAAAGTACCTGTGTGCAGTGCGATAGACGGACGTCAAAAGAACTGGCATCAGCTGCAAGGCCAGCTCTCCCGTCACTCACTCACTCCCGCGTCTAGACAAGGCGCTACGCCAGCCCGGGCCATAGCTCCTGAATTATCATCAACAGCCCCGCCAAACACCATACCGACTCGATCACAGCTACAATCCGATTTCCACGCGGACGCAACGCTGCGCCGCTGCGCATACCGATACCTCCTTCCCTGACACTGCCATCGATCGCGCAGGATGATTCCAGGCATTCTCTTCGCCAGCTGGCGCATCACCGAGATCATCACCTTGATCCCAATCGTCGGCATGCTCTCGTGGTTCGTCAATGGCTTCAACAAGAACAACCAGCTCACGCCAATCTTCATACTGGTCCTCTTCATCGTCTCCGTGCTCGCGCTGGCATGGGCCTTCTTCACACTCATCCTCTACCACCGCGCGCGAACGAGCGGCCGCTTCGTCGCCTTCGTGGACCTTCTCTTCGTCGGCGCATTGATCGCAGGTGTCTACGAACTGCGCGGAATCACCGATGCCAGCTGCACAAGCTTCAGTCGGAGCAACAACGATATATACCTCAACCTAGGCCCGTTCGGGTACCTCGGGGTGCAGACGAACAACGGACTCTCCGTGAACGTGAACAAGAGCTGCGCCATGCTCAAGGCCTCGTTTGCGCTCGCCATCATGAACATCATCTTCTTCTTCATCACCTTCGTAAGTGTTCTCTGCTTTTCCCGTTGACCATTTCGCGTGGCTAACCCATTCGTCAGCTGGTTGGCCTCTGGGTCGGACACCACAATCGCGTCGAATACGTGGAGCCCCGCCGGGAACGAGTCGTCTACGAGACACGGGAGCGACACTCTTCGCGCTCGAGACGATCGAGATCTCCGCGACGCAGCCACCAGTCACACAGAAGCAGTAGTCGGAGACAACCAATTTACTAGGCACGAGGATGATGCGTAATGTGCCCAACGGGAATATTGTTTATATGAGCGGCGTTCGGAAGGCTTTTGGCATGCGATATACCAGCGGTTGTCACTTTGATGACTGGCCGTTTTTATGTTTTTTGTTTTTACTTGGAAGGCTGAAACAGAGACCGCCAGATGGCATGGCAAGGGACTCTGACCATGATTGACGATTGCCATTATCTATGCACGCAAATTTAGCGAGACTTTTGCATCTCTACGTTGTTGTTGATGTAATGTTGGAAGGCATCGGTCATAATCATAGTTGGCAGCGGTCATGAAAAATGTTATGACCTTCGTTCTCTCTGGCGTCTTGTGCAAAGTCACGCACGTCTATGCAGTTGATCACTGCGTATGTCGCATACCCAAGAAGTAGACTCGTGGCAAATGTGATGAGATAGCATACCGTTGGTAAGGTTATAATCCGATCATTCTTCCTTGTGAAGATCCGGATCCTATACATAGTATCCAAATCAACACCATCAGTTATACACCAAGATGAGTCGCCTGTCAGACGAGACTTTGCTCGCTCGCTCTTACGTATGAACCATAATCCAATTCCTATCAGACTCGTTTGTTGCGATTAAAACTTTTTGTCTAGCTTCTTCAGAAATCTGCCTACGCCTTTCTCCAACTTCTCGGCCCTTTGCTCGAACTTGCCCGTCGCCGCCGCCTGTCCGCCTTGGGCGGGCTTCGCATGACTTCCGGCTTCAGGCGTGTACCCTTCTGGTATGTAGAGGTTCTGATGTATGCCATGCTGCGTCTGATTCGTGGCGTGGTCGCCATACTGGTTATAGGCTTGTTGCTGTTGCATGAAGCCTGGTGACTGAAGACCAGGTGATGGAGCGACAGCTGAAGGATTGTAAGAGGTAGGGTACGAGGCGTACTGGGTGGGTGGTGCAGAAGCGGGAGGACCGGGTGTGTAGGGAGTTGTGTTGTGTCTTTGTAGCCCAGGAGTAGGAGGCGCATCAGCGTTTAGGTGGACGTTTAGGTGGGCGTTTGGATCGTTAGTGTGAGGCGCTCGCGGCGGTGCTCCAAAGGTAGCCCCGTACGGTGATTGAGGTGGCGGTGGGAGTGGTGCATTGGAGTTCATGGATCCTAGTTGTAAGGTATGTGCACGTTGAATGCCTGGATGTGGCATTCCCGGGACAACGCCAGGCGTGTATGAGGACGTTTGTTGTGGAGCAAAGCCTCCGTGTACTGGACCACCATATGCATTTGGAGCCCCGTTCAATCCTGTTCCGCTTTCCGCATCTGGAGGGGGCGGAGTCTTCTCGCGATGAGCGATTGGTTCCGGTGCGGCGGGAGCCGCTGGATTGTATGCCATAGGTGCTGGTTGAGGCGTAGAAGTATGCTGCGTGGGTGGTCCTGGGAAACTATGCGTCGTGCTCACACTTTCACTGCGCATTGGTGTTGTGATTGCGACTCTTTCTAGATTCTGAACTACAGGACTCATACTGTCTCTGTACTCAGTCTGCACTACTGGTGGAGCACCATCAACTTGCAATTGATGTGCATGAAGCACTCGCTTGAAGGAATCCAGGAGGAGGGAGGCATCTTCGGCCTTCCATAAGTAGACGTCGATGGTGTGAATTTTAGACATGTATTTATTTTCACTCCGTAGGTCGAAAGCTGGGATATGCCATTGTGAGAGGTCATTTTGAGGACTGGAGCCCGAGGGAGGGGCCGTATTGACGGTTATGGTGAAGAGATTTGGCTGGCGGTAAGAGTATTCCACTTTCGAGGCATCGAGATCTATCCAGAGGATGAGCACAGGCGCAAGCAAAAAAGCATATCGTCTGATCTTACAGCCGGTGAAGGCATCTTGGTCTGGGGTTCCAGCATGGTTTGCGACCTCGACTCTTCCTCTTTTGCTCAGCGCATCATGGTAGAGGTAGAAGTAGGACCGCTTGTCGAAACGGTGGTGAACTGGCTTTGCTGTTGGAGGCCCGAAATAGGTATGAACGTCCGCGAAGCTTCGCGAAGATTAGTTCCCATGGTGTTGGAGTTGTTTGTCTCTTTGCTCTCACAGGGTCAAAAGAGGGACCTCGCCTGGTTGGAGGGGCATTTCTGTCTAGCCGGAAACCCGACGGGGCGATATAGCAACACAAAAGATATGGGCAAGAACAGACAATATGTGAGAACGAAGCTCGAGTACCGAGAGGAAGAGAAGATTATCGAGACGAGAGTGCATGCAGGCGCGTCGAGATATATAAAGCCATCACAGCTTGTCAGCGGCTACAACGCGTCCAGCCTGACGCTGCTCCACCAATGAGATGTGCCAACAGAGAGCTGTGGAGCGCCTAGAAATGTTCAGGCTCGAAGAGGCTTTGGCCATGGTGAAATCCACACCACCCGCCCACAACAAAGTCGGCCACCGCCATTGGCAGCCCGAATTACATCGCAGGGACCGTCGAATACACTCTCTACATCAAAGTCACCAGTGCGGCCCTCAATCGACCTCCGCGCTTCGGCGCTGCCAAATACAACACCCAGCAAAACCACCACCGTCAACAACAAAAATGTCCCTCGTAAACCTCGCCCATTTCTGCTCCCATCTGCAAAATGCCTCCAAGGCTCGCTTAGGCCTTACTTCAATCCCGATGACCAACCTCCACCTCTCGCTCTCGCTCAGTCTTCAAAAGCAAGGCTTCGTATCCACAGTCCAAGTCGCCGGTCCCTCACCACCGCCTCTTGATCCCTTCCGCAATCCATCTCCCGAGTGGCGCGAACAGCTCGAAATCCAACTAGAAAAGGAGCCATGGCTCGCTTTCTCATATAATGAAGCAGACCACGTGCGAAGACCGGACGCGAGTGGAGAGCATGAGGATAGATATCCCGATTATGTACCGCCAAACCCTGCGAGAAGGAGGATATGGTTAGGCCTGAAATACTGGAACAATGAGCCGGTGATGAGACAATTGAGTTTGATTTCCAAACCGACGAGGCGGATATGGATGGGCAGGGATGATATTGGGACCTTGGTTAGGGGGAGGAAGGCCGGTTATGTCAAGGGCCTTACGAAACCGGGCGAGTGCATTTTCATCAGCACCGACAAGGGTATCTTTGAGTCGAGAGAGTGTGTGGAGAGGACGTTAGGTGGGCAGCTACTATGTCGGGTGATATGATGTGGCCACAAAAGAGATTGTACAAATATGCGTTGCATTGCAGGGAGTTTAGAAGTACATGTATCAACATTGGCGATGTCAAAAGGAAACGACTCTTATTCCATAGGATTGAATCGAGCCTTGAAATCGACCAAGAAGACAGATTTCCCCTCCGCTTAGATGGACCATGAAGTCGAAGGTGATATCAAACGTACGCAGCTAAACATCTGGAGACTCAGCGATGGCGAGACGAGACTCTGACCAGGACGGAAATTTGAAAACATGATGTTCTGCACACCACAAGTCACCCATCAACATATGCAGATCAAGTCGCCATGGTTATGATATAGTAAATTTCATCAGTCATTTCATTGAACCACATCTTCCTTTATAACCCTAAACCATATACCCAGTATCCACCCCATCATCTAAACGAAGAATTTCTTCGCCATAAGCCCCAAGCAAACCACCAGAGCCAAAGTTGCGCTTCCTGGATTCTGCGCCGCAGTCATCGCTCCAGATGTCGAAACGGCCGCACTTGCGCCAGAGGTCGCTGAAGCGGTGCCCGTGGTGGTGTGTGTCATGGCCATCATTGAGGAGCCCATGTGCATCGTGACGGTCGTGGTACCAGTAGTGGTGGAAGTCATAATCGTTCGATTTTCTTTTCTGAGGTAATTTTCTTGATTGTATCGGATTGATGGTGAGTGTTGATGAGAAATCCGGGTGGAGTGGAGATTTTATATACTAAGATTGGTGCGAGAGAAAAACTTGGGTAAAGAATGAGGTTTGAATGACTTGAAGGTATTGCCGGAAAGAGTGTACGTGTTGACTGAAGAGATAAAAGATAAGTTGGGACAGGCGGATGCGGATTTTATAACCCATTTCAGGCCATCTGGACCACTTGCGACATGCTACCGATCCAGTCTGCGATCGACAACTCGTTTGCTTCCGGCGACAAGAAAAGGCGGGTCGATTTCGTGGAAAGGGCATTATGAGTGGTTGCGGCGTCTTACGGTACCTTTGCTGGACCTGCGTCTGATTGCGTGGTTTGCTGCTCGCCGGTCGAGTCATGTCGCACTGCATGATCGAAGATTCTTCAGGCCCCAAAGTGCTTTATTGTGAGCCGGACTGCTTTGTCGTTGAACGACATACTGATGTGCCAATAATATGCTCGAAAAGACTGGAGCGAAGTATTGGCAGGAAGTCTCGTTGGACGATAGGCTATGGTGACCTAGAAAATTCTTGCCCTTGGGAACCCAGCAAGTCTACCGTTGATGCCTTCACATTGCACAGCTTCGGAGTAAATAAGACGCCATGACGACCTTCCGTTAGTTGTGCAGTGGTTGAGATGGCGGGCAGAATATGATCGATGGTTTGCCTGGAGTGGTTGAGACAAGTTTGACCTTCCGCTCTGCCAACAGCAGAATACGGCAATGCGAATAGAAGATGATAGAGCGCGGATTTCCTGAAGAAGGTCTCAAGGAGAAGCCTTGGTACGACAATAAGAGAGATTAGAAGCACGCGCAGAATGTACTGAGAATCTGAACAGGTTAGCTGGACCGACCGGAGACGAAATCTAACTGTTTGCCAGGCCTCGAATCAACTTCTTGGAATTAGAAGTATAGTGGTAGACGACCCAACTTCGGTGCCGGACGACAATAACCTAGCTCAACGGTGTTCAGTGCGATGCTCGGTCGACGCCAGACAGGTAGTGGCATGGAGTTTCGGCATATCAAGAGCACAAAATGACGGTTAGCTCTTGGCCATCGGATCGATGCCGAGACAGCAATTCAAGGAACTAGCATGCTCGGTCTCCAAAAGCGAAGCAATGTCAGGGGAGGCTCTGAAGGCGTCTGAGGTTGTTCACAACTCATAACGGAATGCCTGGTGGCCTGGGGCCACATCGTTTTGGCCTGAACAGGTCCGTTCTCATCATGGGCCGAGCTCCCCGTTCTCGGCTTAGATCTGCTTGGTAGAATCCAGCTGATCAATCTGATAAGATAATGCCGCACTTTGTTCGAAAATCCTCAGTCCTCCGCCTCGATTTCTCGGAAATTCCGGATCATGAAAGAGCGTAATTGACTCACAGCCTTGCTCATCCCATACTACATCAGGCAGAAGCTTTTCTAAGTCCTGCGGTTGGTCGCTTGCCCTGCTTACTTCCATGGTAAGAATGGCTGAGCGGTTCTATTTCCGCTGCAATATATCTTTCACCCGGTGCTGAACAATAGGCGTCTTACGCGTACAAATATCAATGTGGATTGTTTCATTTTATCTCAAAATCTCTGCTCTTTGCTTGCTATGAACTTCTTGACATCTAGAGTTCTGACGCCATATCTCTTCATTTCTCTTGCTAGCTCACCAATCTCCAATTCATCCCGTCTCTTCTCAATTTCCTCTAGGATGTCTTCAAACCAACCACATGTTCTTATTGTTGGAGGCGCATATGGAGGTCTCTCAGCTCTCAACACCCTGATTGCCTTGAGCTCTGGGAAACCACCGCTAGAGACTCCAAAAGGCAGTCCTCCAGGCGGCCCAGGAGGTCGACAAGGACCGCCGTTGCCAGAGATATCGCGTGCTCTTCGCACGAAGCCAAGATACACCATCATCGATGAACGTGATGGTTTCTATCACACCGTTGGCGCACCACTGGGAACGATCTCAAGCTGTTTCACCAGGAATATGTGGGCACGTTATGCCGACATTGACCCACAAAGATTCTCTGGAGAAGATGTCCAGTTCATTCAAGCCTCAGCAACGGGACTGGACCTTGAAAAGAAGATTTTGAAATACTCCAAGGACAGCGCTGAAGAGAAGTCCGTGTCGTACGATTACCTAGTGCTCGGAACGGGCATGCGGAGAGGCGGCCCGGTTGTACCACAATCGACCGTCAAGGCTGATGCTTTAGAGGAGTCTGATCGCTATGAAGCTAGTTTGAGCAACGCCGAAAGAATTGTGTTCGTTGGAGGCGGTAAGCTCTAGCCCCTGTCTTTCTGCAAATGATGGTTTCCTAACAAAATCAACAGGCGCAGTAGGTATAGAGATGTCCGCAGAGACAAAACTTCACTTCCCAAACAGCTCCGTCATCCTGATCCAATCCCGCGACGCCCTACTAGCCGCAGAACCCCTCCCCGCAGAATACAAAGCCAAAGCCCTCGACCTCGTCCAAGAAGCCGGCGTCGAAGTGAAACTAGGAAAACGAGTCCTCACCGAGACGCCAGTCACAGAACTGGGCCGTCAAAGAACTGAACTCACCCTCTCAGATGGTGAAAAAATCCGCTGCGACAGGGTAATCTACACAGCAACCCAAAAAGGCGCCAACACTGCATTTCTCCCCCGAGATCTCCTTGACGACAAGGGATGTGTCCGTACGCGAGAGTCGTTGCAATTCCCAACCACCTCCCCAAACGCAGATGCCCACTTCGCAGTCGGAGACATCGTGTCCAGCCCAGGCATAAAGCGTTCCGGCCCAGCCCAAAACTCGGGCAAAATCGCAGCAACAAATATCATCAAACTCCTCCTAGCAGCAGAAGACAACGAGACCGCAACCGGTCTCGCGACAGTCCAATACGGGGCCCCGACCATGTCTCTAGCGGTGGGGACACAGGCCATGACGATTCGTGGCGGAGGCTTGAGGTGGGGCAAGGAGATCAGGGATCGCGCTTTTGGACCGGATTTGGGAGCCAAGGGGACATTGGAGAAGTTGGGGTTGGTGAGGACGGTTACGAGGACGGATCCGTTGGAGGATGCTGTGAGATTGGATAGAGGCAAGGGGGAGGTTGTACCTGTGGTGGCTAATATGTGAGAACTTGTTCATGGGAGAAGCTCTTCGGAGACCAGGCCGTCGTCTGTGACAGTGATGCCATGATTATGGGGATATCAACTGCTTGAAGATCTTTTCGTGCGAAGAACATGGAGGGAGGAGTGGAATAGAGGTCGCACATATGCGAGTTAAGCATATTTCAAGCTGGCTCAATGGAAACCGAAAGCAACAGCTGTGGCTGGAGAGCGGTTGTTGCTGGCGGAAGAGGTGCTAACGAAAGAGTTACAGATGGAATCGGCGGCGATGATGGCCAGCTGGATCATACTGGAAGCAACGAAGGAGTTGAAGACGCTTCATTTGAAGTCTACCTAAGACAGCGGATTCAACATCCATCTCTCAAAGATCTGGGCAAGCTTCCCCACGAAATACTAAGAAATGTTTCGATCATCGCTCGGAACGAAAAACTCCATCTGGTCTCGTTTTTCGCCCCCAGAACTACATCTATGAAGATCCGAACTGCTGACCGGGTAGGACTGACCAGCACATTTCATGGAATGGAGAAATAACATGCATCTAACCATGGAAATCGATGAACCATTCATGGAACTCAACAAATAGAGAAATCGAGATGTAAAGGCACTTTTGCTCGATTCATTCAGCTTAGCCTAGGCGCATCAAATGAGTGAGATGCCCATCTACCTGCCCAGTCGGGTGGGGTTTCCGTAGCCATTTCGCCATTCCCCAGTAAAAGCAAGCCCTGTATAATCACAGCCCACATGAAGAACCCAGGACAAGCAAGTCACAATAGTGTAGTGAAGCAGACCTTTCCCTCCCTACATCTCCTCACAAGTACCAGGCATACCGCAAGAGATTCCAGTCGGGTTATTGCAGCAGGCCGATCCCTCTTGACATTCTAGAAAGTGCATTGTGTGCCTACTATCACAAGCGTAGTAGGAACGGCCGTATCCGGACGGTTCCTAACGGTTCTGTTCAGTAAAAGGGGTGGGAGTGTGTTAGGGTGGAAGAGATACTTACGTCGCACGAGGAGGAGCCGACGATGCACTCGGCGTCGGTACCGGGAGCTGGAGCTGCGGAGACGATGGCGACAACGGCAGCCATGAGGGCGAAGATGGAGAACTTCATGTTGAAGACGGGGCCAATGATTGGGTCGAGAATGTTGTTGTGGTGGTGAGTAAGCGTGAGGTGTAGATGGGGAAGACTACGTTGGAGTGTCAGTTGAGATGTCAATGGACTAGAGGTGAGGAGGCAGCCTTACTTGAGAATGGTTGTGAAGGTTGTGAGGATTGTAGAAGAAGATTGAGGTGCGAGAGGATCGGGTATAAATGGGCTTGCGGAGTGTGTTGCATGATAGCTCGATCTCAATGTTGAAGGCTAGTCCTCAATGGCGTGAGGTCCTTTGCTAACACAGGCGGCACGTGGGTACATTACGTCTGTTACCCGGCGTGTTCGTTGAGATGAACAGCTGTACAGACCTTAATGGTACTCCGGGTAATGCTCCATGTAACACTACTATCTGAAAGGTTAACCTACCAGAACGTGGTGGGCTTCCTTGATTGCAAAAGCCCTAGTAAAGTTGAGCACAAAAATGTGTCCTCCTTACTGCTATGAAAGAACTGATGTGCCTACTGCGAGTCAATGAACTAAAAACGACCCAGTTTGCTCATGAGAGCAGAAGGCAGTTGAGAATTCCAGCATCAATCAGTTCCAAACATTGCCCTTACAGTCTATTCATCCGTTCATTCCCTCCCGGAACCTACTCATTCTATTATGATAATCTCGGTCCGGGTTTGTGACTGTGGAGTTCCAGAAGGATGCTTTCTCCATCTTCTTAGAGTCGTTCGATTCGATGGGTATACTTGAATGATGTACGAGGGCCGGTAGTGTGAAAACTCGAAGACAGGACAGATATGGACTGAGGAAGTCGTTGTGCCCGTCTTGCTCCAACGACTTTGCGGATCTGAGGAACGGATAGACTACGTCGGAGACCATGGGAGGTGAGGTCATGATAGAAGGAGCGGGCTGCCCCGTTGATTAGCCTCTTGGATGGCTATCGAGAAATGACCTCGTCAATGCATGCAATCTGTTATTGTCGGATTTGGCCAACGAAGGAGAAAAAGACCCTCCAACTCAAGGTCGGTATTGCTCATCCTCTAGCATCGAAAGAATTGCTTTGACGCAAAACCAGCCCTATCAATCTTGTCGATCACGTTGCAGTCACATATATCGATCTTAGCAAACACAAATCAGCGAGCAGACCGAGGATGGTGTTCCTCGCGAACTCACTGAAAATCGCCAAGATGCTGGAGCGTTTGGATATGCCTTTGCAGACATGCTTCGGAGCAGTTTGTCCAATACCTTACTCATCAATGCAGGAATCCATACTGACATGAAGGCAATAACAAAGGTCAGATTCAGTGTTTGTGCCTGATCGAGAGTTGCACCATCCGGCCCATAGCGAGACAGCTATGCAGAGGAAAGAGGTTACTGATCGCTTCACCAGGAGTTGGGCAGGAAGGCGACTGACCATTACTAGTCCTATACGATAGGCAATGTAGACTTTGGAAGCATGTCCATGAAAAGTGGTGGGTAAGTCTTGCGCTATAGCAAACAAGCCTACCAGTAGCACGTTTTTACTTTTGAACTGTGTCGCGTCATGGAAGCCGGTGGAGTGCACGTTAGGGCTCTCAGACAGATCCAATCCCTCTATCTTCGGGTTCTTTGGCTTTGTGAAACTCCCAGTGGCAATGATGACCTTGTCAAATCTTTCAAAACGACTTGTTGCCAGATCTGGAAGATGTTTCGACGTCGATAACCCATTCTTTCCCGTCTCTTTTGATCTCTTTGACTCCAGTGCCCAGCTGGATCGTACACGAGCCTGCCCCGTACTTCATGCGCCGCATGATCAGCTCCTTCAAAATGTGACTGACAATTCCCAGCGTCGACAAGCGGATAATCTATGAGCCTGTGAGATTTTCCGCAATCCTGATGGTTGTTGGTAGTGTAGCCGGCAAGGAAACATAAAACGAAGTGCACATCTCACCGAAGAAGAACCGGCCACCTGAGACGTAGAAGTAGTTCTCTTGACCAGACCATCATCTCCATGCCGTCTGTTGATCTGATCCGACCATGCCGGACAAATCTCGCTCTCCCAATATCGTTCTCGTTCTGGCCACCCATGCGCACTCGCCGCCTCTTCAACCGGCTCCACGACTCAAGTATGATCTGAGGACAGTTCCCAATCCTCCCAAAGCCATCAGAGATGCACACACTGGAGTGTCGAAGCGGCTGAGAGAGCATATGTATTAGCATGATGTCTTCGTGGAATTTCTGAAGAGAGCGGAGGCTGAGATTCGTGCTACGGTGGAGAGTATGACTGGGCTATGGCTGATGGACAAAGAGCCTATAGACAGAACTACCTCAGATGGGGATTTTCGAAAGTTGGAACGACTCAAAAATGGAGGGAAAGAGAAAGAGGAAAGGGGTCTAGAGGCCGAACAAGAAGCTGATATCACGACAGAAGATGCCGCAGAAAAGTCGGACCAACTGGTTTTGACTGTAGGCATCTCCTGTGCACGAGGGCAGCACAGGAGTGTGGCTTTTGCAGAAGAGCTTAATAGAGTCGATTGGCATAAAGAATGGGAAATAACAGTTCACCATCGAGATCTGGGACAAAAACGTGGAGGTACAAAGAATTATAGTGGCAGGCATCGTAAAGTCAGAGGAGCTGACATGTTCCAAGATGAATAAATCCGTCTTCCAATTTGTAAGAATCTTTGACTTCACGCTATGGAAACCGATGCTCAATTATGATCAATATACCGTTCGTCTTTCCTCTCTTCGTTCTACCACTGCACAATGATAGGTATCTTTTGGCAAATAGCGAGCATAAGCTAGACTTCCTTTCATCTCGACTCATTGCGTTCCAAATCGATCCTCCTGCATAGGTCTTCGATATTCCTGCATCACAAATGTACCTACTCGAGCGCCAGTTGGTGTCCTCCATTTCCACTTTCACCGTCTCATTCTCGACCATCGTTCAGATGCAACCACTCAACAAAATCAGTTCACTGTCTCTTCCGAAGCTCAGCCACAAACTCGCATGTATTCAAGCTCTAGATTGGAAGCAAGACCATGCGCAATGTCCGTAAACCTTGCACGCCGTTGTGTCTTGGCAGCCGTCTTGTCTATCCCAAGTGTACCAATATCTAGTCATTGCACATTCGTCTTCGCCAGGACAATTTCCTCGTAGACATCATTGAGCTGTTCAACTGTAAGCTCAGTTAGGCCAGTGAGTGTGGCAAAGTCGGATTCCATATAATTGCCATTGTTACGACAAGAACGATTAGATGAAGAACGCGTGGTTGTAAAGTAATGAGCGAATCGTAGTGTGTATTATACTTGTGTACAGCCAAACCCAATTAGCTCATCCCACATTAGCCAAAAAACATCAAAGCTCAAAGTCTGTGTACATGAACTCCATCCTTCTATTGTGGTAGTACCACGTCAACAAATACAACGTTCAAAACATAAAATTAGCTTGCACATGTATCGGGTGAGAGGCAAGAGTGATGTAAAGAAAGATCCAAATGGAGCCGCTAATGATTGATGAATTGGAAGGTGAAAGTTCCAACGAAAAGAGTGACCGTGTACAGAGCCGCAAGTGTGAACATCGCCTCTTGAAAGTGCGAGGCGACGTTCCAGCGTTGGTTTTTCCATTCTGCTTTGGGATGCGCAATGCCAGTTTTGGGATCACGATCCAAGAGCTCCTCACGATCAGGCACCGAGGGTGGCCAAAGAGCATACCTGAGCGGAATCAATGCGGCGTTGATCATTGGCACCCACAACATCGGGGGCCAGCCCGCATGGGTCAGCAGGTACTGGAGACGTTTCCACTTCCCGTCTTGCTCAAAAGCACGGACACAGGATACAATGACGGCAGCTAAGGTGAAGAGGACGAAGATGAAGTGGACGATTCCTCCGCAATCGATCATGATGACTCTGAGGCGACGGTGTAGTGGAGCTCTGGTGAGGGGATCGCGTTCGTTGAGAGCACCTTTGATGGATCCAGAAGAAGAGAACGACATGGATTTCCCGCCCAGCCAAGATGGAAGGAGAAACGAGCGAAGGACTGTGATTGCGTGGTAAGGGGCCATCCAGATAGTTGCAGCGCCTTCTTGTCGGCCCAGTCGATAGCCTGAAGGCAAGTAGCTGACCACCAAGTTGATCATGGTCAGGAGCAAGGAGATGGTGCACAGCCTGATCTGCCATCGTAACTGATTTGATGTCGTGTAGGCCACCAGAGTGCCGCCGGAGAAGAGCACGACTGGAATGGTGACCATGGAGATGAGCATGAACATTTTGAAGAGTGCGTCCATCGAAAAGACGATGCCAGAGAGACGCGCAAAGAACGTCATCTGCCTGATGTCCTTGCCCCACAAGAACCAACGAAGCTTCACAGCTGTCTGAAGGGTGCCCAAAGTCCAACGTGTTCGTTGCTTCAGATGGCCAGTATAGGAGTCTGGAACTTCGCCGTACTGAAGTGCTTCATGGACGTAGGCTGTCTTCCAACCTTTGCCTAGTAGCAAAGAACTGGTGCAGACGTCCTCGGCTAATGAGCCCAGAGGCCAGCCCCCGATGTCCATCAATGCAGCACGGCGAATGCAGTATCCAGAACCCGTGCACCATGCCACGCCAGTCGCATCTTTTGAGGGCTCGACGATGTGAACAAATGCGTCCAAGGACTGTGCGAGTAGGTCTCCTTCAGGTATATTGTAGAAGAGCTGTGGCGGACAGACGAGTGCCATTTTGGGATCGCTGACTGCGTGTGCCATGATCGCGCGGAGCCAGGACGCTTCTGGAATCATGTCGGCATCCAGGGCTGCAATATATTCACCGGCCCCTCCATCAAGCTTTGTGACGAAGTCTGTGCCTCCAATGAGATTTCCTGCTTTGGCATGGTGTGGCTTGGTCTTTACTCGGGCGTGGTAATAAAGATTCGGAAACTGGACCATCGCTAGATGTTCCACAGACTGCTTCAATTGTGCGTCTTGGCCATCGTCGAGAACAACGACACGGAAACGGTCTCGGGGGTAGTCTACGCCACATGCCTGATCTTGTTAGCCTATGACCGAACAATGCGATAGTAGAATACGAACAGCTCTTGTGGTGTCCAAGATAACATCGACATCTTCCTTGCAGCAGGTAATGAACACGTCAACCGTTGGTGCAAAGTTACCCATGATGCGAAGCTGGGGACGTTTGCGGCCTCTGGCCGAGAGGATCAACCAGGCTTGATGGAACAAAGCAGGTACTGCATGTCGTTAGCGATGTTGGCCACGATAAAGTAGACGATGACTTACAAGCGACAAGGGCTTCGGCGACAATGAAGAACCAGGCTAGCCAGTAGGTCTTGTGGTAAGTGTCTTGGGAATCTTTGGTGCAGTAAATCCGGAATGCGAAATAGACGATGTATGAGCCTACGGCCCCAGCAGTAGTGAAAGGCGCAAACCGGAATAGCGTTTTCTTCCATCTAGGCATGAGATCGATGTCATCGTATTTGTGAAGTTTGACAATGTCGTAAGCGCTGTCGCCATAGAAAGTCTCAAAACTCGTGGACGAGGCCGTAGGAAGCTGAAGAATAGACTGGAAAGTCAGTATGGAGTTTTCGGCATCTGGAAAAGAGAAGCTCACCGGTCGAAGTTGATCGATTTTCTTTGGTTTCTCCTCGATAGTTTTCTCCTCGAAACTCCACGTTCTTGGACTGTTGCAAGCTGTCGTCTCACGGAAAGAAGGAGATCTTGATGAATCCGCAGAGACCACAGGCGAGGGAAATTGCGGTAATACTGGAGAGGGTACATGTGCAGCATTGGAGATCATATTCTCTTCAGAGGAGCGAGCCACAACCATCGTGGCTAGATGCCTGGCAATAGCAATGAAATGAGGGTAAATGTGCAAATAAAGCTCTGGGAACAAGAACGATTGTGAGACCACCAAGGATGGCTGAAAAGAGAGAGAATGACAGGGCGGATTTGAGAGCTGTCTACCAAAAATGGAAGTATTGGAATGGAACGATATATAGAGGAATGGGGAAAAGCAAGTGTGGAAAAAGAAGAGAGTACGAAAATGCACTACCTCCCAACGAATAGATCAGCGAAATTCTAGCAGCACAAGCACGACCTACCGTAGCGATAAACCCTTGATGTACAGACATGGATCAGATCAAGTACGACAGTTACTGAGAAGAAGCTAAGAGCGGAAGAGCGACGTTCAGAGTGTGGGTCCAAGCAAGCAGAAGTGGATCCGGCCAAACTCTACGGAAGGCATGAGAAGTTGGAGCACAAAGGGCATTTGCCATCCTACCTAGTGGTCGGTGGTACCTGGATATCATGTGCTGCGCGAGGTTATGGATAGCCACAGTTGGTCGCGGGGCTTCATCTCGTCTCATGGTCGCTTCAACTTCTTGTAGCCCATACTGACTTTGTGCTGGGTCAAGCATTGGGGTTGCGCAAGAGGATAATAGACCCTCGCAACATCACCACACTGAGAACAATGATGTGCTGGGGTTCAGCCTCGCTGTTGCACTCGCTCTAGACCATGTCCTCGAAAAACCAAATTATCGGGCTAAAAGCTGGTGCGAATAGCTCAGCGATCGCATCAGTACCTCATGGCGTTAATATCTGATTTGCCAGAGCGTGGTCTGCGATACGGCCTCCAAACGGATGCCGGAAGAAGACCAGTCCCCGTTAGTCACCTGTAACCGCCGTGTAGAAGAATCGAGTGTGGAAGCGTCCGGATCTAGACCAGCCGTGAGGATAAGGGGAAACAGGTAAGGGTACAGACACTTGCACTTGGGAGTTGGCAATTTTGATCTCGGAACTTGCCGGTTAGTGTCATAGATGTGCCAGTCAAATGCGGTGGAGACAGAAAGCAGTGCAGAAAACAACCTTCTCATCCGCGGCGGCTGCCTCTAGCTTTGCGTGGTGTGCCTGTCTCACAGCGGGCAGATATCCCCTCCCGAAGATAGCGGACTGGGATGCTCGAGTGCGCAGCGCCGAGGAGGAGGAGGAGGAGGAGGAGGCTGGGTCAGGCTGGCCTGTGATGATGGACTATGGAGTGGGACTGTGGGTGGCGCGTTGCAATGATAATGATGGAAGCTGGGGACGGAGAGGGAGACGTCGTCGGTCGTCCCGTCGAGAACTTGGATCCAATGTGCCAGTGCTCGCGGAACCCGTGTAACGTGACATGCCGTGTCCTCTCAGCAAATTACCTGCCACTGCTCCGACTCTCTACCACCATCATCTCGAGTCTCTCTGCGGCGCGGCTGTCCCTCTGTGCGAGCAGCCTGCGTCCGGAACCAATGGCCCCTCTCTCAGCATCCATCGTCATACCTCGTTGCCCGTGCGGCTCTATCGCGGTGCTCTAGGCGAGTTGATCAACCCAAACCCAAGAGCTTTGCCTGGGTTCTTTGGGTCTTAACCCAAGAAGTAGTTCGCGACAGAGAGACACTCAAATTGGTCATTCAGGGGCAGGCCAATCATACATCGAGGGCTGCCATGCTCTCCTACGCAGACATCCCTCCCATAAGTCCAATCTCAAATCCAGCATCCAACACCCTGGACTGTTGCTGCTAGCAGCAGTCACCCCACCTTCAGGAACTGTGTGCTTTTTCGAAGCGAGCATGTTTTGCTGCTTCGGGCCAAAAGCGTCCACGGAATCTGCCCGAACCGGTATTTCAGAGAAGCAAGCTGTAGTCCAACAATATTCCTGGTCATCAATCCCCGCGCAGGTTACACACGATCTTGGAGATGCGTCCTGCAGAAAGCCGTGTGGATCCCTTGAGGTGCCTAGCAAGGCAAGACGTCCTTCACGGTACGCACTAGCAATTGCACATTTCGTTTCGAGGCTGCAACAATTGGAGTATCGAGCATTTGATTATCAGGTCTATAGCCATGGTCTGTGCTAATGATACCTACTCAGATCCATAACCTTGGTCTATCCAAATGATGTCCACTCTCGCTATGCTGCTGCAAAGGCGATCTTTGCAAAAGCAAACATTTCGATGAGAAAGGAGAAAGGTACGAATTTGTTCGGCATGACTAGCTCCCGGGAGGATCGACCTGCAAACGGTGATGAACCTGTCGGTTAGATCCTTCTGGTCTAGAACTTGGTCGGCATCCCAAACTCGGCCCAAAATCCCTCACAGTCATGCCGAAAACGGTTCCGGAATGTTGCCGAGAAGAGAGGGCCATTCGATCCGACAACCCAGCCTTGTCGATCATCCAGCATGCTAGGTCGTTTTGCCGCGCGATTGATACACACAACATTTCTTTGGTTGAGGATGTTTGAAGTCATCATCGAAAGTATTCAAAACCGAGTCTCGGTATGACTCTCGCCACGCGATCGCCGTTGCTCGTTTGACAAGGTCGTAGTGGTACCACACCGTCTGTAGATTGTTGTCTACATCGCCCACGTAGCACAAACTCTCATCGAGTACCAAAACCTTACCATTTCGTCCAGAACAATTATTACGCAGCTTCAACTACAGTCGCAGGCGAAATTCCCAGTAACAGTTCGATGCCAATGATGTCCCAGCCATGTTCTCCCGGGTGAACATCTTGCCACTACCTCTGTATCGAAGGGACACATTGCCATTCGAATAGACCCGACACCACTCTCGCCACACTATATCTCTCCAAGAAGAACATGAATCCTCGCGGTTACCTTGTTGTCCCCCGCTTTCATTTCCCCCGAACTTTGCGACCCAGGCTAGCAACCTAGGAATCTCTCCGAGCAGAGCACTGAGAAAGTATCATCTCACGAACTGCAATCGCTCGTAACATGTCCCACTGTTCTTACGCCATCGAGATCATGCATTCAAGTCCTGCCGAAGATGTCACCGTGCACGAGCCAAAGCTTGTCGAGCACGTTGTGAGCTTTCACTCGGACAGTATTTCCGCTTCCACAACACTATTGACGTCGGTTGCGACCAGCGCTACTCGAGAATTACAAACCGAATACATCATGCTCGAGTGAAAGGGCCATATCGACGCTGCTCGTGCCACAAGTCTCAAAGTTCAATGGTCCGTACACAGAGCCTACGTTTCCTCCCCAAATCCATGAGCCAGTCAACTCAAGCTTCTGCGAAAGCTTCACTCAAAGGGTGGATTCGCATCGTGTCAAACTCCCCGGTATCGAGATAACTCTGTAATACCTCTGCAGCCAGCTCCATACCTCATCCGATAATTCTCTCCAAACCCTCTTGTAATGTCCCAAATTGACTAGAGACTTCATCGATCCACACATAGGGCGTCGGGTTTCGCAACATGTCGACCTTTATACATGTGGATCACCTACCGCATCAAGAGATAACCGGCACCAAATTGACTACCGACGACTCAATTACCATAATCTGATACTGCTCGGCCGTCAACCGCTCTTTGACTATACCGACCACCAGTATCGATATAAATTGTGCGACCTTCACTACCCACACAGCCATCATCATCTGATCTGCTCGTCAATTCATTTGCTACCTCTGCTTCCATCCCTCTTGGGCTACATACCGATTACCAGCATCTCAACCAGCCCTGTTCCACGATCGCTACCGAATCCACGACCTCACTTGATTTGCTCGTCGATGAGTCTCTCTTTCTCTCTTTCCCTCCATACGGAGAACCCGAACCAACATCAAGATAAACAAACATTGTACCGCATTACTCAATGGCTCGGAACCTTCATCCAAGGTTATGCGCCGCCCGACCGCTCTTCTACCATATCCCAACCCCTTGGAAAACCGCTGAACTCATGAACATTATGCGCTGTGAGAGCGAGGCGGGAAGAGGAAGAGAGCACACCCAAGAGTCCTGATCCGTTTGTTGATACACGGTAGCAGGGGCCCCACCGACCGAGTGCCTTAGCGAGACGGTCAAATGTGTTGTTCAAGTTACGCGATACTTTTATATCATATCGACCGAGATAATTTTTGGGATTTAATACGATACCGTGAGCTAAAGCACAATGTCGATACATTTCGAGACGTTCTTGAGCATGAGATTCTTGAGCATGAGATTGTTGTGCTTACTACGGCTCGATGTCGATTGATGAATCGACAATCCCTCCTCCTTTGCGATATGGTGTCGACTTAGGGGAAAGGACAAAGCGATTTCGAGTGATGAACTCGTTGTGTCCTCGTCGCTGATTTGAATAGAACATATCTAGCAACACCTTCCCTACCATCATTTTAACTAGTCAGCGACTAGATAAGAATGTATTTGTCCATACTAATTACTCTTCTGTAGATTGATCAATCTTAATCCCAATCCAGTTGCAATGCAAACAGCAAAGTTGCCAATATCCATGCTATGCCAACGCTCGAAAAATCACCGATACCAATACCCAGCCTTTAAAATATCCAAAAGGTCCCATATCCGTTGCCGTACTCCAATGATTGCTAAGCTCGTTCAAAATCAAGTTGCTTTTGGTCTTTTCCTCACCAATCCGGCGCTTAGAACATTAACTCTTGAATTGCAGCTGTTCTCTGGGGCCTGATGAGCATCAACCTTGTCTTTCTTCCTCACCAAATTCGAGCTCAGAACATTGATTCTGGGCTCCGTCATGGAAGCTGTCTCATCCTCCTTGGACGCGCCATTTGAAGCATCCCCATTCATCACTTTTACTCGCTTCCTCGGTTGCAGCGTGTTCACACCAGGCTGCGTTCCGGAATTTACCTCCAACGGATTGGACGTAGAGGTAGAGGATGTATCAGTGGGCATGGACTTCCGCTTCACCTGCATTGTGTTCATCACATTTGCCGACGTCAAAGTCCGAGCATGAGTCTGGACCTGCGCTACTTTCTTCCCTTCGACTTCTCGTCCCCATCCATCTGCTTCTCGCCCTCCCAGCACTGCCAACTCGTCAATCCATGTTTTGGTGCTGGTCTCTGCAATGCCGCGATTGGCAAAGTCAAGTCGCAGGAGTAGCTCTGTTGCCTTCTTGTACTTCTTCTCGTCTAGGACAATGTCACCCCTGCTTGTGGTCGGCCAGGTGTAATACTTTGTTTCTGCGGGTAGAGTCGAATGCACCGATGCCAGATTTGAGGGAGTGGATTTTATGCGTGGCATTCGTGGGATGATGACACCGGTAAGTGGTCTTCGTCTCCGTGAGGGTGCTTTGCTTGGTGATTCTGCTTTGAGCGATGGCGAGGAAGGTAGAGGGAGAATGCTGCTTTCCCGTGGTAGCGTAAGAGAGCCTTGGCTGTTGTTCTGAGAAGGAGATTCGTAGCTTGGCGGCGTGAAGACGACCCATATGAAGCCAACCAATCTGCCAGCAGAACATTCTGAGCGTTGTTCCATCGTGAGCCAGAACTGCTCGATTGTGTGTACACTCTTCCACTTCCCGGTTCCACGCTTCGAAGGGCTGCCGACGGTCGAGCCATTCGTTTGTGAGTCGGGCAATTCCTCGTCTAAGTCATCCAGAAGGCGAGTCTTGGGGTCGTCTGGGAAATGTGGGATGAGGCACCGTGGAGGAGCTGCGGGACAGGAGCTAATTTCTCGAAGCGGGTGACCAGGAGTCCAACTCTTACGCAGACTCGAGTCTGTTCGTACCTCTGGTGGTAGGAAGGAGAAGATTGAGTCTTCCCCCGGCACGATGATGTAGGCTTGTGCTGTAGTTCCGGTCTCATTTTCCACCCCTGCATCCGTCTCAAGACTGGAGCTGCCCTCAGCTCTATAGCTCCGTAGTACTGGATCGAGTACTCGACACCACCACTTCACCAATTGACGATCGTCAGAGACATGCTTGGCCTTGTTGTCCACACTTCCTGGGAACAGATATTGATCCGAAGCTCTTGCAAACAATGAGACAACCAACTTGACATTCTTTCTCTGTCTTTTCTCGACCAAATATGAGACGAAAGTCGAGGTGATAGTCCTCAATGGCGAGGATTGCCCCTTTGGGACTTCGAGGAGTGAGAGATATCCTGTCGAGTCGGCCTTGGAAACGAACAATGTGGTGAGGTGTTTTGTTGTATATACCAGAATCTCAATTGCAAGAGCAAATATCTGATCAGCACCTTCTGTATCACTAGGGCGTATAGATGCGTTCAGGAAATGAGACTCGCAGTATGTTGGCTCTGGCTTCGCGCCTGGCGGAGGAGAGTAAATGGCCGAGCACTTTGTGGGCGGAGTCGAGACATGATAAAATGTGAAGCGCGTATTTTCCGGCAGAAGATCGGCTAGTCTGTCTTCCAAACTTTCCTCACTCCTCCTTTCCATGGTCGGGGGCTTTGCGAGTGACTTAAGTGGAGGAGTATAGCTATTCGCATTTGGGAAGACATGCTTAGTCATAGCGCGCGGGAGTCCGCAAAACATTGACGACGGCAATATTGCTAGTACAACACCAAATATAGAGCATCAATGGCAACGGGAGCTCCATTACGAAGATGCCTCATCGCCGCCGGATCAAGTGCACGAGGTGACCAGGCCCTCATCAACTCCTCACGGAATCGCTGCAGTACCTCGACGACGAGTCCCTATTCCCCATCACGGCAATGCCTCTTCCAGTCAAGACATCACTCCTCGACAGCTGTCCGCCTCCAAGAAATGGATACAGATCGTACATATAGGCCTAGGTGGCAGCAGACCCCACGCGGTATGACAATGCCTTTTCGAGTGCGACCAAAAACCAAGAACATCGAATTTGAATGCAACAGCGACCCGCGCAGACTGGATAAGATGTACACAGATTTCTTTGGAGAAGGAGGGAAAGATTGGTTATCAGAGGAGACAAAATGGCTGGCAATCACGCACAAGAGTTTCGACCAGGGAAAGCGTGGTTTCAATGATCGATTGAGTTATCTTGGTATGATATTGTGTTAACTGGGAAGGAAGTCATGCTGACGAAGATGATAGGCAAGCGTATTGTTGAACTGCAAACATCATACCTGCTGGTCGCTGCGCCTCGAGATCCGACAGTGCCGAAAGGACCAGATCAGTACCATCGGATACCATTCGAACACCCAGCACTCGACGGCCTTACGAATCTTTCGGACAGAATGAAGAATGATATATTACACAAGTCAAGATTGGCACAATTGGCACGCGAATACAATATAGATCGTGTAATGAGGTGGCAGCCGAGAAACGTGAGTTGCGCGTTTCACTAGAGCATTCATCTCCATACTAAATAGTATTTACAGGCTGAAAATTTGGAAGCCTCAGGAATAGAGGTCATCTCCGCACAAGCACTGTACGCTATTGTAGGAGCTGTATCGTTAGAAAGAGGTGGGGCTCAGGCCAATGAGTTGGTGAAAAAGAAGATATTGGCGCCTCTCGGTGTAGAATTACAAAGCTGAAGAAAAAGACAATCCAAGGATACCCGGCTCATTTCCTGTTGCTGCTGCGTTGAAGAAGAATTCGTGGTGTCGACAAAACAAAGAGACCTTTACTGATGTTAGATCGGGGTATGCTCTCCAAGTCCCACTGGACATGGGCAGACAAAGAGTCGCAGAGCCCTTGTTGCTTTCTTATCAGATATTGGTATTATTGACGTAAGACTCTGGTGAGTTGTCCTTTGACTTTACATACGAGTTCCGCGTTACAGGACACAGTCTTGAGACATAACCTTGCTACCTGGGAAGATGAGAAGGCTAGTACTTAGTGGCCTCGCTGTATGATCCAAAGTGTTTGCGCGAAGATTGTCATGCCCCTTGCCACCACGTATCCTCACCCGTTTCTGCTCGCTGTGCTACTCGCCGCTCTCTGCTGATCCTTCTCACTTCAATACCTTTTTTCAATGTATACCCGGACTTGCTTCTGCAATGCACGCACCAATATCGGTGTTTGTGCCAGGTGTCCCACGGATTTGCTAGATGCTGGTTGCAATCTTTGCAGTATTCCCCAGGTCTTTCCACAAATCTAAAGCCTCCAAATCCTTGAGCCGCCGCTCCAATTTCCTTCATCCGTAGCAGGTAGGTTTGTGTGCTTTCCTACCACGCACAGGGGTCCGATCCTGTCCGTGATGTCGGAGATATCAAGCCCATCGGCAAACACGTCGTCCGCGGGTGATGGCGCCCAGATCTGAAGCTCTGTGCCATCTCTGGTATCTGCGAGTGCGGTATACTAATCCAATCCCAGAAAGGCCGCTCTGGAACAACTCGGCTTCCTGGCTGGGCAATTAGAGTGATGCCTACACAGTTAAGGAACTCCTTGTTGATTGAACCAGTCGTGATAAATTCTCTAAAAAAACGGAAACACAGCAGAAATGTTTGATAAATTGCAAATGAAGCAGAAGAACCGACATCTGGATAGAAGGATAGTTGAAACAGACATTTTGCAGCCAACCAAATTGACAACCATCAATGAATACCAAATTGAGGTTTCGGAGAGTTTGTTCTGGGCGGAGCATTTCGCAGACAAATCTAAAGTTATTTTGATAATCGAGGATGTGAAGTGGTTTAACCATGTGCGTCTTTGGATGATTTTTGGCAGTCAAAATCCTGGGATATGCGATGTCATTGGTGAGTGTTGGAAAGGAGGTGATCGAAGCCAACACCCTGTCAGACTGTGACCCTTTCACTTTGCTTCACGAGTCATGCTTGATGATTCAGCAGCATCGGAATGACTTGAGACTCCACCACGACCTCCTCTCTTCCTCGAGATGCTTCACTGCCCGAATTATGATCATTAGAGTTCTTCCTCTATCACGGAGTACGTGGCAAGTAAATTTGGCAAAATAAAGGCCAAACCCATACTTCAGCAGCTCCGTTGTCTCGTGAACCATACCGTTCGGCTCCTGTAACGTCACCATTAACGCCGGGACCAGCAGAACAGCATCATCGACTCCAGGGGAATCATGATGGGATTTCGCATGAAAGCCAAGCTTCGGCTGCTTCCCCAGATCTAACCAAGTCCGCCTTTTACGGCTCGTCCTGTCCTGCCTCCTGTCTTTTAGCGTTTTCTCACTGGTCTAAGATCATGTACGAAGCGCCTTCTTCTCACCTTCCAGTCGATTCCTGCCAATCATTTCTTTACATGTCTCAACTAAGATGTTGTCGGGGAGCTCCCGCCTTAGACAATTGGCTACGAATCGACTCCTTGGGTTGCTAATCGCGTCGATTCGCAAAGTCAATGATGCGTAGTGTCGTGACCTGCGCGTTACTTACTGTTCTCAATCACTGTCACGCTATGGCCGGTACCTGCCTCCCAATTTCTAGCTCATAACAGAAGCAGGCACAGCGTTCGTCATTTCTAGCCTCCCTTGCAAAGCCGGAGTGACGTCGAGGTGGAGTGAGAATATATAATCAAGACTAGGCACCTCTCGAATGGATAATTTACAACACCACAATCAGATTTGCTATACTTTCACCCGTCTCAAAAAAACTTTTCACATTCGCGTCTTACTTCAAAACAACCATCACCAATCCTCACCAACAAGATGTCAGCACCAGCAGACGATTTCACCAGCGACAACGACTACAAGTCTCGCACGGGGCAAAGCGAGATCCCTGTGGTTGGAAATGACTCAACGATCGAGTCGGGCGTCAACCCAGATACTGAGGACAGCGATGCTACGCTAGGTACGTGCAATCATAACCTATATCACTCCACAAAACTTACCCCGTTACATAGAGCGAGACGACAAGGAGGCAATTGACGAATCCAACATCGTGGAGGGACGTACCCGAGGAGCTGCGAAGCAAAACTATGCCGAGCCTGGCGACGAGGAAGGTCTTCCGGGTCCTGAGGACGGTACATCGAGAGGCGCACAATAGATGTGGGCCGGTGCGCGACTGTTTTGACATGATGAGAGTGTATCATTTCGTGCAGAAAATCAATCTTTTTTTTTCTGTCTATCATGTTGTATGACATACGTTCATGTTCAACCCAGAATCATAACGTTGGACGTTTCTCCGTCATGTATCTTGATTTCCATGATGTCAAAATGTGCCAATAGTTCCAGTATCGCTCCATGCTCCTCGTTCAATTTATTCCGAGTCCGGAGCCTGGTTTGTGTAAAAAGTTCCCCAACATATTTTGGACGATAATTTTGGCTTCGATTTTTGGCCAAAATTATGGAACATACCAGTAATTATCAGCAAAGATATACGGCCGAGTGAACGGCAATTCTGCCAATTGTTTTCCCCTTACCTCCAATGATGTACACTTAACGCTCGATATCATACGGGAAGATGTATCTAGTCCAACCGAGACGCAGCATGTGACGTATCCACACACCATTAGTCGTCAACCGCGCATCACCTAGTAGGATCAATTAAGCTCCTATAGGTGCCTATTAAGTGATAGAAGACAAATATCAGATCATTCCAATCAATGCTAACGAGAAACATTGCTATATTGTTAACAGACTGCCTGTGTTCCGTATATAGCTCTCTAATGGTGAGGAGTGTTCATGCTTCCCTCAATCAAGTCGCCATCATCCCATACAAAGTGTCAATGTTATGTCCGAAAATCTAGTGCCTTGAGTTGAGAACGATGTCAAAAAGTCCTAGCATTTGCCTACAGAGCTTCGTAGACTTTATCGGCCTGCAAGACGAAGCTCTACAGAAATTCCAGAATTCTGAAGGATGCAGCAAAACACGCAGTCAGATTGAGGGAATGTGTTTGACCTGCCAAAAGAGAGGAGATGATCGAGGAAGTAAATCTGAAGTGGTCGCCGTCGTACTCTGTTCAATGCCGTCTTAGTCTTGCGCTTGACCTCATGGTCCCTGCTATTTCTAGATTTTGATTCCACGGAAGATGAGGCGAGCGCAGAAGAGAGTTTGAATTTTCGTCCGGATAGCTGGTGCTTGCGCGGTCAGCCATGGCAGCTGATGAAGATTTGAGGTGTGGCGAAGAGAATGAAGGGAGTGGTGCTGTAAACTGTGAGGTCCGCAAGGTTACACAGCATGTGTTGTCGCGGTGGCTTGAGAGCACGAGGTTCTTCAATTGAGGGTAAGCCGATGTGGGTGATTGATTGAGTGTTGAACCTGAACCTCAATTTCAATGGTCTCACACTCACGTGTTTTGCTTGTCAACACCAAGCTCTTCCGAAATCGACTAATTAGCTGATGATTGTTTGACCTCGCACGTACTGGAAAGAGGGCAATCGACTCGACCGGTCCGCATGGTTACGCGCTCGAAATCATAACAAGCTCGAACGAGGATGTATATAAGCTATGTCCGTGACATCTGAAGGCAGTGTGGCTGCCCTATGATACTACAGATCTCTCGTAACGTTTTCCTTGTGCAAACCTTTAAGCTTCTCAAGATTCGGAATGTACGGCGACGACTGAAATACCGGAGGCATGAGTCTCAAGTCCTAGCCGTGAAGGAAATCGAACACCGTTATATACGAATAGTGAATGTCAACCCCCTTATTCGCTATACATCTTAAGCTCGTCAGTGAGGATCTTGTACCATTCTATGGGGCAGACACACAGATACAATCTTAAGGATACCCTGATCAAGCTGCACTGTCATCTCACTTGCGTCTCGCAGCATCGCGTCGAGCCCAAGGATTGTAATTTCCAATTTCCCATGCATTCTGAGCTTGCTCAGCTCTCGAGGGGCTAAGCAATGATGGTCAAGATGTATCTAAAAAATCTCAACAGCAAAAATTATTGAGCTTCAGCTCGCGCGGGGTGAAATTGTCAACATATTGGAAGGGAGTACGATAGCAATCGTGGAACTCGGTGTCGGTTCCCCCTTTCTTGGCGAGCTAGCTGCTAAAGTACTCTAATTGCATGTTAAACCACTCTACTACCACCCACGATGCCAGATGGTGCCACTCCACCTCCTGGCGATGGAATGAATTGGCTCTTGTCGAACAACAACGCCAAAGCACACTCGCAATGCACATTTCAACGCTTTGGACCGCCGTTTTGGCCCTCCTCGCCACCTCGATATCGGCAACCGCCCTCACGTATAAGATTCAGCCGAACGAGAAAGCTTGCTTCTTCACCAATGTTCCCAACAAAGGAGCTAAGATCGCCTTCTACTTTGCCGTACGTCTGTCCGCGCATTCAGCCATGCTCAGGAAGAGATGGGGATCTAATCGGGATAAAACAGGTCCAATCTGGCGGATCCTTTGACATCGACTATGTTGTCGTCGCTCCCAACGAGCGTTTAGTCTCTAAGGGCGAGAAGGAGAGACAGGGCGACTTTGTCTTCACTGCAAATGACATCGGCGAATATCGATTCTGCTTCAACAACGAAATGTCGACATTTGCTGAGAAGCTTGTCGACTTCGAGATTGCTGTATGATACTACGCTGCCATTCCGCCTGCTAAGACGCGCATGCTGACGATGACCCAGGTTGAGAACGAAGCACGCGCACAACTTCCGTCTAAACAAGGCTCGACTCCTGAGCAAACCTCGGTCCTCGAAGAGTCCATCCTCAAAATCTCCTCCCAGTTATCTACCATCAACCGAAACCAGAAATATTTCCGCACAAGAGAAAACCGGAATTTCTCCACTGTACGAAGCACAGAGAAGCGTATCTTCAATTTTAGTATACTGGAGGGCTTGGTTATGGTCACAATGGCTGGTCTGCAAGTCTTCGTAGTAAGGTTCTTTTTCCAAGGAGCGCGCAAGGGCTATGTATGAACGGCTCGATGAGAAGGTGGAACCAGTGCAGTGTATTTTTAAACATGACACTGAATGTGTTAGCGTTTTGGTTCTTAGGAGTTCGAAACGTATGGATGTGCATGGCAGTATGGCGCTTGACGAGCGTTGTTGGTATTCGATTTAATATATGAATGACTCTAACCAGGCATTTGGCCACCAAGGCATAATCGCAGGCTGGCATAGTGTCTTAACGACCTGATCCAATAAGCAGGCCTTTTTCGAAATTCAGTCCCCACTCGCTGGCCGGCCTCATTTCTAGGTGCTACAATGACAACCCAGCGTAGTCACAAGGGAACAATTCTTCATTAGCTGGAACCAGTTTCAAAAGAGATCGCTGAACATGTTCGATAATCAAGCCATTCACGTCCTTGATCTTCATAGCCAAGACCAAAGGTTGGGAGGCAGTGAGGCGTGTGACCGTTACATGGTATCGAACAGGGTCTTCGGCGCCAGCGGAGATGGAGCACCTCAGACTTTGGCAAAGAAAATTCCTGGTGAGTGCCCATCGTTATATTGTTGAAGTTGGGAACGGCTGACAAGTTTTAGCTGACAAGAAGCCAAGGGTTGTCGTCGAGAATCGACCATCCGCGCTGAAAATCGATGCTCGTCACGAAAGGGGAGGGCAAAGACCGCATCAATGTTATAACGTGCCTTGGTGTCCATACTCAGCTGTGTAGAGGACTCCAGGATCGCGAGCATGCATTCGCCAAGGGATTATTTTGGAGTCCGCATATGCCTCCCTCAACTCGACTATGAGAATCGTATTTCTTGCAAGAGTGAATGATCGAGTCGGTATGGTATCTTGGCAATCACGGTGGTAGTTTCTGGCCATCTTCCAAGCGTTTTTGTTGCAAGCAAATACGATGCTTCTTCTAGTGGTTGGTAAAATAAGGCATGGGTCGCAGTTATCCTTACCATGGAGGTATAATGGATTCGTAGATTCAATTCTACCATTCCTTTGCTTTAAAACAAGTCGACAGCCATGTGGCTAGACCTCTACCGAAACTCGACGTGATTACCAGAAATGATCGATATCGGTCTCGGACTTGAAGATTGCTGTTTGCAAGTGCCTTACGTTGTCCAAGGACGAAAGAAGCGAACGTGATTCGAAGGTACCATCGTGGGCGCCTCTAAACATCGTGTCCTCGGTAGCTAAATCGCTACCACATTTTGTCTTGACACGTCTACTTGATCCAGGATTTCCTCTGAATTTCGCAGTGATCCGCTGTCCCTCCACAAGCATGAACTACGAAAATGCATACCACTTCTTCCGCGTTCACCTCGACGAAATCACCATCTATTGGACATCATGTCTCGTTTAGTGGCTCCAGACTGTACTATGGTCTATACACGGAGTAGGAGCTAAGGAGAGGTACTCGGTGGACTTAAAGTCCTAATTATTAAGGAGCGAAAAGCGAGGTAAATTTAGAGCGACTGCGCGATATTTTGGAAGTAGTAGGAGAGACAAAAAACATGCCGAATTGCTAAACCTTGGCTGTGATGTGCTCTGGATCTTCGTCCCTGTGAAGCATTCTGCCATACTGGATGTCATCTCTACGTCTCAATCCTTGTCATCATGAGGACAGATAAAATGGAAGAATTGAGAACCTCGGCATCCGATATTCCGAGCATAAAAAGCGCTGGTGAATGTTGTCACAAATAATGGGAGAAGTCCAAAAAGTTGTAGTCGCGAAGAGCGGAACTCTTCCGCCCCCTTCAAGAAATCAATTTAGTCCGACTGTCTAGTTGCATCAATGGCACTCAATTCACTGTGCTTGAAGTCGGCTTTGCCCACTCCCTACGTCTGCCTACGATGTTCCCTTCGACGAACCGCACCTGGAAGCATGCGACGATGGCTTCATTCGGCCCCTTCCCGGCGGAGAGAAGCACAATCGAGTACTCCAGCAGCATCACAGAGCATGCTAGAGATACTCGAACAGCGGGGTTTCGTCAACCAGATCGTTGGGTCAGAGGTTTTGGCGTCAAAGAGATGGCACAACTGGCTGATAGGGAAACAGGACACGCGAAGAGTTGAATAATCTCATGATTGGGAGACGGGTGGGCGCATATGTTGGCATCGATCCAACTGCCTCGAGTATGCACGTCGGGCATCTTATACCGTTTATGGCCCTCTTCTGGATGTATCTCTATGGATACCCGGCCGTCACATTGGTACGGAACGTGAAAGGGATCGGATCGGGCAAAAGCTAAGAGGACACAGCTAGGCGGCGCGACAGCAGGAGTGGGAGATCCGACTGGCAGAAGCACTGCACGGATACAAAGCTCACGCGATGTTAGAAGGGTCAACACGAAATACATTGTTGCTCAGATCAAGAAACTGTGGCAGAATGTGGCAGTTTTGGCCGAAAAGCATTTGACTGAAATCCCGAAGGACCTTGCGAGGGACGGGCAGGTGCTGAATAATGATGATTGGCTATCCAAGATCAGTATAATGGACGTGCTTGGGACGATCGGATCTGGGCTACGACTGGGGCCATTATTGGGTCGCGATACGTACGTGCCAGTCCTCAATACAATTGCAGTATATCATGGGAGCTAACGAGTGACACAGAGTGAAGACGAGAATGGAGAGCTCAGATGGCATGTCATTCTCAGAATTTTGCTACCCAGTCCTGCAAGCCTGGGACTGGTGGCATATGTTTCGACAGAATAACATACACTTACAGATTGGCGGCGCAGATCAATATGGTAACATCCTTAGCGGCATGGATGCTATCAAGTATGCTGGGAAGGCTGCGCCGCCAAACCGGGGAGAAGACTTGAACTCCGAGTCCATGCCAATGGGTTTCACAGTTCCATTATTGACAGCTCCTTCAGGCGAGAAGTTTGGAAAGAGCGCTGGCAACGCGGTCTGGCTCGACGAAGATCAGACTAGTGTTTTTGATCTTTACGGTGTGAGTATTCCCGTTCTTGACATAATCCCATCCTAATCAGTGTCCAGTTCTTCGTCAGCCAGCCAGATTCCGACGTCGAACGCCTGCTCAAATTCTTCACTTTCCTGCCCCTATCGAGGATAGAAGAGACAATGAAGGAGCACGTTCAGGCCCCTGAAAAACGGGTCGCACAGCACCGATTGGCCCGCGAATTCGTCGAGCTCGTTCATGGGGCCAAAGAAGCCGAGACGGTCGAAAAGCAACACCGCTTTCTGTTTGCGCAGTCATCTCTCAGAAAAGAAGATGCCCTCAAGGGTGCGCCAGACGTAGTACTGCCTGCCTCCATGGTGGTAGGGTTCCCATTCTCCTTCGCGCTCAAGCGTGCCGGCTTGGCGGGGACGAAGAGTCAGGGAGCTCGATTGATCAAGAATGGTGGCGGTTATCTGCTCACATCGAGCTCGACTGAGGATACCGAAGAAAAACTATCGTTCGTCCCGATCGTCTCATTGGACACCCATCTCGTCATGCAACACCATGTGATGAGTACACCGGACTCGAAGTGGCCCAGAATGGTCTTGAGATCTGGCAAACGCAAAGTGTGCGTTGTGGAGCTCGTAAGTGATGAGGAGATGAGGAAGCGGAAGCTGAAATTCCCTGAGCAAGAAGAGGAAGGAAATGCACCTGCGTCGTCTTGAGAGCATTGGTAGCGGTTCAATGACCACCTTTACCGTACCCGAATCCGGCTCATGTTTTCGCCCTTCACCAAATTAAAACTATGGCCCTTATGACTAGATCACTTCCCGTCTCCAGAAGTCTTAGACTTATCGAATCGAGATTAAAGAGTAAAGAAGTACACTGCCCTCCTGGAAGATGAGGTAGAGGTCTCTATCTTCTATTAGCCACACCTAAGCTGCCCAAACCGATTTCGTAAACGGCCTCATGCGTCACCAAGCCCAGCAACACCAGAAAACACAAAGCCATGTATCCAAGCCATCCCTATACGACGGTGAGATCAGTCGCCTCACCCCAAGCATTATACCCAACTCCTCGCCAATTCCACACACTATCCTCTCGTTGCGTATTCCCACCAGCATCGGTAGCTCGGCAGACAATCCGTTTGCCCTCCCCTTTCTCGATCCTGACCCGTGCATGCCAAAGACACCAGGCCCACATAATCTTTCTCCTTCCCTCATGCGTCTTTGTATCGCCGTGACCGCCATAGTCAAGGTCCGCGCTCACCCAAGTCTCACCGCCATCGGCACTTACTTCAACTTTAACGACAGGGCCAAAGACCCCTTCCGGCACCGCGTAGCCCTTAACTTCCACCATGTTGTCTCCATCGGCTTCCACGGTGGAACCGGATTTGGGGATTCCGACGATAGAGTTGATAGGCATGTCCATCATGGCCGGGCAGAGGTGCCAGTACTTCCTCGCCTCTTCCGCACAAGTCGCCTCGGGTGGCAGGATCTTGTAATCGCGCTGTTGGTAAAAGTTGGGCGATTCCTGAAGCTGGAGAGTGATGCGGTTGAGCCATTTCACAGACCGAGCACCTGCTATACCTGGACATAGAGATCGGACGGGAGCCCCATGCTCCGGCGTCAGCTTTTCTCCATTCATCTATTCAACCACGTTAGCGATGTTCGTTCTTTCAAGATGCGAATCCTGCCTCACCTCGAGAGCCAACATACAATCGCCCTCTTCCAGCATCGCCCGTTCCAGGGTGATGCTACCGCCGTACCAACTATCGTCTTGACATGGAGTATCGTAGCAAGCAAACGCCACATGTCCAACATAGCCTTTCTCCGTCACCAACGAGTCGTTAATTCCAGCCCTGGCGAGCACATCCCGTAACCTTGGACCGCGCCAAACGCAGTTCATGACAGCCCCGTCAAACCAGTCTATGCCATTGACCTCCTTGATCTTGGTGCGCATCGTATGCCGTCTGTTGCCAGCACATTGCAAGGTACAAAGAACTTCATACTGCGGGAATTCATCACGCAGCTGCTGGACAGAAAGTTGCAGGGGCCTTGTTACGGCTCCATCGATACAGAGGGCATGCGCATTTGGATCGAGATCAAGGATCGCGCTATGATTCCGATCGTACGGTGCTTTGGTCGTAATGAAACTGTCCAACCTGTCAGCCCGACGTCCAGGTAACAGCAAGCCTTCCCCAGCAAAAAACGCATGAAACGTGCCCCCCCAGACGGCAAAGAAAGTCACACTCACCTCGAAAGTAAGTCCTCAATCTCTGGCTCTCTGTTCAACGGCGTCTCGCCCGTGTACACGTATCCTACATCCTGCGAATACGCATGACGTCAGTCGACAGCTCTGTTGACCCTCCCGGGAGAATGACACAGCCTTATGTTCAGCCTCGTTGTGAATGGGCGAGTGAGGAGCGAGAAAATCTGGACGTACCGTGGCCATAGCTCAGTCGGAACCGATGGCGTGCTTGCACGGGATTTCTGCCAAGAACACGATGGATCCAAACGTCGACGGAGCGTTTGGGTGTTTGCTTCGTGAATTCGGGTTTCGATGTCCTTTTGTTTTGCTCGACGTCAATACGATACTTGCTGGACTTGCTGATTGTGAGTTGTTCTAGCAGGAGCGGTCCAGCGGTCGTATGGAGGTGGGGTCAAGGTGGCTCGCCGATTCTTGGATGGCAGAAGGGGAATCTTCTAAAGATCATCATGATCTAAAATGGTACAATCTGCTCGATGAGTCGAAGAAGATGGATCAAGTTTTCTTGTGAGTGTCATTGAGAAAAGCACGTCATGGTAAAGTTCAATTGATCATCTTTTCAGTAAAATCACGTGGTCACTCAGTTCGCCCTTCACTTATTACTATACTGATGAGCTCCAGAGATGTTGAGTCGTTCTTTTGTTCGGAGACATGAGGATGTGCCGTGGCGGTGACCGCTTCGATACGACTCTCTGCAAAGCGTTCTTTGGCTGTTCACTAGTGTAGACAACAAAGCATCTCTCATTGCATCTTTTCAGCTCGTTATCGCTATCGACAACCCTTCATTCGATAGAAGAACGAGTAGCCAATAACCCACAAGTATCACATCGCTATTGAGAGCCCAACTGACCCGCATCAAGATCTGTCGTCTCCAATGTAGACGGTCCTAGTCGAAGTGACAGGCACAAGAGCCACCTTGGTCATCGGCTCATCATCCATAGTCGCCTTGGTACACTCCGCCAGCTCCGCATTAGTGGTGTACAGTCTCTTCGGCATATCACCAAGTCGAGTGCCAATCTCACTGACAGAACCGGTAGGACAGGGATTGCACACTCCCCAAGTTTCGCTCAACCAGGATCCGTCCGCTGTACCCATTGGCTCCCAGAGCTTGTCCGATGGTCGAGTGTACACTGAAGTCGTGGTCTGGCACTCATCTCCTTCTTTGATGGTGGCGGTCGCTGTATACTTGGCCAGCCGCAAGTCCGAGGATGGCCAGGTACTGAGATCTGTGTATCAGCTTTGAAGAGCGAACGCGGTAAGAATAGAGGGCCAAACGCACAGTTTCGTTCCCAACATATCAGTCTTGGTACCATTAACAACAAAGACACCGTGATGAAACTTTGGAAGGCTCTGGATTGATGCGGAAGCGGCTTCGAACGCAGAGCGAGGGTTGATCAGTCGAGCGTTGTGGGCAGTCACTTCCGAACCCGTTCCAGTATCGACCATGATTGTGACGATGTCGACGGTGTAGTTGTAGATTTGAGGCTCCCAGACCGAACCGTACCCATCTTGCGATCCAATTTGACAGCCCGCATTGCAGAGGGCGACGCCTACTGCTAGATATTATCAGTCTTCCATCCTCCAAGTCAACGGTTCTCTACTGAACACGTACATTTCGCAGTTGCAAGCTGGAGGATCTCTGAGATGGCGAAGATCACGAGGTTGAGCGAACATACTTTCATGATGTTTGGATTGGCAAGTCGAAGAGGTTCGAGGTGGGGATTGGGAGAGAGTAGTTGGGAAGGTCCGGGTTACACAAGGGATCACGTCTGGGTGTTACAAGGCGGCGTTGCCGTCACAACTTCTACTTACGATCAGCTGCTCTTTGCTAATATCAAGACGTACTACAGCCTCAAGACTGTTGCTTCTTTGTCCAGAGCTGACCTTATTAACGACATCAGGCAGTCCACCCCTGATGCGCAAATTCTATTCTTCTATGGTTTCATCTGTGTGATATTGACGTGAGGCTTGCTTAGCATATCTACCATGCATCTTTTCCAATCATCTCAGCTGTGCTTTCATTGCATCCTAGACAGTAACCTTGACTTTCGCCCATTTCGTCAACTTGCTTGCACTGCCTCTGAGCTTTGTTGAGTCAGTCCATGGCAATAACTTTTCATGACACGCGATAAACGTGGCGCTGACATCCTGGCAATCCAATACGAATTGCGACAAACTTCCTCTGCTCTCGATACTGGCGTGGGAAAGAGATGATAAATTGAGCCGATTTGTCAAGAGGCCAAAGTACCAGCCGGCTGTGCTCCCGCTCTTCGACCTGTACACGAGATCCCGTTGCATCCGCACTGCAGAACCTTGGTTCCTTCGACGACAAAGAACGGTAAGCAAGGCATCTGGTGCTCCCATCCTCGACTCCATCTAACGTGGCCTCGGAGAAATCTCCCGTGAACACAGCTATCGCGAATGAGGCTTGCCGTGCGCCTCGTATGTCGAGATACCATGTATCGATGTTCCTGGCCATGATGTTTGCCGACAAGGAGGGCAAAGTCAGCATCGCCGGAGTGTTCCACGACAGGTGGTGGGCCGCGGATAAAGGGTGCCGTAAGGGGTTTATGAAGCAAGGGTTCGTTTGACGTGACTTTCGAGGTTTCGTGAGTGAATGCTTCGAGTGGGAAGTTTAGTACAGAGGATTTTTATCAAAGAAGAAAATATACATGTGTTATATCCAGGCGCTGGCCACTAGGTAAAGGTAGTAAATAGAGAAACATGAACTTACCAAAACGACTTACTAGTAGCCCACAAAGCCTATGCCATACCGATTTCCAGCTTTCAAATCGCCTTGCAAGTACCCATCGGATCGGAAATCCTAGCGACACAGAGCCCGGGAGGAGAATCCGTCACGCGCGTGAACAGTTCTCCAGAGTTTTCAACCTTTGCCAACTTGAGTTTCTCCTTTGCGACCATCTTTCGGCCCGACAGAATGGCCAAGATGTTCTCCACCACCCTGCTCATCGGCTTCGGGACAGGTCCCGATGGCACTTGAACCATAACGACAATGGTCGTCATAATCTAGATGTGATCAGCTGCTATCGAGCTCTGCAGAAAATCTACTTGTACTCACCTCCATTTGCTTTCCCTTCTCATAATTACCCTCATGAGCTGAATAATCGTAATTGCCTTTGACGACCCAGGATTGGTTTTTCTTCATTTCCTTCCCGGCATAGTCGCTAGGTTTACAACCATCCATACCAGAGATGTGGTTTTGCGCAATTTTGTCGCCTCCCATAATCATGCCTTTGTATACGTAATCAGGCGTCTCGGAATATTTCGTTGTTGTTTGGCAAAGTCGGTCGTCTTTGTCGGTCATGATATCCACCGAGATTCCTCCCTATTTTGTGTTAGCATGACTACGGCACAGCCCAGCAGAGATGTTCAATTCCCTCACGTCATGTAAGTGTCCGACAACGGACACGATCTTGCCTTCGTAAGTGGGCGTCCAGGGGGTCGATGAAATGGAAAATGATCCCTCTTCTTGAGGAGGGTTGACCTCGCTCGTTGTGCACTGGTTTGCACCAAGGTATACCATTTTCATATCATTCCATCCTTCTGGAAGAGGACCTGCCCACGCGTGAGCAAAACCCTGCTTTCCTGGATCAATCGAGTGGCTTACCATCGATGTAGTCGTAAGTCATGGTGACATATACCACCTTGTCTTCCATGTTCATGTTCATCAACTCGACCAAGTACATGAAATTGTCTGACTTCGAAATGTGCATGCCAGTTCCAGAGCTCATGTCAGTACCAGTGTTGTAAGTGAAGATTGATCTTTCGTTGCCAGACGCAAAGAACCTCTCTGCCGTAGCAGTAGACACCCCGAGACCGAAGTGTGGCAGACAGAAGCTTCCAAATCCGGCTGCGTCCCAGCGAGAGGGTCCGCTGACGAAGTGTACCATATGATGCAGCCTAAGCGTTTGATCAATAAAGTATCACTGGAGCGGGTGTCTTTCGTACCATAATCCAGTGTCGATATTCGCGTTCGAGCCATCGGGGTATTCCAAGCCCGCTTGTTGCTGTATAATAGTGCAAGAATCGGAACAGGGCTTTTCTATACCCTGGCGATGAGAGGTTAACACTTGGAGAAGCTGGCATTTCATTTCAACTCACTCTATCTGGATAGTTCTCCAACATGCCAAGGTGTCCATTCAAAGACTTCTTGCCCATATTGGGAACAGCATATGGACCCGATCTGATTTTCACCCGCTTTACACCCGGTAGCTTGATAGGCGAGTCTGTCTCAATTCTTCTCGGTGCAGCACCTGGTGGATCGGCCACCTTTCCCGCTCCTATACCAGCGAATCAGAATTGTTTTCGAGATGGACAAGCTTCCAAGCATCCACTGGTGCACAAACCTATTGCTTTTGCGGCCAAGTCAATCATTGTGCCTGCGAGTCCTTGGCGCTTGTTGAGGGCGTCATGATGAAATGGGCCACCAGAAACTACAGTGCTGATGGCGAAGAGAGGAATGAATGTGGTAAACTTCATCGTAGCACAAGACTCCACTCAGGTCTATTGGAAAGTCGGTTGCGCAATAGGAACGAACGTCTGTGCAAGGAATTTGGTGCCTATTACTACGTACCACTATGTACCGCACCACAATCAATAACCTAATCTTCGATCTTTAAGATCGGGCCTCTGAACTATGTGGGCGGTGCTTTTGAACCTGGAGTGGTCGCGATTTTAATTTAACCGTAGATGTTCGCGGATCCACTAGGCTAGGTATAGAAATATAGATGAACCAAATGTTTCTGCTTGGGAAGACAGCAGCCGCCACCGAGCGAAGCCCTAAATATATAACGCAGTAGCTAGAACGAAGCTGTAAGCATGTGACTCAAATTTTAACACAACGTGTGGCCTCTGTGAGACTCACGAATCAGTCACCAAACTTCTTCGGTTCCTCAAAAACCCAATGCCACACAATTGTGGTACGACTGACCGACCTGAAAGGTTGCTGCCAAGGTTTCCTGGTTTTGTTTTGCGGCCTCAGTATAAATATGCAGCGCGATCTCCATGAAATAGTTGTCTTGCTTCTCGACTGTTTTTTTTTCAGCTCAGTGACGGCTCCACATGAGAAGGTAGAAGCCGACGGCCTTGGGGAATGGTCAGCAGTTGCTGTTGAAGCTGTCGTTCCAGTTACGCGGTGAGCAAACTGCTGTCAATTTCTGGGACTGCGTAAACAAGCGTCTCCCGATAAATGATGCTTCCATCGCCGGTTATACCGAGAAACCGAAGTGGAGGTGGAACTTCCGAGCAACCAATTGTCCGAGCTTCAAGATCACCATTCTCGGGTTTACAGTGTAGACCGAGCTCAAACAGGGTTACAGGGCTCCAATGACATAAGATGTAACTACAACTGGTGTGGGAGTACCCTAACCGTGATTGTCTGCAGCGCGTCGTTCGCTCTAAGTTTAACAATAGCGATGCCGTCGTTCCTTGCAAGCTGACTCTCATACACCGTTCGTGCCATCCAGAATGTACATTGCAGGTGCTTTAATTTGCAGGTGCTTCGATAAAGGAAAGCCTCGTACCAGATCTAGTAGGAAAGCATCGTGTTGGCGCCGGTATATCTAGCAGGATCAGTATCCGATTTGTGGTGTATTCATCAGCTTTTTCGATGGTCACTCTCCAGTAGCCATCTTGCCTCATCAGCTTTGCGCCTCCCAATCTTTGTTCCTCAGCTCTTTCGGAGGATTTTCTGGAGAATTGAGCAAGTTTGTGTGGGGTGACTGTCGGGAGAAACCTGAGCGTACTTCCTATCCTGCCATATTGGCTAATGGAATATTATGGTGAAGTTTCCCGTGTCCAAGTCGTGACGGGAGTCCAGGACCATCTTCTCAGGAATACATGGGGTATGAGACAATGGACTACCCTCACAGCATTCCCGATGCTGAATGACGCGACCAGAATGAGGTGGAGCTACCTGGTAGATCGAGAATCAAACTTCGAGTGGTAGTAAGCGGAAGAAGAAGAAGGACGTGCTTGGCATCGAGACAACCAGGGTCGCGTCTATCCTTTACGTGCAGACTACTGCAACGCTTCTCCGACTCGTTGTGCCGTTCTTCAGGTCCACAGGGAAGAGGTTTGAGTCCAGCGAGGGTGGCCGACCTGACAAAATAGCAGCGTGAGCCTTGAGGGGACACTCGAATTTCGAGAAATGTTATCCTCGGCAAGGGAGGTCGCTATCCGGAAGAAAGCGCCATTCTCCAAGAATATTCCATTTCTGTACCGGGAATGTAAGCCTTACCGGGACGCCACCGTGCGAATATGAAGTTGTGCATTAAGCGGTGGATTTCCTAAGCGCGATGTTAGACGCAAGGCCAGTAGCATCCCTCGGAACCATAGGATCCTCAGAAGAAAGGGGTGGTGTGGTGTTTTGAAAGCTCTCAACCTCGAAAGCTGCCCTTTCGGCCACAAGCCCAGCCGGAACTTACATGTCCCGAGGCCATCGATGACCACTCTTCGGCCTTGATTCTTCCTCGTATACAACGTCCTTTCCGGCCCTCTGGCCTCATCCGCTAGACAACGCCATCTCAGTCCTCGTTGGCCGAGCTCGAACGAGTCAAGCACGCAGCCAGGGGTAGAGCTGCACTCGTTGGCTGCGGCCCCTTCCATGCCCCCACCTCACTCTCCCCGCAACCTTGTGGAATTGTGTTCACGTCAAGGTACATTGACTGTTGTCCGACCGCTGGAAGATAACTGCCAATATACGCCTCTATGGCTCAGGTATGTTCCTCCCATTGTTAGGGAAAGCTTCCAACGCTGACTAACTCAATTCCCAGTGGTAGAGCATCTCACTTGTAATGAGAAGGTCCGTCGTTCGATCCGGCGTGGAGGCTTGACTATGATAAAATTCTTCTCTTTTTGTGTTCTCCTGTCTTTCAGTTTTTATCCGACATGTGTTTCTTCGCTGTTTCTATCATATTCCCAATCTACGAATAAGCATTACTGCAAAGCACTGCATCGAGACGCATTCACGACATCATTGCTGTCGAAGACAAAGTTCCAGTCTATGGCTTAATCGAGCTTTTGTCAAGGCAAGTTCGCGCTTTGGCATCTTTATTTCTAATACATGGATATCGTGCGTGCTTGGCCACATCAGATTACAGGCATTGACGGTCAAATGCTTATGCCTAATGGCAGACGCTACGCTGGGGAGATACAATGTTCGCTCCTGAGCTTTCTCTCACAATTGACTGAATGGCAATGGAGACCTTGTGTCTGTGATGGTAGTCGTGACCCCAATAGGGACTACTCCATGGACACAAGAGAAAGATAGATCTCGAAATTTGATAGCGTTCGGTTACCAGGAACCTGTTTCCTTTTTGACTCTCCTCGTAAAAGTATGGGATTGCAGTACCCATGAAACAGCAAGTCGGGATTGTTGGGAGCATAGCTAAAAGAGTCTCAAGTATTGAATGCTGGATACCACTCGCCTACATTTGAGCAATACTCGTTTCTTGTTGTCCCGTCTCAACCTCGGGATCAATCCATGGACCTTCAGGAATCCTGGCCAATTCTTCCTTCGTGTCCTTGTCCAGTACCTTGACGCGTGGGGACACCCAATCTGGATACTTCTCTTTTGTCAAGCCAATGTCGTTTATCAGACCATCAACCCACGTCCTGCCTGTACTCCAAGAGATCTTTTCCTGAGAGGCCAGAATATCCAGCAGCTTCAAAGCTGGCATTTGCATTATCCTCTCCATGTTGAAGTGCCAAAACAAGGCTGCGTCGTAGACATGCACCACCATTGTTTGGATCTTCTCTCGGACGTCAGACTTGAAATGTTGCAGAACTCGGTCCACACAATCAACAGTATCCTGTTCGAAATTGATGTATGTGTAGTTCGGCGAGACCTCTGTACTGAAAGCAGGCGTGTAGATCTTGAGCGCTTCGAATCGTGACTCTCGCGAGGTGCGGAGAAGTGGTGGTACTTGAGTATTGGACGCAAATGCTTCATTGTATTGTCTCGTACCCTCGATCCTCTCTCTTTGACAGGTTATTACGACGGTCCTTGGAGCTGTAAGAGCATAGTCGTAGATTCGGATTCGAAGCTCAGAGGGGAGTTCTGGGAAGCGGTGGAAGGTCGTGCATGGAGGCATTTTGTTGGACAATTACTAGTAGACGCAACTACTTCGTTTCCGAGACGTATTTCATGGAATGAAGGATTGTCATTAATATTACCTGGACGTAAGCATAGCAACATGGACTTCAAGAACTATACATACGGATTCGCTGGTGCGTGACAGTAACTGAAAGAGCTGCCAACCGCGTCACCGTTGGCTTCAGATGATGGTGCGAGTGTTTATTGCCCGTCGATTGAATGCCCGAAAGGTTATTCTCTAGAGTGATGAGCACAAATCGAATTCCGCCAACGAGGTATTTCACGCCAAGATCCCCTGCTCGGCCTCAGATCTCCGCCCCCTTCGAGTTACACTCTTCATCAACCATTGCATCGATCTGAACAAGCGACTTCTCTCATGCGCGCGCCAGCATGATGTTACTTTCCATAGCCCCAACATGGATAGTATCTGGGGCGACCCATGGGCCGACAACGCGAAGTCGAGTCTCCCCGAGTCGAAGAAGAACGACCCTTTCAAGGTGACCGCCCATGAACCTGTGATACCACCCACGAGCTGTTTTTCAGACGGATTGGACGACGAAGCTGGATGGGGAGATTTTGAGGAGAGCACCGGCCTCGGCAGTCAAGACGCGGAAGAGAGTGAGAAACAAGAGTTGGGATGGAGTGCTGGTCAGGGGCGAAATCCGAAGGGATTCACGAATGGATTGACACCACCGGAAACTCCCCTCGAACACACGTATAAACCAGAAATCCTGCCATCAGGCTGGGGCAACTCTCACACACTTCAATCGACTCCAGCAGCTCCTCTGGGTGGCAAGCAAAATGACGACATTTCTGGACTACCACTCTCTCCAGTATGGGAGAGCCGGCGTTTGAGCCTATCGTCAATTACGGACGTGCCTGAAAATCTAGACGGTCTTGATATAGACCCAGCATCACGGAGCGAAAAATACCATCAATCGATTGTATCTGGCACTCCTCCTAGATCCAGTACAAGCAGTACAACCAAGACTGCTGTCAGCATAGATAGCGATGCATCTCCAGCATTTCCAGACTTTCCAGCTTCTCCAATTCACCATGATAGCTCAAGATGGAAACACAAGCCCTCACATTCCGTACCCAGTGTTGGTTCCAGCGACAGTCTGGACTCACGAATATCGTTTGACGAAGCCTACCTTCAGCCGCAGCGGGTCGCGGAGTCCACATCATACATGAAGGAAATCAAAGGTTTACCGACCACGGACTTCAAAAGCTTGCAGAATACTGTCCGTGCAGACGAGGAGCAAGAGTCGATTCAAGAGGGAATGCCGGACGATGAGAGATTCTCCGACAGTTTGCAGACCGTTTTAAAGGGACCGCATTTTGACACGAACTTGAGTCTCGTAGACGAGGTTTTCAAACCCGCAAATTTTTCGGAGCGGCACGAAGAAGCAAATGACCAAGTCATTGATTCCACGTCTACGCGAAAAGCGTGGTATCGCCTTACACGACCGCAGACACTGCGAGAATTCAATAGCGGCGCCACCACTGACAGCTATGTGAGGGTGTCTTGGCCGAAGTCTCATGTACGAATTGAGACACTGAAAATTGCGACACGTTGGGCATCTCAGGATAGAATGAATGGACGCGTGGTACTTGGTGGTAAGCCAGGAGCAGGAATTTTTGGCTGGGACATACCCAGTGATGGTTCAATAGCACCACCGCGACCAATGAGCATGATAAGCCCGCTACCACAGAGACAAGAAATTGGGAAACATTATGCATCTCACCAACGACAATCTTCAATGCCGCATCCATCAAGCCGCACCAACCCTAGCCCGGTAGTGCAATTCAGATGGAGCACTTCGCCGACTAGTAACGCAGACGGGATCACCGCAAGTCTTGGAGATACGCAGGAATCTCGTGCGATGACAACTGCTTCTGAGCCACGGTCCCGGGCGGGAGAACAACAGCAGACTGTGCACGTAGGTGTTCCAAGAACCGGCCAGCCATCCCTGCCGATTGCCACAATCCTCAAGGATACAGAGTCAGCTGCGTCATTTGAACTAGGTCCCGAGAAAAAGCAAGTCTTAGATCCGCCAGTACTAGGCAGATTGGACGCCATTGAATCCACTCCGAACTCCAACCTGGAAGACGAGGACGATGATTGGGGCGAGATGGTCACATCTTCGTCTAAACCATCGTATCCTGTAATCTTGACCTCTTTCTCTGCCAGTTTGGTAGAGGCCAACTCCTCCAACATTGATGAGCACGTTCCCATCACTTCTAATCGCAGAAGACCTACACCGATTGTTACTTCACCTGCTGCACAAAGCTCTCCCGATAACAAGCTTAGCCTAACTCGTAAGGCGACCTCTGATGCTGCAAGGTCTACCCGATTTCTCAATTCTCAGTCATCAGGAATTGATCATTCCACGGTCGTAGACAACGGGTCTCGCTCCTCCAGTCATGCGCCACGAAATTTTGGCCCTCCTTCGTCGCCATCGACGGAATTATCTTCCAATGTACTGGATTCACCCTCAGATAGTGGGTCAATCAGGTCAGTGAAAGGAATTGCCCATGTTGCTCCGTCTTCCTTCTTGCCAGCAGATCTCTCCTTCGAAGCTCCAATTCCACCAGAGAATTCTCCGATTCCAACCAAAAATGTCAGTACGCCTGTACAGCTTTCTGCCATAGACGAAGAACGGGCTCAACAAATTTTGCGAAATATACCGAGCCTCTCCTTCATGCTTCGATAACGTATATACGATATGGCATGCATCCTGGGACAGGAGATTGGGTACCGACGTGGCTGTCGTCGTTTTGATTATCATATTTTGGGCTAGCAGATTGCAAGAGAGCATAATGTAATTTGTCAGACAACTTGAAGCACGTGGAACGCCCGAGCAGATGAAACATTGCTGCTCAGACTCGATTTTTGATGCCTGGAAATGCATGCTTGCTTCTTCACAAGAAAGCACAGTGATCTGGACTCCGCGATGACCGAATTTAATGGATATCCTGCGAAATGCTGCAGCTCTGGTCCTCTCTTTTGCATCCGCCGAGAAGGGTCTCTATTGTGCATCATGCATTGCTCTTGAGCGAAGTGCAACAGGCTTGCTCTACACACTGAACGCTGGCCGCACTCGCTAGAAAGCTGGACCTCCTACCTTTAAGCCTACTGCCGACCGGTCTTGGATATTGGATCAATCGTATCGTTGATGTTTCTTTTGCCGTCGATAACTGGGGTCTTAGCGGGCCATTTCCATGAGCAGTTGAACCTGCATGATGCTTCATGCACAAGCTTTGTAGCGTCTGACTTGGCAAAGCTTGATCAATCAGAGCCGTCGAGATCTTCACTATATCAAGCTAAACGTCAAGTTCAGCTGCCTGGGATTCTGTCGCGTCTAGAAGTTGGCCCTGACCCCGCTCTTTCAGGTGTCCCTCCATCAAGGCGCGCAACCTGTCATTGTGGGGCCGAATTCGCTCTCAGACACAATGATGATGTATTAAAGCTGAGGAGGCCGCTGTTCTGGATGCTCCTCACTTCTCTTCCCTTACCCCTATCACTTCTACAAAATCAAATTCGATCACAATGGGTTGGTTCAGCGACGATTCCGATCAGGCTCAGGCCTACGACCAAGTATGTTCTTCTTTGCACATGTCATATACCTTCTGGCTCATCGCTTACCTCCCCAACAGGTCAAGAGCGACAATCAAGCCAGTCTCAGCCACGAGCTCATCGCTGGCGCCGCTTCATACGAGGCCATGAAGGCCTACGAGAACCACGTGGCCGAGAATGGAGAGCCACCGTCCCACGAGAAGGCGAAAGAGCTTCTGTATGATCATCCTCGTATCGAAATACGTACCAGAGTACTTACCAATCATTTAGTGCTGCTTTCACTGGTGCTTTCGTTGACCGCGAGGTTGAGACTCGAGGCATGGATGATTTCGACAGGGAGAAGGCAAAGCATGCTGGTGAGTCGAATCCTGCGTCGCAGTCACAATCTTTCCAATGCTAATGTGTTTTCGTAGCGCGCCAGCAGGCCGAGCAAGGTCTTCGCGATGACCCAAACAACAGCTTCAACTAGATCCCTAGATACTCGATGAAAGGCAGGATGAATAACAAAATCATATTATGCTTTTATTAATCCTAATGTTGCACTTACCCGACTCTATTCAAAATGACGACTACAAGCTTCCGGCGGCATAGAAAGCCTTGGAAGTACATCTCAGCCAGCTGAACTCACATGGCCACAGTGAATATGGAAACTATAGAGGTATCTCCAGTCAAGACGAGCAGCGATGCGTGTGGGTCATTTAGCTGAAGCTTTCCCGTAGTCGTGACATTTGCAAAAGTATTCGGGTTGTCGATGTTCGTTCTCGCGAAGTTTTACCGGTTGCAGGTGCAGCGTCCTGTGAAGATGTGACAGTGCGTATTTTGCGATGGAGACAGACAACCTTTCCTTGAGGTGTGATTCCAATCGTCTTGCGCTAACAGGCTTGCCTTCTTGTTGATCAATTATTGACGTGAAATACGGTTGTAGAGCGAGACTTTATCTTTCCCCTCTTTTGTTTTTCTCGGAAAGCCTTTGAGTAAAGACCGAATGAGACATGAGAGCAAGCGCCTTCAGTCGCTGTTTCCTCTCATGCGTATTCTCAGGCCCATGTCCTGATCTCTTGGAGACAACTTAGAATGCGGCGAGATGGCTTTGGTCGGAGATGTATACCAAGTAGACAATGGCAGTGACGAATGTCAAGAATTCAAACAGAGTACCGTGTAAAATGAATAAAAAAGACGAGAATACGAACGACTGGTCATATCTTAGCAACAGTATTCAATGCATATACCTGACAACAAAGAGGGAAGAGAATCGAGTGGACCGGCATTGTGACTTGGGGCAACCTTAAGGCTCACCAAATGTCCAAAGCGTTGTCCGCTCTTCCACTCGCGACCATCATCTCAACCCCGTTGTCCTCCACCAACTCTACACGCGTCGCCCGAACTCTCTTTATCTACTCCCGACAAGGCCGACAAGGCTGCTTGCAGATGAGCATACTGCAGAATTCCAGGTGCCATTAATGTGCCACTCTTCGATCGGAGCAGCCCAAGTTACACCCGACCTGTTGTCGCTTCCCAGCAAGCCTCGTCTTCCAATGCGGATCGATTTTCCATGTATGATCTCACCAGAGTTGGACCTCAGCTTCTATCGTGTTCCTCCAGATGTGCAGTGGACCCAATCAAGCGCAGATGGGCTACGAACGATCTCTAGCCACTCCCACTAAGGCAGCTTCTTGAGCTACCTGATGCTGTATGAGGCTTACCAAGGCTTGTTGCGAGCCGTATTTCGAAGAGACACATGCTTGACTCCTCATGTACTAGATTTCTCCCATCTGGTCTAACATCCTCCAAGTTCCCATCGGAACAGAATGTCGAATATCGCGGCTAGATTGTTCTGGTGAGCAGCAGTGTGGAGAGCTGTTCTGTTCCTATCCCGCTGAGAGCTTGAGAACACCACTTGTCCTGATCCCGGAAAGAGACTTGATGGGCAAGTGACAGCTGCAGAAGATCATTCAACAGGACCACAGGCTTGCAAACAGTAATTGTATCTTCGAGAACTGGACACTATGGGGGAGCAGAGTCCATATCATACCTCCACCCTTCCACCGATTTAGTACCTCGTCACGCCAAAGACGACTATGCAGGATTTCGCCAGCTCACTCGCGGTCTTCAGCTCCATTAATACTGCGTTTAGCAGTGCAATTTACGGTCCTAAGGCTGACAGCCCTTCTTGGGATGGGCATGGAGGCGGTCCTGCAAATCGACGTTTCGCGCTGAGGAACGACATGATCAATTCTGCCAACTTACGTACACTTCGGGAGCACTGTCGTCTGATTCATAAGGGCAGTCTCGTCAGCACCCCAACTGTAGTTCATTCAACCCACAAATGAATGTACTAGTAATGCTTAAAGTATGGTAGACTCATCGAGCGGATCTTATGGCCTCAAATGGTTTGTTTGTGGCTGTTAATTACGAGTCCTGCGAGACGAAATGGTCTCAGATAGCTGGAGATGTGCTCTATCTCGGCACCTAGACTCATACCCTCATCGTTGCTGTCGACAGGCACAGCGGCAAGACTTTTGAGCTCGCTCAAGTCAATCCACATCCAATGGCGACCAATACCGTAAGTCCAACAATTTACAACATCAAGATTGGCACCACAAATGCTGTCAGGTCAGTGCTGTTGGTTGGCGCCTCCAGTGTCGAGGAAAATGCGGCTGCAATCATTCCCAATTACCCGTGTTGCTCCTTCGTCAGTCTTCCTGTGCACAGCCGCGAAAATTGAAGCACTGACGCCTAGGCAGGTGGTGAATATGGTTTCGTTGACATTCGAACGTGCTTCTGGGCTTACAAAGTTATGGGATACACCAGTCATTCCGCCGAATGTTTCTGGTCTTGGCGTGTGGGCAGGTGTAGATATTTGAGGGAGTCAACCTTCTGTAAATTCAGACACTTTAACACCATCTCTGTTGGGACAGAAAATACCTAGTCGGTTCCTCCAGAGTTTGACCATTGTCAGGAAGACCTGACCGCCACAGGCGTTGTTGGCGATCTCGTCTCGACGAACCAACCTTCTGATTCGACCTTTCCACGATATTTGTGTTACCCGACAACGGCGGCATTGTCACTCTAGATTCGTCGATCGGGGACGTGGTGCTGGAAAAGGAACTCGACGCGCCTTTCCATCTCGGCCTTGCTATTCAAGATCAGTGTCTGACCTCTGTGACTGGCTACAAAGGCTATAAGTCAATGGACTCCTTGTACGTATTGTGTGTGGATTGAGGCTCGCACGCAAGCATATGGTTCTTGTTTACGATAAACCGGAACTTGATGGTTTTCGCTGGTCGCGTGGGACATCTTATGGCACTGTTCCTTTCACCGCAAGTTTTTGACGCAGACTTTGAACGAGATGTTGCCAACATCGATTACTGTTTCGGCTCACTGTGCCAAGAGGGAAATCTAAGGGGAAAGCTTGAAAAGATGGGAGACAGTCTGAATTTCTTTCGATAAAAGTTGCAAAGATGAGCTTGTGATAATAGTCACGTGAAAGCACGAACAGCATGCATGACCGGTGCTCCCATGCCCGTCGCCTTGCTACCCTTTGGTAAACGATTTCCCAGCACTCACAAGCGTTCTCGAATTGTATCGATCCAACCTGATAGCCGAAGAGCATGCATTTTTGAAAGTAGAAGTACTAGTAATGATTGCTTCACTTTACACGCATGTGACAAACACTACCGAGGTCTAGCTGGCGACCTCCTATTCGACAACCCAAAACAACCTTCCATATAGATGCACTTCACCAACATCAACATCATTCCCGTCCCAGCCTACTTCTCCACACCCACCACACCTCCCCGATGTCTCTCAAAGTCGCAGAAAAGATCTCCCTCGGCTCTCGAAAGGCCCACCCTTTCACGATCCCCATCTCCAGCACCGGCGGAACCATCACCTGCTCGATATCAACAGAAAAGGTTTACGTCCTAACCTTCACGTCTGCACCGGATAACCGCGTCACGATCCCGTTCATCAACGCTTTTATGCTCGCTTTGGATATCATCGAACACAAGTTCCCACCTGGTGTTGTCGTGAGCACAAGCGGGATCGAGAAATTCTATTCGAACGGGTATGATTTGGAACATGTTAGTCAGCATGCCGATTTCTTCGAGCGATACAGTTTCCCCGTTTTGAGGAGGTTGTTGACGTAAGTGTTTTTTTTTTTTTCTTAGGAATCAAGTCCAGCGGAGTCGTCATCTTCATCGTCATCTTCCTCGTTGGAGGTTTGGCGAGTTTGCTTGGTCGGGGGAGAACATTGTTTTCTGATCGCTTGGAAACAGCTATCCGATGCCGACCGTGGCTCTCGTAAACGGCCACGCCTTCGGCGCCGGCTGCTTCTTCGCTCTAGCCCACGATTACCGCGTCCAAAACCCAACACGCGGTTTCAACTGCCTACCAGAAATCGACATGGGCGTCTTCATCCCAACAGCAGTGCAAGCCATGTTCAAGCAGAAGATGCCCAACCCCATGGTCTTCAGAGACGTCGCGCTGGAGGGTCGGCGATTCGGTGGGTCGGAAGCTCTCAAGATGGGTTGGGCGGACGCGCTGGGTGGGATGCCGGAGGTGCTTGCGTTGATCAAGGCGAGGAATTTGACGACGAGGGGGGCGACGAGTGCTTGGGGTGGGATCAAGGAGGATATTTATGCTGAGACTTTGGCTGCGATGGATGATGAGGCGGGGAATGTGAGATGGAGGGATGAGGTTGAGAGGAGGAAGGAGGAGAAGAATAAGGTTTCGAAGATGAATGTTGAGAGATGGGAGAAGAGTTCGAAGTTGTAGGAAGATGGTACCATCAAGCCGATATACACAGTCACAAACTCATATATTTACATGTGCGCTGCGAGGAAGGTTTACATCGCCACAAGATCCACCTCTCGCAGCTCCACCACGATTTGGTTCTTGCTGTTCTAAATTCCAACCGCGAAAACCTCCAACAACCGGCATCCATGCTGATCGACGTCCTGACACTTCCAAGCATGTCGATTTCGGATTCTGATGCTACGCAGATGAAGACGCGATCGTGTCAACTGATTTAAAATGAAAGCTCGATAGGGAATGAGAGGCAGTTTTCACAATGCAAAATTCGCCAGGCTAAGCCGAAATCCACATATTTCTTTGAAAGCAAAACCGAAAAGCAGTGATCAGATAATTTCCAACAGAGCCCAGTATGTAAAAAGGAGCTTTACCGACATAATCCGGAGTTTGAGAAACCACGCGAAAGTTGCAGATAAGAAGGAGACTTCAAAGTTTTCCTTGGGATTTGCTCGCCATCTTCGGTTGCCAGTACAAGGTCATGTATGCCCCCTTGGTTTTCGAGTAAGCAAAAGCGAGATAAGTATGCGTTCCTCCCTCGGTGTCCAGACGATTTGTCGGGCTATTCCTGTTAGCACTGCGTTTTAAAACCGGCGTTTTTCCCCTACTCACAGAACTTCTTCCAAGGCATATTTGTAAGACTTGGCCATCTCATGCCAACCTCTTGACTTGAAGAAATTGGAAAGCTTCTCAACGATCGCAGCGTCCGTAGTGTTGTAGAAGCGGATTGGAAGGTAGAATTTGACCTCTGGAATTGCCTTTCCTGATTTCACTTCGAAACTGTAGATGAATTCTGGCCGGCGATTGTTCAAATTGATGACGGGTTTGAGCTGCACAGTTTTCCATGCATCAGCAGGATGCTCTGAAGTATAAAGTCAGCACGAGTTGTTCAAGCGAACGAGTTGAATACATACCACCTAGTACATCAGAGAAGAGTGCACGCCATAGGTTTTCAAGCAATGCGAGGCAGGACTGCGTTTGATCGTGTTGGGCAAGGAGGCCTCCCATGGTGAGAACATGTTCCATCGCCTCGAAGGAATAGTCGTATGAATGGGCGTACAGCTTGACTCGCGGAGTTTGTGACAAGACCTTGCAGTCAATCGCCAGCATTTCCACGTCGTCTGCGGTCATGGGAGAATCTGCTCTTCGAAGGTAAGAGACGGCTTTCGACAAACCAGGGCTGTAGCTAGTCAATTTTTCGGCGTCAAGATTTGAGACAGATTTCTGCGCAAGTGTAGCAGGGTCCAATTCTCTCAGCAACGCCGGACGGTCAAGGATGAAGTAGACTTTGGTATCAATGGTTTCTCTCTCCTTCCCAGCGAAATCGAATGCGCAGAAATGGCTTGAGCCAATCATGCCGTTCGCGACAGCATGAAGAATGCTCTTTCCCGTTTCTGGGACATAGAACTCGTGGAAGAAGTGCTCGAACAGATCAAGGTCGAGCTGAGGCATACATGGCTGAATTTTGTGCATGAGGCTGCGAATGGCATTTTGATTAAAAGGGTCCCATCGAGTTCCGGCCAGTGGCCCGACTGGTTCGATGCCAAAACGAACTGTTTTCGTGACTGAAGTCTGCCCATTTGACGAGGAGGACTCTGATAAGTTCAGACTGGGCTCGAAAGGAGAATGATTCCATGTCAAATTGGGAGTCCAACAAGAGTTTCCACTGAGGGCTGGTAGTATGTCCGGCTGAATGTATTTCGTGAACCACGCCAAGAGGTCGTTCCGGGTGTGGGTGGAACATCCAGAGTATTGCAGAAGCTGAAGAAGGGGATATGCAGGACCCTCAAACTGGGAGTTTCGCACCGCAAGTGTAGGTTGGACCTGTTGATCCATGATGATGAAGGAATAGGGCTGAATGTAGTGTAACACGTGGGGTAAACAGTATCTTCATGTGGACCAGGATAGTATGATATACAAGAACTGGATCGTGAGAGCACAAAGGTAAAGATATATATACGAACAGACCAATGGATGAAGAAGACCGTCTTGCTCACGAGTATTGATCTCTCGATTTTGCCATCTCGCCACATGCTCAAACCTGAGAACTGAGTCGACATGAGTCGTACGCAGCGCTGGCCTAAAGAATGATCAACTCCACAGTCCTCCCTTGCTTGAGTAGTGTAGCCAACGCCGCGTGTCAGCTACATACATAGATCGTGGAAAGTGTGCTCCACTTTAAGCGGATGGGACAGCGCTCTTCAAATCAGCTCATCTCGTCTGTGCCATTTCCATTTCGACATTGCGGTGGAAAAGATGTGACTGGATGATGACTGTAGAACTTCAAGACCCTGCATGGTGATCTTCCCTTCGCTGGACGCTGTAAGGGATATTTTCGTATCGTCGAAATGATAGTTACCAGGAGCAAGTCGATATCGTGTAACCTGCACGAACTACATGTTCTTGATCCACGGAACCATGGCTGGACAGCCGCTCGGCTCTCAGCCCAGTTTCAACAATGGCTTTGTGAATGTCGCGCGACGAAAGGCCATTGTGGGGTATGAAATTGGTTGAGGTTACTTGGCTTCCCTTGCTTCGCGTGCCCGCCGCACGCAGTCCAATGGTAATACTTTTTCTTCGGGCGTCGGGTCCGGACAGTTCAAATTCAGCGCAAGCAGGGTTCTGCTGCAAACAGCCAAGACTGCTGTAAAAGCAATGATCGCTGTACGACCATATGGCACCGGGGGAGGCGACTTTGGTGAAGATTTATAGCCAACAATCTCGGCGGAAAATATCCCAAAAGATAGACCATGTTCATTCGAGATGCACTAGGCGGAGTATTGTGAGAGACAAGGACAGATCTAGAATTGATAACCGTGGAGTAAGGAGTCTGGAGGTGAAAGATGTGATACGAGGTGCATCTGAGGGGGTTAGCGATGGCGGCGGCGTAGGACAGGTTACAAAATCAACAAAGTTGATGACACTTGGATGTAGGCCAGGCGATCATCGACGGCTGGCAATCGAGTGGTGATGTTGAGGGAGGAGAAAAAGATGGGGAAGTTGAGGGTGGAGAGCGGCAGTTCGTGGACCTAACGTTTCTTGATACACCAGGCCTAATCGGGCAGAGTTGATGAGTAAGCAAGGCAGAAAATCATGGGGTTCCATCGACGCCGCCAAATCTGTTCGAGGATTCCCCCGAAATCCCTGAAGATTTTGATTCCGAGAGAAGAAAGGATTAAATTGGACAGGACTGATCTCCCTGGAAGATTTAATCTGTCAGAAGCAGAAAACCTGACAGCATCAGCAAAAAAACACTTACCTTCACGGCAGCCTAAGTTCAAACCTTTGCCAGATTTCCATTCGGACTCTTGTCCCGATCTATCTCAAACCCCATAGAACACACACCAAAAGTCAAACCATAGGAAGTCATGATTCATTAAGAATGAAATCTACCACTCGATTGACTCCTTGTCAATCTTATCCGGCGCTCACAACCCTGCTCTGATCATTTCCACATTGCCCCTTAGCGACAGGACTAACATTCAACCCTCTCTCAATATCACCAAGACTGACACTGCTCCCAATCCCACTCCCACTCCCAAACCCCTTCACATCCAACCTCCTCGGCACCTCCACCCACTTCCCCGCCAAATCCAGCTCCTCTTCCCTCATCAACGGAGGCCTCGCCATCTTATCCACCTCAACCATGCCACTTCCCAAATTCGAGACACTAGCACAAGGTAAAACCCTCTGCTGCGTCCCCACCCACACCCTAACAGGATCTGAAGAATGACCACTCCACGTCCCCGACGAGCTCAACCGAGTAAACCTCTTGACAGAAGCAGAAGAAAGGTTCCTCGAGTGATACACATAGCCATAGCCACTCACGTTCTGCGCACGCAAAGCATGGAGACCCAATCCCTGTTACCTCGTCGCACCCATCGGACTAGCATAGGTGACTGGTCTACTCACCCTCTCCATCCAGACTACCGCCTTCCTCTACAAAGAAGAACACGGCGCGGAACTGTGATTGACGTGATGAAACTGATGAACGGGTGGGTGCACGGCCCGCCACGCCGAGGCCAGGAAAACGGGTGGCGGCGTTCTCAAAGGTGATAAAGACAGGGGTGAATGGAACCCCGGTAACCCCAGTGAAGAGACGCTAGCACTTCGGCTATGTCTTGTCATGTAAGGGCGGTGTGAGCCAATTGCCCTACTATTGAGCGAAGTAGTAGATTGTGATGTCCTCGACGGGCGTGCTGGGGGAGGCGAGCGTAAAGAAAGCAACGGCGTGGAAAGGGACGTCCGGATGAATTGTCTCGCTCCGCGCGGTGTCGGATTCGTGAGGTTGGGTGCGATAGAGACTCGATTTGGACTGTTCTGCGCTGTTCCGGGTCTGAGCACCGGGAATTCGCCTAGGGTTCTTGGACTCATCGTCGCTTCTAGACTATTTCCAATTATCATTCCTGTAAGGAACGGTAGTCTCGATGTCGTGGTCATGGTATATGGATTTTTTCGCATCGAACCTCTTATTGTGCCTGACGAATCACTGTGGTTACGACTGTGAGCTAGCGATTTCTTCCATTTGCTCACTGAGGCGCTTGGTCTTGGATACGGACGCTGGGGTATCGATGCTATTCGGTACTCCATTGTATCGATCGTCGGATCTCGATGGCGTGTTATGACAAATAAACGTGCTCTCAAGGGGTCGTGAGACATCTCCAAAGCGGCAAAAAGCGCGCTTGACGCAATTCTAGATAAGAGATAGAAGCACACAGATCTGAAAAGGATTACTCCCGAATGACTAACAAGAGACTTATCGCAATAGCAGTCCTAAATCGCTGCGCAATGCAAGCTGCACCTGCTTGCCAATACGCAGCCAAGATCCTATCCGGAAGACAAACAGGCTGTCGGGCAGCAACGATCAGATTCCATCCCGTTGTGATCAGCCATGCCATGACAAGACCAATGGTCATACACGTCAATATATAAGCAGGCCTCTTGATCAGCATATTAGCATTATCCTTGTACTGGCTTGATCTCCGTCTTCTTTCCACAAAGACGTGAGAGATAAGATACAAGATAGAAAGAGAAGACTGCCAAAGTCAGCAAGTTTTTCAACAATTGCGATTGGCTACACGTACTGAGACCAAGAGCAAGATTGACGCTGGTCTGAGAAGGATGTCAATGGCCGCAATTCCAAGTGAGGCCAAGGATACCACGATCCCAAAAAAAGATGTCCATAGTATAATTTGCAGGTTTATGGTAACTGCATTTGTCAAACTGTATTTTGGTCTGCCAAACCTTGGAGCCATGGTGTGCGTCTCTTGCCTTCGAAGTTTAATTGCTCACTGATAGATCGCACCAAAGCAGGGCTGCAAGTGCCGATAGTGATGTCCTCTGGAGCCCGTGTAAAGTCTGAAGTTCGAAGTGTATCAGATATGGCCGACTTGAGATCGTGCCAAGTAGGCAGTACTCGCAAAGACTTCGTCCATAAGCCCTGGCGTTGTTCTCAGCTCTGACACATCGTCATTGTCAGTTCACTCCTGCCTAGTTCGCTTGATATTAAGTTGGCGAAATTCCTGGCATCGCTGACTTCAAAATGACAAAAGCTTGTCGGCCATGATGCTGAAGAGCAGGATGCACCAAGACCACAGTGGGTCGGTGTTACACGTTCCCCGTGGATCTAGCAGAGCTGGCTGTGCTCCTTGGGGAGCGTTGTGATTTTGAAACAGTACGATGCAAACATCTCCTTCATATGACCAGTACGATAACCAGAAGGATGATGAGAACCACGATGAGGACTCCTATGCAGCAGCTTGACATGGTTTCTGTCTTGTAATTAGCAGACTGAAAGCCAGATCAAGCGAATGGGTCTACCTACCCTCGTTCTTCTTGATGACCCATCCGATCTTCTTCATGCCCACTTGCAGCTTTCCTCCAACCCTGTCTGTGATAGTCTCGACATCCTCGAGCATGGCGTGTTGTTCACCAAGCTCCTGGCCCATGGCATCGGCTTGTTGTCGTAAGGAGCCAACAGTCTGGAACACACCATCCAGAGCTTCGTCTTGCTCGTTCATCATTTCGAGCTGACGTTCCTGTTCGAAGGCAGCATAGTCGTCAGGGTCGGCAAAGGAGTCAGGGTCTGGCAGCATAGTGTCGCCATTTGCCGTGCCCTTGCCTTTGTTGTCATGAATCTTCTTGTTGAGTTCCTCCCTCATGTCCTCAAGTTCTCCGCCCACTTCTTCGACCAGCTTCCTCCTTCGTTCGACTTCATCGAGCTCGACGCCATATCGATAGGGGTCCTGCTCGACAACACGTACACTTTGAACCAGGTCGGCCAAGTCCTCGGCAAGGTCATTGAGAGTGCTCTCGAGGTCAGTTCGAGCTTCAACTAGCTCTGGAGAAGTGGCGGAAGATGCGGAGGATCGGATTCGGAGGTACGAGGAGAAGAGAGGCCGCGTTTGATTGAGGAGAGAGACAACATCGCTGTCAGAGTTAGCTAGGCAAGATTCCGGGGCAGTAGAAAGGAGACGTGCGCCTGAACTTGAAGGAACGGATCCTCATCATTCGTGGAGGACATCATACTGGGTGTATCACTATGTTCTTGTTGTGTGTGTAGAAAGCTGCCTGGATGGATTGGTCTATATGTTCTGCTGTCTCATGGCAATGACGAGCCAGTCCCGGGTATGATCGCTGGGGGCGCCCGGACGACAGTGGGTTGGTGCTAAATTTAGGAGGTGGCCCCTGAAGATGTCCCTACACGGCTGCTCGACCCTCAATTCCAGGTGCAATGGAAAAGATGACGCAGCTCACATCTCCATGTAGGACCAACAACACTGGACTTTGTCAGTCCTCCTACAGTCTCTCGCCGTCTCAATGCCTTGACTGCTCATCCACTGCGCAATGCCGTTCATCTCGAATCTCATTGCTGGCTCCAGCTCGACGGTGCTGCGCGTCCTCACCTACATTTTCCTTCGCTGGGTACGAGCGACTGCTTCATTCTCGATGGCAGTCTTTGCTAACGATCAATTCTTTTAGATCCCCGGCCATGTAATACAGACCATGCTCCAATGCCAATCCAAACTAGAGCGCGTCTAACAGAAGTAACAGCATGCGCCGCCCATAATATATACAGCATTCGCCGTTTACCTTTCTTCCTTTATCCAGAGCTTCCAGAACACCTCACCCTTCGAAGTAATATCCGACGAGATCGATGTAATAACACGCGAAACTGTCGCTCAGGGCGATGATAGCGAGCCCGAACCTGAGGAAGAGGTTGGCGGTAATGCCGTGGTCGAAGAGGTCGACGTGTCGGAGCATGTAGTTCTGGAAGAAAGAGGACCTCAGATTCTGAAAACGCTTTTGCTTGGTCTCCCAAGCCCCACATCACTATTCCTGAGTACTATAACAGTCTTGGTGAATTTCGCATTAGTTGCAATGACGCTGGACATGGTCTACCAGGCTCCCATCTTCCATCAGGCCCATGACCTCTCCTTCACGCGCGTCGGGTATGTCTCGTCAGACAGCGCGAAGCTGTTGATCAGAGAGCCAAATCCAAAAGAGTTGCCGATTTATGTCCGCTATCGATATGCCGATTCCCCGTTGAAAATGCCTTCGGGCTATGGCATCCCGGACACGACATGGAAGTATGCAGGGTCGATTACTGAAGCTGAAATGAGCGAGGAAACCGATTACACTTCCAGCGCATCTTTGCGTGACTTGCATCCAGACACCCGATACCAATACGCCTTGTCGAACAACCACTCGGGTCACTTCTATACAGCCCCTTCCGTCGGACAAGTGTCACGACGAAATGGTGGAAAGTTCACTTTACTACACTCAAGTTGCATCAAGCCACGCGTTCCATATAATCCCATGGACCATGCGTTGCACTTCCCAGGCTTTAAATATCTTGCAGACTGGATCCCGAAGCTGAAGGCCCATTTCATGATTTTTCTCGGCGACTTCATTTATGCCGACGTGCCTCAACGCTTTGGTGCAGATATGGAGGCTTTTAGAGCCGAATACAGAAGAGTCTACGCCTCCCCAGACTGGCCTTCTGTGTCCAACGATCTACCATGGATTCATGTTCTAGATGACCACGAGATAGCAAATGACTGGGACAAGAACGTGACAGGCATTTATTCGAATGCGGTTGATCCCTGGCAGAACTATCAGGTCGCTGTGAATCCCCCTCCTGGCAAAATAGGACATACATGGTTTGTTTTCACACAAGGCCCGGCCTCCTTTTTCATGATGGACACAAGGAGATATCGCACTCCAGAAAAGGACGATCCGAACGACGCAAACTCCTCCATGCTTGGCAAGGAGCAATTAACAGATCTGATCAAGTTCCTCCATGCACCAAATCCGCGAGGCGTTAAATGGAAAATCGTAATCTCTTCGGTTCCGTTCACAAAGAATTGGCGTTTTGGTGGCAAAGATACTTGGGGCGGATATCTTGTCGAGCGTCAAATCATTCTCGAGGCGATGTGGGAGACCGGTTCCAAGGGAACGGGCGTTGTAGTTCTGTCAGGCGATCGACACGAATTTGCTGCGACGTCTTTTCCGCCACCCGAAGGTGGGGAATGGCCGCAAAGTGCAACGGTGTACGAGTTTTCTACCAGTCCGTTGAGCATGTTCTATTTGCCAGTGCGGACGTACGAGCAGACTGATCAGGAGGACGTGACGATAAAGTAAGTTCTGGCACATGCCATGGTTGGCTACTGGAGCTTTGAATAACGCTTGCTAGGTACCTTCCAGATGGCAACTTCAAATTTGGTGCTTTGGAGATTTACACCCCAGAACTTAGCGAGCAAAGCATGCTTCATTATCGACTATTTGTCGATGGCGAGGAGGTCTGGACGCACACTGTACCCGCGCCTCCCGTTGCCGGGCACGGCCTCTTTGCGGCAGGGCGGTGATTGACTATGATGAGATCGATCTCGCGATTATCTGAGACCGGATTTAAATTTAGGTATATATGTGTAGGCTTCAGACATAGTCGACCTGGTCTTGTGTCATTGTGGAAGCTGTGCCAAGCAGATGTTCTCTTGTGCAGCCTTGGTTAGGACGGAACGCCACAACACCATCGAGTGTACAACATGTAACACCACACCTTAACAAGCGTAGCTTTCGGCCCTTGTGCCAGGTCAAGCTCGTAAGACTGCTATATCTTCTCGTGATTGGCTGGACTATCAACACCAACAACCTCAATCGGGAACGTAATGAGAACTTTCTGAGCTGGTGAATATGACTTGCTTTTCGAGGCTGTTACCACACGAACAGAACTTAGAACACTGTATCTGCCAGGTAGATTGTGTTCAGAACTAAACGTCGAGGTCCAGCACCACATTGAAGGGATAGTCTCGAATGCATGCCCCATTTCTGTATAACGTTCTCTCGATCCTTGAAGCAGTACACCATAACTCATTGATTGTCAACAGGACTGATCTTTTTAGAGCTTCCTGTTGTATTCTCCGCAGTAGCCATGCTTTTCAATTCTCGAGCTTTAATCTTCAGTCTTCTTGCAACTTTATTCGTCTTGGCTGTCGTAACCGGCCGTCTACCAGCCGACCAGGTCGTTTCCGAGATCAACCTCCTCACTACCAAAACTAGAGAAACCCAGAAGCTAGCGGGCTCGATCAATAACCTAACTGCTGCCTTTTTGCTTATTGGAGGTGCTCCCATTCCTGTCCGTTCGTTCCTTACTTGAACCACGCCGACCAAGCATGCTAAGAAAGTCAGAAAACCGTTCAAGGATTTACAGAGCTGGTCACTGCCACAAGCACCTGCGTTACGACTATTCACGGCAGGGGCCCATTTATGACCGATCCCGACGCGGATAAAGTATACGATGCAACCACCCTCGTAATCTCTTCTTACCGTTGGAAAAAATTCACCTGCGCTATTGACTCTGCAGTGTTCTTCGACTGCCAGACGACCGTCTTCAAAACACTGGAGGGGAAAGCCCCACTCATCGTCAACCTGGCCCCGGTCACCGGGCAACCGATGCTCCAGGTTCTCTCACTACCACAGGCAAGGCGATAGATACAAGTAGATTTAGCCTCAAACCACGTTCACAACTCGTGGGTAGCTTATGTGTTTCCCAGGTTTTAGAAGAAGAGATGTTTGAACTTATACCGAGCAGAGAGGGGGATATTACGGCTGCGGAGGAGAAGGTGAATATCCAGCTGGAAAGTGCTGCTAAGGCTTATGGGAGCTCCACACTCACTTGATTGCGAGTTTATTGTTCTGCAATGGGTTGACGAGATTGTAAGTGGCAAGGTTTGCGAGCGATAGCGATAATGAAGGTCAAGTCTACAGCTTAAGTTCTTGTACATGCAACGTGCCAAGCCGCCGATTCTCGGGTTGAGGGCAGGCTAGCCATTACCTCTAGGAAAGGAGACAATGGACGATTGTTTTAACTTTTCATTATTACAACAAAAGAGACGACGGATCAAGAATGACGATAAAGGCTCCAATTGTGATTGGAGAGAGGGCAAAAATATATCCCCGACCCTCATGCGACTCGAACGCACAGCCTTCTCCTTAGGAGGGAGACGCGCTACCATTGCGCCAAAGGGCCAAACCTGATAGACCGTCATGCGACCATATTGTATATTACCTAACTTGGGGAAGTAAATAGCGAATTCTGTTACAATTCGGCATGAGTCGTTATGTATCGATGTTGAGGTAGCGGATGCACTCTCGTAGTCCTTCGTTGTCAGGTGCCATTAAAGACGGTAGAGTTGGTGTCTCCAGCTAGTGGGAAGATGAAAATGAGGGACAGAGTTAACACCTGCAGAAAGCTGGCAGGTTGGAAGATTTTGAGGAAGGACTGAGTATAAAGGTATGAAAGAAGAATCCTTTTGCGATGCATCAGTCCCGTACTTCTTAGCTAGTAAGTGTGCTGACGGAGATGCGTAACTAGCGGTGCAAATCCTAGTCTTAAGCTGGTTTAGAGCCAAAGTAAGCAAAGGGATGGATCGGCAGAGGACTTCTAAGCTCCTGACTTTATAGAAATTCTAGTGATAGCGAGCAATAAAGCTACTAAACGCGAAGATATACTACTAGGGTTTTACTATCTTGGCTATCGATAGTGTTTCTCAAGTCGATCGTAATGCCTGGTTTGTTATGGCGTCGCCACCTCTTCGTCGTCCCCGTACAAGGCCGTCATTCAGGGCACCTCAGCGCCACAGCTCCACAGCTGCAACGTCGAGCTCGTAGGGCTCCTGACACTCATGAATCAAGAGAACTCGAGTCTATGAGCCAAGCCATTGCGCTAACAAGTCATCTTCAGCCCTGTGGTTGCCGTCCGACGATGAGCGATAGTGGCACAAAGAGATATCAATTCAAAGAGTCGAGATTCGTGTATTGATTTATCCTGCGAGACTAATATGCTATTCCCTCAAACTTGAAAAACATTTAACTGTTAGTAAGAGGCGTACGCTACCAACAGAAGGCTTATTTAGCAACATCACAACCGTATCACACCAAATCTACTGGCTTTCAGCCCTGACTTGGTCTGTGCAGTGGCGTTAGCCTTCCGCTCGTACCAAATTGTAAATGGCTAGAAACCACAGTGAGTAATCGCTTCCCAAGTACCAGGTGGCGTGCCTTGCATCCGCGCATAGGCTTCCCAGAAATTTTCTTAGTCGCCTCACCCTGCTTACTGAGGATTTTCAAGTCGCACCATCATAGGTGAGATTTTCGGTTTCTGCCCACTATGCTTCCCTACCAGCAGCCGTTCGACCATCGATTTAAGAAGGTCAGCGACGATATTATTAAGTCTGACGATGACCAGGATCTGGATGAGATTCTCGAACAGCTTGCCAGCCCACAGGCCCAGGCAACTGTCCACAAAACCCTGGTGTCGACTGGACAAACCTTGAGAAGTCACCCTAAAAATAGCGCCCTTCCAAACCAGTTGGCAATCAGAGTGAAGCGTATCATCAAATTCGTTCATGAAAAATCGACTCGAGATGAGGAGAAGAGTGCGCGCCTACGAGGGCTGGAATGTAATGCGTTGAAATTTTGCGGATTAACGCACACGATCCGGGAACTACTCAGATTATCCGAACTGCGGTCTGAATTTCTCGTCGACCACATCAAGGAATTCGTCCATAGTCGAGGGCCCGTACAGTATTAATACCTTGTATCGATTAGCCCGAGATTGTTGAAGCTTGCCTTCACTTTCCTCTTGAGCTCACCTATGATGGTGCCGCTGAAGTCGTCCCCGCCGTCTTCATCTTCCCAATCCCCCTCATCGCCGCCAGTTTCTATGCCGGCTGGGCGTGCTACTTCAAGGAAGCGCTCCATGACATCCTGGAAATTGGATCCAGAGGTTGGCGCATTGGCGCGGGCTTGCAGGCTCTTTGCCTGCGTATTGGTTGAATGGTGCTCAGTATGAGCCACGTTGAAACATCACGTTTTGAAAAGGTGTTTTGAAAAAGGTGTTTTGAAAAGGTGTTTTGAAGAGGAAGACATTGCTATTGTTGATAAAGAAAAGGAAATATCTGAGGCTCGGGATCGTTGGATCGTTGTATTGCCCAAAACAAGGCTAGTATGCATACAGCCTGGTGCCAGACACGAAGTCACGAGAGCGAGACGCTTGGAGAACACGCCCATCGCGCTTCTGTCCTCTGCCAATCAACTCCATATCTTCTGCCTTTTTACCCTGTCTCTTGTCTTTGATTTCTCCCAATAGCCATCCACTCTTCGATCCTATTATGCATCACACTAGCATCTATCGTACTCATCCTCGAGCATTCTACAACGCGTAATGCCTTTCTTGTTCGGCGAAATTTGCTCACTGCTTTCCGACCTCGAAAAGCTGAAGAAGCGCCATCCCCCTCTACTTCCGACAGCCTTGAAAGGGGAAACCCGCTCCAAAATAGAATACTGGTTCAGATGCAATCGAAAAGCAATTCACAGTCCCGGAGTGGACGGTGTCGCTTTCCTTTCGACGCTTTTCCCGGAGAAGCGAACAGATCGCGTGTATGCATTGCAAGAAGACCGCCTCGGCAAACTGATCGGAAGATGTCTGAACATGAATTCTTCCAACAGAAGGGTTCTCGAAGATTGGAAGACCCCAGGCCGGGGAGACCTTGGAGATCGAGTTGAGGCTATTCAAAAGCCATACGACGAACCACGCGCGCAGGATCACCCAGTTACCGTTGAGGAGATTGATAACGCCCTTAACGATTTGGCTTCCCGAACTCGATTTTCTGGGCCTGGTATACGTGCACTGAGGACGCCGTCTTCTTCCCCAGATGACAGCCTGAGGGATATTTTTCTGCGCCTAAAGTCACACGAGGGAAAATGGTTGACGCGGCTGATTCTGAAGGACTTTTCTCCGGTAGTCTTGGATGAGTATCTGATCCTGAACGCATACCATTTCCTTCTTCCGAGCCTGCTCAAAATCCAAGACGACTTCTCGGCCGCTATTGACCTCCTTCGTGGCCCCTTTCGTAACACACCATCATTCACTTCTGATTCCAACGCTGCTTGGGCGCTCAGGTGTCAGGCAGCCGCATCATTGGTGCCTAAGGTAGGTGTCAAGATAGGCCGGCCACATTTCCTGAAAGCCAGATCAATGGAGAACTGCGTGACCCTGGCTAAAGAACAAATATGGAGTGTCGAGAGGAAATATGATGGTAAGCCTATACGCAATCGTAAGTCAGTGTCTTCTACTGACAGAGAAACAGGTGAATTTTGCGAGATTCATATCGATTTGGAGAAAGGCCGCGGTAAAGAGATTAAGATATTTTCGAAAAGCTGTAAGGATTCAACACAAGATAGAAAAAAGCTACATGACATCATTCGCGCATGTCTCGGTATTGGCCAGCCGCACTGTGCTTTCAAAAGGAAGTGCGTCGTCGTTGGAGAAATGGTGGTCTACTCGGGCCGAGAGCAGCGCATTCTAGACTTTCACCACATCAGAAAACACGTCTTTCGATCTGGCGTACCAATTGGCAACGAGGCGGACTCGCAGGTCCGTCCAGGGGAGCATCTCATGGTTGTTCTTTACGATATTCTACTTCTCGATGATGATCCCATTCTCAGAAGGCCATATTCGGAGCGGCGAGAACAGTTGACAAAGGTCATGACCAAACGGATAGGCTACGCTATGACTTCGGAACGCTCTGTGATTGACTTTTCACAGCCAGATGCTAAAGAGAGGCTATGCAACCAATTTGCTGCTGCATTATGCCTTCGCATGGAGGGACTCGTCTTGAAGCCATTGCAATTGCCGTACTTCTCACTCGCGGGCGATGATGAAAGCCATGGACGGAGCTATATCATCAAGCTCAAGAAAGACTATCTCCCAGAGTTTGAAGGAGAACGAGATGTTGCAGACTTCGCAGTCGTTGGCGCTTCTTATGATCCAAAACTTGCCCAGAAATCCAGTATAGGCAAGCTTGAATTCACGACTTTCCACCTCGGATGTCTCATCAACAAGGAAGACGCAGTGCGCTTTGATCAACGGCCAGTTTACAAAGTTGTCGATTGTATAGATCTTCATCAGTGTATACCGCCAGCAGAGTTGAGGACAATGAACAATTACGCGAGATTCCAATCGATACCATTTGTTCGAGAAGAAAATCGGTTGAGAGATGCTGAAGAAATAGGTTTTGACCTTGTGCTTGACCATACTCCAAGCTCAAGGATCAAAGTTCTACTCACGGAGCCGATTGTGGTCGAAGTGCTTGGGAGCAGTTATGTCAAACCGTCAGGGAAAGCATACCACACTTTGCGACACGCTCGCATACTCAAGGTTCACCTTGATCGTGACTGGAGGGAAACTGTCTCATTCGAAGAATTACAAGGAATGGCACAAAAAGCACTAGACGTACTACAAGAAGAGGCAGAGGAATCCAAGAAGATGTCACAGAACGTGATCGAATTTTTAGGCAAATTTCAGCGCAAACTCGAGCGAGACCGTCTTCAACGATCTACCCCTCGCTCCAAAGCGACGACGAGTGCAGCGACCACTGTTCGAACCACGCGATCATCACAAGCCGACTCGCCCTGCGTCCTTCGGCAGCAGAAGTCATCAAGTATGAAACATAAATCTCCCGTTTTAGTGCGAATCGACACGGCGGAACCGCGTGCAGGAGAGCCCAACACGACTGAGTCAGCCCACAAAGCGTTGTCTCCAAAGTCAAAGGTCGCAGCCGATTCTCTTTCGACACCAAAATCATGTGCAGCAGGACCTGCCTCCGATTCCAGCTGCTTCAAAGGACAAAAAAGGCATCGGAAGCGACCCAGTGATGAGATTTTGACGTCGCGTCCGACGAAAACGATCATTCTCGGCACACGCGCGTCCAGTCACGGACAGTCTGTGAGGACACTAGCAGATATCACCAACAACAAAAGTGTACGCGTCGTAAATTGTAATCCACAAACAGGCCCTAGTATTTACGCGACCAACGGGGAGAAAGTGGCTAGCTCAAAGATGGCAACCACGACATGCAGCTGGCCCGATTGCCCTTTTGCAAACGCTGTCATTTACCTCAGTCCTTGTATCCGAGGACAAACGTGGGTTGCTGATGACCTCTTAACATTTCACGGCACTGAACGAGCGATAGATCTCGAACATTGGATACGTGACAATGCTTCGCGGCCATCATATGGCTCAGTAGTCGCCGAGAGTGCTGCGTGGCCTAGCATGCAAAAAATTGCGCTGGTAGAGTCACGCCGCGAAGAGCCGACTAGGGCCTTGGTGGAAGAAATTCGGAAAGTCGGGCTTCGAGATGAAGTCATATTCTTTGATTGGCGATTTCTGGAAGAATGGAAGAAGTTTGAAGATCAAAACAAGAGCTTTTGCCCGGAGACATTTCTGGCTGTTGCGAAAAGATACTTGTACGGAAGGACTGTTTGGGAGGATGGAAACGAAGAGGTCTCATTTTTGGATAAGCATAGTGCGACGATACCCCGGGATTGGATAACACTGTAGGAATGGAGCGCCTAGATAGGTTTACTGCCAACGAGTTCGATTATATCTTGTGGCCGGCGATTGCACACAGCAAAAACGCAAGTGGCCAGGCTGATTACCATAATCGAACAGACAAAGACGAGCAAGCATGGGACAGCAATCGGTCCCTCTATTTGCCACGACCCTTATATATATCACCCGATTTTTTTTGGATTTTTTTTTTGAAAAAGATGATCCAATCTTCACCATCAATCGTACAAACATCCCGGTTGATTTCCCGACAAATGCCGCCTATTCTCCCACCCAGCGATGAGCAATTCCAAGCTCTACAGAGGAAAATTAATACCTACAAACTCATAGGTATGGATGGCATCACGGAGCAGCTCATGATTGACACTTCTAACCTCCTTACTTACAAACAATTGACGTGGGTTTTATACCGTGAGTTGTTGGAGACGGAGCAAGAGTTGAAAATTTTGAAGGCGGAGCAGGAGGAGAGGGGGGCTTTGAGGTTGTAGGTCAACGGATTGAAGGAGGAGGTTGAGAGGGTTAGGCATGAGTTGATGCTGGAGAGGGTTATGCATTCGAGGGGGGATTAGAGGGATGGATTGGTCTTTGGGTTCATGTCGATTTGTGGGTGTGGCTTTGCCCTTTTAACAGGTTGTCTTTGACTTTAATGATGATATCTCTCCCTCTTCATCGAGCGTGTTGGGTGAGTTCTCATGCTTTCAATCTTGTTTGGCTTACGTTGAGTGACCCGAGTGTGAGGTATAAGGCCGACTTTGACATTCACACAGTCAGGAAACTGCTTGCAAGGTGAATGTTTGGCCGGTAACCACCTTCCAAGACGACGACCAAAACAATCGATTCGTCAAAGACCGCTTTATCCCATTCGAATCTTCAATCCTTCACTTCGATTCAATCCACAAACTTCAACGGCGAAGCCATCTCCTCCCACTTACTCCTATAAATACCACCAGCAAGCCCTCCTCTCTCCCTCGCCATCTCAAACCCAGGAAACTATTATTCCAACAACACCAACATGGCGAACCGTCACCCCAACCAATTCGGCATCCGTCTCCCCCTCGCCGCCCACAGCCCCCAATACGCAACCCTCCTACAACACATCGCCGCTTACAAAGGCATGGGCAACGAGCATTCCGTTGCGGGACAGATGATCGGCGATGATTCGAACGATGTGGAGCATTACAAAGCGTTGGCTTGGGTTTTGATTCGCGAGATGCGGGCGTTGGAGGGGAGGACTCAGGCGATGCAGGCGGAGGTGGTGCGTTTGCAGGGGGAGAATGAGAATCTTAGGGAGATGATGAGGCGGTCGGGGTTGATGGTGTAGAACAGGGGCGGGATCGGTGGCCAGATGGTGTTGGAGAAGGGTAAATCTGCACGTCAACAGAGGTATACAATTTAGACCTATGACATGGTGGGAAAAAAGGTGAAGGATAAGTACAACATACCAATAATCTCTTTTCCCCCCCATCCCCCCTTCTTGCCCAAAATCATAACAGCAACAGAACAAGCCCCAGCCACAACCTCCTCAATACACCTCTCCGTCTTTTTCGCCAAAAGCGACGCAACGCACGTACCCCCATCGATCCCCTCCCCTTCAAAGCATCATCGAATCACGCCCTCCCCAAATAAATCTTCAACCCTTGCCATCTCCAGTTTTTTCCGAAAGAAAAGGGTCCCCCCGATCCGGCGGCCTCGATTCGCTGCTCGCCTGCTTTTGCACGCCGGACGACTGCACGACCTTTATGGCTGGCTTGAGGGCGGCGACTATGACTTGGAAATCGAGATGGCCGTTTGCGCCTGTGACCTGGATATGTGGGTGATTTTGTTATGTGGATGATGCGGGGTTGGATTTGGTTGCGACTTGGTATGGTACAGGCACGGGTTTTTGTGTCGTTTTTGTCTCTTTGCCCCTTGATTGGACGAAGCTTAACGCTTTGAATTAGCTGTATCAAGCGAAGTAGTTAGTGGTACAAGTGATAAGGGGTCGGGCGAAGTTGGTTACGGTGTCATGAAGTGAGATTGTGTCGCCTGGAACTTGTACTATCCTTTTAGCCAGTAAACATGGTAACCGAGTATTTCTAGAATCAGGCACCCAATCAATCTCGGATCCATCCCTTCCAGGCTTCCAGAGCCCATGTTAATTTGTTCAAGTTTCGTGCGAGAAAGGTCAAGGTACCAGCCACCATGAAAAATGGAGGATGCATATCAAGAATGATTCCAATAATGTCGGTCTTACTTGAGAGGTGAGCCCACCTCCCCACGGCGGGCGCTGTTTGTTGACATGGGCCAGAAGATCCAACTGGCCGGATGTGCGCACCGACAATCGCATTTCCAACCCCCGTCTCTTGTCTCTCAATCCTCGTTTGCAGCGTGCATCCTCAATTTAACACCGTACTTTGGTCGCCCCGTCAGAGTCAAAGACCAACCATGCGGTAGCCCTTGCATAGCCGAGCCATCAAATCGATCGAACCGTTGCAGTAGGCGGACGGTGACGTATCCAGCCTCTGTAAGCGCGAACTGTTGACCCAAGCAAATCCTATTGATCAAAGCCCGTTAGCGACGACATGACACCACGTGCAAGCTGGGATCGGGGGATTAGGGAGGAGGGCAAGATACGTACCTCGGACCCCCATTGAACGGCAAGTATTCGAACCCAGGTTTCCTCCCCTCCCAACGCTCCGGTTTAAATTCCTCGGCATCGGGACCCCAGAGGTCTGTGTTTCGGTGCATCGCATAGACGCTGTAATTCACTTCCGTGCCCTTGGGGACAAACACGGGGGAGAGACCGTCTGGCCCGCCGCCTCGGGGGATCGTCGTGTCTTTCACGCTGCGACGGCTGTTTACCGGCACCGTGGGGAACAGGCGCAGTGTTTCGTTCATGCACCACTGGAGGTATTGGCAGTTCTTCAAAGAGGAAAAGGTGATTTTGTCCGTGTGTTTGTAAGTTCCAAAGTCGGCGATAATGGTTTCGCGGAGTTTGTGGAGGATGTCTTGGTGCGAGGCTAGCATTAGGAAGAGGAATCCTAGGAGAGAGGCGGTCGTGTCGCGGCCCGCTGCATGAATTGTTAGGTTCCAATGGGGATTGTGGGATGGAGGGTGATGACCTACCGACGAGGATGGAAAGAACTTGATCGCGGATTTCGATGGGATCTTGAGTAGCTTCTGCCAGCTTCTCAAGAAATACATATTTCTCCTTTTCAGCTGCTTCCAGCCGTTTCTCGGACTTCTCGCTGAGAGCTTTCTTCACTATTCGATCAATGTACTCATGGCACACTTTACTAGTGGTACGATATTGTTTTGTGATGTTCAGCCAATACCAGTCATTAAGTCGGAAAGCTCTTGCAATCATATCCTGAGCATTCTCAAAAGCTGCGACAAAATCGGCGTTTGCTTTGGCGGCGGCATCGAGTGAATCGGGTGTTCCCGATAGCGCAGAGAGCTGACAGTTGACACTTTCTCCAAGGAGGAACTCAGAAGCCGAATCGATGGTCAGGTTGAAATTGAGAGGCTGGAGGTCTGTTGTCTCCGTCCAACCGTCGGCGTTGACGGGCAAGGCCTTTAGCATATTCTGCACATGTCTTTCCTCCAAGTCCAAGTCGCTGACCTGGTCTCTGACGAATTGAGGGCGTAGCAAGGCTCGCGAGTGTTCCCACTGTTTGCCATCGCTAGAAAATATTCCATTTCCAAGTCTGTCATCGTTTCATTAGTCAGACAGCATCACTTTGACCGTGTTCTGGCATGGCAAGAACTCACAAAGGCGAGAAGGTTCCGAATCGGATAGGTCCCAATTCGAAGTCTTTGAACTGTGTGGCCAGCAGTGCCTGTATGTTCTTGGGGTCGACAGTCCAAAGCAGCCAATTGCGAAAAACATGGTTTTGGAACGTGAAGGCTGATCTGCGCTCCTTTCTCGACACAATATCCACTCGCTCCTTCAGGTAATCTGGCAGCCTCCCGGCATTGTTTGATTGAATCAGCCTAAAAATATCGAGAAGTCCCAATGGGTCATTATCCGGAAAGATTGGAGCAGGCTTGCACCCGCATCTTTTGGCGGCCTGGGAATATCGATAAGAAGTGGTTATGGCTAAGACAGTCTTATACACAATGAAGGCAACAATAGGCCATACAACGAGTTTTATGGCAGACAGCATAGTTTTAGTGGTAGCTTGGTCAATTCAGGGTTTGTGATTAAGGATGCAGAAAGAGCCGGATGATGAAGAAATACTATTTATCTTGTGCTTATAATCTGCAGGGAGTGAATCCGCATTTGCACTGATTGCCATTGCTTCTCGGCAATTAGACGCTACGCGAATCATGAGTCGAGATTCAGTAGGGACTAAATAAATATTATACGAGGATCTGACTGTATTGCGGGGTCGAGCCGGGCTCACGACATCATCTCTCGTCACGGTCTGGTGGCGCTAGGATCGGATTGGGAATACTAACTGGATCATGTACTGCGTATTGTGTCTGAAGTACAGAAATCGAGCGACTGAGCCGGTGTGTCTTTAGGCTCTGTTGGGTGTTACTCGACGAGCCAAACCACTCTCTCATCAATCGTGTGTTCCATCACGTTTCCAGGGCAAATAATCCGTTCAGAGCGCAACGAGGAGGAATTGAGATGATGGATCGAGACAGCTTCTTGATTCCACACCAAGAGATTTGAATTGAAGATGGAACCTGCTGAGGCGGGCCGATCCCGTGGATAAGCGAGGAATGACGATGTGTGGGCTCGAGCCTGCAAATACGTTTGGAAACGAACAACGCGGCTCGCATCAGTACGGCAGACATCAAAATCACTTGCATTGGAGAAGAGGCATCGGGAGCAACAGTCGTCCCGACGAATGAATCGCACATGTGAGCCGCTTGAACAACCAGGGCGAGTAAACAAGTTCTGTCGAAATCAAAAGTCGGTGCCAGTCAGGTATCTGAGAGACATCCGAGAATACTGATCAAAGAAGTTTAGGAGGAATGCGACATCCTTGCTGTCCCCCACCTCGGACTTCGCATTTGAAAGCTGTTTTCAGCGAGCATTCGACAACTGAAAACCAGACAATGAGGCGAAGTCGACTGCGGGCGGCAAGCCAACATTGAAAGCGAGTGCTGGTTGACATTCGATGCTTTTGAGAATCCGTACTGAGAAAACAGGTTGGAAGTTCCGCTGGAAGGACGTTGCATTTCACTGTTGGCTAGATTGCACAAAGGCTGCAGAACAGTCTTCAGCATGCGTAGCGGACCGACTATCCGCTAGCAGCCCAACCGGATCTAGAGGTCAGCAGTTATTATGTCTCGATTGGTAAAGGGAGAGTGGGCTCCCCTTTGGTTATCGGGTTTCGGCTCGCTGATTGGCTAGAAGCATCGTACTTGGGTGAATGGACGCTTAACATCCCCTTGCCCTGATTAGCAGAATGTTGTTGTCCATGGACGTCCCAGGAAGTTGGTTCAATGGTTTTCGTGTTATTATGTTTGTTCCATCTGCCTCAACTTCTGCTGCAGGTAGTTGCGATATGCTCCCACCAGATAGGCCAGCCAACGCCGCTTTCATTGTTCCATCATCGTCGATCTTCGGATTAGTTGCTTCGCCGCCGCAGTTGGGCCTGCTGTTATAGACAAGTGACCGAGTCTGGTGAAATCACAACATTGGGTCACAGCCTCGTTGCAGCGGCACACCCAACGACGGCAGTAAGGTCCATCTATAACATGTCGACCTCCGGGTTCCAAGACGACTTCTTTCCACAGCTCATTGGTTACCTTACCATCGAGAATCAGCATTATCTTCTTCGATCGCCAGCTTACCTTGCCTGTGTGGCGCTTAGGCAAGGCTACCTCTGCCATGTCAGTATTTCCCGCCATGGCGACCAACGAAAAGGTCGAAACCATCATTTTCTCCCCACCTTCATACTCAAAACCAACGCATAACTTGATGGGTAGCAACCATCAACGTGCAGCATCGAACATTCACCAGAGCTTGGCACCAGATGTCAAAGGCCCCGACGTGCTATTCCGAACTTCGACAGATACTGCCATCGCCCACGAGAGAGCCCAATTCCATTTCAAGATTGCCGCTATCAAATTCAAGTTCGAATTTACCTTCCTATCCAAGGCGGCTCTATCGACCTTTGCAAAGGCTCGCAGCTTGGTCGACCGCGTCTTCCGCAGATTCAGTGGGACCGAAAAACTGGAGGACGACGAAGGCAAACTCATCGTCAAGGACAGTAGATCTGGAAATACCTACAACGTTCCCATCAGAAAAGGATCAGTCGATGCGATGCAATTCCGACAAATGATCACAACCTCCAAGTTCTCCGCGCTCCTCGGTCGGCCCGTGCAAGGACAGTTGAAGGTGCTGGACGTTGGCTACCAGAACACAGCATGTGCCGAATCAGACATTACCTTTGTGTTGGTTGTCTCGATGCTGCCCCGTAGTTCATCTTTACTGATCAAGCTTAGTGACGGCGAGAACGGCAAGATTCTCTTCCGAGGGCACAACATCTTGGACCTTCACCGAGATTGTTGTTTCGATGAAGTGGCATACTTGTTGATGGAAGGTGCTCTGCCTCAAGGACATCAGCTGGCACAATTCAGAGAGACCTTTGCGAGACTTGCCACCCCCCCTCAGGGCGTAGTCAATGCCATCAATGTGTTTCCGTAAGTTGACCCTGCAAAATCCCAAGAGTTGTGCTGACTCTATCCAGACGTCACGGTCCGACCTTCCTGATGATCATGACAGGACTTTCGGCTTGGGCGGCAGCTGTCCCAGAGCAGATTCCCGTCCATGTTGGAGAGACTTTGTACCTGAAGAATCCAGATATGGCTGACGCATCAATGAAGCAAGCTTTTGCCTCATATGCTGCCGTCGTGGCCCTGGTGTATTGTCATCAACACGGCCATGCATTCACTCCTACGGAGAAACATAGATCAGTGGCAGAGAATGTCCTGCGGATGATGCACTTTGTAGACGAATCGACTGGAGAACCCGCACCAGCCACGGTCGTCGACCTGGACAAGCTTTTGATCCTGTATGCGGACCACGAAATGACAGCATCGACGGCAGCACTTCTCCATACAGGATCTGTCGGAGCTGACGCACTGACCTCCCTTATATCTTCTGTCGCGACAGGATGGGGACCGCTTCATGCTGGAGCCATCGACTTGGTGTACAAGAAGCTCGAGGAGATTGGTGATGTGGAGAATGTCGAGCCTTTTATTGAGAGGGTACGCAACAAGGAACAACGCTTGATGGGGGTCGGTCACCGGCTGTACAGAACCCAAGATCCCAGAGGTACGTTGCTTCGAGAGCGTCTCTTACAACTTAGTCCCACCGCAGAGACCAACCCACTCTTGGCTGTGGCATTGGAAATTGAACGCATTGTGAGTGTTGACGACTACTTCACATCCCGAAAGCTCTGCATCAATGCCGATTTGTATGGCAGCTTGGTCTTCACTGCTCTGTAAGTTCTGCTTTGGAGGTAGTTCGATGGCATGACACTAACTGGAACGGCAAGCGGATTTGACAAAGAGATCATCACTGCTGTGGCTGGCATCGGCCGCTGTGCTGGTGGTTTGGCACATTGGAAAGAGGCAGCCAGTAAGCGCTCGAGCCTGCCAAGCGCCTTGTCCCACACCTGACGATGTAACAGACAAGGACCCAAAGATTTGGCGCCCAACACAGGTGTACACGGGCCCCATGAGCGTTGAATGAAGAGAGAGCGATCGGTACGTGTTGTTCTGGGAGCTTCAATCAGGTCAAGGAGTCTGGAAAAACGTGGATTAATCGAGTGAAGGAGACTTTCCCCGCAGTCCTTCGGGCTTTGCTTTGTGTATGAGTTTAGACTTTCTTTTTATAGATGGCTAGACTCTTCTTGGAATGTCAACTCTCTTTCCCATCGCCGCAACATGAACCCGCTGGATATTGGAACTCCTGTCGAAATGAGCTGCTCGACTGATGGGATGGATGGAGGTGGGGAGCAGCGTTCGGTGGCTGGTGAGTTGATGGGAAGTGGAGAAATGGTGGTTGGAGACTCGAGGAATACAAAAATGGCCTTGGCGAGCGCTCCGAGTCCGCTCCGAGTCCGCTTCTCCGCTCCCTGCGGTCGTCACATGTCAATGTCACTGTCACTGACGGTCTATCGCCTCCCACACGAGTACTAGTACAGCGTTTCTGCTCCTCGACCACATCGATTATGGTTCCGAATCAAGCCTAATCTCATCAGCTCATCCGACTTCTGACAAGACCTGAACCAGACCTCGTCCCCGCTTCAGCTTGCCTCTCTTTGTCTCGCGGCACCCACGTGGTCGTATTCCAGAAATGCAGTCCGCCAGACTGACTCGCATCCCCTAAACATTAGCTTGACCAGTTAACAAGCAAGAAATGCTGTCGACGGTTTCTCCTTCGTTCGAGAAGCCGGCCCGCCTGCCTGGACTGTTTTCGCCAGATTGAATGGGATTTCAGGCACTACAGCATCGCGGCGCCCCAGGATCCATTCCACCACAGGAACAGACAAGCAAGGCATTGAGATGCCCTAATACGCTTTTCTCCCTGCGAAAGAATTTTTGTGGTTTACAGGTCCCTTGGTATCTCCAAGCTCTGCTCTCAAGCCACCATCAGCCTGGACTCTGCCCAAGTCTGTCCATGACTTCCGCGTCACCTTGACCTGGGCGGGCTTGAGTCAGGAGCTACTAGTACTAGTAGCCATTCCACCGCGAACAAACACGTGTATGTCCGGCGCTCACATCAATAGCGCGACTGGACACTGACTAGGAACTTGTCGTACCCTCGTCGAAGTTGTTCTCGATTGCCTTGCCCCTCGCTTCATGGATCGGTCATTACACATGCGCTAATGGGATAGACGATCATGAAGAGTCAGGAGCCTTGCGCTATACTGACATTCCATTTAAATTGTACTGCACCGCAACTTCTACCCCGTCCGAGTGTCGAATCTTTCCATCTCTGTTTCTAGGAACCTTTGATCTGTGTCTACATGTCTATACTATTCTACAAGAGACCGGACTACGTGAAGCGTCCGCCAGGGCCTCTAGACGCCTCTTCGTGCCAGAGAATCGTAGCAAAGACTCACGCGCACAAGAGCAGTATCCCTTCATCCATCGCCTTCGACCAGATCATCAAAGAACAGTCACTGCCAGTAAGAGGGAACACCCGGTCCGAACTCAGCCAGATCACGAACCGTTGACGCCTTTGCAGCCATGTAGCTTGTCCGACTTCATGGACTATTTGGTATACATTAGCCACGATGCTGAAAACCTTCAATTCTTCCTGTGGTATCGCAACTACACACATCGTTTCGGCTTGCTCAATGAGGTGGAAACGATGCGGTCACCCGAGTGGGATCCCAGCCAAGCACAAAGTCATCTCGATACTGTCGACTTCACGCATTTCGGCACACAGCCAACGAGTGTGGTGGGAGACGCACCAACCGCCGTAGAAGCTCGTGAGTACCATGAGTCTATGCTTGAACCAGAGACACTAACATTCATCAAGACCGCCATCGCAGCCAACCTTTCAGAGAAGAAATCGAGAAGATGACGGCTCATTACCTACTCACTGGATCCCCTCGAGAATTGAACATCTCCCATCGCAACCGCATCGACGCGTTGCGTGCCTTGAAATACACGACCCACCCCTCAGCGCTCGCCCCTGTCGCCTCTCTGATAGAAACGGTGCTGCGAGAGCAACTCCACCCTAACTTCATACGCTGGACCATCTGCAACGGCAACATGCCGAAGGTAATACTTGCCCGCGGAGTGGGCACCCTTTTCAACCTCATCGGCGTCACCATGACTGTTCTCCTCTGCGTCAGCCATGCGAGTCGTTGGTGGCGCATCTTTTGCTTCGTCCCTTACATGGTGGGCATCACGATCCTCACAGCTTCCTACAAAGGGCTCTGTATCGCGTTGCACGTCAACGGGAACAAACGCTCCATTCGGCCCTGGGAAGACTTTTCCACAACGCCCAACAAAGCCTCGTGCGCTTATCTAGATGCCAATCTAGAATCCAGGCTTTCGACGACGCAATCGACCAAAGGACTAGTTCGACCACCATCTTCTTCGGTGAAGTCGACGAGTGTAAGCGAGGAGAAGATGGAGAGCCCCAAGTCTAAATGGCTGGATGTGTTTGGCAGCAAGAACCAATTCGACGACGAGTCTTGGATTGAGAAGTGGAGGAACCGGCCTTTGCTGAGGAGGATCATGGAGCCTACGACGTGGGTGCAGGAAGAAGGCGTGAGGATCATGCAGACAAAGATTCTGAAGCAGAGTCAGCTTTGGGGATTGCTTGGGGCTTCCTGCTGCACGGTTGTCATCGTTGCTTTGCCCAGGGGGAATCAGTTCTGAGCCCTCTTTGAAGCGCCTTGACTCGAGGTCGACGTTGATGGGTTTGTGAGAAGCGTGAGTGATGTGTACCCAAAACTCTATCGATATCCATCTTGTATTGAAGCTGGAAAATTGACTATGACCCTGGGTTGGGGGAGACTCAACAAGGTCGTCGGTAGCCCTGCAGTACAACATCTAGTGCTGTAAGCTCTCGCTATCTGTGTTGATGACGCGCCATGTTCGACGCGCGACAGTGCTGCTGGCGTGAGGAAGGACTGGTGAGTCTGGATCGACTTCTGCCTGCCTGCTTGCTTGCTTGCCTGCGGGATGATGCACTCTGGAGATGCAGGCTCGCTCTCTCTTGTAACAGTGGAGCGGTGATTGTCGTCGACGTGGGAATCTGTGCCGTCTCGTCCAACTTCAATGTGCTATCGTTATTACAAACCACAGACAACATCCATATCGGTCGCGCCCTGGTGCCCCAGATTCACCGCGTCTGACAGGCACACCACCCACACACGAAAAGGAAGCATGTTGCATCACAGGTCTGGAGCGATGCTTGGCGGGGTTGCTCCTGGGCGCTCCGACATCGCTTCGCTTCGGCGGGGGCTACCCACCTAACTGTGTATCTAGTATCTTCTCCGCCTTCAAACCTTATCTCCCATGACAGAATTGATGGAGCAACGACAAGCTGCCCCAGGCAAGCAGGCCGCCAAGCCCCACCGCCCAGCTTGGTCAATGCGGGATCTTCGGGGTGTCTAGCTAGCTTACCTAAGTACTGTACTGTATGGCCAAGTCACGGCCGTCCACCTGGCCCCTCCCGCTCGCTTCCATATCCATCCTGCCAGCAGTCCGCATTAATTTCCTTCTTGCTCCCCATCTCGTGGAGGCCTGGAGGCCTGGAGGCCTGGAGGCCTGGAGGCATTGTCCACGCACAGCACCTTGCGCATTTCTTCTCCAGTTCTCATTAATTGTCCATCTCCGCACCCTCTATTCATCGGCCAACGAGCGACGAATTGCCTCCCAAACGAGCGCCCGCTCTCTGTGCCGTGTGCCGTGTGCCGTCTTTCCAGAGATGTTCGTTCCACGTGTCACCCAACGCATTCGCAGCGATTGGTTTGGAGACCTGGAGAATGCGCCCTCTGCATCTGCAAAGCCGTCGAGGGAAAGCCACATCGGGTCCTGGTGGATGTTTGGTCCTTCGATATCTGCTTGGTCAAGTCGCGTGTAGTTGAAATAATCGCTGGGGCTAGCAGGCTGTGGACAAGCCCGCGGCACTGGCGATGTGCTTATTTCTCCCCGTAAAGTTTTCCTTATCTCTGTTCCCCATGGTCCGAGTCTCCACCAACACCAGTTTTCGATCGAGGCTGCCCATTTGCAGGGACCAGCCCGCGGCATCGAGCGTTCACAGGCGTCGATCAACGCCCACAGACACCTAGCTCCCTTACCGCTGCCGCCTCGTGGGATATCCTTATCTCCACGCTCGCGACTTTGTCTGGAAATTCCTCAAAATGTACGAAGCTCTTCCAAGACACGCATCTAATTGCTCGCCTGTCCTGCGGCTGAAGCTTCAAGGCTGAGCCCGAGTTCTTAGCTTCTGATTCCCAGCGGCCTGACCACCTCCACATCGCGTCCCGGATTTCTTAGCCTTGAGCTGGGGACCATATTTTTCCGCAAACAGTTCGCTCTGGTATTGCTTTTCTCAAGACATCAACTCCCAGCGCAAGACGTGTCCCTGGTCGATCTTCTTAAGTACACGCGACATCCTCGTGCAGATTTTCGGCCTATCTTGGACCACATCCACTTTCATGATACTTACTTTGGACATTCCAGTCACTTCACGACATGGCAATTGCACCTCCTCTTAACCAAGGATGGGGCTACGGCATCGTTTTGGGCCTTGGAGCACTCTTTGCCTTGGGCATGGTAAGAGCTTCCATGCAGGGAAATGTACAAACACTAACGTTGGGGAAGGTTCTCACCACATGGATCCTCAAACGCTACAACCATGAGGTTCAGACCTCTGAGATGTTCTCCACCGCTGGACGAACGGTCAAATCAGGACTTGTGGCATCTGCCGTGGTCTCTTCGTGGACTGTAAGACTTTCACCCGATCGCGTGTAGACAGCAAAACTAACATCTTGCTCTGTAGTGGGCCGCCACCCTCTTGCAGAGTTCGGCTGTCGCCTACAACTACGGTGTCAGCGGACCCTTCTGGTATGCCAGTGGCGCTACTGTCCAGATCTTGCTCTTTGCCTCCATCGCCATCGAATTGAAGAGACGGGCTCCAAACGCCCATACCTTCTTGGAGGTCATCAAGGCTCGCTTCGGAACCGTCACTCATCTGGTCTTCGCCGTCTTCGGCATCATGACGAACATCCTAGTCACTGCCATGCTCTTGACTGGCGGTGCCGCCGTCATCAGCTCCCTCACTGGGATGAACACCGTTGCTGCTTGCTTCTTGCTCCCCATTGGTGTCATCATCTACACCATGTTTGGGGGCATCAAGGCGACATTCTTAACAGACTACATCCACACGATTATTCTGCTCGTCATCATCATGATCTTCGCCTTGACTACGTACGCCACAAGCAGCACTCTCGGATCGCCAAAGGCTGTTTTCGACCTGCTTGTGAAGGCCGCTGCTAATCACCCAGTCGAGGGCAACTCTGGAGGAAGCTATCTTACCATGAGATCCAAGGAAGGAGCCATCTTCTTCGTCATCAATATTGTTGGTAACTTCGGCACCGTCTTCTGCGACAACGGATGTAGGCTTTGGATCAGCCCTCTATTTCAGTGCAGGTGGCTAACGAGACATAGACTACAACAAGGCTATCGCAGCCTCCCCAGTTGACGCCCTTCCCGGCTACATCATGGGCGGATTGGCATGGTTCGCTATCCCCTGGCTTTGCGCCACCACTATGGGTCTTGCCGGCCTCGCCTTGGAGACAAACTCCGCGTTCCCCACTTTCCCAAACCGCATGGATCCTGCTGATGTCTCCGCCGGTCTTGTGCTCCCTTATGCCGCTGTGGCATTGCTCGGAAAAGGTGGCGCGGTCGCAACTCTCCTCATCGTCTTTATGGCTGTCACATCAGCCATGTCCTCTGAGCTGATTGCCGTGTCATCCATCTTCACGTACGATGTTTATCAGACTTACGTGAAGCCAGATGCCTCCGGGAAAAGACTCATTTACACATCCCATTGCATGGTCGTGGCTTTCGGTTTCTTCATGGCCGCCTTCTCGACTGGACTGTGGTATGGCGGTATCTCACTTGGATACATCTACCTAATGATGGGTGTCATCATCTCTTCCGCTGTCATCCCAGCAACGCTCACTCTCATGTGGTCTGGCCTCAACTGGCACGCAGCGACCTTCAGCCCTCCCCTTGGCCTAGCCTGCTCCCTCATCGCCTGGCTCGTCACCGCGAAGAAACTAGGAGGCGACCTCTCGGTCGCGAGCACTGGAGCCAACAACCCCATGTTAGCCGGCAACGTCGTCGCCCTCCTCTCGCCCCTCATCTTCATCCCACTCTTCACCCTCATCTTCGGGGTCGGTAAGTCACATCCATATCCCTCCCCTCATCCTTATCATCGAGTACTGACAACAAACAGCAAACTACGACTGGGTCTCCATGCGCCAAATTCGCAGAGGCGACGACACCGACATGGTCTCCAAAGACGAGCTAGAACTAGTCCCAGGAATGGCCTCCCGCCCCGCCGACGCCGAATCCGAAGAACAAAGCAAACTCCTCAGAGCCTCCTTCATCGCCAAAACAATGACCGTCGTCCTCACGCTCGCCCTCCTGATCCTCTGGCCAATGCCCATGTACGGCACCGGCTACGTCTTCAGCGAGAAGTTCTTCACGGGCTGGGTCGTCGTGGGTATTCTGTGGCTGTGGTGTTCCATCGGCATGGTCGGTATCTATCCCGTCTTCGAGGGCCGACATTCCCTCAAGCACAACGCATTCGCTATATTCAGAGACATCACTGGGAAGGAACATCCCTCCAAACATCATAGCTCCGCTGCTGTGTTTGAAGGTAAGGCGGCGAGCGGTGTCGATACGCCGACGGTGGAGTCTGAAAAACAGCTCGAGAGCAAGACCGTCCCTATCTGAGCCCCCCCTCCCCGTCCTTGAGGCTGGAGATGAGGATGCGATTGGTTGGGGGAGGGGAAGATTCTGTTTCCATCATTTGGTTCATGTCGCTACGAGATACCGTATATACCAGCCATACCACCAAGATTATCGATTGATCACCTCGATACAGTGCCGTTTAGTAGCCCGTCCTCCATACCCTCGCTGATCCTAGGATCAGAACGTCCCACCGTTCTCCGCATCGCCGTGCAACAAGACTAACACTGATGGATGTTCATAATGACGGGATCAACGTTATTCTTATTCTTATTCTTATTCTTACACCTTACCCCTTACCTTATATCATGGATACTTAGTTTGGCGACAGATTGTTGGTTTTAGTCTTAGTCTTAGTTTCCTAATACAGGGTTTCTATTCATACAGGTGGAGTGGAACACCTCGTCGCGATTTGAGGGATACCTACCGACTTACTTTGTATCAGCGTCCCATCCATTCATCACAAGCCGTAGCTGATCTATTCAACGTGATGCATCGAGATTCGTGTTGGCTGGACGTTGCGATGGGGGGTTTGCATCGGCATCGGGGGGGTTGTGAAAGTGGTACTACTGGTGTGGTTGAAGAGCGAGGAGGGGTGCAGTTGGTTTCGAGCAATTCTGTCGACGACCTAATTCGAGGTGGTTGTGGATCTCTTGTTCCCCTCTCTCTCGTCGTGACCGCTCACATCTTGACCTGACCTGACCTGACCTGACCTGACCTGACCTAGCCACCGAAGCCGAAGCCGAATCGCGTAGTTTTTACCAAGGTATGCCCTCGCGTCATGCGTTGTGAGGGTACCTAACCTACCTATACTCCCTCCCCCCAGACGATGACGTTCCCATCACCACCGGCACTGCACCACTCTCTCCTCCTCTTGCACACCGCCACTGCACTAACGACATCTTTCTTCCCGCTACCGGTACCGGTCGCGTGCCGGAACTGGCCTACCACCTTGCCGTCAACCAGGTTCCAACCGAAGATACTGCCTTCTTCTGAGCCCGAGAGAACCACGCTATCGCTCATACCCAGGGCAGAGCGAATCCGATATTCCGTGTTCTTGTATCGAGGGCATCTGTAGGACTGGAGGAGCTTCCCGTTTTGGCGGTCGAAGAGGCGGAGGGTGGAGTCGAGGGTGGAGACCAGGAGGGAGTCGGCTTGCACGGTGGGCGTGAGGCATGTCACGGAGTCTGTTCCTGTTTAGCTGCTGGACTGTCGTTTGGGCGGGGAGGTGAAAGCAATGGTGTACGTACGTCCCATGACATCGATACAGACCTGTCCCATACGGATATCGTACGTCCTTACCCTGCCATCTACACTCCCGGCTATGATCTCGTGCCCCACAACCGAGACACTCGAGATACTGTCCCTCGCCTCCGTGAGCGTCATAAGCGGTTTGTGTGACTGTGACTTGGTATCCCACAGCTTGACCGTAGCATCGTAACTCCCTACAACACCAATGAGCCCCCTCCCTCCCATCTCCAAACCCAAACCCAAAACCTCCCCAAGCGCAAAAAACTCAAAAAAAAAAAAAAAAAAAAAAACCACTCACCAGAAACAACCACCCCCCCATCCCCAGCATCCCCCCCAAAAGCCACAGCATTAACCCGCCCCCCATGCCCCTCAAACCTCCTCGTCGCCCTCCCCGTCCCAACATCCCACAAAAACACAACCCTATCCCCACCACAACTCACAAACCGCGCGTTATCAACCCCGACCGCAATATCCAGGACCTCGTACCCGTGCCCCGAATACGTCTGCACCAACCCAGACCCCGGCGGTTCCGATCTGGACGTCCTCGACGCCGCGGACCTCTCCCGCCCCTCCTCCTCTTCTTCTTCCTCGGCGGCACCGATGAGAGCGCGAGCGGGGTTGAAGAGGCGAATCCGACGGTCCGTAGAGCCGGTAAGGATATACTGCGCCGAGGCGGCCGAGTAGGTCACGGCGTGGACTTGGCCTGCGTTGTCGAGGTTAGAATCTGAGGCGCATTCGCGGGGGGGGGGGGGGCTTGGAGCGTTTTTTCGAAAGCCTTGATGGAGTAGCTGTACACACCATTGTGACCCGTGAGCTTTGCGATTTGCTTCGAGGGAAAGGTCGTGGCCATTGTTGGACCTCGTGCATCCCATGTTGAAGTGGTTGTGAGGGAGGATGGAGCTGAAGCACGTTCGAGATTCAACTCGTCATTTTAAACCACAACTGAAAAGCAGGTCACTCACTCATGGCACGCCGCTTTGAGGAGATTAGAACTGTACCATAGTTTCAGGTCTAATCTCCACAGAACTGGCATCATGTACATCATCAGATGTGGACGGATTGAACATTGGCAAAACGCATTCACTTGATTAAACTGCGTACTATCGAAGAAGCTCGGACTGAATGCTCTTCTAGTCCATGTACTCTCCAGCCAAAATGCAGGCTTCACGATATCAAGCTAAGATATCTTCCCGGAATTCCACTCCGCACCAAAATTACTCGAAGCGTCCGGATCCCAAAGCAGCCTGACAGAAGATAAAAAACAGTAAAGTGTCTTGAGCGGCACGAAAAACGCCTCCGCTCGACCAACCCAAGCAAAATAACAAACAACCCAGCTCAACGACGGCCGTGCGAACGATTGACGCTGCCTGCAATCTGCTCCACTTCCGACTCGAGCTGCTTGATGATGGCGTGGCTCTGTTCCAAATCCTTGTTGAGTCTGTCGCGCTCGGCAATGAGCTTCTGCTCCCACTGTCGGAATCGCTGTTCCTCGACCTTGACCTGCTCTGTGAATCGTTTGCGAAGCGCCTCTTCCTCCTCCTTGAACTTGGGGTTGTCCAGCTTGCGTGGGCGAGCCTCGCCGAATTTGCGCGTCTCCATTTGTTGTGCGCGGTATGCTTCGTAGTGGTTCTCCTCAGTCGTGTGAATAAGGTCGAGCATGTGCGTGCGGATGAGGATGGCGCGGAGTTTCTTGAAGTCGCAGTGCTCCTCGTTCTCTACCTCAGCAACTCCCCATGCGTATTGACGGCCCTTAACGGTGCGTCCATCATTGGTCTGGACATCTTTCTCGGATCCAATGACTGAGAATGGCATCGCGGCAATTAAGCTGCGGGCGTGGAGAAGGCCTGGCTCGTCATCCTCCTCGAGTGGTGGCTGATAAATCTTGATGCCCTGGGCCTCGATGACGGCTCGTATCTGAATGAGTTAGTTGACAGTTCTCAAAGACCTGGAGATGGCACATACTTTCTGCTTGAACTTGGCCAAGTCGGCTGGGCTCAAAGTATCAGCTTTTGCAATGACGGGGATCAAGTTGACTCTCGTGCAGAGGCGCTTCATGACCTCAATGTCCAGAGGCTTCAATGTGTGTCCGGTGGGGCGGATGAAATAGAGGCAGGTGTGGACACGGAGATCAATCTTCTCAGTGCGGCGTGGTTGTTGCTCCTGGAGCATGTACGACTCATGTTGATCGTCAAGGAATTCGATAATCGGTTGCCAGGAGTCGCGGTTGTTGACATAGTCGCCAAAGCCAGGTGTGTCAATCACGGTCAGGCGAACTTGAGGTGGTTAGCATAGCCATAACGTGTGTCTTGTGCAATCTGATGCGTACCCTTGAAGAATTTCTCCTCAAGCTCAGCCTTTGTGATCTCAATCTCGACAGTCTTGTCAATCTGCTTGTTGTGGCGGCGCTTGTGGTCGGCATAGTTCTTGATGGTGGTGGAGAAGAGCGTGTTGATGAACGTGGTCTTTCCGAGGCCAGATTCGCCAGCAACCTGCGAGGATTAGCAATTGGGATAGCGAGCGCGACTGGTCCGGGTCGTACCATAATAGTGAAGGCAGCTCCACGTTTTGCGACAATCTTGTGCCTGATTACAAGTTAGACGATGTTCCGTGTTCGCCGACCGACATAGTACCTCTGGTTGGGCAGCTATCGCGTTTCGTTAGCAGTGTCCTTTCTTCCTCAGGTCGACATATCTTACATTGGCAATGCCAATTGGCGAAGCGGACTCGGCCATTGTGGAAGTTGTTGCAGTGGACAGGGGAGTTGTGGTGGTGTGCTGGACAACCTGTCAATTGCGGTTCCTGAACGAGATTGGAGGTATGGTCAGCACGCACGATTCCAAACGCGTTGTTCAGTGACAATGATGCCAAATGCGCAGGATATGGGTCGGGGGTGGAAGAGTGGGTACGGGTGGTGGTGGTGGTGTTTGTCACGTTGTGAATTGAGGGCAGCGATATTGACAGTTCCAGGGGCACACCAAACGAAAGGGGAGGCGCAACGACTGTCGGCCACTGACTCGTGGACTCGGCTTGGAGAAAGAAAGGCCGACCCTGAGCCTATCAAAATTTCTTAGACCATCTCCATCTACCAGGCGCAAAGCAATTCACGGTCCAGCATGAGTACTGACCTGTAATTGCACGAACAAATCATGAAGACCGACTTTCGAGTAATACGTCCAATCCGCAATACAGTCAATTACTGACAGATCCAGTTCAATAACTTGCTGGGAACAGTATTTGCGAGGGGAAATCTCGTCTTCTCTCCGGACGGCACTTGTCTTCTCTCGCCTGTAGGCAACCGAGTATCAGTCTTTGATCTCGTAAAGTAGGATATACCATGTATTTCATTCGGATAGAGCCATGAACTAAGCGATACCTGCAGCAACAAATCACACACCCTCCCATTCGCCCACCGAAAGAACATACAACGCCTGGCCCTAAATCCAAGAGGAAACCTCCTACTCTCTGTCGACGAAGACGGTCGCGCAATTCTCACAAACCTCCCTCGGAGGATAGCCATTTACCACTTTTCCTTCCGAACAGCAGTCACAGCTCTCGAGTTCTCACCATGCGGGCGATACTTTGCCGCAGGTATTGGCAGAAAGATTGAAGTCTGGCATACACCCTCGACACCGGACTCGAATACAGATGGTGGGTTGGAATTTGCCCCGTTCATACGGCATAGGACATATACTGGACATTACGACGACGTGTTGAGCATACAATGGTCGAGCGATTCGAGGTTTTTTCTCAGTTCCTCCAAGGACCTGACAGCAAGAGTATGGAGTACGAATCCAGAGGAAGGCTTCGTACCAACGACTCTCGCTGGACATCGACAGGCTGTACGCGCAGCCTGGTTCTCAAAAGATCAGGAAACGGTAGGTACGGGTGCCACATCCTGGCATACATGTTCAATTGACTGATTTTGTGGCAGGTCTGGACAATAAGCAAAGATGGTGCTCTATTCCAATGGGAGTACATGTCGAAAGCAGAGGCTGAAGAAGCCGATGAGGAAGCTGCAGAAGGCCCTCTACACTGGAGGATAGCCCAAAGACATTACTACATGCAAAACAACGCCACCCTGACATGCGCTGCATTCCACGCGCCCTCAAATCTCATAGTGGCTGGCTTCTCAAATGGTCTTTTCACAATACACGAACTACCGGATTTCTCAGAGATCCAGACGTTGAGCATCTCGCAGAACGACATAGATTTCGTCACAATCAACAAGACTGGAGAATGGTTAGCTTTCGGTGCCTCAAAATTAGGACAGCTGCTGGTCTGGGAATGGCAGTCGGAATCCTACATCCTCAAACAGCAGGGCCATTACGACTCCATGAATTCAATCACATATTCACCTTCTGGCCAACACATAATAACATGCGCCGATGACGGCAAGATCAAAGTCTGGGATGTCAATTCGGGATTTTGCATCGTCACTTTCACCGAGCACAGCAGTGGCGTCACGGCTTGCGAATTCGCCCAACGCGGGAATGTTCTTTTCACGGCGAGCTTGGATGGTTCAGTGCGAGCATGGGATCTGATACGGTACCGCAATTTCAGAACTTTCACTGCCCCAAAGCGACTCGGCTTCTCATCTCTCGCCGTGGACCCGAGTGGGGAAGTCGTGTGCGCTGGAAGTCATGATTCTGACAGCATACACATCTGGTCCGTTCAGACTGGTCAATTGCTAGATCAACTAGCAGGGCACGAAGGGCCCATCTCGTCTGTCGCGTTCACCCGCGACGGAACCACACTCATCAGTGGCAGCTGGGACAACACCGTCCGATTATGGTCCATATTTGCGCGCACGCAAACAAGCGAGCCACTTGAAGTCCAAGCCAACGTACTTTGCGTCGCTGTGAGGCCTGACAGCAAACAACTCGCCGTATCGACTCTGGATGGGCAACTGACTTTCTGGAATATCGCCGAAGCTTTACAGACCAATGTCCTCGACGGCCGTCGCGATGTCTCTGGTGGCAGAAAAGTCAGCGACAGACGGACAGCAGCCAACGTGGCAGGCACGAAAGCTTTCAACACAATCACTTACTCTGCAGACGGTACCTGCGTCCTCGCCTCCGGAAACAGCAAGTACATTTGTCTGTATGAAGTCCAGTCAGGAACGCTAGTAAAGAAGTTCACCGTCAGCGTCAACCTCTCCATCGATGGAACACAAGAATTCCTCAACTCGAAGAACTTGACCGAAGCTGGACCGCGGGGTCTTCTCGACGAGCAAGGTGAGGCTTCAGATCTGGAGGACAGGATCGACCGCACACTGCCCGGCGCCAATCGTGGAGACGCCTCAACACGTCGACTGAGACCGGAAGTCCGCGTCCCTGCGGTGGCTTTCTCACCTCAAGGTCGCAGCTTCTGCGCTGCCTCTACTGAAGGACTACTCGTCTACGGCCTCGATTCCGGAGTCGTGTTCGACCCCTTTGATCTCGACATCGACATCACGCCCGCCTCCACCCTCTCCACATTACGCAAGGAAAAGGATCATCTCAAAGCCCTCGTCATGGCGTTCCGGCTCAACTCGGCGCCCCTGATCAAGCAATGCTTCGAAGCTACACCCGCTACCTCCATCCCTCTGCTCGTCAAATCCCTCCCTCCCGTATACCTCGCCAGATTAATGCGCTTCATCACCCTCCAAGCGGAGCAATCACCGCATCTGGAGTTCTGCCTCATTTGGATTGAGAAGGTGTTTCAGTATTGGGGGTCTTGGTTGAGGGAGAGGAGAGGCGAGTTTGCTAGTGAGGTGAGGGGGTTGATGAAGGTTGTGGGGAATGTGGAGAGGGAGGTTAGGAGGTTGGGCGAGGGGAATGGGTATGCGGTGGGTTTCTTGTTGAAACAGGGCGAGATGACGAGGGGGGAGGCGAAGGAGGTGGATGAGGGGGTGATGGTCATGGATGTCGATGTCGATGTTGATGATGCGGTTGAGGTTTTCACTAGTAGTGGTGAGGGTGACAATGAAGAAGAGTGGATCGGGTTAGATTAGATTAGGGATACATTTGAGCAGTCGACCCATCCATCCATGCTAGGGGGCTTGCAAATCACATATTGGCTTTGTCAGAAGAATAGTCGACATTTCAATCATGATTGTTGGCCCGCGGTGCGTTCAGGCTCGAAAACTGTCCGTTGCATGGACCAAGCAAGATACGTCAAGTGGAACTTGTCTAGGACCTTCATGAACGGTGGAGGAGAGAGAGAGAGAGAGAGAGAGAGAGAGAGAGAGAGAGAGAGAGAGAGAGAGAGAGAGTTGTCGGTTTGCGATGCCCAAGGTGTGGTTTGGGAGAATGAGGCTTCAGGGGTTTATATTGGGATGTTAGTGTATCAGATGGTGCCCGTGAGCGCGGTTGGATGAGGTGGTTGGAAAGGGTGTGCTGAGGGTAGCATGATCTGGAGAGTGTTCGTGATGAAAATAACCTATTTGGAACCATGCGTATTCAAGGGATCATGATGTGATATTCAAAGAAGCTATGCATACAACGCTTTTCCCCCGCCTTCGCTATGCATGATCAAACAGTACTCGGTAAGGAAATGGAGTAGTTGAGATGCTGGTGGATGTTTTGTAAAGCAACGGGGATGCTCATACCGTCCATGGGCGGGGTGTCTTGTCCGATGAGTATGACGTCTGAAGAATTTTTTTTGGTGATAGTGGGGGGTATGCAGTGGGGGCGGTATCGTAGCGTCAGGCTGAGAAGCTTCTTGCGAGGCGCCCAATGGAGCACACTCCGCCTCGTGCAAAGGGCTGCGTTCAGAAACGTGAGAGCGACGGGATGAGAACTCGTCGTGAGTGTCGGCATGGGTACCGCATGATTCAAGGCCATACGTAGCGTTGCTTGACTGAGCCACTTCTGATCATAGGGCGAGATCTTGAAGACAGACCGTTGGCGAGGAACCTCATCAAAATCCTGCTCTTACATATTTCATGCGCTCATCGGAGATCACGCAGGACCCACCAGGAGAACGCATGACCAACTTTGACCCCTAGTCTCTTCGGACGACACCGTTCTCCCCGCTTTCCGACCTCAAAGCCCCAAGCGCACGTTCCATTTCAGGTTCTGCAACCATGACGGTTCCTGCTCTCGCCGTGGAAAGGTAGCTCATCTCGACGGCGTCTAAGAAGCCCATTCTCGTGCCTCCAACCAATCGACCTGCGACGCCACAAACGATACCCGTGCTCTCTAGTGGCAGCATGCGAAGGTCTAGGATGATGGGCACGTGAACTTCTGCTCCGTCGCTAGATCCAAGAAGAACGGAGTCATCTTCAGGGCCGAAGAATGGAATCATCTCCTTCTCCAACAGCAAACTGGCATCCTCCTCATCCGTCAGAGTCAAACTCAAGAATTTTGGCTGGCAGACGAGGGCGCGAACGAGACCTAGCTTCAGCTTATCGCCGGTCGAGGAACCTCGGGACGAGTCCTTTCTTGCGGAGCATTGCACCAGACGAATGCTTCGATCGACAGTGGGTATTATGCTGTGCTTCTTGAGAGTCGCAAAGGTTCGAGTCTGGAGCTCAGAAATGCTTGCAGGCGGTGGCGTCCCTGGTAGAGGATGTTCGAACGAAGAGGCCGACGAGCTGCTTCGATGAGTATACGCTTGGCTGGTGTAGGAAGAGTTTGACTCTTCAAAAGCGAATCCACGAGCTTCGAGTGCAGAGACCACCTGGGCTCGAGAACGTTGCGGAACAAGTATATAGTCTGAATAGTAGGTGGTGATGAAGAAGATGGAGATTCCAGCCATAGCCAAAGGGGAAGTAAGCTCCAGGACTCGTTGACCAGCCTCGAGTCCTTCGCCTTCAACCTGCATCACACAGTAACCATCAGTGGACATGGTAACTGAACTGCGATCATCCTCAGAACTCAGGGCTTCTCTTGCAGGCGCGAACAAGGAGTCGGCAATCTTTCGCGGACACGCAATTGAGCACTCCACGGGAGTCACCGAGACGTTAATGAAAACATGCTCCTGGAGCTGGGGCGCAGAACCTGACCCGTTGCTTGAGGGGCGATTCTCGCTTCCAATTTTCGTAGGAAGAAGGAGTTGGAGTATAGGTTGAAGAAAACTGGAGTATAACCGTAGTGGTATGTGAATCAGTGTCAACTGTGTGTCCTTGATGTACAGCATTTTGTCAGCTCTTTCTCTGGCATTGAAAACGGGGGCAAGTAAGGATATGGTGGGACATGCAGAATCTTCGTGCCTGCTCCGGGAGACGTATGTCACGCCTTACTGGACCTTTCATCGTCAGGACGGTGCATCGTCCGGACGCCACAGAAATATCGGGACGGCTGTGACGTTGCAAGCGTAGTTGCCTGCAGGTATTACGGACAAATGAAATTCAAGGCAGAGGACCAAGGAAAGCCAGTAACATACAAGGAACCGTATTCTTGCCGAAAGCAGAGTCAGCGAGTCCATAGTGGCTGGCTATGCCTGCCCAAAAGGACTGCAAGCAGGGACAGTGCGCAACCTGGTGAATCGACGCTTGCTGCAAATCCGGGGTTGATGGCGTAACTGGCCGGACGAGTGAAATAGCGTTTCTCGATGGAGATCTCCCGTAAAAGGTTGAAGAAGCAGGCGGATCGCGACCCAATGACCACGATGATTGAAGGGCGTTGAGAGTGGGACTCTTTCAGCTGTCTCAGCGGTTTATGTGCTCTTGTCCAACGGGCCAATGAGAGGTGTTGTTTTTAAAGTTCATCACCAGAAGAATGAGACTCGATCAAGAAATGTGTGGTGATGCAGAGGGGTCAAGGTCGACAGATGAGGAGAATGTATCGATTAAGTCAGACGCCTTTGCTTGCTTCGTTCGATGACGGGTGTCGCGGAGAGGCTAAGTTGAGGTCAGTTCTCTTTCATGAGGAGAAACATGCCCTGGCTAGTCGAGGTAAGGTTGTTGTTGGCGTAGTCGGAGGCGCTGGGGTAGAACGTGGGGTCGTCCGAAGTGGGCTTGAGGGAGCGGTTGCGTGACGCGCGATTGGCCCTGATGCTGCAGGTCATGGCACGGCCAAGTTTCGGGTGCAGAAAGTCGTGGGGTGTCTGCCAGGGCTCTCCAAGCGTGGTATGGGGGAACACTGTGTATTGCACTGCTGGATATGCGCGAGGTTGGAAGAGGGGATCGTGCTTAATTATATGGGCACGTCCGAGTCGGAAAATCAGTACCCGCGCTTAGCCAGAGTGGAAGCTAGAAAACATGTTGCGGACCCTGGTGCCTTAGCAGCTAAGTTGTTGGCTCCATTGATCCGAACGAAGCTTCAGCCTTGGTGCCTTGGTACGGACTACGGGAGATGGCAGATGCTCGAGCGATGCAGTGAGCACTACTGGCACTCGTGGGTTGGACGTCGACTGGGTAGTGCAGCTGCAGCACGTCATATGCATTTCTCTCGACTCTTGACTGCTGATTTGCTCGAGTCCTTGAGCAATGGCACACGTACTTTGCTGCTCAACGGCCAGCCGTCCGAAGGCCAGAGGCCGTTCCTGGAGTGTGGATTTCCTGTCAGAAAGTCAGAATATCCTTCCGATCACTTCTCTGGCGCCGAGGTGGCAGCATTGGAGATCTCGAGAACGCCAGATCTCCATCACCACCATGTAAGTCTCGTAACGGGTCACTCAACTCTTCCGAGAGCGACCTGCATGAAAATCTCGTCAGCTATCGTCCCTCGACCAGCTGATCAGGACGTCGTCAGCGTGTTGGCTTTGCTCGCTCAGGAACGAGGATGGCCAACGGGCTGTCCCGCCGCCATCCCATCCGCTTCGTCAAGCTCACACTCACGCTCGTCGATGGGCCGGGGGATGGTTCATAAGGGAACGTCCTGCAGGTCGTGATGGCATGCATGGATTGATGAAGCCGGGCTCCACGTAAATTGTGACTTGGCGGCGTGGGGGTCAAGTCACTACCAGTGATATTCGCTTCAAGCGCTGCTTCCTCGTCTCAAAAGGTCCCATTGGTGAGATTGTAGACTCGGCATTACCGAGCCTGATCAATGAACCTTTGGCCATCACATGGGATTGTCTCTTTATTCACTGCTGATGAAGCTGCAATGCCTGAGATTGGCGGTGATCTGCTATCAACAACTTCGCTGCGCATCTCCGCCGGGTTGTTCGCATCAAACATTGCCAACAATGTATACGGCCTCGACACAGGCCGGATCTTGCTGGGGGCCTTTGCCAACGTCATGTACGGAACGAGGAAAGAAGTGGCGAGTAAAGCTTGCTTGCATTCTCTTACCACTCTGCAGCTGCCGGCTTCCTGAAAGATGATGGGAGTACAAGTCCTGGGTAGGGCAATACGCGGGGGATTGACACAATGATGAGCGACAGGACGGCATTCGACGCATGAATTGAGGAGTAAGAGTTTGCCAGATGGCGTTCGTGATGAGGAAGGTAACTTGAAGTGGAATGGTTATGCGACTCTTGATGCTGTGGGACATCAGTGACAGCGAGAGAAAAAAGCCATTTGGGCCGATCGTGGTAGGCCATCTGTTTTGTGTGTCCTCGTGTTCGTCGGATCCGACCATACCGTCATGGCATCTTGAGCAACTCATGACCTCGGTTCGGGTCTTGCTTAAGAGAAGGCACTCAATCGAATTCGTCAACGGCATGGACAGTATGAACATCCCCATCGCTTTCTAGTCTATTCGTACAAACACACTGCACGTCACTATGCCGGCCTTGACCTTCTCCCATCACCAATCATCCCGTATACACAAGGTCCCACGTTCAAACACCTCTCTGCAAGACGATACAGAACGTAATTTGCAGGTGCCCTACAGGTGGGATTGGAAGGCTAGTGAAGGAAGATCAGAGAGAAAACTTGGGTCGATTTGGGGAAGGCAGTGCAAAGTAGCAGACGTGTGCAGAACCAAGGTTCATGAATATCGTGTCCTGTCCCGATCTTACACAAGTTTGGCTTCGTAGCCCAAGTATACCTCACAGAAGTAGAGAGTGAAGCTTCCCAGACACCATGCAATGCTCATTACGCAAACAACCGGCCCGTTCATCTCTCAGCTAAATCTGTCGCCCTTCTTACTCCTCCAGACCTCACTGGCCTCATATTTGCTCTTCTCCCCAACTCGTTGTGCATCATTCTCAGGCGCGTGTCTTGTCGGTGCTGGCTCTGATGAACTCGCCTCCCGGCTCGGGCTCACAGCAGTATCGCTACTCCCGTTCCCACTGGCTGCCGCTTTTTGGCTTCCGTATTGTAACCGGGCGTCCTCCTCGTATTGTGCTTGGAGTCTAGCACGGCGCTGAACTTCAGTGGTATGGCGAGCCTCTCGGTCGGCGTTGATGGACTTCTTGGCAAAGTAGTAGGCGCCGCCACCGGCAGCGCAGAGGACGAACCAGCCGTAGCTTTGGAGTGTCAGTATTTATGACAGTGGTTCGAGCAGGTGGGGAGTGGTTGACCCTACGGAGCGCACCTAGATTTTGTTATTAGCTTGAGCATGTGGCAGGCAATGGCAAGGCCTACTGTGTTCATTCTGATGGAGTATTAGAATCGGGTGGTTTAACTGAGATATGTACGGGAAAGTTGACAGCTTTGTTGGGAGTCGTGTGTGTCCTAGTAGAAAGTCACGTAAAGAAGACGGAATCACGGACGGGTAATATCTCACCTCGTACGACTTTCCAACGGTCATCAACTTGCACTCCCCGCCATCACGACGCCTTTACACTTGAACTCCATATCCACCATGAACCAAGAACGTGAGTACAGGCGACGGGTAAGCAACTTTGGACTTTCTGCTAACAACACTATTTAGACCCCCATCCACTTCTCGCCCAGCTTCCTCTCACAGTCTCACCCTTCCTCTCGCTGCCAACTGCAACTCCTCTTCCTTACAGCTACAAGTCTCTCCCTTCGACGCTACCTCCCTCTGTCACAGATCCACAGCCAACTGCAAACTCTCCCAGCCCAAACCAATCCCAGGAACAACAGCAACAAGCAGCCTACGTCATCTCCCCAAATGGCGGGCGTGCGGCACATCCCGATCAGATCATAGAGTCATGCCATGCGCTGCAAGCGCATCTACAGAAACTTCAAGATGAATCGCAGGAGACGGTGAGGAAATGGCAGGACGGCATAAGACAGCGGGAGCTGATGGAGAAGAGGAGGGTTGCGCCAGGTTGGCTGGATGTCGAGGATGGTGGGTATATGCTCGTGCCCGAAAGAAAACATGCTGGGACCGCTGAAGAGACAGATCTGAGAGAAAGAATGAATGACATGCATATCCAGGATGATGGACAACAACAGCATGACAGCAAGAGAAGCGGGCAGGGCGACAGCGGTGAGGAACTGGACAGAGCATTCGGCGGCATGGACTTGAAATGAACCATGTCCGACGAATCAACATCACCAGGTCTGCATTCAATGGGCGCAACGGAAATTGTAATGACTTCATGCATCAAGGGAGGAGTTTAGATATTTGAAAAATTGGCTGGGCCACGCAGGTTGCATTAACATTGGAAAACAGGATGCTTTGGCCCTACCAAGCCTATACGCTCCTAGGAAGCTCACAGGCGCCGACTACTTATTTCCACCACCTTGGATGTCCGCCTTTGCGCATTCTATACACGGCTATGCTTTTGGATAGTTGGAGACGCCTTGTCTGCATCAACTCTAGCATCCTGTCGGTCCACTACTAAACAAAAGCCATATAATGTAAGTAACTCAGGCCGCAATAAGATAACGTCTCACTTGCATGCAAGATGAGATCTTGATCGAGATTTGGTCTTTAGTCTGGACGAGGCGAGTCACACTCTATTTTCGCTAACCATCCATACCATTTTGGAGGATACCGAACCTTACAAGCTGTTCATATCACGCACGTTTTAGGCTGGTGGCTCTTGAATTCGCGCTTCATCAACCTTTGCTGAGTGAGCCATCGTAGGTCCGACTTAGTTCGAATCGACTGGATCTGCTTCTCTTGCCAAGCCCTGCGACTTTGAGAGTGCAATGCCGTGCTGTGATTATCTCGTCCTCAGCTGTGGCATTCAAAATCTCTCGAGAGAGTGGTGCGAAGATATCGGGTCATTTATCGCAGACGACAACTTTGGAGTTACATCGATTTTTCGGCGGCCTTGATTTCTACCGGCGTGCAGCCGTTGTTCTATCCTCATTGCTCGTCGTCATGAAAGCCGTCGGAGTCAAGCATGCGAACGCCACCTCCACCCTCTACGTGGCGAGTCCCGCGTTCATATTTCATTTCTTTAGATATCCTTCACTATAGGTATATCGTCTCTAAAACCCTAGAATAAAGAGCAATCGTGCAGAGCGTAGATCAGAGTTGCGGGCGAGCGGTCACACGCAACCTCGGCTTCCCACTCACTCAGTTATAAAAGGTTGTAGAAATGTAGTGCGGGTCGCGACTAACAACCGATATATGGTTTCACGTCAACATGAAGTCCCTAATTGTCTTCCTCCTCACCAGCCTTGCTACCGCCCTGGTCGCTCCTATAACAGGTAATGATGACAATAATAATTCGGCTTATACCGGGTCTCGACTAACGTAAGCAGGGCCAACTTCCAATGTGGACAACATATTCGCATCGCAACAGTCATGCACAGGAAAAGGAGGTAAGTCGACTACGGTTTCTAACGTTTTAATCGTTGTAACGGTTAACTGATTTCTTAGTTTGCTGCCCCCCGACGTGCTACTTTGCCCCACCGTGCTGCTCCGGTCTTAAATGCCAACATTGGACATTTAAAAATATGGAAGCTCCTGAGTGGCAATGCCATACTCCGCAGACTAAACCGGGACCATACTAGCCACGTGGACGAGTGGGGTCGAGGAGGTGAAAGAAAACTCGCTTGTTATTAGCCTAAACTTGAGCGCCAGATCTCCAGAGCATGCCAGTTTCTTGGATGTGGTAAGAACTGGAGTCAAGAGTAAGGATGCACTCTGTGTCTTAACACGGTCAATTGGCTAGAAATACAATGGAGGTTATAGATCGCCTTGAAACGAAGAGGATGGTGAATCTCAATCCTCCATGAGGAAAAGGCGAGCAGCCCAGAATTGGTCGATTTCCCAATTGTAACCATCAACCAAAATCACATATTATTGTCGAAACACTGGAAGCTCTGGTTCCGAACTCACGTAGGGATTAACTGAGGAATGCGCACTTTCCTTCTTGGGAATGACTTCTTCCGACTCGCTTCAACCAGATCTCCGTCTGTCGAATTCTTGGCTCAATAATGAAAGGATATTCGGGCACGTCAGCTGGTCGGGGCTCTGCTCTCCTGGGCCAGGAAGCAAGGCGCACAGTCTTCAATAAATGAAGGGACTATAATAGGGTCTCATATACCAGTAAGGCTGAACAAGGTAATTCACGCTGAACAGCAATCCACCTGGTCGGAGTTTCCCAACATTGAAGACAAGTTACTGCCAAACCAAAATCATAGCGTAGCTGCGGCACCTTGCTGTTATCCACAGTGCTTCAATTGTCCGTACTACCAGTGTAGTTCTCTTTGATGTGGTATCACCCACCATGTTCGAACGATGGGATACAGTCCGGGCCCTGTTAATCAATTTGGATCAGCACTATCCGCGTCTCTTTCACCAACGAAATTTATTGATTTGCGAAAGTATCACCGTTACCCCGATTCTTAGTGAAGACGTCTCTGTGTCTTTTCAATTACGCCGACATTCAACAGCGATGCACCTCCTTACGTACAGCTTTTTTCTCTCTTTCCCCATTTGGCGAGATCTCGTGCCGCTGATGCTTATGTGCAGTTTTTAAATTACTTAGAGACTGGTGAATAAACGTTCTGCTGCAGTAGGTCTTCATACTCATCAACGACTCTTCGCGACGCGTTTGCCGCTTCCTTCGGCTGGCACAGGCCCGTCTCTACTGCCCCGGGGACTATGGCCTAGTAAGAGGGCAGATTTCTCCACCTGAGCTATACTCGTACAACCAGACTTCTAGATTCGCTGTCCGACTAGCCGTTATTCCCTTTCCAGTGAGCACCGCGTGGTATTGGCAAGAATGAGGCTGTTCACATCTTTACCTCCCGCGCTTTTGGCCGCGTGCTGCTGTTGTAAGTTTTTTCTTAAGCCCTTCCAGTCGAAGAGTCTGACGAGTCCCAGTTCTACAAGGAGCACAAGCCCAAGGTCCCCAGTCGTTCACCGATCCAGAAACTGGCATCCTATTCTCCCAGTACTCGGCCCCGGTCGAAGCGGACATACCCAAGGGCGGATTTCAGCTGGGAGTCGCTTTTCCTGCAAAGCTGGACAAGAACGAATACATTGGACACTTGGTGCGAGATGTGCGGCAGATACTGCATGAACAATCGCTTATGCTTGATAGGTCGGGTCTCGGCCTCAAGGCAAGGGATGGGTTTCCATCAGCCATGGTCCTCAGATGCTCGATACTTTGATTCTTCTCGCTTGGGTTCACGGAAATGAGGTGCAGACATCTTTCAGATATGCAACGTGAGTACACTCAAGCTGCGTCGCAGGAATGCATATTAGACACTTGGACCTTTTGCGGGCACGCCGAGCTCCTGCTCTCCTTTCTCGGCCTCAGAACACCCACTGCATAGCGAGATGCAGAAAATGTTAAGAATGCTTGGGGACATCTGATCTCGAGTTGGGAGCTTCAGACTTCCTGTGCAGTGTCAACTTGCCCGCCTGCCGATCACTACTCTGTGTCATGCTCTTTCCGGAATGGCCTAGCGGAGAACGAGTAGCTGACAAACTGAGCAGGAATTACACGCAGCCTGATATCTACTCTGGCTCGTTGTCCTTTTCCCAGTTAGCACATACCATCAACAAGACGCACTTCACGGTAACATATCGCTGTCAAGGGTAAGTTGGCATGTTACCTTGCTCGGCCAGCGTGTCCAAGCTGACCTACATCGACACAGGTGTTTCTCATGGAACTACAAAGGCAAAAAAACCACGATAGACATGAAAGCCGAATCGATACTTTTCGGCTGGGGCCAAGGGACCCACGATCCCTCCCTGCCCAGCAACAAAAACTCGCCCATCGACTTCCACGACAACGGTTTCGGCGTCATCGCAGCCGTCCCGAGTCTGGGCGCGAATCCGAAATACGATTCGTACGTCAATGTGGCCAGTCCGCCTAAGAATATGGGCCAGCCCAAAATTATACCGCTCGATCCTAAGCTCGCGGGGGACAGGACGTCGTGGCCGGTCGGAACCAAGTCGAATCAGCCTCCGCCTGTTTATACACCCGGGCAGATCTCAGTCGTGCCGGCTAGGCCGCCCCCGCCTAAGCAAACAGCCGGAGGTGCTTCAGGCGGAGCACCTCCAGGTGGAGTACCTGCAGGCGGAGTACCACAAGGCGGAGTACCACAAGGCGGAGTACCACCAGGCGGAGTACCACCAGGCGGAGTACCACAAGGCGGAGTACCACAAGGCGAGGTACCACAAGGCGGAGTATCACCAGGCGGAGTAGCACAAGGCGGAGCACCGCCAGCGGGCCAGAACCTTCCTCCAAAGGCTCTTTCACCACCACCACCACCACCAGCTCAAATTCCACCACCCGCGCTACCCCTAAACCCTCCCGCCATCAACAACCCCATTGTAGTGATAAGCGGGACCGGGGACGACGACAAGGACAAAAGGCAGACCCAAACAACACCATCGCCAAAAGCTTGTCAACCACCCCAAATACCAAAACCAGAAGACGATCTAGGCGCCATGCCAGCCGTGCCAGGTACGCCCAAGAAACCCCCCGGAGAAGGAGGAGGAAACGCCGCTGCACCGAATCCAAATCCAAATCCAAATCCCCACACCGCTTCCCCACCGTTTCGCGGCGTGCGAAGACAGGTCCCTTCTTCGGGTGCGAATGGCACGGTGGATTGTCCACCGCAGAATTCCTCTCCGCCGCCGCCGCCGCTGGGAGGGATCGAGAAACCGGAATTACCCGTTCCGACTGCCACGTCTGTACCTCCCACCTCGCCGCCGCCGGGATTTGATGATCTGGGTTTGAACCCGAAGATGGGTGGGGTGCCTAATAAACCGCCTGGTGGGGCTGTGAGAATTGAGTGCGGGGTGCTGTATGAGGTGGAGGGGGTTGTGAGGTATATTTGCTGATGGGTTTGTATGTAGGTGATGATATGTAGTGGTTTTTTTTTCTTTTTTTCTTTTTTTTTTTTCTCGTTCTGTGAAGATTTCGTGATGGGATGATACCGATTTGAGCTTTGAATACGTGATTTCATCTTTTTTTTGGCCGCCTGAGGAGATGCATGCCTCAACTCTGTACTGGGGATCAGACCAAGCTTCCGGCAGGAGGAGATTGAAGTGGCTGGTTTCTTTGATTCAATACCCCTTGGACGACCGGGCGGTGATTTATTTCGAAATGCAGATGAGACATTTCATTTACTCACTTTTCGAGAGACACGGCAAAGCTACGTTAAAGGAGGTAATGTCATTCGAACGGAGCGATAGATCAACCCAAATCGAGCGACGGACCGATCCCATCAAAGCGGAGGAAATGGTAGAGACGCAGTAAAAGGGGTAGATGATAGCAAGAGTGGCAATGATCTTGGAAGTGGGACAAGTGCAAGAGCCGGCGAATAGGTCTGACGGCGGTCAGAAAGAGAGGAGGAATATTGAAGGTACAGCAACCAACATGTCTCTTTTGGCGACCAAGCTCCCGACGATAAGCGTCGATCGGAAAGTCCTCCTACAGTCAATGATTACTAGATAGCGAGTCTCGTGCCCGCTCCTCTGGAGTTAAGCTACGGTTTCGACAACTGCTCCTTCCTGAAGAACTTGAAGAATCCAATCGGAATGACCAACTGCGCACCAAGCGCAATCCAAAACCAAGGTTTCGCCAACCCAACCGCAATCCCCTTTGAGAAATCCGGGAAGACGTCCCCAGGCCCATCCCGATCCGGACTCGTCGCCTTGGCAAGCAACGTAACCGCCGTCCCAATCAACTGCGCAGCCATGAGACTAACGGCAATATGAATCCTCGTCAACGTCTGCAACAGCATCATTCCAAATCCCACGCCCTGGATGGCATCGCAAACGCCCAACCAAAGCCACAAGGAGCGGCCTGCGAGCGCGCCGGCAACAGGACCACCGGGCATCCAGGGGACCCAGAAGCCGATGCCCGAGGTTGCCCAGAGCATCTGTGCCCAGCGGGGGGCACCGAGGCCGATGGCGAAGATGGGGAGGGCCCAGGAGTGGGTGCGGGATATCCTTGCGAAGATGTAGAGAAAGAGGGACCAGATTGCTATGAAGAAGAAGAGGACGAGGAGGGTCACGGCGTAGACGGGGGCATGTTTGGAACTCCAGAGGTAGGCCCAGTTGCGGCCGTAGGGGGAGGAGAGGAAGTAGTTTTGGAGGATCACGGTTATGAAGAACCACGGGATTAGCTTGCGATGTATGAGGGTGCGGTAGAAGTTTGGTATCTTGCCTGATCATGGGGGTCAGTGTGATTCATTCAGGCTGGGATGGAGTGACATGTACCTGGGGTTTGGCGATAATAGGGCGGCAAAGACGTGAAGAGAACAGCACCTATAGCGAACAGCAAAGCTGCGATGGGAAGCGTGACAGCTGCCATTCTTGGGCTTTCGGTAATGAGGTGCTTCTGCACTTGTCCCGTGGATGTTGCGACGGTGATGCTGTTGCCCCAGTAAAACAGCGCTGTGATGTAAATCTGCTGGGTTCCTTGGATTATGCAGGCACGAAGCACCCAGCTCTTGATGGGAGAGCCGCCTGAACCATTATCAGTATACCAGTTGAGGAATGAGATCAGAACGAGGTCCTTACCTTCATCGCCAAAGTTCATGGCGAAGAACAGGGATCCACTGGAACTTGCCGTGGTATACAGTCCAGTCGCAATATTCCGCATCCAGTTGCGGCCTGAGCCAGGAGACAGGAATGGTGCCATACCAAGAAAGAAGAACGCAAAGCCGTAAAATGCGAACGGCAGAGATAGCACATAGATGCTCTTCAGAGTTCGGAACATGATCCACCAAAGACAACTCGTAGCCATGAATATGGCACCGACGATGTAAAGTTTCTCCGGAGTTTGGCCCTGGTCTCCGCTGAGAAGAGTAATCTGGTAACTGTTTGCTGCCATGATTTGACCGAGAGCCAGAAGAAGAGAATAGATGGGCCAGTCTGCAATTCGCGTTTGCAACCAACGCTTCGTAATTGACGGTCGCGAATAGCTTGGTCCGAGTAAGAACTCGTCTGCCAACGAAGGAGCTTCTCCGACACTGGCAGAGTCTCCATCGCTGGATGGGGCTAATCCGTGTGCATACAGAGAGGCAGAAGATGTGGGACGACTATGTTCGCCGGAGGGTCCACGACTTCGACCGAGTTTGGCAGCTCGATATCGGGCAAACCAAGCCTTTTCTGATGCGACGAGGTACCTAGAGATGTCAGAGTATTCGCGGCGCCGGAGGGTATTGATCCTTACTCTTCTATGCAGAGATCTTTCTCCGAAGTTTTGCCATCAAGACTGGCCAACTTGGCTTCAAAGGCTCTGAGATATTCTCCTGTGGTATCATTGAAGGTTGCGTCAACATTCTGCAGCTTAAAGTCCGTTCGTCCTGAGGTGACTTGGCTAAGATCAAGAATCGATGATCTAGAGCCTGTGGTTAGCCTTGTAAACCATAGAGACTTCGATTACGGAAACCTCTGACTCGTACCTCTTGTAAGTATCCGACGACCGACTGCGTCGATGTGTACGAGAGCCGACTCTGAGAAGACTGTCTCCAGCCGAGGGACTTTCGGATCTCTCTCGGTCGTCAGGCGAACGAGAATATCGAATCCCAGCAGCAGGTGACATTGTCCGTCCTCTGCTTCCTGAATGGTGTGCTTCATCTGGCTCACGATGTGTTGAGGCATCATTCCCTCCCTCCAGAACGCGCAAAGTTTCGTTTTGTTGATCTGCCCTCCACATCTGCTCTCCTTGTTCTCTTGAAAGCAAGTACTCTTCTTCAACCACCTCTGAACTGGGCCTGTCTGGCATCTCCATAATCTGAGGCAAGGAGATGGATTCTTCTTGCACGTGATGCCTTTGATGCCCTGGCCCTGTGCGAACACCCAGAGATAGAGATCGATTTAATCCAGTAGCTAGTCCAGTGACAGGATTTTGTCGCAGACCGCCAGCGAGAAAGTCATCGGCTTGAGCGGAGGCCGTGTGAGCTGAAGAGTTTCTATCGGTGCCAAAGTTACCGGAGGTTCGGTGAGAAGACGAAGCCCGAGATCTGTTGTGATGTCCACCATTTTCCTCTTCATGGATTTTAATGGCAGTATCTTGAAGGACACCAAGATCTTCGACCCATTTAGCAACCGGAAATCGCTGGTGCGCACTCTTGGCTCGCATTAAAGCTCTGTCTGCTGTCTTCGATTCTAGAGCCTCCTCGATTGCCGACTTGAATTGTCGTTGCATGTGAGCCGTCGTCGTGCTCTCCACGCTAAACCACCATCCCGGCTTAACATGTCAGCGATCTATCTATGGCGTATCCTGTACATTTATAACTCACCATCTGACCCAGGCCGCCAACCCGAGCGCCCACTCCCAGAGCTCCTTTACGCCCAAACTCAACTGCAACAAGTCCAAAGGGCTCATCTCTAGAAGGTATTAGGGCGAACTCGGCTCCAGTGAAGATAAATGGAGGTAGAGCTGTAAACTCTGGCTTCGAGTACACACGGCCAGGATACCTGGTGATCCGTCAGCAGTTGCAACCGCCCAATAGTGGTTCAAACCTACTTCTTCATCATGACATCTAACTTAAGAGCTGCAAATTTGCCGTACAGATCGATGACAGGACCAATCGCTATGAGCTATTAAGATATCAGTACCCCGCACTCGAAATGTGGCTTTGGGAGGATGAGGACTTACCTGCACTTTAGAATGTTTCTCCAGCAGCTGCGGGAACACGTCTGCGATCAAATCTACACCCTTTTGCTGGCTCCAGCGACCGACGAAGACAAATAGTTCCGCAGTTGGGTCAACATCAAGGCCCGCCCATTCCTGGGCTTGACGCCTGAGGTCGCCGCGAGAGGCTTCGTATTCTGGGTCGACGGTGATGCTTTTGGCAATCAATTCCTCAGTTTCTCTGTTCCAAGGCGCAGTGTCACTTGGATCTGGGTTTGGCAATTTCCCGATTTCCTTCAGACCCCAGAAAATGGGATATCGAGCGTACGAACGGGCACCGTATTTATTCGAGACACCAACCGCACCAAAGCCTTTCTGATGGACGCGAAGATAACTGGCCGCAGCGTGGAGTAGGTTGAACACTTCTCCAAATTGGACGTATTTCTGGATGATCTCAAGACTCAAATTGTAGACTTTCGAGACCTCCTCAGACTCCTTGGGATCGCGCATTGGCCAGAGTCCTTGGAATTCGGCGTTGTGGAGGGACAAGCAAACCGGGATCGTCTCTGGTAGTAAGTAAAGTGGTGCTGCACTCCCGTGATAGTCGTTGATGTGGTAGATGTCGATGGGAAATCTCTTGGTAGTTTCGGCTATGCAAGCATTCCACGCTGAATAGTACACGGCACTTTCTAGATCGTCCATACGAGGGGGATATGGATCGGCCTTTGTCTGTTGACGGAAGATTGGTGCATCAAGTAACACATAAGTAATGTTGTTCAGGACATGGTATTGAACTTGGATCTCGTACGGCTCTCCGAGTATGGTGATCACCATTGGCTCGCCGGGAGTGTCGACGGGGTAATCGACTCCTCCTACGCATGGAACAACCCAAATAAGGTCTTGATGAGTGAGGGATTTTCCCATGAGTTGTGCCATGACCTTGAAAGCTTGTTAGTCTTGCAGATGGGCATTGGAGCGGAAACCACATACGCCTAAACCACCAATCTTGATCTTGATGGCCCAATCCTCAATGTCATACCTGACGTATCGTTAGTAGATAAAGCGGTAGCTTTGACGCGTGAAACTCACTCCATAGTGGCAATGAGGACCGTCCGTCGTTTCTTGCCATTCAGTGAAATGACCGGCACAGCGCCTGCCAGTGTGTTCGGCTTCGCCAAACTACCCAATTCCATATCCTCGGCCTCATGGTCGGGCAGCTTCTCAAACTTGCGGCGGAATCCAAGATTGAGCATCTTGCTTTTGACGGCACCCACCCCACTCTTATTGAATTTCACAGCGTAAAAGAATCCTATATAAGCCCAGATACTGATCGCGCCTGTAAGGACGGGAATGGTCCATAGTAGTGAGAAAACGAGAACCTGGACAAGTCTGCTCCCAGCCGGAACCAGCTTGAAGTTGAGGTCGGCCTCGTTGAGCTCTATTCTGTATGCGATGAAAGGCGAAGGTGGTGACTGAGCTAGGGATACATTGATCATGTTTTCGGCTATGAATCCAGGATTGGAACGATCGAGGACAGTGTCGTTGTCAAGGTCGCCATAGACAAATGTTTGGTCAGCTCTCTTGTCAGGATTGATTCCCCAGACATTCAGTTGGAATTTAGAGGGCCCTAAATTGTGTTAGCTGGCGATTTCCTTTCCACAAAGCGGTGCAGTTTTATCATACATTCAGTCGTGAGATGGAAGTCCCACCTTCCGTTGTCAAGCTTGAAGGCATTGTCAACACCACCGTCGAAGCCGAATTTGTTGAACTCTCCATGTGCAAAGATGTGAGGGAACCGCCGCGATGTCTGCTTGGGATCTAGATCGGCGTGCTGGACATGGTCACTTGAACCGGCAGTCTTAGACCAGTATTGCTGTCAGTGTGTCAGCGAAAGTTTGTGTATCATGGATATAAAACATCGCGTGTTGGTGTACACTTACCAAGATAACATGCTCTCCTTTCCACTCTTGTAGTTTGGTACCACTCCACGGCAGTTTCGTGACTGTGGAGTTCTTGCCGTCATAGTCCATCCAATCACTCCACGAGCTGGCCCAATTAGTCGAGTACCGCCACTTGTCGGCTCCGGAAGCCTTGTGAGCAATGACCAGATCCTTTCCACTGGCAGAAACAATGTCGCGAGTGTAGTTGGCTGATCGAGGGAAAACCATTGGGTTGTCAGCGAGGCCAATACGAATCATCAGTCGATCGGTGGCCTCTGTAGATCCAATCCCATCCGCTGTGGTGGCATTGGCAATCGTAAGCGCATGAATGCCGGCGGGAACGTCGATCAATTTCGCTTTCCAGTTCCATGTAGATGGAACTTGACCTACGAACTTGATTGGGTCCGTGTCTGTAATGTTACGACATACAACGCTTCCAGTGTCAATCTTCGCCGTGGATGCTTCTGTTGTGGTGGAATTGATCAGTAGATTCTTCGTAATGAAGTCACAGTCCATATCTCGGGAGAATTGAAATTCAATATCGAGAGTGTTTCCAGCACTTTCCTTCGCGAGAATCCGTGCATCGTGCCCTGGCACAAACTTGGTCAAAGTAGGGGGTGGGTTTCCAATCCAATGCTCGATGGGAACGTAGGCTTTGAAGGCCCATGGCTCCAGTTCAAGGTTGTCTAGGCAGCCGTTGAGTTCCTGTGAGCCTGAGAGAAAAAGCTTTTTTGGCCCATCTTTCAATTTGAGCTCTTCGTAGGGAGCAAGCAGATTTTTGACGACAGTCCCGCCAGGATAGGGTGATAGTAGAGCTGTCGCATTGGAAGAGCAGTCAAACTTGTAGTTTGTCCTTGCTCCGTCGTTGTGGTAAACCAACCACACCGATGAATTCGTGCCAGCACCTTGTTCCGAATTCTGAACACCATTCTTAAAGTCGCGAACAGTAGACCAAACGCCGACTTCGGTAGCTGTGCCATTGGATCCTGGGAGAAAAATCTGGCGTGTTTGATTGGAGAGCGCCTGCAAAAAGTAGCCATCGTTCAATACTGGATAATCAAGCCTAAGTTTGTACATCGACTTGATAATATTGCGGATCGGATGGGCTGGGTCTCGGTGATCAAGACTGGCGGAGTCATCGCGGCAGCCTTTCGCAGCGGCGTCAATCGGGAAATTGTAATACTGCGAGGATCCAAGGGTATAACACCCATGAGACTGCCAGGCATTGGCTGAGGACATAGCCTGACGACCGAAGACATAATTCTTGGCCGTACTATCCAAAATGTAAAAGTCTTGCTCTTCACCCCAGAGCAGGAGGGGAATGCCAGGCATGTGAAGGGTAGTGATGTAAATTCCTAGCAGCATCTTTTGTGTTCCATCCTTGATGGCTGGCCAACGGAACACGTCCTGGTTTGTGACTCCATACATATGACGAGGATCGAATTCGCCTGTATTTGCATTGACAAAATCGTTAGTTGTTAAAAACGTGTTCCAAGTATCCACCTATGAGCGCGAATTTAGTCACTGAGATTGTTGAATGGAGAAATACTCTCACCCAGTTTTCTGGAACATCATATGCCACCGAAATATTGCCATCCATTCCTAGAAATCTTGTTAAGTGTCGATAGATACTATTTATTATGAGCATGATCCAGTGTGCCAGGATAAATTTGTCTACCTGTAATGAAAGGCGGCACTGTCAAGGCCATTCTTTCCAGCATCTCGGAGGAATACCCCATTGGAGCTGCTGTTTAGACGTATCCCGTCGTCAATGGAATTGGGTCTCATCTGCGGTTCTCTACCTCTACCGATATAAATCGCTCCCAGAGAGTCTGACCCAGTGATTTCTTCGCGTGTCAGTATGGCCGCTTATATAGAAAAGACAAATGAACTTACCTCCTGGCATGAAGAAGTTTTTCTTTCCAAGCTTACGAGCACAGTTCCTGACAGACTCTGAGTAGTCAGCCAAAGCGTCAACTGTGACTTGCAAAGCCTTATCGAAACGATATCCATCTGCATCCAGCATTTCAATTGTTAGACATGAGAACAGCTCGATCTACTAGTGTTAGCCAGATTTGATTAGACAAGGATTTGGGTTGCCTACCTTTGACCGCACAGTAGGATCCCATTCTCGAAGCCGGTCTTGTAACGAAGCAAATTTTGCAAGCTGACGTTGCCAGTCTGGAAAAACCCCAAAGGCTTCTATGTCTCCGTACTAAAGAGATGTGTCAAACTATGTTCAGCGGGCGCCCTTGACTGCTCTGTCAATGTACCTGATCAAATTCACTGTCGTAACAACCGCGTAAATTATCGAACGCCGGATCTGAGCCTTTGACAACACGTTCTCCTGAACCATTCCAGAACCGCGGGTAGGCACAATCTGCTTTGTAGCTGTTGCTGAACTTGAAATCATCATACTCGCGGCTTGTTTTGTAGACAACCTTGTGTTCCTGAGGCAGGAATGGTGCGCTGACGTTAAGAAATCCTTCAAAGCCTAGCAAGGACTTCAGCAACAATAGAAGAGATACACGGGAAGAACCTACCTATCAAATCGCCCATCGTGCTCATCGTATTGTCCAAGATGACATACATGCCTCGGCGATGAATTTCGTCTATTGCTGCCCGCCACTCGTTGATGCGACCAAAATGACGGTCCAGGAGCGACAAGTCAAGTGGAGAGTATGCATCGGCCTTCCAGGGCTCGTTGATGAATGGTGTGCCGGCAATGTAGATTCCCTATACATGTCAATAAACAACATCGGTGCTGCAGTGGCTTCGTATGTCAAGTGGCCCCTCGGCCTCCCGCAGGATTTTAGTCTTGCCTTTAATATCTGCTAATTTAAGCACGATATCGATAATTTCTGGCAATCCCACAAGACGATGCTGCTGGAAATTCATCGAACCCGATCTTTGACTGATGGCCTTGATCTGGATATCAGGTGTTGTTGAGGGGCAGAAAATCAAGGAAGCCACTGTGGTGCGAGCGAGAATCAATGCGCTTACTTTGATTCCCATCCCTTGAATATAATCAAGTGTGTCGAGTAATCCGATTACATCTCCACCGTGACGCAGCTGGGTATCATTTGGGTCATGTTCAAAGACAGTATTGTTCGCATTATCGTTTGTAGGGTCTCCATTTACAAACCTGTCCTAGATGTTGAATTTTGTCAGATTGCTTCTCAAAGCTCTTGGATGAAAGTCTACTGACCAAGAACAGAGTGTAGAAAGGAAATCGCCAATTGTCTGGAGATGGATGATAGGCATGTCCATCCCACGTGCCTGTATAGTTTAGAGGATTGTTTGCTGCTTGATTCTGATTAAGGTTGTAATCAACTTCTCGAGGATCGAATCTTAAAGGAGATACGATGCTCGCTATTAGCAAGAAGAAAAGTGCGAGAAACATCGTGGGCGCAAATCAGGAAGAGAGAACGAGTCGTCCTCTTTACCAAGATTGTGAATGGAAATCAAGACAACAACGTGGGCATCCAAAGGATTTTACTAAGTGATCAAGAGGCTGAGTCTCTGCCACAAGGATATGACGGCTGCCAGGAATCACTCCTGTAGAAAGTAATGGATGACAATGTCAAAATAGAAGTTACAGCCGCACCGCAATTCCAGTCTTCGCCGCTACTCAGACCTCTGATGAGGTAAGCGGTGTTCGAAGACGCCCCAATCGTCTTGTGTCTCCAGCTCCGGGCACCTCTTTTTCGGCGCAGGAAGCTTGGTATTACTCGGTCGCAACTCTTATGCAGACCACAAGGAGGGGTCACCGAAGCAGATAAAGCGTTAAGCTTCGCAGGGCACTGAAGACTGTACTCACTGCTCAGTGGTCACGTAGGCTATTACTCAGAGTGCGGCTGGCAGAAAGTGGCACGATACGTGAGCTTTTAGTGTTGAAGGGATGCAAGACCCTGTCAGGAAGGCCCACCTGTTTGGATCCAGCGTGCAGATGGGACCTGCAAGTGCTTACCGATTTGGCAACAGCTGTTCTCTGTCGCGAAAACAGCACAGGCCGCAACCTTACTATCAACGCCTGCGAGCCGTTCGGAAAGGTCCTCGTAAGACTGTGTATAGTCTTGGCTTGGCAATCATGGCTCGATATAATGTTTAGACTTCGTGTTCATCGCGTCCATCGCGTCCTCCATACTGACTCCTTCGCTCAGGCAGGTTGGCGGTAGTAATCAAGATTTGGCGATGTTACTCTTGAAAACTAGGCTCCGAGACTAAAGTCGGCGGTCAGCTTTCACCTCGGGAGGCGGTGCTCGATGATCGTGAAGAACAGATAGTAAAGCTTCAAGGCTCCATCTAGAGGGGCTGTGCCGATTGACTGGAGTTCTTTGTCTTTCTATTAACCCTGCTCCCGAGGGCTGAAGACTGACCGTGCATGGGAATGTCTAGCAGTAGCCAATCGGAGCAGCGCTGTCGGAAGACATGGCGAGACTGACGGACATAAGCATGATAACTCTGCCCCAGACCGATCTTGGGATCCCGAGAAAAGCCAAGACATGTGCTTGCTTACTCGGTGCCTTGCTTTCTTGCTGCCAAAGATAAGAGACCAGGGTTGAGGCCAGAGTCAGTGGTGGTGAGATGGCGGTCTAGCCTTCGCGACAGAGCACATTATGGCCTGTTGCTGCACCTGTCACTGCAGTAGATGGCGTGGAAGGATGGGGTGAGCGGATTTCAAATGTCGCTGTCCCCAACAGAGCGCGGAAACTCGGAAAACCCGGACACCTAGCTCGAGGCAGAGGGAGAAGCGGCGTGGGAAGTGGCTTGCCTTGATGATAAAGGCTGGTTTCCGTCAAGCGGATGTGCTGAGGGTTTGATGAGGATGCCACCTTGGGTGCAAAGAGAGTCCCGAGGGCGGATCCATGGACGGAAGGGAATTGCTGACTAACAGATCTCACATCTGAACTGCCTAAGGTATCCACTGATCTCCTCTCTCAGAACTCCATGATTCACCGTTTCCATTGCAAAGGTAGAAGAGCAGAAGTCCTGGACTCTGCAATGCTTCGCGCCGGACGAATTGACCGACAGGTTGCGCTACTTACCATCTCCAGAGAATCGGCTGCTAGCATTTTCCGCAGCATGTATTTTGCGCCAGGTCATACCGGCCGTGACCAGGAGATTGCCGACCTTGCTGTCTCTTTCGCAAACAGACCATCAGAGGCCTCCATCATCGCTGTCGAGGTGCAAGGGTTCCTACTGGAACATAGGCAACACCCTGAGCAAGCAGTCGACCTGGAGGAAGGATGGACCGCAGCTTTGATTGAAGCGAAGGAGGATGGGAAAAATATCGTCGATACTCCAGACTCTGGAACACAGTCACCAGTGGGGGCAAAGACGGCCAGTTGGAGGAAGACGCGGAGAAAGAACGAGCTTCAGACGAGGAGACGGCAGTGGAGAAGGCGATACCAGAAGTTGACCAGATTATGGGCGATGGAGAGACATCTACGGAGGAAGTGAAGGGAATTGGAGCTGCATAGCCTTATCACGATGGCTTCCGGTATGACACGATCTACCACAAGGGCGAACATGGCGAAACTATTTATGGTAGTTTCTGGCTTCACAGCCGAGCTGGTCACTCCAGGCCCTACTGTAGTTGCCTTTGACATGGCACGTAATGTTTAGCTCAAGGACATTGTCGATGAGCTCCTGACAATATGGCTTGGAAGACTCGTCAGAAACATATCTATAGCGATCCCAAATTGAGAAGCTACTGGTAGGTAGCAGAAGACAAAGTTTGAAGCAGATGAAAGAGATATTAGCTGGGAGATCCTGCTGGTTCGAAACGTCAATTGCAACACCTCCTAAATCAAAGTGTACGATCAAAATTCTGGTATCTCCCAACAGATCGATTTCTCATTTAGTGTGTTACAGAATATTTGCAATGCTGGTAGCATCTCATGTCTTTATCCGAACCTCCACGTGCAATATGCTGAGGCCGCCTCTTCATTCGGCTGTCTCTCTCTACACCGAGGCCGCGTTGCCTTCACAACAACAATAACAACAGTCCTTTGACCGCAACCATGCCGGACCTCAACTCGCTACCAATGGAGTTGACCTTGGAGATCTGCTCGTACCTCGTCTATCCTCTTAGCTCATACCAGGGCAAATCGGTACCCGTCACATACGATGAACAACGCCAGCTTGAAAGGCTTCCTTGCGACCGCGTTCAGCTCATGCAGCATCCTTACTGCCAGATGGCGGCGACGTGCCAGGAACTGCGAAGAAGAGTAGAAGCATACTGCCTTCACTTGATCAAAGGCCAGACGTGGCCAGAATCCCGAACAGGACGAACCAAAATACCAAAACCCCGAAAAGACAACTGGAACATTGCAATAGCCGAGGCGAATGCTCCAGGAGCCCGTCCGAACGACAAACTAGCCCGTCCGAAGCCAAAAGAGGCCTGTCGCAATCTCTACCTTCGAAGCGTGTTCCAGAAGTGCATATTTTGTGGTGATCCAACCAAAAGGAGGGCAGCTTTCAATCGTTTTATGTGGTGCGATAAGAAATGCGATGTCAAGCATTATGGTCGCCTTATAGTAAGCCGATGTCACATTCTCTCCATTGTGACTCTCGTTGACAAGATTTGTATAGAGCAAAACCGAAGCCTTGGATAAACATCAAGTCCAGGAGATCCACTGGCACACGCCTCAGCTCGTTTTCCCCGATTCCAACTGGCAGCCCCTTCGAATGGTCATGTATAACACACCTACATGTGCTTCAACAACACTCTTGCTGGAGAAAGAAGTACTTGAAATGGCAGCCTACATCAAGGCAAATGACGCCGACGGCACGAAGCTGAAGCTGGCAAGAAAAGGAATCACGGCCCAAAAACGTGCCACTGAGGCCAGAGCCCTGGTCAGAGCAGAGGACGCTTTTCTCAGATTTGCCGACGATCGACTCACTGCACCTCGTAAACGAGATTTCGAAATAGCAGCATCTCACTTGCGTGCAAAGCTCGAACCTCAGATCAACATAATCAATAAGCTTGGTCCAGACCAATCAGCAGAGAAGTGGAAATTGTGTCAAGACTTACCCTACGCCCTGCCTCAGGAAATGAGAGAGCTTTGTAAGGTCAACGTCACGAGAAGAGAGGGCCAGATCTTCTATCACCTGGATATTGTGCGAACTCATGACGGAGTTGAGCACTCCTTTCGAGTTCTGGGTGATTGCGAGGACGGAGTGCTAATGACAGTGAGGCCAATTGGCTAATTCCTTCATGTCTCAGAGATTCAGAGCGCGGTTTCTCTTAACGCCGGTTCGATGAAGGTCAAGATCGAAGCGGCCTTCACGACTTACTCTCTCTGGCATCTGTTGTGGATGATAGACCTCGCCTGGGATGGGCGTAGTCTTTTGAATGGAGTAGAAGGATATTCGTGGAGCGCTTGAGGTGGAGCAAGTGGGGCAGTGATAACAGAATTATCATACCTCCAACACGCAAGGACCAGAAACATCTGGGCAGAGCAAGAGGACACAGTCTCTCTGCCAGAGCGCGATCGTCGACAGAAGGAACAGATCTTGAAAGGTTACGATCGAGGTACAACACCAATCCCCTCTGGTCATGGTCGACAACAGCAATATGAGCATCATATTTTACGATCACGCCTCTCGCTTCTTGATCTCAATTGAGAGCAGCCGTTCTATCCAGTACTTCCTCCAATCCCCACCCCTCAATGTCTGAGCCTCCCCATCGCAACTCACCTCCAGCTCTCCCTTAAGAAATTCCCCCACCTCTTCACCTGCGGCGGATCCTCCTCATTCGTCCCCGGCTTCTCCGTCCTCGCAAGCCAAAAAACCCACTCCTCCACCGGCCTAAAAACCAACATCCCTTCATTAAACAGAAGCGCCAAAACAGTGACGCAACCGCCCACAAACGCATCCAGTAAGAAATGATTCGCCGTCACCACGATTGTGAATAACATCACTACACTCCATAGAGGCGCCAATACTCTGAGCCACGTGTGTGGGGCGTACCGCGTCAGGGAATAGGAGATTAGACTCGCCATGCCGAAATGCTCACTCGGCATGGCGGCGATGGTGAGTTGGAATCTGTTGTCTGTCCAGATTGATTTTCCGCCCCTGCCCGTGCCGTGGGAGGGGTGGAGAACATCTTTGAACCCCTGCGAGCGGGGAAGCAGACGCGGTGGCATGACGCGGTAAACGGAGAGGATGATGAAGGCGATGACGTTGCACATTGCCATTGCGCGGCGGATCTTCTGGTAAGCCGTGCGCGGGACGTACGTATATGTGTAGACTAGGAATGACACGGTGACGATGATGTGGGAATAGTATATCAGTGCCAGCACGTCTATCAGACCGGGTGCGTGGTGCAGTATCTTTGCCTGCAGGGGTTGCTCGATGGCGATGTGGAGGCGATGTTCCAAGGTCAGGATGGAGAAGGCGTGGGTCCTCGCTTTGGAGTAGATGGAGGCGTTGGAGCGGATGCTGAGGGCGGAGAGGGCGCGGGAGAGTTGGTAGGTCCAGTAGAGGAGGTTCCAGTAGAGGATCTCAACGAGGAAAGGGAAGTGGGCTAGGAAGCGCGAGCTTCTCTTTTCTCGGAAGAGGGTCGTGTCTGGGGATAGCTTGTGCCACCATTTCTCTTGCTTTTCTTCGGGTCCCGGATGGGGTGCGTGGGTTTCGAGGAGGGCATCGGTCTCCTCTGGGCGAGGAGAGGAGTCGGGTCGGGACCTGGGTCTGTAGTTTATGAGAGTGCCGATGGTGAAGAGGGCGATGAGACCTGCGGGGATGAATTCGGGTCAGCCTCGTCGCATTGATGGAGGGCACGTGATTCGAATGGTGGACGCTCACATGCTGGCTCCAAGATATCTTTGAGACCCATGGCAGCCTGACTGACGAGTTGGACACAAGGTGTTCTCCAGGAAAAATGGCAGGAGGTATTTCTCCGCGAGGTCGAAGGCAAACCGCTTCCCGATCCCCAGATGTCGGCAGTTTGGCGTCTAATCCCAAAAGAGCGATACGTTGACTTGCTGGCTTTTGTTGTTGATGTTTGTTGTGCGTTCTCAATCCAAAACACTCGCGGTTGTTGTCGAATGACTTGGAACTAACGACCGGCTGTGTCGGAGTCGGATTACCGAGATCTTGGGGGCGAGTCCCTGCATGCCGATCTCGACGATGGCTGGCGATGAGTTCCTGACGAGGCTTTTATTTTCAAACGACACTGGATTACAAGGCTGACTACTTGGTGCCTCATCAGTTTGTGGGTAAGTAATTTATACGCATTGATTTATGCAAAGTCTTGTTGCATCGTGCGTGGCCAGAGACTTCTATCTCAAAGTCCGTAGACTGGAATAATTATACAAAATAGGTCGACTGGTACCATGGTACTAGTTCCGCAACTCAAACCATCCGATCGCCGAGAAGAGAACGCCGCCCATGCTGCTATTCGCAAGGAGTAAATGCGCGATAACAACGAACAAAAATCAAGCGACTCGTATCGGATGCCCCTCGGTATTAAAAACAAACGTGTTTTGCCCTTGATAGTTAACTTGGTGAGGCCCATCCTCCGCAAATATTAGATAAGCATACTTCAGTGTTTCTGCGAAGAAGAAACTTTCCTGGTTATTTCCTTGGTTATTGGCTCCTCCGTGGACATCAACATTTCCTAGAACGTTGAAGCCCGCGGCCAGACGCGCATTAGTGTTGATAGCCTGGAAGGCTTCCCAGGCCCAATCTTGATACATTGGATTTTTGGTTATCCGGTAAGCATAGTAGTATGATTCGAGAACCTCGGGTCGGAGGTCGTAAGATCCAGCTTTGATCCACAGACCGGATCGTTGAAAATAGTCATCTTGACCGGGCGGGGGCTGAGAGCAATCCACGGTTGCCTGTATGCCGGCCGCGGCTTTAGACTTCGGGGTGAAGGTGAGACTATTAGAGTTGTGAGCATGACATTTAGAAATGCTTTGAAATCGACTTACTTTGCTTTCAGCTGAGCTGCTGAAACACCAGGTTGCGATGCGCAAGTTTCGGGATACCACGCGAAAGCTTCTGGGCCGATACCAGTCACTGTGCCCGCGTATGAGTCGCGACAGGATTGCGTCAACGCCTTGTGGGTGTCAGTATTGCTTTGACAACTAGGAGATTCCAAACATACAAGCCCGAAGTCAATGTAATTCTGTTGCTTCAGCACAGTGCCACCGAGCAAAAAGTTCCCGCCAGCGAAACAATCAACTGAGACAGATGTCAGTATTGGAGCAGTTTTGTAAGCACACCCTGTGACTGACGGTGATATCCTATTGGCAAGACATGTGTCCCGTCGAAATGAGCCATTAATATCGATTGAGACCTCGTCGCAGGCCTTGATGCCAGATATTGCATAGAGGAATCTGCGGCTGTCGTCCACCGGTCTCTGTAATTACCGAAATCGCTTGGTTTGTAGATGAACATCTTGATCAGATACTCGTAGAAAGAATCAGACTCTGGACCCCAACCTCCTTTCGTGTCCACTATGGCTCCATCCGATAGTCGAAGATACTGGCCAATCAGTCCAGGGAAGGGTTCACCCCCTACCGATGGCTTCAGCAGGTATTGTTGAGCAGTCTGTGTCAGCCTCGCATACTTGGGATCATTTGTGAGATGTGATAGACGAGCCCACTCAAGAACAAGAGAGCCAATTGTCGCGATACTGGCAACGGTAGAGCCGTTGATGGTAGGTCGTCCGCCATTGAAATTCAGGAAATTGTCTGGGAGGCCTGAGGGTGTTTGGAAAGCCGAGCAAAGAAGATCTGCGAGTCTTACAGCTTGCTTCAAGACCTTTTCTCGTTTGGTGGCATCGTGAGGCACCGTTGAAAATGGTCCCTTGAGGAGATCGTAGCCAGCTATCATACCGCCAATATAGCGGATGTTGGTTTCGAAAACATTCACTTGCGTCGGCGTGCGGGTGAAGTCTATGGTAGGAATGAAGTCCAGCATGTCGGCGACCACGTCAGGGAGGCGCATAATGACAGCCAAGTCGAACGCATCCACAGCAGTCGCTCCCCATCCGTTACGCGAGTCTCCCGGGGTGTTCGTTCCTGGCTTGAGCTCATCGTGAGGGAAAGCATGCGTTCGGTAGCCTTGCCATGCGAATTGAAAGGCCTCTCGCACTGCATTGGCTCGGACCTCATTTGGTACGTAGGATCCTTGCCCCGCTCCAGGGCCAGCGGTTTGTGGTCCTATGACCCCTCCGGGAGGGGCTCCACCAGATTGGGCCCCTGGGGGAAATTTGTTGCCGCCATCGATACCCCCTGGTGGATATTTGTTGCCACCATCGAGACCTCCGCCCAGCCCTCCTCCTTCTCGTCCGCCCCCATTTCGTTGCTGGTCCTCAAAATGTCTTCTCGTGAGAATGACGACTGGTGTTATGATTGCCGCACCCAAAACAATGAAGACTATGATCAAGGATATTAAGATTGTTCGTTTTCTGATGCGCCTGTTTATTTTTACGGAGTTCGCTGTTGTAGAGGATCGATCGGACATAGTATTATATTAAAAATTGGTTGGTATTGACATGAAGATACGAGAAAGTCTGACTGTCGGGGGAAAGGAAGACAGATGCGAGGGAACTTTTTGAGCATAAGGAGAAGACTACACGAATATAATGGAATACATGAGGATGCGCCATGGCATGCACGGCACGTATAGGTTTGCTTGTTGACTCCATCTCACTTCGAATATACAGACCAAGACAGGAGCGTGCTATACTCTGTACCCGTTTGGCGTACGAATGGAGGTTGGTTTGTTTTGAGGTATCGAGGATTTGTCGCTCTGCATCAAGCGTTTCAGCAGATCTTGCCTCATCTTTATGGTTGAAACTTTCATGGCCACCTGATAGGCTCAGTCTGGGGCGAGAACACAAATGTAGCAAAGACAGCAAACTTCCAAAGTGAGATGCAGAGTGGTTGGATGGATCGTGTCGAGGACCAAAGGTACTGTTGAGGTGAAAGGAGTTCTTGGTGCGTGGCTTTGTAAGTGTCGGAAATACGCGCGTGGTTGTGGCTTGGGCTCCACGTGATAGCCAATGATTCAGAGCGGCGATATTGGCAACCGCAAACGAGTCGAAATGCTTGAGTGCTCTCATTCTCTTCTCAAACCAATTCTTGTCTTTCTCGTCCAGTCAAGACTTGTTTTTATTGAACTGCGATGTTACCTCGAATGCTGACAACTGCATAATGACTGCTCGTAATGTCGCCTTCGCCTTCTTGGTGATATTGACTACTGGACCGACCATGAATTTGCTCACTGCAATCTTCGAAATGGCTCGCTTGCCCGGATCAGCTTCTTTCAGCTCATCGAGAAGGTTGGAGTTCCTACTGAGATTGTTATTTGTTATGGCATATGCTTCGATTCAGTTTACACGACAGTGGAATATCGTTCGTGTAACAAAGATCTTTTGCGCAATCAAATCCTTGGTCTATTATTTCGTCCTCATCTACTGAGATATGTCGAATGCTGCATTTCGTCTGATTCCCTGGAGTATTGCTGAGGTGTTGATCAAGTAGAAGGAGATTTCCCGGATCTCCTATAATCTTTCAAGATGGATATTGTTGCAAAAAAAGAGTTGTATTGATCTAGGGAATCGAGAAGGAATTTCGACAATCAACCCCCGCTTGTCGGAGAAGGCATCGCGGAAGCTGGGAAGAGGGTTGTGAGATGATGCGAATTGCAGGAGGTAAGGGAAGGTTATTTTAATAGAGTAGAGGCCAAAACGACAGACAATGAATGAATACACACGAAGAAAGTAGATTGTAGTCACTGTTTTCCTGAAACCTCGTCATCTCGCATGGCATAAGCAATGTCCTTCGCCATGATAGTGGCAATGTCCTCGGATCCCGAAAAGATATTCTCAGATAATGACAGGACATGGTGGTCAGGTGATGAAAGGGGGTGGTGGTTGAAAGCATAGCACATGTTGACGTCTCTCCTGTCTGCATCTTAAACTTACACACTACATCCAGGCACCCAGCATACTCCTACTCAGTACTACTGCGACTGTGGATACTGTAGATCGATGATGCCCGACCCTCCGCCTTCTCCCTACTGGACGAGATGCTGTGCTGCTGGAAATCGGCATGTTAATGAAGGGCAATATACCTGGAGCCTCTCATCCCTGGCCAGCTGTATGGGACGAATTGCCACTTAGTCACCCCAATATCGCTGTACGGAATATCCCAATCACAACATGTGTCCCCATGGGCCAAACAGATTGGACTACAGGTGACCAACAGACGCCGTCATTTCAAACATCGTCATGTTGGCTGCGCAAATAGCTACTGAGTGGCTATACCTGTCCAACACCAGCGAGAGGACTTCTTGAACCTCGGACGCACTCGATACCAATGCGAGTTAGCAATTAAGTGCTTCGCTGCATATCAATCATACCTCTCAGCATTTGGCCGTCCAAGCCATAAAATCGAAGTCCTTATGATTCTACATTCATGAAGCGTCTCTTCATCCTCCTATGGGCTCTCGCAGCCTCTGTTAGCGCGCTCGTCCCTGGCCTGCCCCAAGAGTACGGAAGTTGGCGCCTCGACCATGATCGCACATTCTGACAAGGCGCAGGACTCACAACCATCCTTTGCGTAAGCACCGTCGTGGCGCTCTCTCCCCTCCATACCCCACAGATCCTCCTCGAGCTAAGTCATCGCTCTGCTCCACCCACGCTCTCGCATCCCTCTTTAGCGATATCTATCACGACAACCTTCACTTCTGTACCATCTATGAGCGCGGTTGGACCATTACGATAACCACGGACTGCAAAGGCTGCAATCTGGATACCATGACCATGCCTAGGAGGCACTGTGAAAATACGGACAATGTCACATTCAGGATTCCATCGACGAGTATTGAATGTGCGACCAGTCCACCACCACCCGAACCTACACCTGCCCCAGCGGCGAGTGATAGAATATACCCAGCTGGATACAATGGTCCTGCAATGTCAGCAGCGGTCCGGAAATGATGAGAAGCACAGCTGGAGGAACAAGGAGATGTTCCAGCATAGCGAGTAACGAAATTGTTAGCAAAAGATAAATGGAACATGGCTTTCGGACACGCTAGGTTTCGCGAGTCTAAAAAGACGCGTGTGGGGATAGGACAACACTTGGATACGGCAAAGTGAGATTGTGAAGGGGTATTTGCAGTCCGGGAATCTTTTTCAGACGTGAAAGACGCTTGGGGCGTCCCCAAACCTGCACATACCCTTGATCCACGCCATAACTCTCACCTTGTCTTTTTGAGTTCATATTTGGCATCGCTGGCTATCGATTCCCATAATACCTTTTGCATTCATTCAGGAGTCGTCCCACCTATCCACGTGTTACCATTTTTCTATCGATCAAAGACATTTGATAAGAAACAAGGTTCGCGAAGCTAACATGTCATGGTAAAGAAACGAACATTTCGTGACGATCACACCCAATTCAACAATAGCTTCGTAAATCTGGGCACTTCCCTCGTGCTTAGACTTCTCGGGAATTCTGAGTGCATCCAAACTTACGAACATGCCAACATCAAATTTCAGTAGACTCTCTGTTTCTGGTTCACCTCACCACAACGCGCTCTATGTCGATCTCTCCGGAAACCATGTTTGTTAACGAAGGTAAACATTCGAGCTTCTTCACCACCGACTACAAACGTATTTACGAAGGAGGGCACATAGATTGGCACTCGTCTCTGATTGCTCTGGCTCAATTAGGTCCTTCCATGCGTCAACACCATCAACTTCTCAAAATTACAAACCCGGACAAGTAGTAGGATCAAGATCTGGCTATGGCAGCAAACATGGCGCCTTGTGTCAAGATTCTGGTGGGGAATTCGTCCAAGATTGCTATACTGCAGCGTCCAGTTTCCATCAGCCTGATATCTCCGTTTTCAGAGGCTGTAAGGCAGCTTTTAGCGGCAGGTACGTTCACTCGTTTGGAGGCGTTCGCACTCGTTTCCACATCGATACCGACTAAGTTCTGGCTCTGTGTTAAGAATTTGACTAATCCACGGGGTAGCTGATATCCAACAAGCTCAACTTCAAATACAGTTCCCAAGTTCGGATTATTGGCCCCCGGATGTTGGCGGCATGCATCTCATCCTTTGCTGGCTTGCAAAGACTCAAATTCAGGATGGGGTCCTCCAACTAAGACCGATCACGAAAGAAGTGGTTCGAGCCAATCAGATCCTTCTGACCGGACTCAAATTCGAACAATGGATCAGAATTCACGAAACACTGCTCATCTTGGGCGCGGACAACATTCTCAGACACCAATACGTCGTTCGCGCGAGTATCGTGAGCATTGTCTCCAGCAACGTGCTCCACTCTGCCCATTTCGCCATGCTGATACATATCTTCAGAGCACCCCAGTCTTTGGATATGGCACTGGTAGACCTCGCCATTTCGAAGGCGTGGCAACAATTCATGTCCGGTCAGATGCCATTTGCCACTGCTTGTGCGGCATACGGTACTATCATCCTTTCTCAACTGTCATTTCCGAATTTGTACGATTTCCGGAGAGCGATCCTCTCGCATATAGACAACGAGCTCACGCTTGCTGATTTCTTGTCTGTGGAGTTTCTTCTTCGGGCCGATCATACTTTGGGCATCCATGCGGTGCGCATGCTGGTGCTCAAGGAGGTCAAAGGTGGTGCGGAGAGTGTCGAGCTTGATAGGAGGGTTGCTGGTAATCCGAAGCTTGCGGCTGAGATTCGTGGGTTTCGGCTCGGGAGGGATGGGATCGCAAAGGTATGTACCATGCTTTACTCTAATAATTGTTGAGGTTAGTATGCAAGATGCTGGAACTGGGATCGAGACCGATATATTTCTGGCAATCCGACTATGGATTATCGCCGGAATATAATCGATCTCGATCTCGGATTGTGGAGCTCAATTGCGAGGTGTAGCCACTCACTCAGGCTTCCCAAGTCAAACACATTCTGACAATCTAAAGCAGCAATCAACGCAGATCCCAAAAGTAACAGGACCAATAATACCTCCTCCTCACGGCAATTTTCCAGAATTGCAACAACTTGGTCTTATAGCCGGTCCGCAAGTAAACCTTGCTTCCGCGGTACCTCCAATACCAATATCAGTACAAAATGTCACGCGACCCACTCCACGTCTGCCAAACCTCAATCGACCGAATAATTATCAATCAAGCACCCTCGGACCAAACGCCCATCAGAGAAATAGTCATCAAACAAGCGGAGTCACATCTAGTCAGAGCGTCTCAAAACAAGTGAAGCACGGATTGGCGGTACCAGTAACGGGTGTTCCGCATTTGGATCTCCAAGCCATACGAGCGAATGCCAATGCAACAGCAACAAATGGTACGAGAAGTGGGGTCGGACAGCCAATGACACGAGCTGCTCTTCAAGATAAGTTTGGCGTCGAGGATGAATCTGAGGCAGCGCTTTTGGAGAGGACGAGGGTAGCGGTTTCGAGGTCGTTGATGACAGTGGAGGGTGGGAAGTGGGTGATTGGTATACCTGGGCTTTGGGAGGGTTAGATGTAGATGTTGAGGTTGGATGTGTGAATTATGTCTAGAAATAAGGTTGTTGGGATCGTGTCGATGGTGATAGTGGACTGAGAATCTCAGTTCTGCGAAATACACTGTTAAGAGCGTGCGAGCAGTCTGAAGTTGCTTTTTGAGGGAGTAGAAGTTATTTTCTGACTTTGGTGTGGTTTCGAGATCTCTTTCGAACAGCACCAAAAGTTTTGACCTTGTTACCATCTTTCGCGCGTTCCCAGATCAGAGTTCGGACTTTTCAAAATATCCAGATATTAGTGTGTATGAGTGAGGCCGGAAGTCGAGACTTGGGGCAGACCGGAGGCGTTGTACATCCTTTCGGAAACCTCATCTTTGGCTGTACTGATCGAAGTACTATTCATTGGAATCACTGAAGTTCACAATGGCCTAGACGACTCCGCGTTCCCCGTTCCCACCACGCGAGATGCAGGAAGCCGGAAGTCTGTTCCCATAAGTCCTGTTCGTAGCACTGTGCCCCTTAATCCGGCGCCCTAATCCCAGCCCGTATCTCAGCGTTCTGGCCATCAAGTGGAAGGTCTCCAGATGGTAAAACGTCGGAGATGGCCGTGTGGTGTGCCGCCGCAGCCACGTTAGAGGGAGGCAAAAGTGTGTGTGTGAACATCGGGCCAGCCCACAAGCAAGAGATGGAGTCAAGATGAGGTTAGCAAGAATACCAAGAAACCTTAAGATATCCCACGGAGCGGCTAAACCTGAGTTGTCCTAGGTAACAATCTTTTCACGGTGACTAAAAACTTAGCTGGGGAGGCGTCACGTGGGCAGTCTTTTCACGCTCAACATATCCGTTATCTCTCGAGGTCATCTTTTGGCTCGCTCCGCTGATTTCTGGCGACCAATGCCTCCTATCGTCTCTCACGGGACATCCGCTGGATCGCTTCTCCCGATGTAGCGAGTCGTGAAGATGATCGTGGGTACCGTACATGATGGGATCCGGGCTAAGTCAGCCATCTCCTCTTGGCGTTGCAAGGTCCTCAGCCGTTGACCTATAGAAGTCGTCTAGACACCACCCTAGACCTCTGTACTCGCCCAACCATGGATGTCTAGCGGGATGGAGGCACTTTTTTTTGACGGGTCGACAGCGCACAATCCTCGCATGGCACAGGAGCACCGGTAACCTGGCACACGGCATGCCGCAAAGGCAAAAGTGCTCTTATAAAGGTTTGCAAAGCTCAAGCACTTCGATACAGTACCGTCCCCCTGGCTCCAGCCTTTCCAGCCTTTGACCTTCCCTTCCTCTCCTTGCTTTCCCACCATGGACTCGCCAAAGTTCGACGAGGCGCCCAAGTACAACGAAAAGACAGCGAGCCCGAGGGCTTCTGATCTCGACGGCGTCGATGGCGAAGTCTTCGACAATGCTGATAACCTCCAAAGACGTCTGGGAAATCGACAAATTCAGCTGATTGCCATCGGAGGCTCAATAGGAACCGCGCTTTTTGTCAGCATTAACGCCGGTCTTTACCATGGCGGCCCTGGAAGCTTGCTCATCGCCTACTTCTTGTACAGCTGCATGTTGGGTCTGGTCAACAATTGCGTCGCTGAAATGTCCACATACATGCCAGTATCGGGAGGCTTCATTCGACTCGCAGGTAGGGGGAACCACCTATCTGGATTGTCCAAAATCAAGGCTAATCTTGGGCAGGTCATTGGGTCGATGAAGCTTTTGGATTTATGGCTGGCTGGAACTTCTTCTTTTACGAAGCGCTCCTTATACCGTTTGAGATCACTGCGCTGAACACCGTGCTCAAGTACTGGGTAACTGATTCTCAGATCTGTGGAGTGAATCTGGCTGATATCTTTCCTAGCGTGATGATATTCCAGTTGCTGCTGTTTGTGCTGCTTGCATCGTATTATACGCGTACGTGAAGATCTTTCTTTTACAAATCTGTCCTCACAGAGTCCTCTCAATTGTGCACAAGATTCATCAGGCTTGAGTCCCGAATCGAAGGAGTACTTGACGGATTACAAGCACTTACCAGAGACTTGAAAAATAAGCGATCCATCATGTTATCGATGATTGGCCGAAGCCGGGAGTATGAAATTGCAAATGCTGACTCGTAATGCAGCATCTTGAATTTCCTAGCTGTAAAAGCGTACGGCGAGGCTGAATTTTGGCTCTCGGGTGGCAAGGTCATCCTCATCATGATCCTGTTTTCTTTCACCTTTGTCACCATGGTAGGTCCCGATCAGCTAGTGCAAGCCTTCGCAAATCTAGTGCTAATCTTAAACAGGTTGGCGGCAATCCTCAACACGATGCCTACGGTTTTCGTTACTGGAATAATCCTGGTGCGTTTGCGATTTACCGATCGACGGGCGCCCTGGGACGCTTCGAAGGGTTCCTTGCGGCACTTTGGTCTGCTTCCTTTACTGTCGTCGGTCCTGAATACGTGTCTATGGTGGCTGCTGAGGCCAAGCGCCCGCGTACATATATCAAGTCCGCTTTCAAGACCATGTACCTGCGATTTGGTATGAGAAAACATGAGATCCGAAGAAAATCTGCCAAAAGCTAATACATCAAAAGGCATCTTCTTCATCGGCGGAGCTCTCTGTGTAGGCATAGTGATTGCATACAACGACCCATCTCTTGTCGCCATCCTCGGCGGAACCGCTTCAGGCTCAGGAACAGCAGCAGCCTCGCCATATGTCATCGCCATGTCCAACCTCGGAGTAGAAGGATTGCCTCATCTCGTCAACGCATTGATGATTACCTCGATCTTCTCAGCTGGTAACACCTACACCTACTGCGCCACCCGTAATCTCTACGGATTATCTCTTGAAGGCCGCGCCCCAAAGTTTCTACAAAAATGCACAAAGAACGGGATCCCTATATGGTGCTTTTGCATCGTGATGTGTTTTCCATTCCTATCCTTTTTATCTTTGAGCAGTGGATCAAATGTGGTGTTGAGCTGGCTGGTGAACCTCATCACCGCCGGAGGAATCATCGACTACATCGTCATGTGCGTAACATACCTCGCTTTCTACTACGCCTGCAAAGCCCAAGGGTTCGACCGCAACCAGCTCCCATACAAAGGCTGGTTCCAACCCTACTGCGGATGGATTGGTCTCGGATGGATGGTCTTCGTGGTCATGACATACGGCTACTCGAGCTTCAAACCGTGGAGTGTGGATGACTTCTTCACCTACTACACCATGGTTATTCTGGCCGTTGTCCTGTATGTTTTTTGGAAGGTTCTGCAAAAGACACGTGTGATTCCGTCCAAGGAAGTTGACCTGGTTTGGCAAGCTCCGGTCATCGATCTTTACGAGCAAAGTTTCACGGAGGAGCCGGTTGGATTCTGGACTGAGATGCTGCAATTGGTGGGATTGCGGAAGGAAAGGGGAGGGGATAGACGTCGTGGCAGCGTTACAGAGATTTAGGAGGCTCACTGGAGCTCGGATCATGCAATACGAGCTGGGCATTCAGGAGCGTACTAAATGCTTTGTGTATTTTATTACTGATACCCATGTAGCAAGCCAATGGGATTAGACATGCTTGATTGATGTGGATATTGCGAAGCAAGATCGTTTGCTTTTACATCAAAATGGCTGCATGGACCGTGCTACGACCAGCCTGCCATCTGGATCTACCTGTTATGAACACAATAGGTAACAATCACCAGATTGTTTTCCAACCAGAACAAATAACCCTTCTTAACCATCAAATCCTCCGTCCCCACACGACCCTAGAAGATCCCAAAAAAAAATAAAAAAAAATAAAAATTAGATTGACCGTCGTCCTGACCCTCTCGACCCCGATTTCGCGAAGCTTCCACCAAAAACCCAAACGTCATGTCAATATAGAAAGTAGACTACCACCACCTCTGACAAAACAATACCGCTAAACACAGATAAATACGCGCCCTCCCCCTCCACCACACACTTTCCCCTCTCCAACCCCTCTCACAGCATCAATCACCAACCCCCATCCTATTACGCGAAATGTCCACGACGAAAAATTCTACCACCACCACCACCACCGCCTTCGCAACCCCTCGCTCTTCCCCCCTCCAACAACAACAAAAACAACAACAACACACACCCGCCCGCCCGCCCGCAAGCACCACCCTACCCCTAGACCACCTCGGCCCCATCGTCGTAAACTCAGACGGGACGATGAGTCGGATCAGCCATTGGGGTGAGATGGGGGAGCGGGCGGAGGTGGTGAGGGTGCTTGGGAGGAGGGATAGGGTGAGGGTGGGGAGGTCGTAGAATGGGTTGAGCGGAATCAAGGGGGGGAGGCGTTTTTTTTTTCTTGGGGGGGGGGAGGGAGAATCGTAGGTGGAGGGGGAGAGGGGGTCGGAGAGGGAGGAGTGGTTGTATTTGGTGTTTTTGGGGTGGTATTGTAAGTGGGTTTGGTGGGTTAGTCAAGGGTATGTAGGAGGAAACAGGCTTGGAATCGTTGGCGGATGGAATGGTTCTTTGGATGTGTGGAGGGAGGATACCATCTCCATGGCAGACAGACTGCGAGGATTGAGATTCAAAGTGGCCGATAACGCAGGAGGAGCAGGTGGAGTCTATATGTAGCATACTAGATACACTGAGTGAATGGGCAAGCCTTTTCCCGATTTACTTCTTGCACCTCTTGATTTCCCCTAATCATACACTTTCAAGAGCGCGCCCATGGGACGAGGGATATCTTGCCCGAACGACATCCGATGCTATCCTACCAGGTGGATATCGACATCCAATTCGGTTTCAGAACGCCATGCCGCAAAGCTCCTACCAATCGCTTAGACCTACATTCATAACCGTCGACTAGGCCGCGTTCCACGGCTTCCTCACCGGTCCAGCTCTCAACTTAGGGTTGGTTTGATTGGTACGTGACAGTTGACTAGGGGCCTTTCCCGAGTGACAGATCGGGTCCTCCAACTTCTTTGGAGCGGGTAGGTCGGGCCTTTTTACCTTTTCTGAGAGGTTCGGGGTTTCCTTTTGCTGTTGAGCTGAGTTTGAAGTCGGAAGGCTTCTGGGGCTTGGTATCCAGGCCGGCGGATGGACGACTCGTGATTTCGACAGCGTCTTTCTCAACTTCAGCTCCCTTCTTTGCGTTGTTCGCGGACTCGGAGGAGTCGCAGCTGTTGGACTCGGATCCGGATTCAGAGTCAAGTGATCCGTCCGAAGAATCCGATTCCTTCGCGACTTTGACAAGCTTTCTGGCAGCAAGTCGCTTACTATCAATTCGCGCGATGACTCGGGAAGTAGACGTTTTAGGCTGCGAAGTGGCCGGATCAGGGGGCGCGATAAGTCCTTCTCTCGGAGTACCATTCGAAACTGGAGAGGCGCCGAAGCCTGAGAGATTGATCTTCGGCTGCTTTGAATTGTACATCGGTGTCTGCCTCTGAGGACCTTCGACTGCCATGATGCTCTTGCCACCATCCTCTGTCACTCTCTTCCGGACCTGCATCTTGAAATATGCGCTCTGCAGCTCACGGATCGAGGTCGTGACATCCAGCAATTGGTCCGAATTTTGCGTTACAGTGTCAAGCATAGCCTTTGGGCAGAAGACCAGAGCCTCGCCAGTCTTGAGGCTGACGATCTGGCGAAAAATCTCGAGACCATTTTTGCTTTCCTTCTCGCCCAGGCTAGTGCCTGCAAGATGACTTCGTAACGTATGATACCATGCCGGCGAGTCGAAACGATGGACAATAGTGATATTGCAGAGATCCAGCAAACGAGGCGAGAGGGTTGGCTCCTGAGTCGCAATGATTACGCGCGTGGCGAGATGCCGTTGTTGTGCGATGATCGACGTGAGTTCTGCTGTAAATTTCACGGCATCGCTTGACTCTGTGAGGAACTTCAAGTAAATTAGCAGTCGCGTGTCTGATCAGGTAGTGAAGCATCTACCTTGTGCGCTTCATCCAGGGCTACAATTCGTCCACCTGTGCTCCGTCCCTCCATAAAAAGTGACAGGCAGATCGAGAACAGAGCGCAAGCGTCATTTGAATTGACGAATGGACAACTCAAGTCTACAATAGTGAGCGAACCTTTTTCGAATTGCCAGACATCCGTCGTCTTGCGCTTCGCAGGCGCGCCAGGCTTGGGTTGCTGTTCCATGAAGGCTTCAAGTAGCTGTAGTCGCAGCTTCAGAGGACCAGTTTGGTCGTGACTAAAGCCAGCTGCCGCAAGCCTGAGCTTGAAATCGCTATATTTCAACCCTGGTTTGCCCTTACTCTCCATGACCATGTCTCTTAAGACCTTAGAAAGAACCTGGAGAGCGTCAGCAGGGCAATATTGAAGTGTGAAAGCGACTGGAGAGAAAGGGCTGAGATAGATACACAGGCACTAAGAAGAGGGGTTACATTACTCTCACCTCGAGCTCCACAACAATAACGCTCCGATGTCAGACCAGTGGCAAGAAGATGCTGACGAGGTGAAAGGAAACATCGCCAGGGCCATCATTGAGCTACTAGTCTCATCGAGGAGGATACGGTCGAGGTTGAGGTGGTAGATGTAAAGATACGCTTGCATCCAGTCAGTCTGCGCCGTGGAGGACAGAGGGACGATTTCATCCGGTTCCCAAGACCACTTTCTCTCAGCCAGTCATTAAGACATACATACCTCAAGGTACAGAGGTGGATGTCCAGAAGCTTGATTGACCGACATGAGCGTCATCATGTTTGTCACATTCAACTGTTTCTCTGAAATGTACAAAGGAATGACCTGAGGTTTTGGACTGCCCTTGGGAAGCCCAGGGAGGTTCGAGTAAATCTTCTCCATCGCCCACACGTTACTGGGAGACACGAGTACCCGCACAGGCACACCTTTGGAGCAGAGGTAAGCTGCCTCACAGAGCTGGCTGCTGGAGTGACTCGTGAAGTTGTCGTAATGAAAGATAAGGCCTGCCAATGGATTTGGTAAAACGGCGGCTGGGCCTGTTGACAGAAGAGCATTTTCTAGTAGACATGAGAGGGTATGAGACTTTCCTCCGCCCTGAGAACCGCAGATGAAAGCTGACCATGGCGCGTTGGTGTTCGTGTAGATGAGGTTCTGGTGAGGCTCGGGGACTGGGTCTGTTTCTTCAAGAGCGCCGACGGTCTTGAGCCGCATTCCCAGGAGGCCATATTGAGGGAAAACAGAATGTCTCTGAGAGGGCGTCGCTAAAGCGATAGAACCATTGGAAATTGCGCCTTGGACGTGAGATGAGAAGATTGGTGCGGTCCGTATCTCTTCTACTCGCGCGTTGTTTGCCGATGCAGAATGGAGGTTTGTACTGTCGAAAAGACCGAGATGCGTTTGATGAAGTGGATATGCTTCGGTCTTTGGCATTCCAACCACGAAGTTGGACATGGATACCTGCTCCCGGCTGTCGATTCTAACTGAATGTGTAAAAGTGAGAGTGACAAGGTATTGATTGGCAAGAATCTAGGAGAGAAATAGGTTCGGCGACAAGGCTTGTGGCGTCCGAGCGTCTCGGGTCGCGGTGAGGAACACGGCATCACGTGTCCATTTTGGCTTATTAAAGCGTTTCAGCAAGGCTTTAATTGCCTCTATTTATTTGCCCTATCACCCAATATAGCTAATTTATATACTGTATAGGAAAAAAGCGTAGTAAAGTACTTTACAGGGGTACAATAGGGTGATATTGAGTATATATTACTACCTTTCCTATTTAGGGTATTCCGTAGGCTATAGGCGCGTGCAATCTATAGAATAAAATCTGAAATATAGCTAATTTATTTCAAATAAAGGCATTTCATTTTATATTTCATTTCATTTTATTGCTTAATTGGGCTAGCGTATAAGTACTTCGACTTTATAAGACCTCTGCTAAGCCTAATTAGGCCGCCCGCGGCTACGAAATGAAATGAAAAAGCGCACCGACGATTTCTGGCTGAAACGCTTTATTAGAACACTCAACCTTGGAAGTGTTCCCCTAGGATTGGTGCTATTATTTACGTAAAATCTCCCAAGGTCCTCCTGACGATTTTCGAGCACGCGGGGCCGACTTCCATAAACATACTTCCTTTAGCCCTCCAAACTGTCCATTTGAAAATTCTGCTGCGGATTCGTCAACTCGAAAGATTTCGTAAAAGTCATGAGTCGGCGAGCAGTACAGACACGATAGTACGGTACTCCGACGGATGATCGTATATCGATTGAAGCGGGAATTCACCATGTACTTTGACGGAGCCCACTTTGGAGATATATTCGGAACTCAACAAAAGTTACTTACCGGACACGAGGCATAGACCGCATTGATCCTGCTGCCCATTCTCTTTCACGATGAGAAAGTCTAAATATCTTAGTAGTGTATCCCTCTCTTGCCACAACACAATGCTTTCAAGCACGCAAACTTTGAAGGCGACGGCGACTGCTCGTGCTGTTGCTATGAGCTGGGGGATTGGGTGACGGTGTTGTGTCTAACGGCAGCTTGGTAGCTTCGTTAGTTGCCTTCGTTCGATGACTTCGTTCGATGACTTCTTTTGATGACTTCTTTCGATGACTTCGTTCGATGATAGAAGAAAAAGGGCAGTTCTTTAACGAGCATAGCAACTGTGGTGCAGATCTAAAAGTTCAGTGGCAGTCAGACTCTGAAAATATGGGCGCTGATTGTTCCATTCCAAAGACCGTGTTGGAACGCCAGGAACGTTTTCTCGCTTGCATGGTCATGGACAGGCAGAGAAAGTTTGCCATGGCTTCCCTGCTTCCAGTGACAGATCCGGTTTCCGGCTGTCAGCTGTTGCCGGTTTCGATCGTCCGGGAACACTGTGGTAGATGTGATCTTCCCGAGTTCGTGTGTCCAATCTACACCGTCTATGAATTTAGGGTTGGTGAGTTCTTTCGGGTGACTGGCGGCCAAATGAAAGCTGTTATTGCGTGTGCATGGGCTGAGGATGGCTATATCACAGTATCGTGGTGGTGGAAATGAACGTTCCATCCAACTCAGCACCGTTTCGTGATGAACAGGCCGCGCATGTCGGAAAATCACTTTTTAAAAGCTATGCCGGCGAATATATAATCATTCCGTAGTAATACTAAGACCGGTCTGTGCTCAAGCCATAGACTTAGAATTACTTAGACGTACCTAAGATTACGCGGCCACAGCTTCCCAACAGTGATGTTCGTTCATCATTAATTTCCACCACCACTATACACAGTCGACTGATATTATTATAGTACATGTCCACGTGGAATCAGACGTCCCTTTCAATCTACTTGTACTATGGCACAGAGTTCGACTAGGACGTAAGGTCGATCGGGTGTTCAGGAAGCAAGAAGTGGTTCTATGCTGGAGCGAACCAGAAGCATTCCTTTCACCCGAAGTGTCTCGACATGCCGACTGTCAGGAGAGGTCTAAGCAGCGAAAAAGCATGGGAAATGCTCAACCACTCTTAAGCCTTTATTCATGACTGACGAGCAACGCCACCACGCCTTCCTCGTATTTCCAAACAAGCAATCGACGTGACCTGACCTTCGCAGGACTTCGGGCAGATGGAGTCTGGTAGAGGAGGGCTTTGCGTGCAATTCAAAGCTCTCTACCAACGTCTCAGAGCATTTGGGTGTGACTCCGAGCCCGGTGTTTCCGCGGCGTGGACAGTTTGGATTGGAAATGGCTGCAGACTCCAGAGTCACCGGCTGCAAGCTGAGGTGTGGGAATAACAACAAGGCTAGCCAGGGCTCGCACCTCCCCACAGGACTACCACTACCAAGAAACGCCATCCCGACCAAGACTGCGCTGTGGCTTTCGCGCGAAGCTTGGTTTGGTCTCTCCCCACATTTTGTCTTGAGACGGCTCGCGGTTGATTCGCTCGGCACCATCATCATGATATTGCTCAAGCCTCACCTCGCCTCGGTACCGACTCGTTGTGCCGCTGATCTTCTCAGGCGGATGGCCCTCACCGAGCATTGAACCAGTCGTCGCCGTCACGCAGCAGATGATGGTGCTTGACTTCCTCCACGCTCCATGGCGTAACTAAGGTCGAAGGCTCCAGCGGCTCTGTCGACGGAATTGTGCGCGCTGCAAGCTCGTGAGCTCATGTCTGCAAGGCAAAAGGGCAAAAGAAAGAACAAGCGACATGATGCTGACAATTGCTTTCTCACCGAAGAATCGCACCGTCTCCGCGTTCTCCACATATTTTCCCCAGGACGGCATCTCCCTCTCCATGAACTGGCCGAGTGAGACGCGCTTGAGCGTTGAGATGGATTCTAGACCCCTGGACGTCACTGCAGCAGTCATGGGCCCCCAGGTGCTTCCTCTTACCCGATCCTGACGCAACGGTACTCTGCAAATCCAGTTGCCCGTCAGCCAATCCAAGCAGTCCAATCCAGAATGATATGCTCGGACTTGCCCAAATTTGGACGGCAACGGGCGACTGGCACTGCTAGGGTCATCTGCGCTCCGCGACATCCTGGCTGTTGGAATTACCTACTACGGTACGACTAATACATGGGAAGCTATGGCTCTCCACCGTGGTGGTGCTCTGCGCATCTGGGATTGGCCAAGTCGGTCCCTATTATATATCCTCTCCCGCTCTCGACGCAGTCTTCTGTTTCCAACAATCACCACCGCCTTCGGTCTCATCGCGCGTGCCCTCAGCCAGTATCATCAACAGATTTACGCGACAATGTCGACCACCACGCATCCCGAGACCGTCAACAATGTGAGTCTCGTCAATTGGATCTCGTGGGTTCACGCTAATACCATGTCAGGTCGAGAAAGACATTCACGGCAATAACGGCGCTGGGTTCAATGGAAATGGAACTGGCGCAATCGACCATGCTGCCGCAGCGAAGGCACGCAGACCGTACGATTATGGAGGAAACCCACTCGCCCACGTAGCAACGAACGATTCCACCCTGGGTATGCCAGCGTTCGGCGGTGCCTTCCAACCTGGACTCTACGCGGCACCCAAGAAAGGAATCGCCAACCCAGCTCCACTCGGTCTATCTGCTTTCGCCCTGACCACGTTCATTCTATCCTTAATCAACCTGCGCACCCGAGGCGTCGCTGAACCCAATATCGTCGTGGCTTCTGCATTTGCATACGGTGGTCTGGTCCAATTGCTTGCAGGCATGTGGTATGTGTATTGACGATTCAACGCAAAAATCCTTATCTGACAAGATTGTCTAGGGAGATGGCCGTCGGAAATACCTTTGGTGCTACTGCGCTTTCCTCTTACGGCGGCTTCTGGATCTCCGTCGGAATCACTCTCACGCCTGGAGGTTTCGGCATCGTATCTGCCCTTGGTGGTGGAGCCAACGCCCAATTTTTGAACTCATTCGGCTTCTTTTTGTTTGTAAGTTTGTATCAATGTACTCCATATGATGAGTGCTAATCGTTTTAAGGGATGGTTCATCTTCACCTTCCTTCTCCTTCTCTGCACATTGAAGTCTACCGTCGCATTCTTCATGCTTTTCTTCACGCTGGATCTTGCCTTCCTTTGCTTGGGCATCGGTTATCTTGACCACTCCGTCAGCGGGACTGGTGCCGCCGCACCCAATGTCACTGCTATCAAGGCCGGTGGAGGATTCGGTATCCTCGCCGCATTCCTTGCGTGGTACAATGCCTTCGCCGGTATCGCCGATTCATCCAACAGGTATGATTCGCCCAATGCCCTGTCTTGAAGTTTTACTAATGAGATTCCGATAGTTTCTTCGTCGTGCCAGTCGCCCATTTCCCGTGGTCCGACAAAGGTCGTGAAAGGCGCGGAAAAGTGGACAACGGGAACGCGCGTGCCGAGGCTTCCGTTTAAACAGTGAATTTTCGATTCTTCTGCAAAGCTGGCATTTGGATTATTAGTATCTCGTAATTGGTCGCATATTTGGAATGCTTCGAATACCCCAGGAGAGGAGAAGGATACCATCTTGCACAGTAAAGTACATAGCTAATTGAAACATAATAGTTTGATTATGTCTTGTAGTTATTCTCCATCTCATTGTTACCAATTTCTTCGCAACGATAACAATTTCTCAAGCCGCATTCCCATAACCGAGCACTGATCAACCCCCTCCCCAAAAAACACCCGCGTCCATTTTAGATTTCAGAACGCGTAAGTGCGGGGTTCAACGCCGATCATTCATCCACACCCTGACTCGAGTTGATTCTAATTCCCACACAACCTCCATAGCGGCGGGGTGCAGGGTTTTTTAACCGTAAATTTACCATAATTATACCGTAGTTATACTATAACCAGCTCGCAATTTAGTACCAAAGTTTAACGGTAAATCGGAAGTAACCGTTTATTAATTTATCTCGTTAAAACTAACTTAGATATCTATATACGCAGCCATTGGTCTTTGTAGCTACTACTTACCTAGCGTTATTCTCATCAACCGTATTTTCACGGTTGTAGTCCTACAGCGCTTCCTCCCGTACTAGTATTCCTTAAATACTAATTAATTAATTCTTAGTTAACTACTTTTCCCGGTCCCTACCAAACCTACTTAGTGTACTAACAGTCCGGTCTATAGTAGTAGTATATACCTTCGTTAGAGAATTATTAGCGCGTCTTATACTACTAGTCTTATTACAAACCTCACTTAACTCTACGCTACTTTTATACCCCGTAGTACTACGTAATCGTTTTAACGTAGAGCGATTACATCCACGCGAGCGTCCTAGGTAAGAAGCGTAAATCGACTAGGTCGATTCTTAATTTATCTATTTCTCTAGTTATCTATACAACGATTCCATTCGTCTATATTAGACGACGTAGTTATAGAATGCGCTATATTAGTACTACGTAGTTCTATCTTATCGCTTCGACGTATAGCGTGAACACACCTTAACGTACGTACTATAGAGTATTAATTGATAGGGTTAATTCCGTAGCTACACGTTACTCTAATACTTCGTATAACGATACTACTAGTATATATCGGATATCGTCGTATTACTACGCGATTATTCTATATATACGTTCTTCCTACGGGGCGTAATAGCCTTATAACATCCGCAAATATATCCTATTACATTCCTACTACCTATATATTTACAATACCATAATCTACTAATAGAACTGAATCCCCTACTCCCAATCCCCTATCCCTCTCCGCTAATGGTACCGCGTAAAGCCGCTCGTTATAGATAGCCATAGCCCTAACTACTACCTCGGAGTCTTCTATCCGATATACTATCTTACCCGTCGTACGCTCTACCACGTGGGTATCCACTACCTCTCGAATTCGTAGGAAGGTATCTGGCCTATCCTTTTCTACCTCTAGCACGAATATACTTTTAATTCGACTAATACGATCTACCCTATACCTTATGAAATCGCCTCGCGTAAATGTACGCCTTCCTACGGCCTGTTTCCTAAATACAAGTTAGTCCCTATTCGGCCTATATATCTCCCTCGTTTATTCTTACATCCTTCGGATTAATATCTTACTCTACTAGCTTACCGTCCGCGAACCTAAGAAGTCGACGTTACCCCGCTGTAGGTCCCTCTGATAGGCTTTACTAATCGCCCTAGTATCTCTGCGATTGAATCCAGATAGCCGTATCGGAAGGTCGTTATCACGATTTATTATACGTCTTATCTTGTCGAACACCCTTGGACTAGAATCGACCTCGTCGATTTCCTCCCCGTATATAACACGTATTCCTAATAGGTCGGTAAGAGAAGGGGCCCTACCTATAATTACTATAACTACCCTCGCCACTCTACCGCCGTCTATGTCCTCGTTATAAGCGCCCGCACCAAGTAGTCGTAACCCTAAGAAAAACGACTCTATGGTTAGTAGGTCCTTTTCTAGTAGGATATAGTTAGTACCCTAGATAAGGTTCTTAAAATCCCTATCTCCGTTAATATCGCCTACCTATTCGTAACTTAACCTATATATACTTCCCTTCGCCTCCGAGTATATAAACATTTACTAGTAAGCCGTACTCTCTAAATGTCTATCTAAAGTATATACTAGTATAAAGATTCGGCCTTATTATATCTTTCTTATATTCGAGCAAGCCGCCTGAAATGCTGTTTACGCGCCCCCCCCCCTTAATATATAATTAACTATCCCTATCTACTCCTACTTATCCTAGAGTAGTAGACCGACTCCGAGTCTTCCCTCTCCCTCTAGATCGCTATACTATCGCCGTAGCCTTATACAGTTTCTACTACAATAATCGACCGTGTCGAATAGTACCTATAACCCTAGCGAGGCTCGTCCACCGCTCACCTTTCCCCATAACTATAAGGTTAGAGCGCGCATTCGTAACGAGGTAATATATAACTACCTCTATCGCAGTATACTTACCGAGTACCTCGTTATCCCGACAGAGAAGTATTAACGACGATACATACTCCTCCCTTAGATGCTCAGGCTTTAACCAGTAGCGGAAAAAATGCGGCGCTATAATTAACTAGCGGGCATGTTGTTATAGCGTATAGCTTTTAATATAGTACGCTAGTAACTGCAGGCGGCTCCAACCGGGTAGGCTAGGGAAGTCACGCAACTCGTTTACGTACTATATAATAGCCCTCCTCGTTAGAATCGCCTTCTCTAGTAGTAGATATAGCTGCTTAGTAAGTCCGCCGTATTCGGAGTAGGTAGTATCTACTAGCCGCGTCCAAACAACATCTAGGGTAGGCGAAAATTTACGAAGGTGGATTGCGTCCTATAATAAACCTATACTTTTCGCGTAGTTCTCTCTTACTACCACCCCTCTAATTGACTCCATGTACTCTCTTTTGCGTAATATCTCGTAGTAGTAGTACCAACGGTCCGGTAGGTATAGAGATATATTCCCTCTCTCCCACTTCTCTATATCGTAGAAACGGTAACTCTTTGTCGCCGTTGGTAAGCGGAACCCTAATACTACCTGTTGTGCTACTATATCACCGAGAAAAGCTAGTATAAAGGTAAATATACGTCGACGCTTCCTACCAACGACTATATCCATACCCCTGTCCAGTTGCTAGAGGAAGGGGGTAATAGAATCGACTACGTCGATTATATAGCTCCCATGTGGTGCTAGGGTTAGTAGTAGTATATTTACTTTACGTACCCTTTCCTTCGCAGTTATACTACCGATAAATAGGTAGTATACGGTTAATAATCTATATATATTCCGATATAAACCAAAACCATCGATATACATGAGTAGGGGTAGAGACATCATTCTCTCCTTTAACGCGTCGATGAAATATTGCCGTCCGAATTCCTTCAATTCAAGCTCCGCTTAGAGCGGAGCGGTCTATATTATTAGGTGTAGGGTATCGGCTAACTAGTAATATATTCGCCTAATAAAGCGTTTCCCCCTAGGTAAGACCAACTCCTTAATACTAGGAACCGTACTCTTATACCTATAGTCGATCGGTATATTAAAGTCCAGGCGCCTAATAATATCCTCTTCTAGTACCGCCCCCCCCGCATCTTCTAATAGGAATAACTCGCCATCCTTAGCTTTATCCTAGTCTTTAAAGGTATTTAAGGATACCGGGATAGACTTTTAACCTGCTACTATACGGACTATTACAACCGTTAGATTGTCTTTTCGCTTATATTCTTTCTTTACGCAATAATCTTTCGCAATACCCTATACCTGGCCCCAATAGCCTCTCTTTAATTCTCGATAATTATAGGTGACGTCGTAGTAGTACCAATCGACAAAATCGGATAGGAAAATAGGACTACCGTCCTTATATCTTACAAACTCTCCCGATGTCGTTCTTATAGAGGACTACCAGGCCTTCCTATGCTACAGTTTAAACGGCTTATCTACTAACTGAGCTATACCGAAGTACATCTTTTCCTATAGAGACGAAGACAGTAGCCTTTCGATCAAGGGAATAGGGTTAAAGAAGTATAAGTCTACCGTTATCTTAGTAGGTCTCGGTCTTATATTTCCTCCTTTTATTAGTTACTTAGCCGGGTCTACCGGAACCTCTTTTATTCGTAGTTCGATACGGGGAATCACGGATCGTATGTATAAGCGGAGCGTATCGAGGGTCTCGGGAAGTTATCGCATAGTACTTTTTAGTTCTACGAGGAGTAGGACCTTACGAAGGCCTTTATAGTCCCGTCTGGTAATTTTCGCGCCTTTATACTATAGACCGAATACTAAAATAAAGTTACACGGGACACGATAGCTGCGGTATTATGGTATAACTTTATAATCGGTTGCAAAGCTAAGTGGTCGGGCTGATTAGAACGTGGGTAGGGGTATATCTCTAGGGGCCCCGTGGAGTGTGTCGCTGCTTAGTAATTAAGTATCTAGAACTATATCGACCAGGTCGATTTAGGGAGGTATATTACTAATTATCGGAAAACCTGTACCTAGGTTATATAGAGGGGACAGCGGCGGGGAATCGACCGGGTCAGCCTAGAGAGCACCCTGATTGGAATCGTCGCCATCGGTGGTTAAGCATGGTAAGAGAGGATTAATATTAAACTAGGCCTCTATATCGTCCTTTCCGTGTAGCACGTTAGCCCTTATACTCTATAGCTATATATATATTACGTACTATATCCGAGTCTGCCCTAGACCTCGCCTCTTCCCTATCCTTAGACACTTGTACACCTTCACCTATTACTATATCGGACATTATCTCCGTCCTTTTAAATAGAGCCTCGCTCCACGTAGGTTGGGTGTTAGTTAATATAGAATCAACCGGGTTATTTTTATCCACATCGTGCTAAATATATTAGTATTACCTAATCGAACAGTCGCGATTACTACACGATGTAGATTTTGTACCTTTTCCCCTCACTTATTATTACTATAATAAGCCCTAGAGCTTTCGTCTCGGTCAGAGTTATATCTCGTCATTCTCGTAGGATATAGCGTATTTAAAGACCTTAGTCCCCTTCGTCCAAGCGCTCTACTAGAAGCAAACGCCTTCGTCGGGCGATGTTTCGCCATAATATAACAGCAACGAGGATGACTACCTCACTCCTACGGCGTGGATTTTGAAGAGTAATATGCGTAGGATACCCTCGGTATAGGTGATTTATTTTATAGGCGAGGTAGAAGTAAGTAGGCGCTGAATTAGTACCGTCGCTAATATAGTCGTCGTTACCTATCATAAGTGGTGGTAATAAACTACTAGTATATTAAGCTCCAAGTCGCGCTTAAAGTCCGTAGTGGCCACGGTAGCAACAAGAGTCGAACTGTTGCCACTTGTATTACTTAGAGTGTTATAGAGTAATTATCTACGACTTAAAGTTTACTTAAATTATATTAATTAAATCGACCAGGTCGATTTAGCCCGATAACTTAGTACTAGTATTTTATTACCAGGGCTACCTAAGCCCATATCTGGCTGCTCGCATACCAGCCGCATTGATACTAAGCAGAATATATTATCATCCTATGCACGAATAACTTAATTAGTAGTAGCTTACACCTTCGAATAAACTAGCCTATTAGGTACTTATATATATACTAGGTCTATTTCTTATTCTACGTTCCACCGCTAGCAGCACCGCCAGCACGCCCGTCAACATTGCTCATTTAATCGTATTAGTCGTAGTAATCCGAGTCTCATCCTACTACCTTAGCTACTAATTCTCTTAGTTCTTCTAACATCACTATGCTCTGCGACTCCCGTATAAGAGCCTGAATCCCGAACTATCTGCAGCCCTAGAGAAAGTATAGCTTCGCTTCGTTGACGTCTATCGATTTTACGAAGTCCTGAAACGCCGCGGACGGGATTACGGTTGTTATTTAGTCTCTAGTAGTATCTAGAAGATTCTTATTAAACGCGCGGGCCGCCTCTATGATCTCTTTTATGCGATTGTTAACTACTATAAGGAACGTCTAGATTAGGGTCCGATCACCCTTAATTAACCGGGTCGATTTTAGGGTGACACGGTACGGTGCGTATCGTAAGGTAGTCTCGATCGTATCTACTACTATCTCCGACAGTTTAGAGAGCTGCTTCGTACCGTAACTCTTAGCCTCCTCTATATTAGTAATACTATTAATAAGTCCTTTAGTACTTTCGTCTCTAACCAGGCTTCGGCTCGCCTTTATTATCTATATACCAAACTCTATAATAAAATTCTTAAGGAGGTGCTATAGGACGTCCTTTCGCTTTCCTAACTTATCGAGGTATTATAGTACTATGACTAACGCTTTAATCGTATTCCCGTTTATGCCATACTCTACTATTTCTCGTAGCCATTTTGTCTTGACCTCTTCGTAGGTAGAGGTAAAAAAGTCGTTATCTTCCGGACCGATCTCACCGAGCTCGTCTGGGTCGAGAATGTCGTTAAGGGCGCTCTTAGTTAGACGGTTAATATTATAGTCCGCCTTAATTAGACTTAGAACTAGCTTTAAGCGTTCTATAAACCACGGAGAGCGGGAAACGCTATAGCTACTAGTAAGCGCAAGTACTTCGTTAGCTAGCGACACCGTCTTATCTATAACTGGGACTACTAGGTAGCGGCCGCGTTAGAAGTCTACTTATCTCTTATTACTAACTACCGCGTTCCTTACTAATACCGCTAAAGAGACTAACGCCCCCTATATCCTCCTTCGACCCTTCTCGGAGGTGAACTCCTTAGGTTTATTAACCCTAAAGGTAGATAGGAAGTAGACTCTATCACCGCTAACGTTATATACTATACATAGTTTACTATCGGCCTCAGTTGGTACAGGTACGAGGGCCCCGTACTTAATCTACGCATCTCCTTCCTTGCCGTGGCGGGTTTTTGTGACAATAATAAGAGGTAGACTATTATGGATTATGCGATCATGCATACAATCTGGTAAGGTATTCTTGATTCTTCTATCTTGGAGGAGCCTCCGCTCTTATAGAGCGAGGGTCCTCTAATGCTACTTCCTCCGAGGATAGTCCTCCGAGGGTGATCTATAATAGATCCCCCCTCCGGAGAAGACCGCAGCGTCCTCGCTGTGATGCGCTAAGATATATTCTTTAACTATATTAGTAGCCGAGCTACACACTTAGTATATTAGGCTCTAGTATTATATTTATTGTACATATTAACCCACTAGTGGCCGAGCCACACACTCCGTGTGTTAGGCTCTATAATGTCCTCCTCTAATCGTCCTCTATTACCGGCTATTGCCTTTCCTATCTATATGTATATTTTTTTGTGTTTTGTCCATTTTTCGCATTTTTTTTTTTTTTTTGTGTGGAGGTGCGCCTGATTAAAAGCTGGCGCCTCCGCGCCCTGGGCGTCTGCCTCGCGCTAATAGTGGGCCCATTGTGGCTGGCGATAAGGAGATACCCGCTGTACTAGATAGCGAGCCGAAAGTAGTAGCTGGTGCAGGTGCGGTAAATTATAGATATAGGCCAGTTAGGATCTTGTCGGTATTGACGATAAGGCCGGTCTATTCTTCCTCTTCCCCGAAGTGTTCCCCGAGGAGGTATAGGCTATTATTAACGTCGACGCGTACTGCTATCTAGTTAACGAGCGCGTCTCTAATAGCGTCCTAGGCCGGTCGGAAAGCGGATATTAATGGCGCGCTAACTACGGGGTTGAGTACTAACCGCTGGAACTCTGTTTGCTCCTTAATCAGGTTGAAACTGGCGTCTATAAGCGCTCGCGCTATTTAGTAGGTAGTATTATAGGTGTCGCTAGCCGTCCTAAGTCGCTTTTTAAGCTCAGCGATCATATTGTCGCGTTCGCTCAGTTCCTATTATAAATACTCCACTTCCTAATTGGCTGCTGGGGCTGGTGGACCACCGTCGTTTATCTATAGGATACTCTTCTTAGCTAGTAATAGCTGTGTGGTGGCCATAATAGGTGGTAGGCGGGATAGTTATTTTGTTTAGGAGGAGTTCCTCTCAATTATTAGAGTCTTTGGCGGCGGCGTCTTAGCGGCCGCTTCCGTTACCTTAGAGACGATTTCTTCGATTTATACCTTTATAGTAGGTGGACGGTCGTTCCTCGTAGCGATTGGTAAGCCTTTCTCCGTAGCCCTATACTTAGGTAGCTTTCTTCCGACAATTTTTGTCGGCAAGTCGTCGTCGCTATTAGGACCGACCATTGTCTTCCCTTTCTTTTTAGGCCCGCCGCCACTAGTCTTAGCCGGTCTCTTAAGGTTACTAGTCGAGAGTTTACTAGGTGTGTTACTTGGCTCCTCTACCTTACCCTTAGCGGTTCTAATTGTCCATTCGGTCTCCCGCGGAGGTAGTAGCTCGCTAAGCTCCGTAACCTTAAACGGGTCAGGTTCCCCGGGAGTAGTCCAGTAATATTCATCCCGGTAGATATCGGGATCGCTGCTGGTGAATGCTCGGCTAATAGTGTACTCCTTTGTCCACACGAACAATTTTATAGGCTAGGTATTCTTTATAACCGTTGGCGTACAGCCACGCTTAAATAGGGATTGATCCTAAGTCCTAACTTTACCGGATCTGTTGTAGACCGGCGCGGCGGTGTCCGCGTAGTAGTCGTTTGCCATCGTCACTTACTCTAGCGTTAGCCTGATCTTTATACAAAGGCAGTCCCTCGTCTATTCTGCTTCTGCCGTGCCTTTAGCAAGGCGATAACTGTCTCCGGCCATTATATATATGTTCGGCGGTCAAAGGCCGTCTAGGATTTCCTAGATGATGCAATAGTGCTCGTTCCATAGGTGCTAGGCGTTTAGACGTTTAACCGTATCCTAGCCGATAACGTCCGCTCCTTCGTGGATAGGGACTCGTTCGTAAGCTGGTAGAAGTATCCTCTATTTAGGCCAATTTATATAGGCCTTTAGCATCGCGTCCAATCTGTTAACGTCGAAGCCGTCGGGTATCTTCCGCTTAGCGAAGTCCACTAAGGACTCGCTAAGGCCTCTAGTCTGGCGATTGGGGTCGTATTCGCGCTGCTATAGTGGTATCCTAAATGGCTTTTTTGGTTCCCGCTCGGACAGGTTTATAGTGAAGTTCTTCCCATATGGTCGCTCTCCTGTAAAGATTTTGTGTTCCCTCGCGATATACTTTATACTACCTAGCCACTTAATACCTTCTATAAGGCCTAGCCGGGCTGGTACCAGGCTTATTCCTTCCACGAGGAATATGGTGGGGTAGCGAGCTTTTATTTCCCTATCGTAATGGGCTGTACTCCTTAAATCCATGAATTGGACTATTGTCCGGTCCGACAAATACACGTTAGTATTTGGGCATCCTTCGATGGGGCCATCGTAGACCACCCAGTTGATGTATCTACTGAGGTTAGTCTTTGGGTTCATCGATTTAGAGACATTATTATACTGATCTTCATCGACGTCGCAGATTAGTGGCTCGTGTACGGACTACAGAAACTGCTCGCATAGGTCGTCCTAGAATGCGCCGTTGGCGGCGAAGTTATACTTAGCGTCCATTTCGTCGATAGGGTTGCCGGTAATAGAGTAGTAATATAGGCGGCTGAGGATGCTCCCCAGCTATTGCTCGGTAGTGAGGAGGCTATCCTTTTAGGCGCGGTTTCAGTTAATATATGGCAGTAGGTCGTCGTCCGCGGTAAATGCTACGTTCGCTATAATAAATAAACGTCGGAGTGCGTCCTTGAAAATCTCGTAGCCAGGGCGATGCAATAATAGTTAGAATAGTTCGTCGTATATAATCGCGATCTCCGCCTAGTCAAGCTCCCGATTAAGGTCCCGTGCGCGTACGGCTAGCCTCTAGGGTAGTGTCCAGGATAGGAGGTTCGTTAGGTCCGTTATAAAGCTTTACCAACGCGGGATTATATACCCACGCACTTGGAAGCGCGCTGGGTGGCTCTGTCCCTCTAGAGACTAATCGATTGGTGCGAGTGTTCAGATATTACTGCCAATCCACTCTGGCATTATCCATCTTCACGCTCAGATCCACCTTCGCAAGGAATGGAGGTGGGCAACTATCAGATGGGCAATATGGATAGACGATAGGGTGGGGATAACTTATTATAGTGTAATTACCTCGGCATATGGATTTAGTATATAGGATCATTGCCAAAGGGCTTTAGCAATGGTTATAAATCTATTAAACTACGAACTTGTCTTAATACTTCATCGTCTTCAAGATATCTTGAACCTATTGGAATACTGTGTTATTCTAATACTGATTAGTAGTTGCATTAACTTGTATACCACAGAGCGGTAAGGAATTAACTTAAAGAGTTATTTAGAGGTTAACTGATTAAGTGTTTCCCTTCAGTTAATCTCAGGAATAGCTGGTTATTCTTACTTCTGAAAGCGTGAGGGATTCCGCTAAAGAAGTTTGGATAAGCCAAGGTAGGCTTTAGCATCTTTAATTACCTTCTTTTCCTATTGAGTATTTCCCTTAGGAAAAGGTTAGTATTAAAGAGTAAAGTCCTATTTTACCCTATACCCTTTTATCTCTTTCCCCTATACTAATCTACCATACTATGGACGAGCAACCTATAGCTAGACTCAATACCAGTCTACCCTAATAGGAGGAAGTATTATTTTCTCCTGTTTCCTAGACAAACATGTCTTAGAAGTCTTAGGACGGAACGCTAAATAACTCTAGCAGCCTTTCGCCACTAGAGTTCAATGTCAACTCCATCGTACGACCTGAATTTATCACCAACAACTTGCCTAACCTATTAGATGAAACTTCTATAGAAGCACTTAATAGCTACCTCTATTATATACTTAGAAGCTATATCCAATGGGATATAGAGTAACTCCCAGATCTAGTCTGGGAAGATTTCCGCCATTGGACTTAAAATATGTAGAACCGCTGCTATACAATACTCCTTCGATAATTGCAGCAGGTTCTATTAATAAAGAAAATTAGTATACCTAGAGAGCGGAAAGCAACCCTAGGAGACCGATTTTTCGCCTATATATAAGGCGACGATCTACCTCTTCAATAAATAATCCCTGAGTATCGCAGAGAAAGCGAACCAGCCTAGGAATAATACCAAACCATATTAGCAACCCCTCCACAGCGTGTAGTAGTACCGAAAACTGTCCGGAACTATACTAGGGAGGAAATGAATGCTCTGCTAGACCAGATACAATTTAAATTGCGAGGCATGTATAAGGAGTGGAAGGACAGCTAACCTCTTATAGAAACTCAGAAAGCCTACGCAACGTTAGCAGTTAATGAAAACGATAATCACCTAGAATTTTAGGAACAACCTTATACAACTGATAGGATGTTTCCCCGTGGTACGCTAAAGGCAATTGGTATACTATCTAAACCACCTCGACCACTTACCGAGAAAGAAAGACTTAGTAAGTGGCCAAACTTAATATCCCTAGAGTAAATCCGTGCTCAGCAATTTCCGGAACTAGATTAATCCCCCTCTATCCCGCCAAATAGCTTTGGTAACAACGAATCAATCCCGAGATTAGAATCTAGTAAGAAATTGAAGGATTTGACCTTAATATATAGCGATGGTATTCGATATGGAGGAGAAGAATATGAGGTCCTGGATAATAGATACTATATTCTAGAGCAGATGTGCGACACTATTGGTATCCCACACTACTATCTAGATATAGCATTCCTAATAATACTAAGAGGAAAAGCCCTGGAATACTACTACAAAATTGTCAGCCGAGGAATTAAGACTTCCTACGAAAAGATAAGAGAGGAAATCCGACGATATTTTAAGACTCCTGAAAGACACCAAAAATACTTAGTAGACTAGATGTCAACATTACTTACCGCGATTATTAAGAAAAACCCTGGAAAGAGCAAACTGTCATGTCTTGAAGCTCTATTTGAACGGCTTGAGAAAATCAATCTCCCGCTTAAATATAGCAAAGAAGAGCTTATAACACGCCTTATAATGATCTGTTAAGAAGTCCCTGAGTATAAATATGCGCTATTTTCCCCGCCAAAAACATATGAAGCTATGAAGGCATCTCTGAAACGCTCAGTTATGATAGAGAGTTCGGGCTCAAAACACGCACAATACGTGGCGGAAGACAGCGACGACTATGCCAAAGCACATTGGCATAACAACTCGGATGATAAGAGCTAAGACGAAGAATATAGTACGTATCTAATAGATCGGATATACAAAAAGGGATTCAACCGAAGGTATACTAAGAAAATTATGCCAAAGTTCCCTAGCAAAGCTAATGCACCAATCGGGACGAACCCTGCATAGAAAATAGTAAAATATTATATCTGTAGTAAACCTGGATGCTAGTCAACAAAGCACACCCTAGAAGAGAGAGGGGAAGCATTTAAGAAATTCCGTATGATAACCCCACAGTATATAACGGATTATAAGGTAATCCGCTAATACCTTACGGCGATTGATGACACGGAAATAACATTAAATACTACTAACCCTAAATGTTTCGACGAAGCATGCCAACAGTTTTTGTAAGAGACAGAAGTGTATAAAGTACATTTCTACACCCAATAGAATGCGGCCCAGTTTCTACAGAATAATGCTACTACACATTTTCAAACTGGAATTTTGCCAGGAGAAACGCAATTAGAACATCAGGAAGTACCGCTAAAGAGTGTTGGCAATACCGAAAACGATAATAACGATGAGAATAAACTACTATACTTAATCTTCAGCATAGACACAAGATATAACTTAAAGCTCTTTCGAGGCATTATGCCAGACTTAGGAGCAGCAGGAGTTTCAACAACTAGTATTAGCCAGTTTAAAGCCCTACAATCTATGCTGCAAGTGTCCCTTGATAAGACAAGAGTAGGAGAATATTTCATTCGTTTCGGAAAGGGACCATCCATGGCATCGTTGGGCACAGTAGATGTGCTAACCCACTTTAGTATAATTACTTTTCATGTCCTACCCACAGAAACACCATTTCTGTTGTGTATTGATAATATGGATAAGTTGGGTATCTACTTTAATAACCTTAACAACACCCTTATACGCGGCAAATAGCGTGTGCCTGTTACCAGGAAATGGAATCACCTATGGATGGCACTCCCAGACGTTGAAATATCGTCATCTTACGTATTAGACACGTCACAAGACCCTAAGACCGGATCGAAGAGGCACAGACTCCCCTACTATAGCCAATTTATATTAGCTCCACCCGACAAGGCGGTAGACTAATTTCTGAAACAGGGGCTGACCAAGACGGAATTACTCCGCCTACACCGGAGATTTAGTTATCTAGTAGCTTATCGCTTCTAAACAATCTTGGTAAGGGCCGATTTCGATATAGATCTAAGACTTATTAAATAGCTTACCGACATGTGTAAGCACTGCCAGTTGAATTAACGCGCTCCCTATAGGTTCAAATTCAGCCTACGCGAAGACATCGACTTCAATGCAGAGATTATTGTCGATATTATGTACATTAATGGGCTACCAGTACTATATATTGTCGACGCTGCTATAGTATTCCAGAATGGACTATTCCTTAAGCACCAAACTGCCAAAGTACTTTGGCAGGCCATCCGGAGATGCTAGATTGACATTTACCTTAGACTACCTAATGCTATTGTGGTAGATGCTGGCAATAACTTGAATTCATTAGAATTTAAGGCAGAGGCAAAAACTATAGATATTATAATCTATGGTATGCCAATCGAAGCACACCATGCTATAGGGAAGGTAGAAACATATTATAAGATTATAAGAAGGATCTTTAGTATTCTTTGGAAGGAACTTCCTAAAGAATCTAAAGAATCTATTCTTTAGATGACTTTCAAAGCAATTAATAATACAGCAGGGCCAAACGGTCTTGTCCCTACCCTTTTAGTATTTGGTCCTTACCCTAAGCTTACGGAGGCATCTCCACCAGCAGTATTAGTTATATAGAGAGCAAAGGCTGTCTATACAGCTATAAATAACCTCCGCAAAGAATACGCAAAAGAGCAAGTAGCACTTGTACTGTCCGTACGAAACGGGCTAAAGTCTCTTGTCGCTTCGCAAATCCCGCTAGGATTAAAAGTCGTGGTATATAGGGAGAATGAAGGATGGCAAGGGCCATTTCTCCTTAAAAAGATGGATAACCATAACTGCACCATTGAAATCAACGGGAAAGATAAGGTTTTTTGCTTAATATCTATACGGATCTACTAGGAAGAAAATACTAGGCAAGAGAGAAAGTATCCAGATAATAACTAAGAGGCATAAGAAAAGATACTACAGGATTAAGAACACTCGCTAAAGGTAGTTGGCAATAAGAATAAGAGGAAGACACACCCATAAGTGGTAATCCTATAGAAAGACCTAGGAAAGTTCTAATCCTTCTCGCAGGAACTACTAGATACCTGCTAAACCAAATTAGCGACAAAGGCATACCAGAATTTCATGTTATAGAAAGAGAAAATGGATCAAGAACTCTTAAGAGAACTGAGAAAAACTGGAAAAATCACGGATTCAAAACCTCCATTTCAGATATCAGATCAGAAAGAGATTGATGACCTCCTCAGCCAAGAGGTAATGGCATTTATTTAGAACCCGTACACACTAGGATAGAGGATTTTTCCTTCAAGAATAGTTAGAGAAATTAAAGGGAAGGCTACTGATTCCCCTTATGAAAAATCAAGACTTGTAGTGTAAGGCTTTAATAACGCTAGTAAAGATACTATCTTATGCCAGTTACCGACGATTCAGAGAGCTGCACAAAGAATTATACTCTCCCTCGCACCCACACTTCTTACCTTATAGAAAGAAATCTCTTTATGTCTACGAGATATTACCTAGGCCTATATCTAAAGTCAAACTGGATTAGCAAGGACCATCTACGCATATCTCCCCAAGGAACTCTAGAACAACTATCCCCCTGGTACCATCATGCATATCAAGAAACCACTATATAGTATACCAGAATCTGGCTTATACTGGTTTGCAACCTACTTCAAGCACTATGTAGAGCGACTTAATATAGAAACATCCCTATTTGATCTATACCTTCTTATCACAAAACTAAATATAAATTTTGGAATTGTTACAATGCAAACGGACGATACGCTTATCGCTACCGACCAAACCTTTTTGGCAATGGAAGAAAAGGCTAGAACTGACGCCAACTTTCGAGCCAAACCTATTGAGATACTAAAACCTGGAGGAGAAATCATTTTTAATAGTTGTATCGTTACACGCTAAGGGCCAAACCTCTTTGTTATACAGAAGAAACAAGGAGAGAAGCTAGAACTTATAGATCTTAAGAAAACTCTAGTAGAAATTAAAGAGGCCTACGTTAGATAACGAGCAAGGGGTGCATATATTGCATCTATTTGCCAACCAGAAGCAGCTTTTAACCTAGCTGTGGTAGCATAATTTAAGGACCTAGAGAAACCGGAAATCAATACTCTTAATAAACGCATCAAATGGTAACAAGATAACCTTAAGAGGGGACTCAGGTATATTCCTCTCGATCTGACTACGCTAAAGCTCTTTGTCTATGTTAACGGTTCTTTTACTAATAACTCGGACCTCTCATCCCAACTTAGATACCTTATTATTGTTAGGAATAAAAATAAGGAGGATTTCAAGTTCATAATAAAAGGAAACATCATTCATTAGTCTTCGACCAAGTCAAAGAGGGTTACACGCTCAGTTCTGGCATCAGAAATACTCGCTATGTCAGAAGGAGTTGATAAAGGCTACGTTATCTTAAAGACAATTACGCAAATCCTAAAACGACTGAAACTACCGCCAATCCCTCTTATCATATGCACTGACTCATTTTCTCTCTATGAGTGCATAGTAAAACTTGGGACGACCAAAGAAAAACGCCTTATAATTAATGTCATGGCTATCAGGCAAGCCTATCAGGCTAAAGAGATTGAAGAGATTCGATGGATTAACGGAGAAGATAATCTAGTAGATGCTTTTACAAAGTAGAATGCAAATAAATACCTTCAAACCCTACTCTCAACAAATGAACTGGAAGTTCGCATTGAGGGATGGGTAAAAAGGTAAATTTGTACCCTGTTAGATTGCTGCGTTTAGTTTGCGTTTGCTATTCTGCTTTGGTATTTATATTTAAATTAAGTTCTTTTCATTTAGAGTTTGTCTAGGGGATATTATCAGCTTTTTAAGAACTTTTCATTTCATTATAAAAGTCAAAAATATCGGAAATAGGAGGACGAATACAGCCAAATATCTTTGGCATTGGGGAAACAGCTTGATTCCCAACGATAAAAGCATAGATTTCAACAATCACAGCACAAGGACCATTTACAATAAATAGTCTATATTTTATTCTACTCAAGCTATAAGCAACTCGCCATCTGCAGTTGACTGCATTAATAGAGAGTAAAAATACCGAAAACCCGATAAGAAAGCAACCTAGAACTCCGAACTCCAGCTCATATAAAGAGAGCTCAAAAAGTAACTCCTAACTAAACACCTGCACCGAGTAACCGGCTAAAGTATATTAGCACTATAAACACCAAAAAACACCGCAAAATCGAGGAACTACTAAAAAGATGAGCAAAAACCAACACCTAAACCAGCTTATTATTATTATCATCTCCCTTATCCCCAAGATCCTCATCATCACTCTAATAGTCCTTATTATAGGTATTAGAAATGAAGGAATACAGCTTTTTCTCAGCACCACTCTTATCTATCAATGGGCGAGTGGTTTTGTAGCCCATCTAGACGCAATTAGAGTATACACTACGCCAAAGAAGTTTGTCGTTTCCACCCCCCGGGGGGAACCCAAAAACTTGACGATAGGCCTTGAATAGACCAGCGCCTTTTTAACAGTAATTATACATATCTTTTAGGTCTATATGCTTAATCGCGCCCGCGGAAGCATGGCCAAAGAGAGCTGGTACATAGTATGGATAGAATTTGTACGCTACTTCGCTGGGACGCTCCGGAACGGTTAGGGCAGTTTTCTCGCCCTTAGAACCTCTCTCACGGAACTGGACTAGTCTGAGGGGCCTATTATAGCTCTGGTCTGGGTCACAGGTAATATTACCTATAACATCCACCTAATAAGGAGGTAAAAGGTTTGCGCGCCACCAGCGAGTTAAGAGATTATAGACCATTCCCTAGATCTCGATGAGATTGCTAATGGTCTTTAGCTTGGAGGACCAAAACCGTAACTATTTCTAGAGGTCGGCAGGCTTTAAAATAGCACCTATCTCCTTATATATTATTATACGAGACTTCGCCAACTCCGGAGGAGGCAATAGCTACTCTAGGAGAAGAATGAACATAGTAGGGCGCCATCCAGGCTAACGAGCAGCATTAAGTGGATGAAGGAAATGACGCCTAGGCGGGGGAGAGGAAGATAGAGGGCAGTCGATAAAACCAATTGGCGCGCTACGAGAACGCAAGCTGCGACCAGCTGGAGCAGGAGCCGGGGTAATAGAGGTACGAGTTTGATGGCGACGAGAACGCCGACGTATAGGCATAGGATCTTTATCTTCCTCCTCTTCCTTACCGCCAAAGTCGTTTAGCATGCCACCACCGTTATTATTATCCTCGTAGACCCTAAGTTGGGCCTAACGGATGCGCTCCCTATCACGCTCAAACCGACGCTCACGATCACGCTTAGCAGCACGCCGCTCATCCTGCTCGCGCTGCCACGCACGATATGCACGCTCACGATCAGAAGAGCTTGGCCCACGCTATATTATAACCTGGGGCGATAAACGGCGCGTCGAGCGAGATTCCGCCTCTTCCGTTATAGTTCTTATACCGCGCGCACTACCAATTACCGTTGGCGACCCGTATTGTGACCCACGCGACAAACCAGCTCTTGAATCGCCAGTTTAGCGAGATGGAGTGCGCGGAGTAGGTGTGCGAGACGTACGAGATTCGTAGGCAGATTATGAGGTAGAATAGTGGCCAGAGCGACTTGGTAGAGGTGAGCCGGGCGGAGAGACGTCGTAGAGATCGTCAAATTTATTTTGGCGTTAGGAGGAGCGGGGGATATCGCGGGGGCTTGGTAAAGGACGGGAGCTCTGTTAAATATTAGCTAAGATCAATTGGCAAAGCTCAGCTAACTTACGGGAGCGCGCGAGGGAGTGCGGCGCGAATTTTTATCGCCATCTTTACTATGACCAGAACGACGCTGTTCTTATTAGCAACTCAAGCTTCAAAACCATTAGGAAAGCCAACTTACTTTGTTATTATCTCTGGGAGCTATTAGAGAAGTGAGAAGAATTTGATATGGTAATTGGGTGGGTGAAAGAGCTTGGTATTTAGAAGTGAAATTAAGGGGCCGGGGGAGTATTGATATTATTATTATTGCTTGATAAAATAGATTAGTAGCTCGAAAAAGAGGTTCTTAAGTACCTAAGATGCTGCCAGAAACCTCAATAGTTACCAGCGCATGACTTTATTATCAGACCTGTTATACGCATAACAGTCACCCATAACAGCACCGTTACCCGCTAAAAGCGCTGTTAACCGGCTATAATATCACAAAAATAGAAGGCACGGGCTGTTAGGAACGGGTTATATTTATATTATATTCCGAAGATCGATTCCGACTCTAACGGGCAAATGAAAGATGCCAATTAGCTTTGGTATCTACCGTCTAAGGCCTCTGATCCGGATTGATACGAAAAAGATCTATCTAGGATGCGTGAAACCTAAGAGTCAGAAAAGGTACGATATACGTAAAAGGCTTACGTCTCTGCACCGACAAAGATGCTAATGTTATTTGGCCAAAAGGACAACGGCGGATATAGGAGCATTTAATGGATTTTGCAAGTGGATTTTAATTACAGTCTTTACTAGAATTTTACTATAAAGGAAGTTTGCCAGTGTTTAGATATTACTACCAATCCACTCTGGCATTATCTATCTTCACGCTCAGATCCACCTTCGTAAGGAATGGAGGTGGGTAACTATTAGATAGGCAATATAGATAGACGATAGGGTGGGGATAACTTATCACAGTGTAATTACCTCGGTATATGGATTTAGTATATAGGATTATTGCCAAAGGGCTTTAGCAATGGTTATAAATCTATTGAACTACGAACTTGTCTTAATACTTCATCGTCTTCAAGATATCTTGAACCCATTGGAATACTGTGTTATTCCAACAGTAACTTAATTTATTCGGTCAATTCGGTAAGATATTCCATTGCGGCGGCGTCTGCAGTGAGCGGGAAGAGGTAGGGACGTTGTGGATAGCAAGTGGGGGTACGGTAGTAGTAAAAAGGCCCAATCTGAATTTAGTTTAGACTTAAAAGTAGGTGGTGATGGTGGTGCAGTAACTAGGAAGTGAGTAAGTAGAGTGCAGTCGTAGTAGTACTGAATATAGGGTGGATTATATAACGAAAGGTAGTAGCGCTAGACCCGACCCGGATCTAGAGCCTTAATTTGGACTTAAATTATAGGGCCTTTACTATTATATTTTTCTTTTCACTTCCAACACCTAGATCTGTGATCGCAAAATAATATAAATAATTATCGCTTTACCACCCTTACCTACTTACTAACGGAGTAATGTCTAATAGGTTCAACTGGCTAATACGTCCCTTTAGTATCACGGAAAATACCTAAATAGTACCAATAAACGTATTAAATCAACTAGCGCTATTAACGAAGGCGGCTAAGAAGAGGAAGATAAAAGAAGACGATAGAGAGAGGATAAGGAAGACCCGAGCGGCCTAAAAAGCGGGGGAGGAGGGAGGCGATCTTTCCGGATTTGGAGCTATAAGTAGCGAGAAGCTGGCGCCTTCTAAAGAAATAGACGGTATCGAATTACCGGGTAATAATATAGATGTAAGCTCCTATAACGAGGAAGCGTTTAGCGGGAATCTATTCGGATCTCCTTTACCTCCGCCGGAAAAAACTAGGAATGTCGATACGCGCCTAGAAGGAATCGACCGGGTCAAAATACCTAGTCAACCTGATAATACCTCAAGCCTGATAGGGAGCCCTATAGATCTTAATAGAGATTACGACTAAGATAATCGGATCGATCTACCTAGTAACCCTATTTACGGTACTAAGTCCCAACATGTGTCTATAGATGTAGACGCTGCAGGTATATCCGTATTAAGCATCACTCCTGCCCCAGAAATCGACCCGGTTGAATCGGACTCGTTATATAAAAGAGCGAGCTTAGATACTAAACTCGCCCCTCTATCTAAGAAACTACGTTTTGCCGGTAACAGCCACGAGGCTGAAAAGACGGCGGCTTATCGTAGGGTATTAGAAGAATTTAGGCGAGAACGAGACTAGAGAACGCCTCCGCGGGTAGATCGCGCTCTAGAAGTAGCTAGTACGGCTAATATATTACCGAAGGCTTTACCGAAGGCTTTACCGAAGGTATTATCGAAGGTATTAGGTGTTGGAAATTTAACGAAGACGAGGCCGAAGTCTCGGATACCGCCGCAAGTCGAGGGGAGTAAGGCGGTTATCCTAAGACTAACTATGGCCCAGTATGGTATCTATGGAATGCCGTACGCGGATACTAAGGAAGAATATAGTATATCTAAGGTATTAGATAAAAGCGGTCGTATCATTTTGGGAAAAGAGCTGGCGGAGGATGACAAGGATAAGATAGAGGAGGAGGTAAGGAGCTCGGAGGACTTCCGAGCCGTACTAAGAGCCCGTAGTACCTATAGTATAGCGCGGGTTATTACTATATATATAAGTAAGCTCTACTAAAATCGACCCGGTCGATTCTAACACCTTGTAGTCGGATAACACGGAGGTAGACGGACCGGAGGTTCGTATAAACCAGAAGTATAATCTTAAGGCACCTCTAGGCGCGGGTACCGGGTAGGCTTACGTAGAGTATAAGAACGGTAAATTTATATCTCAGCTAGGGGATAATAACGAGGTATTCGTAGAAGCGCCTTTAGAAAGAATAAAGAGGGTTGCGTACGATTATAAGTTCTATAGTAAGAGAAAGATAGTTATAAAGAGGCAATTACTTAGGAAAAGCCAGAGTAAGTAGGACTACTTTCGCGATTATAGAGTATTAAGGCTAATATTACCAAAGCGCTAGTTACCGAAGAAGAGAAGGAGTAACCGACGCGTAGTACCGATAGTAGTCGCGGAGTTAGCTAGTAAGCGTAAGGTAGGGGGTAAGGATAATATTTCTAAGTAGACGCCGAAGAAGGCGAGACTGGATAGAGGTAACGTGGCCGAGGTATAGGGGGAGATATATATTATGGCTTCTAACCATATCGACCGGGTCGATATAAGTAAGGTAAAGAAAATGGGTAGTACGATGTTATAGATGGAATATATAATAATATATACTATAGGTTGAGGGACGAGCGAGCAGGTGCTAGTCTAATATTATAAAATTAATATAGCATTTGCTGGAGAGCAGCATCACGTAGCTTTTTTCGATGCTTATATATAGCCCTCTCTGTTAACTCTATAAACTAATCCTTACCTACTCCATCGAGCCTACGTGCGGCCCCTATACATTAATAAAAGGTTAGTAGATCTTCGCGGGCAGCTGGTCCTTCGGTTATACCTTTTTTGTCGAGGTACAGTTTATACTAGGCAGTAAGGTTCGCAAATATAGCTATACCGGAATACTATTAGTAACTATAGAATACCTATCGCGACACTGTTTTAGATAAGCGAAAGAGGGGCTTATACTTATAGTAATGGCGGCCGAGTTCGGTAGAGTTTGTAATATCGACGTAGCCTTATATATAAGTCTAGATATTAAGGAAGTTTTCTAGTAAGAAACGTTCGCCAAAGAACTAAACTAAGCGTGGAATGTCAGAGGTACCGCGAAGAAGTGCGTCTTATTTAAGTTTCTTAGAGATATAGTCCTAGTAGGAGTATAGGTTAGTACCTAATTCGACGTGGTCAATTTAGCGTACTTATTAAGTAGGGGCAAGTACCTCTATTAAAGTGAGTATATTATATTTATAGTTTTTGGAAGCGTCTTGGAATTTCGAGCGTACGTCTTGTAAGATTAAGGCGTCGTAGTTACTAGTAAGGAGGATAGACTAAGCTACCGCGTCCTATCCGTTCTAGGTTTGGTATAGGAAAATATACTAGTAGATAGCTCGATTAAGGCGTCTCGTAAGCTTATCGAATGAGAGTATAGTACTATTTCTATCGTCGGCAAATTTACGCTTACAAATGCGAACAGGACCTCGCTCGATACTCTAGAGTATAAGGGTGCGTCTGTAACTTTCGTCGGGGTATTCTTCGGTACGTTCGTTACTAGTAGATAAGCTAAAGCTAGAGTTATATTAGGAGGATATACCGGCAGGAGACTATTCAGAGATTTAACCCTGGTGTAGTATATTACTAAGCGGGAGTCCGGAGTTAGAGGTTGGCATCGTTTATATACTGGATAAGTAGGGTGCGGTGTAAGCTTTCTAGTGTTTAGCTGAAAGATCGTAAGAACTATATTAAGGAAATCGACGCGGTCGATTATGGGAAGATTTAACTATAAGTACGTATACGGGGATAGCGATCTACTAAGGGGCAGGTTAGTTAAGATAGAAGGTACTAGTACGGTATATTAGTAAAGCCGAAATAAAATAGAGTGTATAATCGACCCGGTCGATTTAGGAGACGGCTCTAGCGCTAACTAATATTTTTTCCATATTATATATTCACCCGTTATCTTGCGGTTGTATAGCTAGATGATAGTATAAGCAGAAGGTAAGTTAAGGGAAATAGCGCGGTAAAAAAATAGCTAGAAAACGGTTGGAAAATAGTAAATAAACGGTTCTAGTACGGTAAAATGCCAAAGAGATTGTAGTATAAAAATAGAAAAAAAACTTTATTTAGAAGTATAAGTATATACTATAAATAGCTCCGCAGCGGAGCCAATTTATTGGGAAAGCGTTAGAAAAGGAAATGACGTAGAGTAAGGCAACGGTAAGAAAACGGTTATTAAGTGGATATTATTTATAGGGGGAATAGTAGATGATTTATAAGGTATTATTAGTCAACCGGATAAATACAGCTTAGTAGTATACTAAGAAATTTACGGTTGAAAAAGCCTTCACCCCGCGGCTATGTATAATTCAATGGTTCTGGGCGAGAGTGAAGGGGGTTGGGGTTGGGGTTGGTTTGGTGAGGTTCGGGGAGGGATGGACCGAGGTGGGAGATTTTTGTTCGCGTGCAGGTGGGTCATTGGATGTAGCACCTTTTACGGAGAACGGGCCGTGAAAATGTCTCGGTGGTTGAGATGCTCAGTCACAGTACTGGGATCTTCGATTAGTTGCGGCGTCGCGCTTCGTGTCCTTGTTGTTTCGCGCGGGGAGAGAATGGAATGGAGACTTCACTTGGTTCTGCTGCTATGTTCCTTGGGAACTTCGTTTCTCTAGGTACGGATGCTCAGTCACGGGTAGATCTGTGCGTCACGTGTGGGGTGTCTCCGTGTCTTCCAAAAGTCATTACGGTCGGAGTTGAACTGTTGATACCTAGTGGCGCTTGAACGGTTCCTTTGGCGCACGAATAGTGGAAACCGACACATCCCAGCACATTGGTCGCGAGCGTGGTGAGATAACGCTGGACTAATGGGACTTCGTGTATACCTAAGTACGCATGTAACGTTGAGAAGGTTACCGCGCTTGACTATGGGCGACGCGCCCAACAAGCTGCCCATGTACTCTGTTCCTCAAATACCTGCGTTTTGTCGTTGTCTTCGCAGCCTCGATATCTCACTCCCCCCTCGAGCAATTCTTCACGGCAACATGGCGCCGAGACGAGCTCGTCCAGGCGTCCTGCCACTTGACCTGGTCCTTGGAGCGTCAAACGATACAGCTACTCTGGGCGGGCGGCGAGGATGGCGAGATACGATGAAAGAAGGTGAGATTGGACCGAGTGGAAGCGTGATCAAAGATGTAGATAGGAGCTCGTGATGATGCAAGTGATTGGAAAGCTTGGCATTCGTGTCCCTTCCAAGGCCTTGAAAGATGATAGATTTGAGGAGAGAGTCGTTCGGTAATACAGCAAGGTCAGCTCTGTCTGTCCATCCATCCATCCATCCATCCATCACTGTTTGGAGAACATGCAAGCTGGTTACTGCGAGACTGGAAGAACATTGTACAAAGCGTATTATGAAGCAGAAATTTTCGCGGAGTAGGCACGACAAGTATTGAGGATTTGATAAGTACCGGACGAGCATGGAACAATGTTGGCAGGAAACATTATTAAACGGCGTCTACGATGTTGCACAGACAGGAGACCGCAAACCCAATGTCCAATGCAAAGACCCTATGATGATAATCAAACAAGAAAGACCAACGGCCACACTCGTGAATCCATAGCTATAAGCATGATGTCTTCTCAGAGTCTTCAATTCCGCCACCCATGTACTGACCGTAGTCAAGCACCCACAAAATCCATCTTGCACACCCTGCAGAACCTGACAGCCGGCCATGCCAGCAACACCTGCACCGGCGTGTTGCAAATCAAAGCAGATGCCCAGAACAATGGTTCCGAGTACGTTGGCGGCAAACGTGCCGACTGGGAATTTGGCGATTTTGCTGTTCAGCTCTAGGGAGAGGTAGAAGCGAAGTAGACATCCCAATGGGGCGAAGACAAGTGCGAACACGACTTCGCCTCGCCAGTTGTTATGGGGTGGCCAGATGGCGAGGAAGACGGCACCTAGCCAGCATCCAAGTCCGAGAAAGACGGCAAGAGGATCCAGAAACCGCTGTGAGTGTATCTTTGGGATGCGAGCCAAGAGAGGTGTCGTGGCAATGGCGATGTGTGATCCGAAAGACAATGCGGCGAGGGAAAGCCCGACTTCAACAATTAGAACAGCTAGTACGGCGCAGACACTCCATCCAGCATGTCGTGTGAGGTGTCCCACATTCCTTCCCGAGAGATCGTTGGAGAGCGCAAGGAAGGCATCTCGTATGAACGAGGAAAAAGAGGTGAAGGATCCGCAGAATCCAACCGAAAGTCCAATATACAGCGGCAGAGTCTTCTTCCGCTTGAGGTCTTCTTTTTGGGGAAGCGGAGGCTCTGCAAAGCTCTCAGGATCCTTCAACGCACGTAACAAATGGCCTCCCCTGCGTGGCTCGAAGATTGCTCGATCCTGCTGCAGAAAACCCATGACGACGCATCCACCCACGTTTGCCCATAGTTCGGAAATGATGACTGGGGCATTTGGATAGTTGGTGATCCATTGAACACCTAGTCTCGCGAGTGTTCCGAAAATCGCGAAAAGAATGAGATAGGAGATGGTGTACAACCGAGTCAGTATGTGCTTGTATTTTTCATTATCAAATGCATGGCTGTGGGATTGCTGTTTGCTCAGCGCGCGCTGTGATCTTCTCTCTTCAAGACTTTCTTGACGGCACCATTGTTGGTCTTGCGGATTTTGGTTTGGTGGAGGTGCGAGGACTTCGTTGAGATCGTTGTAGTCGTCTGGTGTGCCTCCGTCTGCTTCCTCCCTCGGCAATTGGGCATGATCTGTAGATTTTTCATCTTCGTCGTGTGGTGAAGCACCATTTGTTGCCATGATTGTGTTGGCGCGGATCTCCGAATCGTGTTCCTCTTGCCCACGATCGTTTGTTATGCTCGCGAAACTCGTCGCCAGAGCCCTTCAAGGACTGTGTATCAGCATCTCGACACAGAGTAGGCGAGATAACATCAAGAGAACAAAGACTTGCTGACGGGGAATGTTGCAGAAGGCGAGAGTGACAAGATACGGATGACGCAGAATATCGTTCGAGGCTCAACGCGCCGTCGGCTAAGTCCGAAACGACGATCGCCTTGAGGTGCCGAGGATAAGGCTGAAGGACAGCCCAAGGTCTTATGTTTTCGAATGGCTAAGTGAAAAGAGTTACACCAATTCGCAAGAGGGGCCAAAGGATGTGTTGAGGAATAAGGCCAGACGACATCGGCTCTGTTAAAGACCAATATGGCGAGCAGGGTTCTGCTATTCACTACGGATCACGACTATATTGAACACAGAAACTGACATGAATCACATCTACAGTCTTCATCTCAGGTCCCTTCCAAAACTTCAAAAAAAACGAAGTCGAGTCGATTTCAGCTGCTTGAAATTGAAGTGTTCTATTCAGCCTGATCTTCAAACATCTCTCGGCTACAGCATTTTATACAACAGTGTGTGGATTTCGCCCAAACGCTCTGTGTAGCTATTCTAATTCTGTTCTCACAGCCACTATGGTGATATTTTCTTCCTTGGGTATCATCCTGCCTGTTCTGTAGCCCGTACAGCGGTTGCTATCATTCTTATCCTTACACTGGTACACCTTTATCTGCTTCTTCCTGTGCCTTGATCTTCTCGGCTTCTTCCGGCGTTCTCGTCTGCAATTGCAGAGCATGTATGCCTCCTTCTTTCGCCATCTCATCTGCCATAAGCGAGTAGATCATCTTATGCCTTTGGATTTGCCGTTTATTCTGAAAAGCATCTGAAATGACAGACACGTGAAAATGTGTCTCTGCGGATGTGCTATCCTTCATAGCTTTGTGATGGGCGTGTAGGTGGGAATCGTTGCGGATTTCGAGGTGGATAGGTTTGAGAGCTTCCGAGATCTTGATGGTCTTGTTAGTGGACAGCACGTCATTGGGACAACCGAAAACATGCCTTTGCTCTCATAATATCCTCCATTGGGGTCATGGATTGGGCCATTTGTGACATTGGCCTGCTCGGCACGAGTCGTATTGCTCTTTTCAAGAACATATATAAGGATGTGGTGTGGTTGTCGCCGGCGCCCTCCAAGTGCGGCGAAAAAGAAAGACCTGCGGAAGAGGGCTTCGATCGAGCAGCTTCTGTCTCAGGAATCGAACATCAACCAAGACGTCGGACCTTTTTACCAACCGCTTTGATACAATAGTCCAAATGCAGTAACCCGGTTGTTGCTCCTAGAATGACGAATTCCTTACAGCGCGTTTCCGCCGCAAGTCCCCGCAAATTTGGAGCCGGAAGCTCATATACATGCACCCGAAGATATCTGGGGAGTAGATACACACTATGTCACTAAGATTCGCCTTCCGACATTTCACGATACGGTCTGTAAATCCAAATTTTCTCAGATTGTCCTCCCGCTGTCCAATATCCGTTCGCATGGCTTCTACACTCCCAAAGCTACCATTATTCGAGGCCATCACGCGCCATGACCCACAATCAACAGCTGTAGTACACTATCCCTCTGGGAGGTCCTTTACCTACGGCGAATTGCTTCATGATGTTGCGGATGCTGCTGAGCAGCTGAAAGACAAGGCGAAGGGGAACAGCCTTCCTGGCGAGAGAATAGCTTTCCTGGTTGAAAATGGCTATGACTATGTGGGTAGGCAGTATCGTATCCGATTTATCGTTGAATTGCGCTAACTCATGCGCCAGTGACTCTGCTTTCCATCTTTGCAAACCACTCTATTGCTGTACCGTTATGTACGACTTTCCCGAACCATGAATTACGATATATCATAGACCAAAGCGAGGCTTTGATGCTGCTTTCGTCCGAGAAGTTCAGAGAGAAATCTGTGGACGTCACCAAAGAAGGGCTGGAACACCAGCCCATTGTGGCTGTCGAGAAGATCACAGAGGGAAAGAAGAGCTCGGAAAACATTACTCTCGAAGACGCGAAGTCGGATCAAAGCGGTTTGATGCTGTATACGTCAGGGACAACGAGTCGACCGGTATAGTACATGACATTGCTGTATTCAACGAATGGCTGACGTGGAAACAGAAGGGCGTTCTTCTCCCATTTTCTGTTCTGACAGCGCAATGTCAATCACTGCACAAAGCCTGGAACTACTCCCCCTCGGATCATCTCCTACACTGCCTCCCTCTCCATCACATCCACGGTACCGTCAACGCTCTCCTCACTCCTCTCTTCGCCGGATCTACCATCGAGTTCCTGTTTCCGTTCAATGCGCAAGCGGTCTGGGAACGTTTCGCAGCCCCATTCATGAAAGGCATTGCAAAACAGGCCAAGAAAATCACATTCTTCACTGTTGTGCCAACAATATACCAACGTCTCCTGCAAACACACAATGAGTTACCTGAAGAACTCAAGGCAGCTGTCGCGGAAGCTACTAAGCCAGAGAATCTACGCTTGAACATCTCTGGCTCTGCAGCTCTTCCAACACCGACAAAGAAGGCTTGGTCAGATTTAACTTCTGGTAACGTCTTGCTAGAACGATATGGGATGACAGAGGTCGGTATGGCTCTCTCTTGTGGCCTCGATTTTGCAGATCGTGTGGATGGCAGTGTAGGATGGCCGCTTCCAAGCGTCGAAGCTCGCCTCGTAGACACAGAAACAAACCAGGTAATCAACGAGGGTGAAGAGCTGGACAAAGATGGAAAGGAGAGACAGGGCGAGATTCAGCTCCGGGGTCCAACCATCTTCAAGGAATATTGGAGAAATCCGGATGTTACTGCCTCGGAACATGTGGATGGCGAGGATGGCAAAGGAAGATGGTTCAAGACTGGAGATGTTGCAGTAAGGCGACGGGTCGAGGGTGCTGGAAAGAGCTCGCAGGAATGGACTAGAGGATGGCCATATTTCATCCTGGGTCGCAAGAGTGCCGACATTATCAAGACTGGTGGCGAGAAAGTCAGCGCGTTGGAAATCGAGAGGGAAATGCTTTCACTGTACGTCTTTCCACGCGTTCCTCTGCAGACGCTCGTACTTACAATTTTGCAGACCGGAAATCAACGAGTGCGCCGTCGTAGCCTTACCCTCAGAGAAATGGGGTCAAAAAGTGGCAGCCGTTGTCATCTTATCAGAACGAGGAAAGACGGCTGGAAAAAATGGCAAGCAATATGGCCCCATGGATCTGAGACGTGCTTTGAAAGAGCGAATTGCGAATTATAAGATTCCGCAGGAGATGAAAGTCGTCGAGGACATCCCGAGGAACGCTATGGGCAAAAGTAAGATGTCTCCCCCTTTTGCAGTCGTCATGAATTCACGCTAACCTAAAAATCAGTAAACAAGAAGGAGTTGGTCAAGGTTGTCTTTCCAGACGCTGGGTCGTGATTGTACTATGTTGTATGTACAACAAAAGGAAACATTATAGACCAATACGTAGACGCAACAATGATTACGTAGCATCGAAAATACGTCCCATGAAGGCACAGAATCGGCAGGGCTTTCAGCTTCAAAGTGAGAAAATTCCTTGCCTTTTCAAGATCAGGAAGATGTCGATCACTTCTTCCAGCTGTCAATCGAGCCGCTCCTGAGGACCGGCAAAAAGGATGGCACGGCTCAGAATTGCAGATGGTACTGGAGTAACACGCCAGCTGCTCTCAAGTCCACAATTAAGCAGTCTACAGCCACAGCATGACCGGCTTTGACATCGCTGTGCTAGCCATTACACTATCGTGCCTTCAGTTGTTACGAAGTCGAGGTGATTGGACCATGGTGGCGACCTGAAGTGAAAGAAGTGGTGATGAATGAATCCAGTGAAGTAGCGTTTGATGATCAAAAGGGCACTGAAGCAGTACCTCCTTCATGAAAGGACAAATAAAAGTGTTTTCCGACTACGGATATTCCTAACTATGACACCAGAGAATCTCGAACAACCTTCTCAAAACACCGAACACGTGAACAAAGTCTATTACGACGACGTTGGACTTTCCTTGGCCGGCCGGAAATCCCGAGTCTACGCATCCACCTTCAACGAACCCTCCGCTTCTTTACCGTAACTCTCAACAACCTCTCACCCTGCCATCACCACCCGCGAACGAGGCCACTTTGGGTTCGCACTCTGCTGACCCCATGTAGCAGCCCCGGCCGCTTGAGCCCCTTGAAGGTTAGTCCCGGCAGCCCATCCTCCACCGTTATTCCCGCCAGCCCATCCTCCGCCATTGCTCGGCGGCGGCAACGGTCCGTTCCACGTCCCATCGGTGCGGGGAGGCTTGTCGTTGTGTCCAAGCTTGGGGACAGATTTCGGGGCAGTTTTCGGAGCAGTTTTGTGGTCGTTTTTATGCGCCGTTATTGTTGGGGCCTTGCTGTGGTGGTCTTTGTTTGATCCGGTGGGGGCGTGGACGTCGAGGGCGTGGGGAGGGACTTTGTTGGCGTCCCATACAGGGGCGTTGTTGACAGGAGCTGGTGGGGCATTGTTGAATTGAGGCGGCAATGGTTGCATATTGTTGTTGTTGTTAGGTAGAGGTGTGTATGGTTGATTGGTGTTGAGTGGGGCTATGTATGGTTGATTGTTGTTATTGCTGGATGGTGGCGTGTATGGTTGATTGTTATTGTTGTTGTTGTTGTTGTTGTTAGACGGTCCCCAACCGTTGTTATTCTGTCCACCTTTACAACGGTAAGTATATGGCCTCACTACGGTTCGGAGCTGTGATCTTACCAGTTACTTGCACTTCACTCCAGCCAGCGCCTTGTGGCTGGTCTACTGGGCCATTAGGTAGAGGTTGAGGCTGAGCTGGAGACTGAGCTGGAGGCTGAGCTGGAGGTTGAGCTGGAGGTTGAGTTGGGGGTTGAGCTGGAGCTTGGCCTGCGCCAGGCAATGGGCCATTATTTCCGCCCGGTGCTGCTCCTTGAGGTGGATTCCCAGTTGTAGGGACAGGTGACTGAGGATTGGCTTCTGGAGCTGGAATTGGCTCAGCAATGGGCGAGGCAAAACCCAGTGCGGACAGAAGCAACAGGCTTGACAGAAGGCGCATCTTGCTGGAAGGATGGACTGACACGCCAGTAGATCCGTGAGGTAGAAAGAGGATCCTTTTAGAAGCAGTTATTATAAGGTCTCGAACATGGAGTTTATTGCATCCTGACGCAACGGGATTATTGCCCTTCATACCCATGATTTACACATGGTTGGTACCGGAGCAAATACTAACACAGTACATAATATGATACAGCTCGCACCTTCGCAGCGGCCCACCGTTGCGGAGGTTCCTGATCGACTCAGCGAAGGCTGGAGCACGCCAAAAGGACTCTTGTTGATGTTTGAGGTAGAAATATCCCGGGCTTGACGCGTCCCCTAATCTGACACGGTCTCTTTAAGTTGTATATTCCGAGATTCCGGAACAGCATCTGCCATCTTCCCTGTGAAAGACCGTCAGTAACTGTGGGCACAAGTTTTGCCTTTCGACCAACTCAACGAATCTCGACGGTCCTATAGCCATGGCATTCCAAGTTACCATCAACAACCCGTATTCACCATTTGATCATATCATGGAACAGCGCTCCCCCGAAGAAATGGGAGATGCAACCCGAAAGCGCGTCGAGAGTCAAAAAGATTGGTCGGCGGGATTGAGCAAGGATATGCAGTATTAACCAAGCGGGAAGAAATCGGGGTTCGGGATGTACCGTGTCTAGAGCGAGTGAACGAGCGAGTAGGGCCCATTTCGATATCCGGGTCCCGAGCACGGCATTGTACTGTGATATATCGAGGCAGGTCGATCGCAGCTTGCGCAGGTTTTTGACTTGATAAGCTTAGACTTGGCTCGGTTGTACGAGGTGTTGCGACGTGTCTGGTAGAGGCTATACAGTACTCTCTGGCGAGGTCCTCGGATGATTTATGGGATGATTTAAAATTTACTCAACCTTTTACAACAGCGACGGGATTGTGGAGGTATAAGAGCCGTCTCTGTCCAAGCTGGAGGTACTAGATACTTTGCGGCTTTGCTGAACATTCGAATTCGAATTCCATCGCAGAAGGACTTTGGAAGCAAGGATTTGCTGATTGAATAGATGCAAGTCCAATGATGCCATTGCTGAATCGTTGAGAATGGCTTCTGAAAGCCTGAACGCTCTCGAGGGCTATTACGTGAATGAGGGTGTTAGCCACACGAGATCTCTTACTTCGTGTCTGCGCGTACCGCAAGAATGATTCCGACATATATGTATTCTGAGATGGTCGTGACTAGCAACGGATCTGTGGGGCCTCATAGGACCAAACAGCTGTGGCCACTGACTTGGTGGAGGGTGTTGCAGGATAAGGGTACTAGTATCACGTAGACAAACCCTTCGTGCTATCACACCATGAGACAGGACCAGCGGGGATATCAGTCGGAGATAAGCAGGAGTACATAGTACATAGTATTGCTATCGATCCTCGGTCCATTCATGAGAAGAAGCCCCCATACAAAAATAGGACATGCGCATTGATGTCTGGTGCTACGGGATACTGGGATATCGAGCTTCAAATTGCAGAGAGCACGTGCCACAGGCTGGTGCACGCGTCATGATTTGGAGACAACAACGCGAACGCGTCCTCCTCCACACTCCCCACCACTTGGCACTGAACCTTGCCACTGGGCCATCACTCGACGACAATTGCTTGTGGCGCTGGGAGGCTTTAATCCACGCACTGATCCTATGACAATTGATCCAGACTAATGACACAATTGGCAGATGGCCGACCTCACCAATCTTCCCATCGAACTCGTTCAGCTCACCATGGATGCTGCTCATCCATTGCCTCATGGCCACATCGACAGTCATCATGAAGAACAGCGCCTAGCAGCCGCTACCTTCGGCTCAATGAGGCTCGCTTGTCGAGAATTGAACGACAAGGTCTTCAAGCGATATGTCGAAACGCTGTTCTCGGTCCATACTTCCATGCTAGAAGAGCCATCTATGCGAAGTCTGATCGAAACGGGCGAGAACGAGCATTTTCGAGATGTACTCGGCACACTCTTCATTGATTACGTGAAGTCATCAACGATCTACCTCTCAACAGGGCCTGGATGAAGGACGTGAAAGACTATCGGAATGACACCCTAGCAATAGCGACCCCATGTTATCGAAAATCCTTTCAATCTTCCCCAAACTCAAGGAGATAACCATGGAGCATATCACGGCTATGAAGGAAATATATTCGCAAACGCAAATGGCGTGCATTGAAGCCAGCTCTGTGCAGAGACGAGCCGCATTGAGAAACGTGTCTCTATTGGAGACGCAGAACCTATCGTCAAGGACTTTCTTCATGCAATCTTCATGGGTCTAGCAACAATGAAGACAAGTTGATGGTCCAGATACGGGCCGTTTGCCGTGATTACGTCAGCGGAACCGAGTACATTAATTGACATCAGTTGGAAACCATCCTTTGTAGAAGTCGAAAAAGGCATTCCCTGGGCCTCTCTTTTCTCTCTACACGTACTGGAAATGGGAGGGGCTCAATTCAGGTACCAAGCACTGGTTCTGGCCTCGCATTCCTCAAAAAAACCCTACGGCATCTCATTCTCCACAACGTGCAGTTGGACTCGAAAGACAACTGGATCCCTGTTATCCGCTTTCTGAACAAGAACATGGATCTTAGGGAGTTCGAGGTCTGGGAGCCTTCTGACTGTGAAAGTGGTCTCTGCTTCAGGAATTTGAAATGGAATTGCTACCAACCCTACCGTGTGTGGAGGGCGAAGAAGCAATTGCCGGAGAATCTGAACAAGTGTTTTATAGATTTAAAGTTGAATAGAATGCATAGGACCCGAAGTCAAGCGTGCCACTTTGGAGGATGGTGACTGTGCCATTGAGATAGGTCGTTATAGATGAAGGTCCAGAGATGCATAATTTGCCCTGCCGACCTCGTAAACAGCCATTAGTGTTCGAACTCAATCCCATGTCTTCCCCGTTCCTCATCACCTTTAAAAGCAAAACTGAATGTAGCCTAACGCCTTGTCCATATGTCCTTGCCTTTGGGTGTAGACATGTGCAGATACTCAAACATAAAGTCCCTCTCTTTCTACCACTTCATGTACGCTCATACATAGCCCTGCGGTTAAACCTCTTCTTCTTATTCGGACGTTTCGACTTCTCCTTCAGTAATTCTTGCGCCGCCTGCTGCACGCCCCTGTTAAAAGCCTCCCTCATTTTCGGTCGTAGAATCGATATAGCACTGGCCAACACCACCGAACAGTCCGACGGCTCGAGTTGACCTACAAAAGTGCTAAAAGCCTGTTGCCGTGCCTCGGTATCCTCGACATCAATTTCAACAGCCCAGCCTTGGAGGATGTGATAGATGAGTTCGGTGATGACGGCCTGGTCCGAGTGGAACGAGATACCGAAAAGTAGGCAGAGTCTGCCGATCGCCATGCCGACACGGCCGTCGAGTTGTACGGGGTGAGCGTTGAATTCCGCTCGAGCCTCGAACATGCTGGGGGATCTCTCTAGGATATCTAGGCGGAGGACGGCGCGGACGGCTGGTGAAGCTCGCGCTAGAGTCTCGAGATTTTGGCGGCTGATGACGGTACTAATAGCCTCTTTTCGTATTTCGGCCCACGCGAACCATTCCATGGTTGCTGTGCTACGTTCAGTTTCGTAGACTCCAGAAAGAAAGAAAGAAAAAAGATTGGTAAGAGACTCTTACCTTTGTACCCAACATTCTTATTGTACATGCCCGTATTCTTCAGCTGCTGGAGGATCGGTCCAGTCCTGTACAACCGCGTATGGCAGTCCGCGAGCGGACCATTGATGATGGCGAACTTCTTGGAATCTTCGTTCCCCCCTATTTTGTAGAGTCTTTGGATACACCATACGAGTGAGGGCGAAAAACTCACGAATGGAGTACTGATGCCGCTGGCGATTTCTCGCGACTGCGACAGGTGATTAGAGGCATCCCAAGCGAATCGAGGTTCGTTTGGATCGAGCGGAGGAGGGACGGTATTTAGGCGGCCCATGAATTGACCTGCACGGAAGCGCTCCTCACTATTGATTCCGGCACTAAGATTCGAGAATGCTCTGAATAATAGCGTTGGTACTTCGATATCAGGAGATGTGTCTAGGGAGCAATAGTTAGGATAGTATATTGGTAACATTACAATAGAGCCTACCATTCTGCTCTGCAGCTATCGCTACGGTGGAGCCAATGTCTCGTGCAACCACTGACTGTCTCTGAAATCCTCTTTGGCTTGTGGAAGGGGAACTACCCGAATTTGCGATCTCTCGACTTGCAGTCGTCGGAGCTTGACTTGCTACGGGACGAACAAGGCGTTCCTTGATATTTTGCCTCTCGATGATTCGCCTGGGTGTACCTGATTTACGTTTCTGGACGGCAATAATCCGAGAATTGGCCTGAATGAAGTTCCTCTGATCTTCTTCGACTCGTCTTGTCACTGCGAATCCAGCCTCGGTGGCCCATTCTTCCAGTTTCGCCAGAAGTTGGCCAAATTCTCGATGTGCCGAATCGAAATCAGATGTAATCCATACATAATTCCAGGCCTCGTCTTGGTCTTCATTGGACTTCTCTCCTTTCGCGATCTCGGAATATTGAACGGCCACCATGTTTGATTTGAAGGGGACCAGTGTTTTCGGAAAGACCACGTTCAGAATGGACGTGATAGCGATGATGTCGGCAACAAAAAATCGTTTCAACAAGACCAGACATTGTCGTTCTTCTGTTCTCCATGTATGGCCGGGTCCACGATACTTAATGTTCACTTGAGTACCGGTAATCTGCGGTTCGGAGGATGACTGACAATTAGGAGTTTGGCGGTCGGAAGTGACGGCTGCCGCAGCCAACTTTGCGCGAAAGTCGGGTATTCCCTCTTTCGAGATCAGGCGATTGACAGGCTTTGGTGTTCTCCTTGGGGGTCCTGACTCTGGCGGCGTGAGGAGACCGAACGGATTCATCTCAGCCTTCTCTTCTTGCTGGCGGTTTGCCTGTGCCGATTTCTTTTTCCGTGGCGTTCGCGGAGTAGGCTTGGCAGCGCGTGGCGTAACGTCTGATCTGATGATTACAAGCTCGTCCTCTAGGTCCAGGTTGGAGCGCTCGATATCGTACGTGATGGTGTTTGATTTGAAGGTACTGCTGAGGCCCCTAGGTAAGGAGGCTCTTCGTACGGTCGGAGTTCTGATCGCAGGTAAAAAGTTGGTCTCCGTTGAAGCTGGTCTCGACCTTGTTGCCCTGCTATGGAGGACGAGTCCTTGCTTGTGAACTCGATTCTTCTTTTCTTGCTTAGCTCTTCTCCGGTGGGCTGGCAGCTTGTGCTTGACATCTGTTGCTGATACAGCTAGCTCGCGCTGTCTTTGTGGCGCCATTAATGCTACGTCGTCCTCGTTTGTACGGCAGGATATCGAAATAGTTGCGAATACAGCGCTGAACAATAGTAGATGAACAGAAAGGGGGGTCGAGTGTCAGAGCTCAATTTGCTGAGGACATAATTGAAGCCGACCGAAAGCGAATGAATGTGAGAAGTGACATGGGAGAAGGAATCGAAGGTGAAGATGAACAAGTAGGTCACCAGACTCAACCCGTCAGAAGTGACGGGACTGAACGCGAGATGAGCGCGAAAACAAGTAGAAATACTGTGCGTTAAACTCACAAACGCGTCCCAAATTCTATCAGGTATCCGAAGTGACGAAAGTGAAGTGTGTCAAAGTTCGATTGCTCGGTACGGAAAGACGTTTCCTAATCGGCCCGTACTATAGCGATAGCACTGGAATTTGTCGGTCAAGGTAGTGATAAATACTTTATCAAGGCTGTAGTCTGGATCGAGATGACTTCCATTTCCTCGTACAATCGCTGCTACAAAGGATGTCGAATCGATTCTGTCCATGAGTATCGGGAGTAACCAAGAGATGGGGTTTGCACACAATATCAATATTAGTATTCTGGTTGACATAATGGGCTCAATCCCAATTTTACCACCGCTCGCCGTAATCATTCATACCTTCTAATGAATAGTAACTGGGACTAGACGGAATTCAAGAAGACGGGTGAGAGAGCGAGCGAGATCTCTTTCATGCAGTGCGTCCAGTCATCTGCTTTTCCTCAATAATTTCCAGCAATGCAATGCCTATCTATGCATGAGATAAAAATACAGCCCAGTACAAACAATCAATAGCACTTCCTATGCATGGCTTTCTACCTCAATTGTACCCCGGATCATCATCATAGTCCCCACCAGGAGTCTGAGCAGCGAAAGCACCAGGCGTCTCGGGATATGCACCAGGTGTTGGGGCACTCATGGCGCCACCAGGCGTCTGGTAATCACCATATGGACGAGGGGTGGGACCATCCATCGCTCCTGGCGTAGGGGCGTTGTAGGCACCGGGGGTCGGTGCTGAGACGTATGGAGTTGGAGCACCGCCATAAGACGCACCAGGAGTAGGGGCACTATATGCTGATGGGTGTGCCGGCGTGCGGGATCCCGAGAATCCAGGGGTTGCAGCTGCGCCAGCACCCCAAGCCGGAGTCTTGGAGCCCGAGTTGTAATCGTCAGCAGAATTGCCCGAGAATCCACTGTTACTGGCGAAAGGCGTACGAGCACTCCATGACTAAATCAAGGTTAGCAGGTTTTGTAAACAGGTTGCCAGGAGAACATACTCCGCCGCCATATTCTGTTCGGCCACCATACGCCGTCCGACTCCCATCATTACCACCGTATGCAGTGCGACTTCCATCGTTGTCTCTGCTCCATGCCGGTGTGCGTCCACCTTGCTGTGCTGCCGCTGGTGTTCGACCACCTTGCTGCCATGCTGGTGTGCGTGCGTCTGGTTGCATGCCCCAAGCTGGGGTACGGCCACCATTTGCAGCACCAGCAGGAGTTCTTGAGCCACCTGGGTATTCGGGGACGCGAGAACCAACAGGAGTGCCAGAACCGAACCGACCACCTGGTGGCCCACTTCCGCGTCCACGACCACCTCCAAAAGGCATTGACTGGCCAGTGATAGGGTCTTTAATTCGTAACGTAGTCTTCGGCACAGTGACGACCTTGTTTTTGGTGTGAAGCTCGACTCGGGCCTTGTCATCTGTTGTGTCCTTGACGATGCCCAGAAGACCTTTGTAGGCACCTAGGGCGATGGTGACTGTTTTTCCAATCATCTTGTCGCGTCCAAAAGACTTGGGCGGGCCCATGGGTGCTCCTCCGTTTGCTGATTTGTTCTGTAGTGCTGGATTCATTTTGGTCAAATCTGGAGCCAGACTGTTGATCTTACCGCCTTTAGCTACAACTGTCTGAACATTCGCACTGCGAACAACGAACATGCCGGCATTTTCTGCCTGATGTTTGTTCCACACGAAAAGGTAGTTCCGGTGCACATGGATGACCATACCAGTGCGTTGTTCGCCACTCCATTCCTTGACCGTATCATCTGCTCTGACTTCAGATCCTTCCCTATCGGTAGCCACGGCGTTGCGCCGCTTCTCAATCTTTTGCGATATGGCTGTAGGAAGCACGGTTCGAGACCTCCCTTCTTGGTCGAGAATTTTCAGATGCTCTCGGTCGACCTTGATGATAACTGCAACCGTCGAGGCATCTAGTTGCACGAGGTCTTTGATTGCGTAATCTGAATTACCACCCCCCGAACCGCCAGAGTCAGCAGCTTTCCTCAAATCCTTGCTGAAAACCGTGATCTCTTCGTTGTTTGAATTGCTAAGCAGTGTAACTCGGTCCTCAGCCACGCGCAGAACTATACCGGTCTCATCGAAATATTTGCTGCCTCCGATGACCTTGACGTGATCGCCTGTATTGAATATCTTTCGCAAGCCCTTGATCGGAGCATCAATTCTTTGGCCATTGAGCGGACCACCTTTCACTAGCAATGTGACAATATCACCATGGACAGCAATTGCTGTACCTTTGATGCCTTGCTGTTCACCCTGGTATATCTCAACATTATCGCCAGGAAGATAGTCTGAGTGTGCAGCACTTGTTTTCAGGGAAGCAGCTATTGAGGCAAGATCGAGGTTCTCTCCGCCTTCCTCATTGTTGATAGAGAACCGCGAGACTTCCTCCAGAGTAGGGTTGACGTTTTCTGTTTCCACTGCGGAAAGTTTGAAATCCTTTTCCAGAAATCCATCAATGAAGTTTTCGTTATGGAGATGGAAGACAACTTTACCAAGGCTGGTACTCATAGTCAAATGTCTTCCAGCCTTCTTTCGTGCCTCTTGTTCGTTGAAGAGGCGCTGCTGCGGTCGGGTTGCAGTGACGGGTCTCTTGCGCTTGATGTTTTGCGGCGCATTGATATCCTCCTCCACGCCATAGTCGACACGAGGGATAATTTTGAGTGTGATATCCGAGCCATTATCTTCCACACTACTGACTTGCGCCAGATCTCCCGCATATCTTTGAGGTTTCTTGATTCGCACCCACATTCCAGGCTCAATCGGCTTTGGCGGAATCGTGTGGAGGAGGTCTGGTCTCTCTTTGATGTCGATGATGTTGATTCCGCTCCGACCATAGCAGAAGCTGATGTTGTCGGTCGCAGCAAGAACATGCTCTGTTTGGGTTGCTTCGACATAAATGTACCCGGCCATGGCGCTTCCACCACGCGCAAAGCAAGAGAAGATTTTGATCTTATCTGAGTCACGCGATGCGTTCATGTTGTCCGCGTATCGCCTCATGACTTGATTGACAACCTCGCTCTCCTTTCCTGCTTTGCACCTCACAGCCCAGATCATAGGGTCAGAGACGCTGGGTAGGAGGAGATGCTGCGGAGTGGCAGCGACTTCTGTTCTGGTAGAGCGATTGCGGCCATATCTCTCTTTCAGTATTTTAGCTTGTGTCTGGGCGTCTAAAATTTGCGCAGTTTCGCGTTGTCTATCCAGATCCCTATGCCGCCTGTCGTCGTTTTCAGCGCCAGCAGGCATATCGAGTAGGTCGTCAGGGTGAACTTCATCTGCCACAATCTCGTCATCGTCGAGTTCGTCCTCTTCATCATCGTCGTCGACTTCGGCTTCGGCGTCGATAAATTGCATGCGACGATCGCGTTTCGCTCGCTTCCGCGGTCTGTCATCCTCATCCTCTTCATCGTCCTCCTCTTCCTCGTCCAGGTCATCACCTTTGCCATCATCGTCTTCATCTTCTCCGTTTGCGTTCAATTCCTCGTCGGCGACCTCATCATCATCGTCGTCGTCGTCGCGTGGCGTTCGACGGTTTGCGGATTTGTCCTTGTTTGGTGTCGCTCCATCCTCGTCAGAGCCGTGGGCCCCGCTATTTTTCCGACTCGTACTTGGTTGAGCGGCATCCTCATCATCGGATAGAGCTTGCGGCGCTGGATTGAAGTCGTCGTCCTCAGATTCAGAACCGTGGTCTTGGTTCGGGGGATTAGTGTCCATGGTGTGTCTGGAGGGCAAGTAAGTATGCGACCGACGTGGCGTCTGGTGTGAGTTCGGCGATGGGATTGAGGGAGACAAGCGATGGTGAGCGAAGGTAATGGGTAAGGGAGGAAAGGGAGAAATGGATTCGAAGTTGTGGACAGGGAGCTGAATGTTGATGCTAGGTACTGAGGCGCCATATAATGCGGGCCTGAGGCGTGAATTATGGATTATGTAACACAGTGAACCCACTTTTGTTCCCCAGATAGCTTGGGTCTACCAACTTTGACTCGTCTTACACTCGCTTTGTCCTCGTCCGTTTGCGCGTCATTCTTCAACATGTACCCTACGATAGCCTTCAAAAGCCTCAGGCCGGAATATACTGGGATTCCTGTGCTACCGCCAGCACGCTGAACACAGTTTTCGCCCGCCGGACAAACACAGTATATAGCCCGGGGAGCTACATGTCGTCGGGGTTCCAACTTCTTTCTCTCGCTCTGACCTATTGACTGAGCGATCATCCCACTTCTCTTCTATAAGACACGTCCTAGCCTCTGCCATGTATAAATTCCTTTCATATTCGTTCACATTGCTCGCAACCGTCTCAAGTCTAGACCACTAATATCTGCAAAACATGGACACCAGATACAAGAAGAAGGCCAAGCGCCACACAACACCATTTTCCCTGATAAGAAGCATCTCCAAAAGACTCTCCGCTCCCATTCGCTCAGAGAACAAGCAGGCTCATTGCCAAAATGAGCAAGCTTATTTGGGGGAAATGACAACCCTTCATAAGCGCAGAAGCATCATCAAACGCGGCAGCATAACATCCCTCAAGGATTCTTCCAGGTCTTCTCGGCCGTCCTCAGCAGTATCGAGCAGCATGCCGTCTCGGCCGGATTCTATTATGCCATCCCGGTCGGGCTCATCGGCTGAGACGTCGATTTTGCGAGATCCCGAGATCAGTAGCCCCATGGTATCAGCGGGGATAACCTCTGCAACACTGCAGAACTACTCAAACAGCGGGCTGGTAGAATTAGGGAAAATAGAAGACCATGGTGAGGGTCTTGCTAGAGAACAAGCAGTGCTTTTTGAACGTAGTCTGCCGCCATCTATACAGACCCCAGCATCGCCATCCTTGAAGGCTGTTGGTACCACATTCACGAGTGCGCCGCTTGATTCTCTTCCGCTCAACTTGACTGCCTCAGACATCACACGATCAACAAGCGAGTACGTCAGCCCACGATCTCAATGGACGATAACCACGTTGGATCTGCTGATCAAAGAGGAGCAAGCGGCAATGGCTGCAAATCTCACAAAAAAAGATCTGACCCACGAGCTTCCTCTATCAATAAACGAACTTAGGCAGCACATAAGCGAATCTTCCAGATCTTCAGCCCCAGTGATTGGCACCGAGATGTCCACGCCTGAAACTGATCTCTCGGAAGAGCCCGAATTTGATTTGGATGAAGAGTACAGAAGCGGCGCAATATCTGGAAAGCCTTGCTGTGTCCCCGAGACCGTTTCCTTGTGTGCTCACTGTGAAGAGTCAAAGGCGTCATCATTCGACTCAGAGGCTATTAAAACCAGCACCTCATCCTCGACGATGAACCATGCGGCCGAAGAAGCCGCACCAGAGTTCGAGGACGCAGCTCCGCAAGTGCCACAAGAAGACACTGAGCAACCTGGGCTATTTCTCTTATCGAATCCATCCTTCCGCCAAGCCCTACAGCCATCCCCAGCTGCTGATGAAAGCAGTATCCCAGAAAAGCGCCCTTGTCCAAGCCAGCTTCACAGCACACCAAAGAACCCAGCAGATTCAGTATCCCACCCTCATCCAGTTCCAAGCCCGATACTCCTCGAAGCATTGGCAAGGACAAGAGACCCCACGGCAAGCGGCGAGGAAATGCGCAAGAGAAGGAAAACACTGGTAACAAACATCTTGAGCAGGGACCCTGAGAAATGGAGTGGAGGCACCGATGAAGTAGATGTGCGGATAGCGCAGCACAAGCGCATGCATGCGAGGAGGTTTGTCGTCGGTGCCGGTTGGATAAATTAGAAGTGTGATGATAACCCACTATATAGATACTGATAATGACAACGATGATGATGGAAAAATCCGTAAATGCAACGTCGAGGTTCGCTTAGTCCTTATTCTCCTACGCAGAATAAAACAAAGGATGAAAAGAAAGATATACCGTCGAGCTTTGGGGGGATATGCAAAATTGGTCCCTGATATCTCACTCAAATATCCATACTTCAACTCGGCACAAACGGCTTTTTCCAGTTCACACGGTTAGTACTCCAACTACGCCATCAGATCCCTTGGGCTTGCTTCAAGGCTCTGAGACTTGATTAAAGAGACACCAGACATCTCCACCAACAGAATCCTATCGTAAGTAATCCAACCAAAACCGACCAAAAAGAAGAAAAGGCAAAAAAAGCAAAAAAATGTCAGATATACTTATGCGGCACCAAAGATACTCTGGAGTGATGCCCGGATGATGGCGTCGCCAGAACCGTTCCATGGAGGGAAGCGAAGGCAGGCCTTGAACATAGGACAGACGAGAGCTGTATCAGGAAGTGCAGCCACTGTTTAAACAGGTCGAGTCGTTTTCTTCGTAGAGAATAGGATAAGAGATACCTAATCGTCGGTAGCTGCGAAAGCTGGTCAAGCAGTAATGGTGTTATAGAGGGCAGAGGCATAACTTTGGGGAATGCTTTTTCCTCGCCTATCCGATAGAGCAAGTCAAAGTAATAAATGGGTGTAGCAACAAGACCAGCGAGCTAACGCAAGTGATGAAAGAATGGCGATATTGACATTAGTGGTGTACCAAATAATTACCGGCGCGACAGAAAGTAAGATGGAAAAAAAGGGACGCCGCCAATCCAATCCGCCAACCGCACCAAAGCTTCTCGACCAACCAGCCAAATCCACTCCAATATCCGCAAGAAAGTGGCTCGTGCAAGGAAACCTCCCAAATGTGTGACGCGCAGGTCTTACATAAAGATGACAACGCTAGCCTCCCATGTTGCATGTATGCATATGCGCAATACCGATCATACCTTATACTAGAATCCAAGAAAAGAAAGAAAGAAAAAAGGCCGAGAAGTCTCACTCGAGGCATTCGACGCTGACTGACGGCTTTGTGGAGCATCGCGACCATTCCCACAATTCGCGAAAGCGCCTAACCAACAGAGCGGACAGGCGGAACAACGGCACGATCCGTGTCACCTCGGAGACTTTACTGCCAGAGTTTTGTTTGTAAGAAAAGAGGAGCAAGATCGGGGAAACACGTCGTGCTCATCTTTACCGTTGCATGCCATCAGAGTCTCCCCATCCCGCAAGAATAGCAAAAGTCCGCCTGTTCAACCATCGTAAATGCGACGTGGGTTTACCCGATTCGTGAAAAATGATGCGCCGAAGATGATGCTGCCAATGAGAGCAAGAATGAGGTCAAGGTGCGCTGTAAGATAGGATATTGAGTTACGTAAGTGGAGAAGGTGTAAATATGGAGGTATGTTGAGTGTGGTCAAAACACGCGCTCGCCACCGTCGTATCACAGCTCACTGCCCTCGTGTCAGCGCAATGTTCGTTCGGTCCCTCCGATGAAATGGCCACGGGCGTGGTTTGCATACATCTTGCAGCCACGAGGCTCGCCAGGTAGAATGGTTTCAACTCGTCAGCCGCGTGTGAAAGGAAACAGCGCGCGATCATCGGCGCCGCTGGTATCGACCCACAACCCATCTCTCCCATATTTTCCTTGTTGTGTTTGGCACGAAGAAGCCGTTGTCGCCGAGATCCTCAGCCGTTTCGATGTCCGTCGCTGTCGACTTGGGACCGGTGTGCCATGGCGCCGTGGGCGTGTCTGATGAGAGCTGAGGAAGCTCAACGTGGTCCTCTGCAACGCGGTCCTCATCATCGCTTTGCTCCGCATCCTGAGTGGAATGAGATCGGATACTGGACGTATCAGAGCTCGTTTGTCCTACGCCAAATGACTCGGTGCTTGGCCCTGCATACTCATCCTGGTCGCTGTAGTTGTCATGATCGTCGTCGAATTCGATCTCACTCTCACTACTATAACCTCCAGGAGGATCGTCCGGTATTTCGGCGCCCGTATTGGCCCACTGCTCATCAAATTGAGCTGCGTAGCCAATCCTCCTAAGACTAACCCAGTCTAGGCGATTCATGTTCTCACGCAGGAACTCAAGGACGTCCTTCCACTGGCTTCCGTCTTTCAGGAGCACATCTCTAAGTCTCAAGCCTTTCAATGTGTATCTGTGCCTCCAAGCAAGGTTTTTGATCTCGTCAGCGTCCAATTTCCAGCCTTGAATTCCAAACGCTATAAGCTTGTCCCATTTGACATTGTGAAACAGGTCCTCGAGGTTCAGGGTAAGCGGTCGATGGGCTGGGAAGCCTACATGAACAGCCTCGAGTTTCTTTGCGGCTTCGAACACCATCTTGAACAGAGGTGATAGATGTTTCATAAACGGGTCAAGTTCCAACTCGAAGCCATCGTCGAAGTGTAGTTCGATACAGGTCAGCTGTGTCGCCAGGTTCGCAAGAACGTTGGGTTGAGCGAGATTTAGGGCGCTTTGAGGACTGACGTTGGGCGAGGAAAATCTGGTACAGGGTGAGTGAGACCAGATTAGCGCTTCACCAACGGTCTTGGTGCTATGGAAGCAGGCTGGCGCCCATTTCAGTTGGATGCGGTCGGAGAGATTCTCGTGTTGCCTGATGTACGAAATCAGAGTACGGTCGTTCATGTCCTGTACGGGCAGGATTTGTACATGTTGAAGTCTTGTAAATGCGGATATTCCTTCCTTCAAGGCCGCCAGATCCTCCTTCATCGACACGATGCGTTTCTGGTCCCTGACCTTCCTGACAAAGACTTGCACGTCCAAGTTTCCTGGTAGCATTGGAGGAAGCGCCTCCGCAACGCTGTCTCGGCCTGGACAAAGTCAGCGTGGAAATCCTTCGTATTAGCTACGGAAACACACCTTCTACGTAAAAGTAAGGCACCATGTAGCTGAACTTCTTGACATGTCGTGTCAGATGAGGCTGCTTAGCAAGCCATCGTAGCCGTTCGAACTCCTTGGATGAGAATCGTGTCGTCACCTTCCCAAATTGATGGATCGCGCCCACTTCCGAGAACCTCTTGCACGTCCGTCTCCAGCTTCCAAGATCTTGGGCCCGTGTTGAGGACGGAACTGGAGGTGGTCGAAAGCTCTCTTGCGAAAGATAGGCTCGCCTGTCCACGTTGACGCCTTTGTCTGGATCCGCTTCAATCAGGTCCAAGATGTCCCGGAGGAGCTCATCGGCGAGTTTTTGGATGGGCGAAGACCCGTTGGCCATGGGCTTCGCCGGATTGTGCTTGGAGAGGGCATTTGGGTCGTGTGGTTTGTCTGGAGGAGTATGCCAGTGGTTGGCGTCCGAGTTGCCTTCGTATGACCTCTGGGGCAACGAAGCATGTAAAGTGGCAGAGTTGGTGAGTTGTTTTCCTCGCTCGAGCGGATTCATTAGGGCGGGCTCTGGACCGCGAGCCATGGCAGGCCGGGATGACGTTGGGAATTTAGAGTGCAGCTCGCAACGTCGTTTTGTCAAAGAACGTTACGAGAGGGAGAGAGCGGGGAGGTCTGAAGTGAGGGGAATTTGGCCATCTGTACACCACGAGGGAAAATTCAACAGAGCATGACCAGGACGCAACAGGCGACTGCGGCTGGTTAGACGCACGCTATCGTGAGTTGAGTGTGTGTGGGTTGAGGACTGCAAAACCTCTCTAAGCCGAGTGGAATCCTCGAATGATATCGCTGCAAGCGCATCAGCTGACTGACAGTGAATGTGGACTGCCGCTGTTGAGCGAGCCGACCCTCTGCGAAGCACTATCGGCGTTTGGGTTAGGCTTTCAGGGCTGCAGTTTGCTTCCAGCACATCCTGGCAGCTGCAACACTTCGTGGTTCCAGTCGTGATCGATGCCGCTCGAGACACCAGCAGGCAGCAGATGGGCCACGAGAGACTAAAGCGAATGGCGTTACCTACCGTGTAGCAAGAGGAGAGAAGACCGTGGAGTCTGGAATGGCGGTTGGGTTGGATATTCTGCTGTGGTACAGCGGCCGTAGGATTACGCCGGAGGGGCTCGGCGTGCATATTGATATGAGGTGAGGGGTCGGGACGAACAGAACCATCGAAGTCGCCAGGCTCTTTTGACCACCGTCCGCAGATCAAAGCAGGCTCTGCTAGGAGGCATGTTCAGGAACATCTGAGAGGACCGAAAGGAGCTGGCACGCCCGAAAAGCCGCATTGAAAAAGGTCGAGTCCTGTCCTGTCCTCGGTACGGACTACGGAAATGAAGTTGCTGTTTGAGACAGGCACTCAAGTCTCAGCGTATAGGAAATGGACCGCCACTCCGTTGGTGGATCCCTGGAGAGAGATGCATTTTCTAGCTCGAATACGGTCCAACCGCAGGAGGGTGCTTCTGTGGCCGTCTCTCGACAAGTCACTGGCGCCATCATCTCGTAATCCTCTCGGACGACGGAGCTCTGTTCGAAACGAGGTCTCGAGGAGCACAGAGTGAATATAGAAGACGGTCTGTTCGACGATGCAGTGGTTGGTGTTGGTCTCAAGTCCAAGCTGACCATGGAACGCGAAAAGAACCCCCCAAACAAGCGCGGAGAGTCCCTGGAAAGCTGGAAAGGTACAAACATGATACGGACATCGTATCCAGCACATTCAGTTCTCCTCTCAGCTTCTCCAGCGTCGATATTCGGGGTTTGAAGTAGAGTCACGTGATCGATACGGCCGGTGCCACTCTAGCTACAGTGGTATGGGAGTATGGGACAGTCACATCGAAACGGGTATCAGCATAACTCCAGTCTATACTTGTGCGCTACTGCGCAGCGGGGTGGACGGCGCGAATACGAGCCTGAGTTTTCTCTCCGCCGCAAACGACCAAAACGCTGTGATAGCAAGATCCTACTGGCCTCGCCTCTTTATCCGCCTGCTGCTGCGGTCAGAGCCAATGAGTGAGGGAGGAACATGATATATATCCCTGGCTGCATGCACTAGCCGTGTCGTGACTGAACATGCGTGCGGAAATTATTATGATTTACCAATCCTGCAGCGTGCCTTGACAGCCACTGCTACGAACAATCCCAGCAAGATATCCCACGCCATACCGTGCATCCATAGCATACTAGAGGTAGCCTCGCATACAGCGTCATTTCCGACCAATTCAGTAAGCCGATGGACCGTCGCCCCGTACCGCTTTCCGTTTCCTATGCATACTTTACACTTTACTCCGACCTTTGCTTCTCTCGGCCTGCATCCTCCTGATCTCAGTGCTGCTCAGTTTATTCCGAAAAGCCTCCTGAACGCCTTCGACCTGTCCTTTATTGCCCGTCGCATCCTCGTCTTGCTCATCTGCATCCAGCACATCCACTTCGAACACATCTAGTTCCTTCCACGACTTTTCCTGTCTCTTGTCGTTGACTGCCTTGCCGCCCGCTCGTGTCTCCGCAGATATGATCAATGCATCAATGTCCTCATCAGTGATGGTTGGGCCGAAAGGATCCCAAATCTCGACATATCGTATCAGCAGGCCAGATGGATATTGCACCAACACCGCGTGTCCGTTGGGACCGGGATTTCGTATTTCACGGACACTTTCTGAATGTTCGTTGGCAGGATCAAACGATATGATGCCGTGAAGGAATTTGTGAACTGATTGATACCGCTCATGCCAGTCTTCCAGACACTCGGCATACTTTTTGTTCTTCAATAGATCCTCTGCTGTGATGCCAACAGTGATTACGGCCTTCTTCTCTTCGGTGGCGGAGGGAGGATCTACAGTAAAAGCGACCATTGTGAGAAGTAGTTTATGCCCAATATGCAGGTGATCAAATGTCCCTCCAACTGCGACGTGTTTATGAAGTTTCGTCCGTGCCGATGCATCTTGGTCCCTCTCGCCGTGACTCTGCGAAACCCGCAAGGCCCCACTCCTCAACTTTTGTACTGAGCAGTTTGCTCCTGCAATCGACGCGAAGCGATTGAGGAGCTGTTCGCCTTGTTCGCTCTCGACCGAGTAGACAGTTGACCATCTCTTGCAACATCGCGCCAAAGATCCGAGGTGGACTATAGGCCCCTCAAGCTCATCCTCAGCCCGACCTTCAGAGTGCGCAAATGCCTTGCCATCTCGTGGATAGGCAAGCAGTATTACGCGAACATCGATGCCGTCCACACCGGCGACGTTAAAGCCTTCTCTTGCTGAGGTTATGCACAACAGTTTGTAGAGATTCGCGACTACGCTTTGGGTGAGCGCGTAGAGAGACTCCCTCGTGGCTTTGGACGAGTCGTAAAGGTGTGGGCATGGCAGGGCTATGTCCAAAGTTCTCCCATTTACTGGCTTAGTCGAGTGGCCGACAGCGCGGAGACAGGTGAGCAGTGGATCGTTGTAAGCAACTTTCAGCGCAGCGAAGCTAGGAGGGTATGCAATGGGAGGTAGCAGCAATAGGGCCGACGACGTACTATCAGCTGCTTCCATGATTGATCTGTCAAACAATTGAAATGCACTTGGTCGATCGTGGTGTTTCGAGGGGCCGAGTTTGTGGCGGGGCAAGGTTCATCCTCGGCATCGATGTCATCAGGCTGAAGTCGAAAGGGATCACAATTCTCCGTCATCGCCATAATGTATATAGTAGTGTGAAATGTATGAGAGTGGATTTAAGGGTCTAGTCTTTTGAATTGATAAGGTATACAATTCTTGAAGACCATATCTGAACATGCTCTAGAAGACAGCTGTACAGACCCAGACCAACGCCCTTTACTAGCCTTTCTTTCTTTCTTATATCCATGACTGCTTTTGCGGCATCAGATATGGCACATTAACATAGAATCCTTCGAATTCATCAACTATCTGAGTTAAGGGTCTATTATATCTCTTTCCAAAACTCACACTCTTGATAGTCAATCCCAGAGCGAAGTATTCAAATGTGTATTAAATAATCCAAAACGTGGTCGCTAAATTCACAGTTGCTAAATTCATGACTATCCAGATCCTCTTGTCGTGCCAAAGTTTCCTCTCCCGCTAAGGAGGCGGTTTCTTGCTACTCTGCAGCCCCTTCACCTCCCCATACCAAATCTCATCATCCGGTCCCGCTCCCTTCTCCAATCCCTCCATTTGACACAACTCCAAATTCTCCTTGGGCAACATCCAGTCCTTCATCATGTCTGACCTCGTCCAAAACTGCATCAACAGTCCCGCCTCACTGTGCCACGCGACATGGCAATGCAGCGGCCAGACGCCCGGATTATCAGCCACAAGTCTAAGTAATACCCAACCGAAGGCTTCAACGGTTGCGGTATCCCTCCGTAACGGGTTTGTAGTGCTGATGGTAGAGTAATCGTAGTCAAAGTAGCCGGAGCCAGAAGCTAGGACGAAGAATTTATAGCCGTGGAGGTGGAAAGGATGTGCGCCATCGTCGAAGTTTGAGATGATGATGTCGACTGTTGTGATGCCAGTTGTCTGGTACACAAGTTCACGGTCAGAATTGAAAGCGTAGGTTAACTTCTTGCCGCTCGGTCCTGGATTCGAGGTGTCGAAAAAGTTGTCTTTGCTCTGAATTCCGGCCATGATACGGTGGAGAGATGGTGATGTGAGAATAGGGCGGTAGGAAGATTGGTTCAGCCAACCCCGGGACAATTTCCAGTCTCCAATCTCAAAATTGGAGCGCAGGGACACAGTGACATCTGCGCGATGAGGTGCTTCGATTGCTTGAACGGGATGGAGAGAAGAGGTATTCATATCTCGGCATTCTAGCTCCACGACTTCGGACCAGTCTTTACTTGTTGGCGTGACTGTCAAGGCACTTGATGCTGGTGAGGACCCGTATTGAATGATTGCTCGTACTTCTGGTTGAAGTTCTGCATTTTCTTCTGCAAAGCAGGTTGTGACCATTCTTGCCCGAAGCCAGAATGAGTCGGCAGTGGTGATATTAGTTGTTAGAATTATGCTGTAGCGCTGCGCTGGGAGGATATTCAGACGGTGGAAGCGTTCCGAGCTCATCACATCGGTACCATCTACTTCTGTGACTGCAAAATCGTGCTCGTCGATTTGTATTTGAAATTCTGCGAACGCTCCAACGTTTATAAAGCGGAGTCGATGGTTGTCGTTCCTGTCGAGGTTGAAAGTTTGAAGTGAAGCGGAGGAGCTGTCGCACTTTCTTGACGGCGCGGTAAAGCAATCGCGAACATTCTTGCCATTGATCAGGGCAGTATTTGGAACAGGTTCGGCGTTTTCCCTGTCTGGTTCGAGGTAGTGCATGAGGAGCTCGCTGGTGAGGTTATAGTAATGGTCATGGAGCATGACAACGCGGTCTGTAGCATATTTCCCCAGTGGTTGCGATCTTTTCTCGTCCTTTGAATGGATTATTAATGGGCCGAAAAGCCCGTCTGAGGCTGTCACAGCCTGGTGAGCATGATACCAATAACTTCCATGCTGTGCAGGTACGGTAAAGTTATAGACGAATTGAGCCCCTGGCGCAATCGGACACTGGGAAATGCCTACAGTCCCATCCATATGGTTTGTGCCATTCTGGAATAATCCATGCCAATGAAACGACGTAGCATTGGTAGCCTGGTTGTCGATATGAACAATAATTCGATCTCCTTCATTAACTCGAATGAGGGGACCCGGAAACTGTTCATTGATGAGAACCATAGGTCGGTAGACTCCGTCCGGATTGATGACTTTATCCGTGATATTCCAGTGGAAAATCCTTTCCTGTGGCGGAGCATCGTAGTCCCAATCCTGATGCAAAAAGTACGGATCTTTCACGTCCTCTTCCACACTGCCAGTTTTGGGAGTCGTCTTTTTGGAACGCCATGTTATGGCCACGGCAATTGTGGTAAGAGCAACAACGGCCATGAGAACGTAGATCCATTTGCGCCCACCAAACATAGGATTTTTCTCCTTCACTTTTGTGGTCATCACTTCCCAGTCCTCCTGCGCCAGGGCCTCAGAAAAGGAGAGAGATTGTTCAGAGCCGTCGTCAGATCCATCCTCGGAACGCCGACCCATGGGCAGGAGGGCGTGACCCTCAACTTCATGTTCGTTTGCTGAAGACATTCCCAATTTTGCTGACGTGGAATTCCGGCGTCAGCATTAGGGGAGGGTGGCGAAGTCCGTAGAGAAGGTCCTTGTAAGGATGCGCTCCATTGAAGGACGAGCGCCAAAAGGATATCAACGAAGTATGAATACAGAGACAATGAGAGGAGGGAGCCAGAGATGATGTCGAATCACACACACGCTGTGACGGAAAGAATCGAGAGGTTGGCCTCCTGCTCACTCAGCCGCTCTGCCCATCGCCTAGCCTGTTTCGGACGCCCTACAATCTAGAACGGCAAATGGAACTGTAAAGTTCTTGCAGTAAAGAAGTCATGATCCAGATCGGAAATGCAGAAGAGATGGGAAAAGGATGAGTGCAATGTCATCGGACCTTGATTGCTTTCAAATATCGACCGAATCGCGGGCCGGCATGACCTCCGTACGAGCTTTGGTCAGTCCCATACAGCCCGAATAGCCTGACAAGAGAATTACTGTCTCTGACAAAGCACTGTATTTTCTTCATTCGCAGAAGGCACAAGCAGATGTAATTGTACATATCCCTACTACGCCACTTTGCACAACAATCCCTCTCTCCTGTCAAGTATCCATCAAGTCCTTAACAAAAATATCCTCACACGTCAACCTCCTCCTACTCAACCCCTGCTCAAAATGATATCTCAAGAACGTATCCACAGCCAGCCTATTCCTCTCCACACCATACGGCCACCAATCCTCCCCCATAAGCTTTTTATTCCTCTCCACCAAACTGGTGAACCACGGCTCCATCACGGCCATATTATTGAAAATCTCTCCAAACTTCAGCTGTCCCTCAACATGATTCTTCGCCTCCAGAAAACCCTCGTAAATCGGTCTCAACAACTCCGGGTGCTCGGTCGCAAGGGATCGCGTAACGCAGACGAGGTGCATGATTGGGAAGATTCCAGTGCGCTTGTAGTAATCGCGTTCGACGGTTTCGTAGTCCTCGAAGAGACGGGTGACGTTGGGGGAACAGTCGAGGATACATTTCGGGACATCAGCGGAGATCAGCGCGTCGATTTCGCCTGCTTCAAGCATAGCACCGAGATCGCAATCCGTCTTTTGCTCAATCTTGCAGGTCGGGGGGTGAGGTTGAGGGATCCAATCGACCGGCTCAAGAGGCCAATCCAGTTTTCCTACAACCCATTCACAATTCTCTGGGTTCACACCGTACTCGTCTTTCAGAATTCCCTTGGGCCAAACGCCTGCGTCATGCCCGTACATTGCGAATTCACCCACTTTCTTTCCTTTCAGGTCTTCGGGCCGCTTGATGCTGCTGTTCTTGTTGATGTAGATCGCTGAATGCCTAAACACCCTGTTTGGGAAGATGGGCAGAGCGATGAAGGGCGGATCGGGGTCATTCATCGTCCTGAGGAAATAAGAGAAGCCCACTTCACAAACGTCGTAAGCGCGGTCACGGATCATGCCTGCAAAGACTTCGGTGACGATCTTGTTGGAGGAATAGATCGCGTCGACTCCTTTGATCTTGACGGTGCCGTCTTTGAGGACCATCGTGCGGTCGTATTCGCCAAAGGCGATGTTGAGCTTGGGCTCTGGCATTCCGATGTCTTGACAATTCGATTCAAAAACCCGAGGGTGTTTGATGGCTCGAAAATTTGAAACTGAGGAATATGTCTGATCAAACACAAGAGAAGGGCAATCAAAAAGATGTTCTTGTACCTTTATTGTGAGGCTGTACCAATGCTATGAATCCACTACTGCATGTCGATCACACATTAGTAGATCGTCACTACGTACCTACTGTGTACTAAGGCTCGGCCTCCGATATGCGCGAGGAAAAGCTTCACAGTTCGCCAGCGCGAACGCGCCGATTGATTTCGTGGTGCGTGCCAGCAGAATTCCGATCAGATTGTATGACGTTGTCATGAGAATCGCATGAAATTCGTCCCCATGTATAAGCGCGAAGCCAGCTACACCGCCTACTGCACATTACCCTTCCAAGCATGGTGGGTTGGTGTTAGTTACTATGACTCCATTGATGACTGTTTCCACATCGCGTTGGCTCCCGCATAGTGGCTCAACCAATTCAATGACAGTGAAAATACAGCTACATGATCTAGCATCCAGAACTCAAGATCAATCTCGAGTTCGGAGCAGAGTCTAATTATGAAGCTGGTCTTGTGATTTTGGGAGCTCTTAGGGGAACCGTCTGGACAAAATCACTGCCTCGGTGTGCCCCTTGTATGTTTCGCCCCACTGGTTTTGAGATGTACTTATGAAGGCGGTTAAGCTTGGGCGACGAACCTGTTCGTGTTCGTCTCATATGGTGTACAATTATTTTACATACGGGCAAACCATCTTCTATGCCATCTCAGTCGGCGCAATGCCATCCGCGCTCTTAAAATCTCCATTCAGACTGAATCCAGGAGCACAAGTCGAGCTCAACACCACCTCGTGTAACTCTTTGCTCATCTTATCGCTGATCAAAGCCATATCTTTCTTCAAATTCTCCATAAATGCCTTGATATTGCTCTGCAACTCTTGCGGCGTAAATGACAATTTTCCAACTGCCATTCTTATCACACCCATCCGTTCTCTGTACTCGCTGCCACCGGTCAAATCCCTAACACTCGCTATCACATTTTTGACAACGGTGCCCGTCTTTGCGCTAGGCATCATGCCTCGAGGACCCAGTATTCGTCCAATGCCCGATTTGTTCAACTTCACAAGTGAGTCTTGGTGACAAATGCACCTGTCGAACTCGATCTTTCCTCCTTTTATAATCTCAATAACATCGTCTTCGCCAACGAGTACAGCACCTGCCTTCTTTGCGTCTTCTTCTGCCTTGGATCCTGGCGGACATATGACACATATCCGTACGTCTGTTTTGACAGGATGTGGAAGACGCATTCGATTTCGGATAACGGGTCCATTTTTGAGGGTTTTTAATTTGACGTGCAGTTCGTATTTGGGATTTCGTTGGGAGCCGACTTCGAATGCGCGAATGTATCTATGTAAAGATCAGTCCAGTTTCAGTTCGATCCAACGAGCTCGTGAGCTGGTCTATCCACCAATTCCAACGTACCGCATAGCATCGCACAATGCAAATTGTTGTATTTTACGAACATCATGATTGACAAATGACGTGGACTTGGACTTCTTTTTCTGGGCGGTCGATTGTTCTTTTCGCTTGTACTTCGCGGCGTTTGCAGATGCCACAGCTGTTCGCTGCTGTTGAATGGACCCAGTGGCGTATAGACACTGTAAACGAGGGCGAGAGGAGGATGAGAGAGGGCTTCTGCTCCATCTAGCGAAAGAGGATCGTGTGGAGGCCATGGAAGTGATTCGGCGATTCGGAGGTCATGCGGAGGAGCTGGTGACGGTCAAAATTCTGGAAAACAGGAGTCTAGTTTAGTAGAAGTCCTATTTAGACGAGTCGCATTTAGTTTTCGCGATTCACGTCGCTTTCGTAGGAGAAGCTTCCCAGGCTCTTCGCGATTCGTACGAGAATAGCCAGGAACTTATCGGTATTGACAGGTAGTGGGACGGGATGTTGTTCGAAAATCAAAGATGAAGCTTGCAACATCTCACGTGCTCTGACCAAAGACTCCGAAGCACAGATGGAAAAAGAAGCAAGCCGACAAAATAGCAGTTCTACACTGTCATTCGACCATACCTTGCTCACTCCAATAACCATTAAGACAAGACTCCACGCTTCATCCCAAGGCTGGTTCCCAAAATGAGATGCTAGAAACTGCCTCAATTGAGTGCCATCTGGGATATAACAAGCCCGCAAAACAAAAAGTCTAAATATCAAGACCAAGGCTGCACTGGTAGCAATAGCTGTTGCACCGTCTCAAAAGGTTCCTCACGCTGTTGTTCTGCTGCTCAATCCTCGTGCCGGGCCCAACATACAGATGATACACTTTGCCGCCCTAGCAGGGAGGATGTCCTATCCTATTCAATATCGAACATCCTCTTATTGCACTTGATTGACAATCTCGCTTGCTCGAGCCAGCGATTCCACCATTTGATGACACTCCTTTCGTCGCCTAGTTGTATACTCTGATTCCTTGAGCAGCTCCTCAAGTTCTTCTTGCTTGTACATCTGCTCAAGGAGCTCTTGCTGCATCTCGATCTTCGTGAATCTAGGAATGTCATTAGCGATTGTACCACAGAAGCTGGACTTGGTACTCACCCAACAAGATTGTACATGATGGCCTTTGGCACCATGTCAATCATGGTCCGACGCACGATATTATAGTAGGAAACGATCAACAACTTGATTACCTCAACCTCTTGCGTCTCTTTGTCAGAGAGCGTGTTAGAAGCCTTCAAAGTCGCTGGTGGAGGTTCCATCAAGGCCATCTTCTTCTTGTTCTTGGATGCAAAGAAGCTGCCAAAGAAGCCACCTTCGCTGTTGCCGTCCAAAGCAGGACTGGCTGCTCGTGGTGGAACCGCATTCTGCAAAACCTTGCCAGTCTTTGGGTCGACCTGCACTGGGACTGCTTTGTTGTACCGCTCATGGATGATAGCCATCGCCCTAGATCCGTTGATGAAATCGGGGTGCCCAGTGTTGATATAGCAAGCCTCCATGGCTACAAGATCTCTGACAAGCTTGTTCGTTGGGTCCATAGCCTTCTTGAAGAATGCGACGACGACGTTATGGAATTTCTCCTTCAATGCTGGATATCTTCGGAAGATTGGCTTTTGAAGTAGCTGTCCCAGAATGCGCACTAACTCGTCGTAGACCAGTGACACACACCTCAAGCTTGGGTCTTCCAATCTCTTGATTTGCTGCTTCACGATGATCTCGAAGGCTGCAGTACCAACGAAAAGAGCGGGTGAAGATCCGGAGGAATTGTACAAGATTGTCCGAATTTCCTGGTCTTTCACAGTGTCAAATGGGTCGACTGCCTTCACACCATTTGAATATAGCTCGTGGTAGACAAAACTGATACGAGCGCCTCCGGACAGTTCGTTGCTTGAGAGCTCGACGTTACTACCCTCAAGCAATGTCTTGTAGTCGTTGGAGAATTCCGTGATCATGTTCAAAATGATGTTCGCAGGACTGCCCAACATCGAGTCGCCCAGCTGATCAAGCTCGGCCTTGTATTTTTGTAACGAAGAGGTGATACGAGCTTTGATGTCGGGTAGAGTCGTCTTGATGTGCATCATGAGAATCTGTAAGCGTTAGTTTGACCCCTTTTTCTTTCCAGGGTTTTCTGTCCATACCAAGTTCAGCTTCCGTGCAAGGTAAGGCGTTCCACAATAAGCTGCCTTGTTTCTGTATGCCTTGTGGTTCTCGAAGAATTGCTTCTCATGTTCCAGTGCATAGGAAATGGCCTTCTTGTTTTCGATATCTCGCTGTCCACGGTTGACCACTGGGACGTAGCCCAGCCGTAATGGAATGATTCGGCCTGCCAAAATATCGACCACGTCGGTACCGTCATCCATCAAGTCAACTTTGGTGAGCACTCCGATTGTCCTCTGTCCTTCTGGATCGACCTCCCGTGCCAGTTTCAAGCCATCAGAGTTGGCCAAATCCGTGTTTGCTGCGGTAACAGCCAAAATGATGGCGTTGGACTTGCTGATCTGCTTGAGCACCATGTCCTTGATTTGTTTCTCGATATCCCGCGGTTGGTCACCAACCGGTACCTTTGTGAGACCGGGTAAATCGACGAGTGTAAGGGTGAGGACATTTGGAGAGTATATCCGCAGGTTGATTGGCGCTGGGGAGATGCCGGCATTTCGACCAGTCTTCGCATCTGTTTCCCTTACAATTTCCTCTCTGATCTTGTTGAAGTCGTAAAATTTCTGGCCAGGAATGTGCAGGAATTCGCCCCACTCATCAATGTTCGATTCCTTGTCCGTGGTCTTCATAGCAGTTGAAGTTTCCGTCTCTTCTCCCGCTTTCTCAACACCATTTGTGGCAGGCTTCTGGGTGGCGGGTCGGTTTATCAGTTGTAGAATAAGAGGTCTTCGAGTGACAATGCCAGTTCCACGGGGCAAGCTGTTTGACACGGTACATAAGTAAAGCTGCCTAAACTGTTCATCTGCTCTAGAGACACGTACAAATCTCTTCCCACAATGTTTTCCAGCACTGAACTCTTTCCGCTAGACTGCGAGCCCACTACAGCGATTTGTGGTAGATCAATAGGGTTTTGGACCTGCGTAGAATCATGTCAGAACAGCTGTTCAAGCGCGTGAACAGGAGTGTCCGCTATCTCAAATCTTACCCCGACTGTTGTGAAGACATCCTGAAGCTTGTTGACAAGTGTGATAAGGCCTGGATCGTTTACGTTGATGGCCTGCGGATTAACCTGTCCCATGACGCCGGACATGGTGGGCGATTTCTAGAGATTCGAGGTCTGCTAGACGATGAGGACGGGTGCAGTGTATCAGCGACTGGTGGCAGATTGGTATATTCTGTGCGAAGTCGCGCCGTGTGTGTTATGTATTCGTTGTTGTTGACTGCCTACGCTTTCGTTCGCGAGGGCGATCGGCTTCAGTGGCTCAGCCGCTGTATAAAGCCACGTTCCTTTACAGAGACAGTTTCACCAACTTTGGCGAGACAGAGGTGTCAGAAGAATGCCAGACAGCAGGATTTGCAGTCGCAACAGGTAAGTATGCAGGCTTGTCCAATGCTTACTCAATCAAGGTAGAGGAAATGGGTGCCTGATCGCTTCCTCACTGTGAATCTTTACACAGCTCAATATTTCCTTTTCGGGGAACATTCATGAGTTGAACGAACAGACTATCACCTAATCAAGAATCCATTGCAAGATTCAAGTGGTCTTGAGTGTTTCATGGCAAGACTATGTACTTCTCCAGGCGCTTCGGTATAGCTCCCAGCAGCTTCTTCTCCTGCAGCCATTTCTTAGAGAACAGTCTGTCCGCGTACCTGTATGCACCATCACACAGGATCGTAACCACTGTGTGTCCACTTCCGAGCTTCTCAGCAACCTCCTTTGCCGCAACCACGTTGAGACACGAGCTTGCGCCCAGATACAATCCTTCTTCATCCAAGCATCGATACACCATTTCTATTGTCTTCTCATCGCTGATGTGTACTGCCCCATCGAGGAGATCGATGTCAGGCTGGAGATTGTCTGTGACGCGTCCTTGTCCAATACCTTCGGTGATGGAGGATCCTGTCCTTTCTTGCAGCTTGCCACCGCTGGTGATGTACGAGTGGAGCACCGATCCTGGGGGGTCGGCGAGGAATGTCTTCACTCGACCATCCGACTTCTCCTTCAGGTAGCGCGTCACACCTGCAAGCGTTCCTCCTGTTCCTGTAGCGCAGGTGAATGCGTCTACCTTGCCGTCTGTTTGCGCCCAGATTTCAGGACCCGTGGTCTCGATATGTGCCTGCCTATTGGCAATGTTGTCGAACTGATTCGTCCATACGGCATTGTCCAGCCTGTCGGCGTGTCGTTTGGCTTGGTGGTTGTAGTTTTCTGGGTTATCGAAGGCCACCGCTGGCACTGGATAGACTTCAGCCCCAAGCAGACGTAGTAGATCGATCTTCCCTTGAGATTGTGTGTTTGGCATGTAAATGACCAGCTTGTATCCTTTGGATCGACAGACGTGAGCCAGACCGATGCCAGTATTACCCGCTGTTCCTTCCACAACAGTTCCTCCAGATCGCAGCTGCCCTAGCTTTTCAGCATTCTCAACCACAAACAGAGCAGCTCTGTCCTTGACTGATCCTCCTGGGTTCTGAAACTCGGCCTTCCCAAGCACTTCGCAGCCTGTCTCTTCGGAGAGTCTGTTCAGTCGGATGAGGGGAGTTTTTCCAATTGCTGAGACCAAATCAGCGCTGTGACTTCATGGATCACTTCCTGTGAAGGTCGCACCATCAACAAGTCCTCGAGTAGCTATGCCTTGCGCATGGGATACTTGAATGCCATGACGGTAAGCAACGTCGATTTCGGCCACGGACAGCTTCTCTACAGTGCCCGCAGCAAGTCGCGCAGTCGAAGCGAACTGTCGCACGGCTGTACGGAACATTCTGTGTGGGCAATTCGAAAGCGAGAATGTTGGACCCAAAGCTTTGTGTTCCGAACTCGCCGCAAGGCCGCAATCACTTGGCGGGTTTGCACTTTAGCTATCGATATCGGCCAGAACTTTGTTTACCTCCGATGAAGTTGGACAACAACAGCCACCATTCTCTTCACAACCACGCTCCTACTCTCCAAAATGCCGGGAAGAACTTCTGTTCGAGCGAATGTACGCTCCGCGAGGAATTCTGATGCTACCGTCTCCCGTAAATCGTCGACTGCGACTCTGAAGTCACGCACCAGCTCGACGCGCAGCTCCGCTTATGCCGTCCAGATCCCAGACGAAGGAGAGGCAACTTCATTACGGGAGGCTATATGCTCCGTATTTTCAGACGCTCAACGTGGCGCTGCCACTCAAAGAAAATCTGTGGTCACTTTACGAAAAGTGCAAGAGACTTGCTGTTACGAATCTGAGAAACCTCGGAAGAATGCCCTGGATCAGGATTACGATGAGCCCGAGTTCAATGAAGAAGTTGGAAGATGTTCACTCAGGCTTCTTGGTATAAGGAAGGCTGAAACGGTGGGAGACCGATTAATAAAGTTTCTAGTACTGTTCTTGAAGCATAGCTCTGAGAAAGGTGAGACAAAAGCAAGGTTATAGACATCAACCAGATTGCTGATCTTGGAAACCACAGACAACGCCATTTTCCAAGCCGCAGATGCAGACACCACAGAGGGCGTTCCTGAGACGCCAACGAGTCGCCTTGTGAGCCATATCTTGTCAATCGCATTACAAGTCATGGTCGCGAAGGACAAGACCATTAGATACCGCGCAACACAACTTGTCGCACAAATTGTCAATGCCCTTGACTCAATCGATGACCAACTGTTCCACCTCGTCCGTTACAATTTATTGAAACGTCTACGCGACAAGGAAAGCACCGTGCGGGCGCAGGCAGTCATTGCCTTAGGGCCCCTTGCCAATGAGGACGATGAGGATGAAGATGAAGAGGATAGCGACGGCGATACTCCAGGCGGAGTTCTTGGACGGCTAAGAGAAGCGCTGCAACATGACCCAAGCGCTGACGTCCGACGTGCACTGCTTCTCAATCTACCCTTCACTCCTGGAACTCTGCCATTTTTGCTGGAACGTGCCAGGGATTTAGATGCAGCGACTCGACGTGCACTTTACGCCCGCCTTCTGCCAGCACTAGGCGATTTCCGATACCTATCCCTCACACATCGAGAAAAGTTGCTCCGGTGGGGATTGCGAGATCGTGATGAGAATGTTCGCAAGGCTACTGCTCGACTTTTTCGCGAGCGTTGGATCGAAGACTGTGCAAAGGCTCAAGGTGAAGAGGAAGAAGCTCCATCTGGTCCAACCAAGGTACATGAGCCAAGCATGGCAGCCCTTTTTGAGCTCTTGGAACGGATCGACTCCAGCAATTCTGGTGCGGAAAATGGCATTGCTCATGAGGCTATGAAGGAGTTCTGGGAAGGACGACCAGATTACCGAGACCATGTCACCTTCGATGATCCTTTCTTTCAAGAGCTGTCCCCTGAGAGCGCTTTCGTAGCCCGCACCTTCACGGACTTTTGCTCCAAATCCGGCGACTCCAAGCTGCGGACGATGCTGGAGGACAAGATGCCCGAGGTGACCAAATTTGCGTTTCTACTTCAGATGCACATCGCCAAGTTGATTGACGCCGTCATCAAGGTTGGCACGAACCCAGATGATGCAGATGCTGAGGAAGAAATCATTCACCAAGAATTTTGCCTTGAGCAACTTCTCCATATTGGCGCTACTCTTGACTTTTCGGATGAAATGGGACGAAGGAAAATGTTTCAGGTAATGCGGGAAGCTCTCGCACTTCCTGAGTTGCCTGATGAGTCTACACGCCTGGTTATGGACATTCTGCGCACAGTCTGTGGCAGCGAAGAGGAATTTGCGAGTATTGCCCTTGAAGCCATTGCGGAGGTTCACGACACTATTCAGGATGATGCTGCCGATGACTCTGACGGAGATGAGAGCTTTCACTCTGCCCAGTCAGAGTTGAGTGGAGAGACCACTCCTACCAAGAAATCGAAGAAGAAGTCCAAGAACCCTCCAGATGAGGACGACACCGAGGTCGATGCAGAAAAGGCTCTTCGCGAGATGCAAGTTAACCTGAAGTGTCTTCACATCGCGCAGTGCATGCTGCAGAATGTGCAATGCAACCTCGAAGCAAGCAGTCATCTCAGGACCATGTTGAACAGTCTTGTTATTCCTGCTGTGCAAAGTCACGAAGCTCCTGTAAGGGAAACAGGCCTCAAGTGTATGGGACTTTGCTGTTTGCTCAGCAAGAATCTGTCTGAAGAGAATCTTGTTCTCTTTCTTCATTGCTTCAACAAGGGTCACGATGCTTTGCAAGACATCGCTATACAGATCATCTCAGATATCCTTGTTACTCATCCTTCGCTACTGATGGGCTCTCCCACAATTGATGGGGAAGGCAACACGGAGGTGGCGTCAAACCCGATGATGAAGCCACTGCTCAAGATGTACTCGAAGGGACTCCGTTCGCCTGACAAAGCGGTACAAACGACCGCTGGAACCGCTCTCTCGAAACTCATGTTGGCAGGGACAATTCAAGATCTTGATCTGCTGCGGCACATGGTTCTCTCGTATTTTGACCCAGAGACTCAGGGCAATCCAGCTTTCCGTCAATCTCTTGCATACTTCCTGCCTGTGTACTGCCATTCTAGACGTCGAAATGCAGAGGCAATGGCTCGAGTCGCTGTCCCAGTCCTCCATGCCCTTGCAGAGAGAGCAGACGATCTCGATGAAGATGAAGAAATGATCGGCACGACTCTCGTAGCTGCGCAGATTTGCGACTGGACTGATCCGAGGAAGACTGTTATGGGCATGGACGGTGCTGTCAAGGCAGAACCTGGTGATCTTGACGGTCACCTGGTTCTTGCTGAAGAATTGCTCGAAAAGATCTTGACTCCTGGGTGCCAGAGTAAGTTTGTGCGGATTTGCAGGGGATGATCGAATACTAACCCACAAACCAGAGGAGGAACGCAAGACTTACATCGCCCTACTAGCGAAACTACATTTTGCGCCTGGTTCACCGCCCGAACATCTACAAAACCTCTTCGATCTTGCCAACGAAGCGTTTGAGGGCAAAGTTGCTGCCGAAGCATCTACCCGCAATGCTCTCAACAAAGTCCAAAATGCCATCTCCAAACTTCTCAGCGCAGTCGGTTCCTCCCCGGCCTCCAAAGTCGCCAGCGAAGATGTCCCTGTTGACAGTACTGAAGTTGCGCCAGATGCAACGGAAGTTGAGGCTTCGGAATCGGAAGCAACTGAGATTCCGGATGCCGATGAGGATTTGGATGTCGATATGACGTTGGGTGTGAACATCACCAACGCGCCAGATGCTGAGGGGACGATTTTTGGTGACTATGACGATGACGATGATAGTGATGGGACGATCAAGGGTGATGAGCTGCCTGTCAGGATTAAGAGTGAGAAGGGCGTTGTGCGTGGAGATGAGAGCCTTTTGGACAGTCTGCTGGGGGAAGATAGCAGCATTATCTAAATCGTGGGTTTATTTTGTACAGTCGTACGTTGTTGGCGTCTTCAATTGGAGTTAGAATCGGGCATGTGGTACGACTATTCACTGCGTACCCTCGAACGCTTTTGCGATATGTCTGCGTGAATACCTTCTGTTGGCATTGCAGCTTCTACATTGTCAATGTGAGTAGAAAGTGGCTGAGGTGAAGATGATTCCGTATACTGGATATTCTTGTTTGCTACGACAGCGAGATGGGTATACCATTGTAACCCACACTAACCGATCACTGTTGGCTTTTATACATCATCAGCCAATCTTACTGCTCCTGGTATTGTGGTCCCTACGAGTCCTAGACGGGGCTTTTGGAGATCTCGCTGACGATCTCAGCCTCATGCGTCATCGTAGGCGATATAGCCTGTGTAGTCCTTTAGCAGCCTCTTCTCATCCCAATTGTACTTCTTTACGTGATTCCAAGAACGAAGTAGCCATTTGACACTCGTTCCACGGCGCAGGGATGGTACTTACCGCTATCTACGCGTTCCTGGCACTGGTGGCTATATGCTACTTTGCAGACTGGCTTTTATCCATCTGCGACGGTCCTCGAGCGCCCCCACGAGCCAGATCTCATTTCCCCTTGATCGGACACGCGCTTGGTCTGTACCGAGAAGGCGGCTCTTACTTCACTAAACTCTGGTTTGTCATTCCATTTCCGCACACACCGAGCTACGAGACTTTTTCCCCCTTTCGAGCTCGCGTCCTTGCTGATTTGTGCGTCGATGATAAGCGCACGGCAGACCGGCGAGATCTACACAGTCAATATCCTCCACTTCAGAATCTACGTTATCAATTCTCGATGTTTGATTCCGCTCGTCCAGCGGTCGTCGAAAACACTGTCGTTCACGCCGTTTCAGAAGGTGGTTGCGAGGGAGGTTTCGGGGTGTGCGAAGGAGATTGTGGAGTTGCATGGGGACGAGGTGTTTATGCGTGAGTTTATGAGGGCGACGAGGGAGGCGCTAAAGCCGGGGGTGCATCTTGATTATCAGAATGGGAGGGCGGTGGGGTGTCTTGAGGGATTGGTTGGGAGGTTGGGTTGTGATCATGGGGGGAGGATGGGGTTGTACGAGTGGGTTAGGCGTGTTGTTACGGTTGCTTCTACAGAGGGTGTTTATGGGACGAGGAATCCTTTTCGGGACGAGGAGGTTGAGAAGGCTTTTTGGTATTGTTTTTCTTTGAGATTCTTGTCGCTGGTGAAGTACTGACGGGCATGTTTCTAGGACATGGCATAATGGCACACCAGCCATGGCAACGGGGTTTTCAATCTTTGTACCTGCAGCAGTCAAGGCCCGCCAATACCTCGTCGACGCATTCAAGAGATATCATCGTGGGGACTACAGCGATGCCGCACAAGTTATCAAGGAGAGAATCCGAATACTACAAGAATATGGCGTCCCGGAAGATGATGTGGCTAGGATGCAACTCAGTTTCAATATAGCCCTTCTTCCCAATAGCGTCCCCACGACTTTCTGGGTCATCTTCAACACCTTCTCTCGCCCGGACTTACTCCAGCACGTGCGAGAAGAGCTTGCAGAGAAAGCCGTCATACGCTTGCTAGTAGGCGAGGAAAAGTACAAGCTGGACGTCACAGCCCTCAAAACCAAATGTCCCCTCCTCCTATCCATCTTCGAAGAAACTCAACGTCTCCTTACTGTCCACGCCAACATACGAGTGGTGGAAGAAGACACCCACCTCAACTCATGGTACCTAAAAAAAGGCAGTTTGCTACAAATCCCCAACCAGCCAGTCCATCTCGATACAGACCTGTGGGGCGACGATGCTGATACATTCGATCCCAACCGCTTCATCTCGCGAAAAGACGGGACGTCATCGAACTCATTCCTTGCATGGGGCGCGGCGCCGCATCTATGTCCTGCGAGGCAATTCGCTTCTACCGAGATTTTGGTTATGCTTGCGTTGTTGGTCTTGAGGGTAGATTTGGTGCCGGTGGAAGGTATCTGGAGGAGGCCGGAGCCGAAATATGGTGAGGCGACGACCATTCTTGGGCCAGGTCAGGATGTAGAGGTGAATGCTGTGGTTAGGGATGGGTGGAAGGGAGAATGGGTGATTGAGATGGGGGAGTCGAGAGCTAAGGTTCCTCTTGCGTCTGGGTAAATAATCTGATGCGTTATACTGGAGCGTGTTAGTAAGACCTTTAGCCATCGTGATCTGAACAGCAGGCTGCTATGACCAAATGCACTTAAGCCTCATGGTTCGCGAGGGCGCGCACCAATAGATATAGAGAAGCCAGAATGTTGACTAGAGGTCATTCCTCAACCTCTACCTTTCTGTCCCCAGTTGCCAGTTTGTGCCTTGGGCCGCGCCGTCCACGACATCTTTACATGTCTGCAGTATGCCAGTATCCATGTTTCGCCAAGAGGTGCATTTCCTCCAGACATGGATCGATCAGCCAAATCGAGTGGAGGCCCAGCTGGAGATCGTAGGTGTTGCTTGGGAGGAGTGTCTTGTAGATGCGGATAGAAACTCGCCTGCTGTCATGAGATTCGGTCTGTCCATGGGTTCATCTCCCTCGAAGTCATCACATTCGAGGCCAACTGGGTATTCGCTCGAGGTTGTGGTAGATGGACAGCTGAAGGGAGTGTCCGTCCTCGAGGTGCTCGAACGGGAGCTCCGCCGCCACGGGCTTCTCCCGGTACCAGCCATCCCCCTCCGCCTCTTTGCAATCCCCCAAACTCTGCCTCGAACTCATGTGCAGAACTTTGTCTCGTATCTGAGTATGAAGAGTGGGACTCGTCCTGACCGGCCTCGCCGTGACGTCGGCTGACTTTGATCTTGAGATGATGGATATTTACTAACGGCCGCTCTCTCTCCCGAACCAGATCTCCCAAACATCTCCGAACTTCCTCATGGACGACATTCTACCGTCCTATGGCCAGGCCACAACGAGAGACTACTGGAAGATCATTTCAACCTTCGTGAGATCTCAAGATCTTTGTGCCGCGGCCTTGGTGTCCAAAGAATGGAATCGCATTTTCATTCCGCATCTCTGGGGAAATCCAGCTTCACATTTTGGCACGGAAAGCGATGCTGTTTACGTTGCATTGGTGCGCTTTAAGAGGACACTGGCATGGGCGCGACTGAGCATAAGAGAACTTACACACACTCTACTTTTTCCACCAGCCCAGGCTGAACTATACGGTGGGCCACATGCTGACTGGCTGTATGATATCTTGCAGAGACTGCCAAAGCTGCAATCACTTATCGTTTCTCAACTTCCCTTTTTCGACCATGGGGCACTTTCAACTCTTGAGCATCTCAGCAAGCCAAACGCCGCCAATCAAATGGCCAAGGCAACGTACAACTTGCAGCTGCTGGACGCGTCAAACTGCATCAATGTCACCTCGCGAGAGCTATCTGCGGGCCTCCGACGTTTTCCGGCTCTGATGTATCTAGACCTCTCAGGAACAGTATCAGCCAAGCATCCGACGGTTCTATCGAATCTGTCTCATAATCCATGTCTACAGATCTTAAAATTACAGCGACTCGGCCTGACAGACGAGGACGTCCAGACTCTGGCATTTGCAGTCGGCCACAATCTAAGAAGCCTGGATGTGCGAGATAATCGAATCACCGATCAAGGTGTGCGTACCCTGATCGACAGCTGTATTGGCCAAGCCTCTGGGGAAGAGACTACAATGAATTCAGACACATCTGCTCGCCGCTACTCGCCTTCAAGACTAGGATTCCAGATACTTGACGTCTTTCATACTGAGCGCCAGGACAGCTATATCCGCACAAATCTTACCACTGGGTTTGTCAACTACACTGGCTTAGAAAGTGCTTCTGGATCAGGCATAACGCATCTGTACATCTCTGGAAACCCGATCTCAACTGAAGCTGTAGCCAGTTTGCTTAAGACTTCCAAATTGATTGTTCTCGATGCTGGTAGCGTCCTTTCTGGTGTCAGACCCGTTATCACTATCTCGCATGGTAGACAGGAATGTCTACTTGGTGCGGAGAGTCTGATCCCGTTCATTCAGACCTTTGGACAGAAGTTGTCATATCTCCGTATTCATCATACAGTGGCCACGCGAGAAGCCCCAGCAGGGCAGATCGCCTCCGAAATGGAAGATTCGTCCACACTTTTGTTTCCCAGCCACACTGCAGAGCTCGATTGCACAGCACACACCGTTCATGAATTACCAGACCGTGAGAGACAAATCAGTGAGCTTCAAGGTGATACACCTTTTGCAGAACTCGAAGGCTCGCCGGTTCCTCATAACAACAACACACTGCAAAAAGAGACCATCAAATCCACGTTACTGCTTGCTACTGGGCCAGCTCCAGCACAACTTTCACCGCCCGACGCGACTGGAAGCCTTTTGTCACCGGTTTCCGACATGACATCGAGCAGTCACCCGCCGGTTGACGCACCAAAAACAGCTTCATCGTTTACAGTACCTGTCGAAAGAATGCAACGCAGACGAACCTACTCTGGGGTTGTTGATGAACATGCTGCAAAGTTGAAGCAACGACTCACGCAAGCACACTCACTTCATCCATCCATGCTGCCAAATATGCAGATCCTGGTACTGACGGACGTTCCTCAAAAGGCATCTACCCCAAACACTGCAAATCGCATCATCCAATTCATCACCGATTGCGCCGAAGAAGCTCACTGGGCTAAGCTGCAGGCGTCTGTTGGCTATGCCCTGCCACCGGGCCGCGATCGCCGCAGCGCGGAAAGACAATACGCACGATCGTTGTTCCCGTTGCAAAGACTCGTCCTTGAAATGGCTCCGGATTTGCCTGCCGCTGAGGCAACAACCGGTTGGCGTCGGGGCAAAACCCCAGCAGTAGCCTTCTCTTCCGTACAGGATCCAGACTGCGAGGCTTTTTGGGGGGCAGCACAGAACGATTTCTCCTTCTTTGGAGGAGAAGAATGTGGACAGCCAGACACCGACGGGATGAGGCTTCCGCTTATAGCTTTTACCGAGAAGATGACCATTGCGCCTGAAATCATGGAGCGTGGTAATATGCCAGGACAGAAAGCACTCAAAGCACCACTGTTTGAGGTCTTGCCCGAAATCTCGAACTTCCGAAAAGCGAAAAGGGCACGACACGAAGATCAACTTTCACAGGGGCAGAAGGATGTTTTTACTGACGGATTTTGGGAGGGAGAAATCATCATTTTCAAACCTCGAAATTGAAGGAAAGACTGGAAAGGTTGGCGTTGAAGAAAGTCACTAAGAGTTTTCTATTTTTGGTGCCAGACTACTCCCTAATTGATGTATGAGCAATCTGATGGGTGTTGGTATCAGTAGGGATACCTAGAGTGTGTCCTCTCAATAGCAGGATATTGGGCCAACTCCACACCCTGTGACTGCAACCGATGGAATCGATCCAGCATCGTTTGTCGGCGGCACAGAACGAAGGCAGTATCATCCTGTGGGTTTGCCGCAAACTCATGGTGTTCAGCAAAAGCAGGCTCCAAAGATCGATCGACCACTATTCCTTCATCTGAGGCTTCATGCCCCCGCCTCAGATCCACAGTCGCACAGTGGAAACTGCCTCCAAGACATCCGACATGTTTGAATGGCAGTTTGATGCATGTCATCCCCAAGCTTTCAAACAATGTATGCATTTCGGTGTCTTGTTCCTCGGTCACCACTGTCTTGTGGTCCACGACAAGCACGTTCATTGCCAAATGTTCATTGTGGCACATGAAGCTGGGAGGATACTCCGCCCAATCCTGCTTGATAGGAGCCGGCAACAATCTCCAGGTATCCAATGGCTTATGCTTTCTCAACTCCTTCAAATCGACCAGCTCAGGATTGTAAAGGGCTGTTCCAGGAAACAAAGGCGTTAAGGTCGCGTCGATATGCATCTCGGACGTATTGCCCTTCTTCGGCTCGATGACAATCAACCTCCAACCGTGTGGTAAATGCGACCTCACCCACTCTATGCCCTTCTGATTCGTCGTGTTGCTCTTGTGCGTCACCACAATTCCTTTCTCCAGCTTGATGAAATCGGCAGCATCGAATGCGACTCTGCTGTTGTTGATAGCCCATCTCGCGCCCTGCTTGATGTCGAAAATTCGGTCGTCCGCAATCGTTTTGGTCTTCGGCGCCCTCACAATCTTGATCTTCTCACCATCGTGCCCAAGTGCATGCAACCACTCCCCATGCAAAAGCTCAACCTCGTGCCTCCTGCAACCCCAGGAAAAGGCACTTTCAATTACTGTCTCACCCACAACCATCAAACCGTCTCTCATCATGCTAGACGTATAGCCACTCCCTCGGCCTTCCTGCCCATCCTTACTCTCATCAATCTCTACATTTCCCCAATCAACTTTCTTGGGCCTGTGAACCCGGATTCCCAATCTGTCCATCGCATGGGCGAAGTTGTCCAACTCCCATGACGCCTTTTGGACAATCTCGGCGGGAATGGGGTTGTGTGGACGAAATTGGTGGAGATGGTATCTCGGGAGGATGTTTGCAGCTGCGGCGATGGGAATGGAGGGGAAGTAGGAATGTTCGCCTCGTCCGACCATCACTTCTCTGAGAGGCGCGTATTCGTCGTTGGAAGAGATGTTGGGCAGTCCATTGTGAAGCTTTTTAAAAAGGGTAGATGGGGTTGCCGGTGGCTGGGTGCGATGCACCAGACAATAGTCTAGATCTTCGTGGTCGACGGAGAAGAAATCCATCATTGCAATGCCGGTGATAGAGCTTGGAAGAGGAGGTTGATGGGAGTTAGACAGCATTTATCAATTCCGAGGTGGAGGGGCATGAACGAAAGCTTGGGACAACGTTGCTCAGAGCATGGTCTGTCGTAAGCATTTATCACTTTTCCGCTTTTCAAGCGTTGACACTGATGGCTTGCAGATCAGACGTTGTAGAAATGATTGGTCGACGTGAAGCTATATTCTAAAAGCGTTGCATACTAATGATGAAGTTGTTGCAGGGGACTAAACAAAGCTAACGTAATAAATGCCCGTATCCGCATTCCGATCTTGCACTACCGGCTAATTAATCCAAAGAAGGTATATGATAGCAAGACTACAACAAACAAAAGGAAACCCCCCTGGAAACCCTGGAGACATCTCTTTGTCTCAATGTGTATCCATATCCATCGCACCATCGAACCCGTCGCGACCCAGAAAAGCAACCGATACCATGAAGGCAGGTCGAGCCTCTTGCACCACCTCACAGAACCACCCCTTGAAGCGTCCTCCAGTCAAGTTCTCCTCAAAGATATCCACATCCAACTAAGAACTCCGCCTTCCCCTCCTAGCAGCCCTAGCCCTCAGCTTCTCCGCCTTCTCAGCATCAAGTCTAGTCTCGGGACTCTCCCTCCCATCCTCCCCCTCTTTGCCCTCAGCAACCTCCTCCTCCTCAGCACCATCAATCTCCCATCCCCACCGCCCATCCCTAGCCTTTGCCTTGGCTTTCCCTCCTTCCCTCGCCTCCATCTCCTTCAAATCCGCCAACCGCTCTTTCCACCGATTATCCATGCACGGATCGAGTGGCAGTCGTACTTTACGGTAGTTTGTAGCGTCGCGGCGGACGTTCATGCTCATGCCTCCTGGATAGAGTGGGAGAAGGTTGCGGAAGATGATGGGTGCGTCGCTGGGTGGTGGAGGGGCGGGGAGGGTAGTGAACTTCGAGTCCCATGCTTGAGATTCGGGGTTCCAGTGGAGACCGGCGAATTTGGTGTTTGGAGGTGGGTTTGTGGGTGTGTAGCGCGGTTTGTGGGGTGGTGCGTTCGTGGGCGCGGGGGTATTGATTTTGTCTGGGATGTGGAGGGTGGGTACCTGGGGAAGAGGTGGTGAAGGCGTGGTCTGTTGGTTGTTTGGGAGGTGATGAGGGAAAGAGCTTGGTTTAGTTGTGTTTGACTTCTTGCGTGGTGTGGTTGTTTTGATTTCGTTACCATCGTGGTGGCGCTTGCGCTTGTTTGTGTTGCTCTCGTTGATGTTCGAGTGCTCGTGTGAGTGCTTGGAAGATCATGTCAGTGGAATTGAGAGGAAGGGTTGATTGGAGCAGACATACCTTGGTCTTCTTACTCATGGAGCTCGCGGGCTCCGACTCCTCCTCGCGCTGGCGCTTGCCCCCAGGTGGCGAGATCGATGGCGAGGAAGCTGGGGGAGTGAGAAGACGAGCGGAGGTGCCGTGGGTGAGGATTGATCGCAGTGGAGCTTTGGTGGGTGCGTTGGCCTGCAGTACATCAGTACAGGGAATTCATTACGAAGACTATGTACGCCACGGTACGGTACGGTACGTACAGGGGCGGAGACGGCTTCGACTTGAGTCTCAGCCTTGCGCTTCTTCCCGATACCGATGCGGCTAGCCAGTGCGGCGCGTTCTTCCTTGTTGAGGACGTTGGTAGACATGGCGAATGCTTGTTGTTTGGTAGGAAGGTTGAATGAGAACTGTGTTTGATGTAGAGAGAGTGTCTTCGAAGAAAGAATGTTCTCGGTAGAGAGAGGATTCTTTGATGATGATGAGAATTGTGAGTTGTTGGAGTGGAGTGGAGTGGTGAAAATAAGTCTGGAAATCTTTCAAGGTAAGTGGCTGGCGGTGCTGTTGTCGTTGGAAGCCGTGTGTTGATATTGTCGGTGGGGCTATTGCAGAAGGCTGACTTTCCTAATCATTTACAGTGTTCACGAGAGGCACAATGGATATGTGGCGTTTTTCAATTCACGGTTTAGCGTCATGAGGGAAAGCGAGTTGCGTCAGCGAACGGCCGACAACATTGTCTTAGCACTGTCACGATTTGAGATCGGGGATGCGAGTGGAACATGTCGGGAAGTCAGTGACGTACATGGTAATACTGGCATTACATTCAGTTCCGTCGTGAGAGGTAATCGAGAGGTTCGTTGTATGCCCCAGACGTGTACCTTGTTTTCTCCAAGGCGTTGTTGATGGCTATCCATTTACCAGCTGAGTTATCGATGGCCTGAACAGCCTATATTGGGATCCGTTTCCAATCCCTTGGACCAAATCTGTGATGAGTTTTCCCAATAGTGCCACACCTCTCCGCCGCTTTGTGATGGATAGTCATACTCTCCGACACCCTGACTATGCCGAGCTGTGAAATCTGTGGGATCCTGGTTGCCCGGGCAATCATGCCTGACAAGCCCTCTTCCTCTAGCACACGTGGGCAACTGAGGCCATGGAATTCTTCCAAAGCTGGGATGGTTGGATCAGTGAAGGTCTCTTATTGATTTTCAATGCCGAATAGTCTAGAGACGTAGGGATACTTCTGAAAGGGATAATTGGGAACAGATATATGCATCAAAGGTCGACAGCCTATGCACGAGCTATCGTGGTGCACGACTCGACATGATAGGACATGAAGAATTGTCGTCGTAGCGGTGCCGAGTCTTTGAGCTCAAGAGCAGCATCTCAAACACTGGCCTGATGAGAATGGACGTCGATGATGTTAGGCATTTGCTAGTCGAAGACGACCTTGTTTCCTACTGTAGAAAGGACAGGTCAGTCCCTACAACATCGATTCTCACGATCGCGAAGTAGACTTCCGTGTAGCTGTGCTGTGGGTCAATCTCAACCTCTCACCCTTGTTCCTATTTTTGTTCTTCTTCAAGTCGTTCAAGACCCTGTCGCTCCCGGCTCCTTGCTGGGTGAAGATTGTCACCAGAGATACTGAGATCGATGAAATACAGCGCTTGAAAAGATGTCACCGCGATGTTGATGGGTCTTGATGGTGTACTGCTGTGAACGAGGTGGTGGTATCCGATATCGATATCGGCTTCTCCAAAGTCCCGGCGCCTCTCGAGCTCCGGGCATCTCTCCATCATTGACGAACCCAATCGAGGACATGTCCTCGCAACAGAAGATCTCCTTGCTCGATATACGCCATTGCATTCGCTCGTTCTCCTGCTCCAAACTACTCCAAACCTCGCCCTCGCCATGCCGTGGAGGTTACTCAGCGTGCTTATGCATCCATCTAGCACCGATCATTCCCTAACACGGGTTGCTTGGGTATCATGAACGACATTCATCCACCTCTTCCGCTTTCTGCCTTTTTCTGCCTTTTTCTGCCTTGTGTATTTTCAGTCCGTCTCTTAGACCTGTGGTGACACCCAACAACCCCTTCCCTCTCTACCCCAGCAGTAGTCAACACTGTCGCCCTTCCACTTTCTCACAATTTACAAGTCACCAAAATGTTGGAGGACTCTTCGGTGAGCAAGGGGTGGCTGAGCTACTTGATGGGCTGGAGGATGTATCCACGCGCCCATGAAAACAGAATCAAGCCGTACGAAGAGACGTTTAAGCCGATAAGACGCAAGTTCCTGCGGGCCATCTTCACAAACTTCATTGCTTTGCAGGTCTTGTTCCTTGTTCTTTTCGCAGTAAGTGACCGTTCTCATTACCAGCTGGAGAAATCCATGATGCTGACTTGATATGCTTTAACCAGTACATCTTCGGATCGCTATACCAGCAGGGCGGACATGTCAAAAACATGAAGGTCCTGTACATCGACTATGATGGGGGAGCAATAGGGATGTCCATTCGAAATGCCTACTCGACGCTTCAAGCTCCTGGATATCCAACCATTATTGAAAACTCGGTATCAGACTATCCGACACCTCAAGATCTCCGCCACGAAGTCTGTCAAGCCAGGTACTGGGGCGCCGTCTTCACCTTTCCAGGCGCCTCTGGCCGACTGTCAGATGCCATTTCAGCGAACTCACCCTACAACAAAAGCCAAGTGCTGTCCTACATCTGGAATGAAGCTCGCTATCCTGCCATAATCGACTCCACAGTATCCTCAGGAATTCAATCACTCTCCTCCGCCGCTCGCATAGATTACGCCTCAAACCATACTTTCACAAACATCACATTCTCGAGCCTTCCAATCATTGCAGATCCATGGCACTTGAGTTCAATCAACATCATGACGACAACTCAAGGATCGCGCTTAATCTACAATACCCTCGTCATTATCTTGATATTGGTGCAGGAGTTCTTCTACTTGGGAACCATCAATTCCCTTTACGACGCCTTCCATATCTACGCCCGTCTAAATCCCCACCGAATCATCTTCTTCAGAAATCTCATCTCGCTTTGCTACACCTTCGTCGGATCCCTTTGTGTAGCCGGAATGATCTGGGCCTTCCGCGCAGGTTGGGAGGTCAACGGGAATCAATTCGTTCTCACCTGGATGGTCCTATGGCTCTTTGCCCACGTAAACTTCCTCACCCTCGACGTCTTCACGGTCTGGCTCCCGCCGCCGTACATACCCATGGCACTGATATCCTGGGTGATTCTCAACGTAACATCCATCCTCCTCCCCTTCGAACTCAGTCCCGGGTTCTACAAGTATGGCTACGTGTATCCCGCCCACGAGGTCTATCAAGTCTTACTCGACATCTGGAGTCGAGGCTGTAATCCCCAGCTCTACCACGCCCTACCCGTCCTCTTCGCCCTCGAGCTAATTGGTCTTTTCTTCTCCGCTCTCGGCATCCACCGCCGCTGCCACTACGCAACCATCAAGGAGGAAAATGAGAAACAGGCTTTCCAAGACCACGTCGACGAAGCTCTGGCTTTTGAGCTTGGCAAGCGAGAGCAAGATCGCGCGGCGAGGAGGGAAAGCGTCACAGACCGTGACGAGAAGAAGGAAGGGACCGGAAGAACAGAGGAAGGGGATAAAGTGGATGTGGAGAAGGATCGCGCCGAGTTGGCCAAGGCGATTACGAATACGGAGAACAAGTTGAGAAGGGCGCAGACGCATAGTGGTGTGAGTTTCGGCCCAGCTTTCGGTTTTGGATTCGGACAGGATGCGGAGGGCAGGCGAGATTGAGTGGAGAGAGTTCGGAGAAACAAATCATCTCCCCCTTTTCCTGCTCCCAACATATGGCGATAGAAAATTCTTTTGCTCTGAACTTGGTATCGATGATATCGTGGTTGCATAGATTCCAAAACTCCATCGCCAGAAATATCCACCCTGCATCGGATGTGGTGAACCATTTCTGATGGTCGAAAAGGGAAAGAAGGGCTTACACAATGAGCGGGCCCGACGTGGTAGAGGAAAAAGCCCCATGTACCACTCAAACCAGCTTCAACAAAAAACATCATCTAACCAGAGGAGATACCGAAATAACCCAACGTCAACCTCAACGTCCACACTCCAAACTAAACGCACCGACAAACAAACCAACAGACCCATCTACTTCATCACCATCACCATCTCCTGCACGTTCTCTCTACCCACCTTTCTCCTCTCAGAACTCCTGACCACCACCCCCTCGCCAGCCCCCTCAAACCTGACCCTCTTGCTCCCCCTCACCGGTGTTTCAGCGCTCACCCCTTCGATACCCCCATCCCCACGCTTCCTCTTCCCACCACCTCCGGACCAAAACTTCAGAGGCGACAAATACGAGAGTAACCCACCACGCACGGGCGGAGCCGAAGCAGGTGTTTTCGTCGTCTTGGGCGTCGTAGGCACATCCAAATCCGAGTCCGAATCGAAATCGGAATCGGAGTCGGAATCGGAATCGAGAGTTGGGTCGTGGCGTTTGAGGACGACCTGCTCGTGTGCGACCTCGACCACGACGACGGGTCCGGGTTCTTCTTCTTCTTCTTCTTCTTCTTCTTCTTCTTCTGCGCTGGCGTATTCTTCGTAGTCAAGGAGGGATGACTCGGCGCTGGCTGTGGCTTCGTGGCGGAGCTGTTGGTTGGCTTCTTCGTCGGTATCGTCGTGGATGGAATCGTCTTTGGCGATGACTGGGACTTGTTCTTCTGTAAGTGAGTCGATGGAGGAATCTCTGGTGGCGTGATTTGCTCTGCAAGTACGAGAAGCATCCTTGGTCTTGTCAACTCGCTCTTCTTGGTGAGCAGGAGAACGCTGCACTTTGGCATGGACCTGTCGTCGCGCAGGAGCACGAGATACTGCGGATATTCGAGGTCCTGCAGGAGCACGAGATACTGCAGGCGCACGCGGTGCAGGAACACGAGGCCCTGCAGAAACCCTCGGCCTATTCTTCGACAAGGACAACTTCAGCACAGGAGGGAGGTGCACATCAACACAATGCTGATATACACCATTCGCCATACGATGACGATCAGGACAACCCTTCCACTCGCACTTGAAGCCACCCTCGCGCGTCCAGTCCCTGATAGCTCCAGAATGGTGCGCCATGACGTGGGTAGCGAGGCTGCGAGGGTTGTTGTGGTAATCGCAACCGGTAGCGCCGCACTGGAAGTCGTTGGGAGCGATTTCTCGAGCCATCTTGTAGGATGCGTTTCTTGGCGCCATGGTGTTGGGAGTCGTGGTTGTCGTCAAGACGGGTGTTGCTTCCGGATTGTAGACGGCCGGGCGTACCTTTTGTATCGGAGGGCGGGCCACGGGCCAGAGGTGTGTGCCATGGACGGGGGCAGACTGCTTTGAGTGGGTGGCTTTGTTTGGAGTGGCGTCGACAATTGCTTTGTGCCGGCAAATCTCAGGTTCCTCGTCGTCCGTCGAAGTTTCTTCATCATACACGTAGATCCCTTGATCGCAATCACCAAAGTGCTTTTCCGAATCGAATTCTTCCTCGCCATCATCATCCTCTTCACCTTCATCAAAGTCTTCTTCAGCATCGTCGAATACGCATTCCTCATCGACCTGCGCTTGATAGCGATCGATTAATTCTTGCGCGACAGCTTTGTGTTCCTCCGTGTCACAGTGCTCAGGAAAGTGTCCAGTCTCCTCAGCATGGAAAGTAGCAACCTCGAGAGAATAAAAGCCCTTGGCACACTCGTCGCAGACATACGGTGCTGAAGGTGCCATGGTCACGATAGACAATCTGGACGGTCGCTGAACCGTGGATTTTGCTTGCCAGTCTGGTGGGGGTCTGCGCAACGATGAAGTCGACTTGTTAGGTGAGCGGTAATTGGAATTGATGAACTGAGAACGTTTGATTGGAGTGGCAGTTCGAGTAAAAGTTGTGACAGGTCGCGAATTTTCACGTTGCGTTTCTCTCAGTTGGAAATTGCCCTTAGCGACTAGATATGGGCTGTCAGAGCCGATGAGAGAATCACACTCCTGTTCTGCCTCAGATTCTGAGCCGTCTTCTGAGGACTCGTCGCTGGAGCTGGATTCACTGTCGAGATCGGAGGACTCGTCCTCATCCTCGGATTCTGATTCCTGTCCAGCGTCCCCCAAGTCCTCATCTTCCGAGGGCGACGAATCGCTTTCGCAAACAGTATCATCGCCGGAGGCTGAATGATCATCGAAAGACTCCTCGCCAACTTCCATTGGGTTATAGGTTGTCCCACCATGCCTTGCAGTCGTCGTAATTGATGGTGCTGCGTTCTCTACGACTTTTTTCTCACCCTCGGGAAGTGAAGGGGTAGAAACTCTCGTCTCCACGGCAGCCACCTGACTGCCATTTGAGACAGCATCAGGACCATTCGCCATATCCTCTTTTCCTACTCAAGATTAGTCTTGACCACATTCGTACATCACAGTAACATACCTTTACGCAAATCCTCATTTATTTGATCGCTGACGACCTTGGCCATTGAAGGTGTTTCGCCAAACATGAAGGCAGGTGGAGCATCAGCCCACCACGTCTCCTCAGTCTCTTGGCAAACTTGGGAAGCGCCATCCAGGTGGTTGGGGTGAATGTGGTACTCTCGCAGATAGAACATCTCTTGACGTTTGGGACTGGGCGCTACAGCTTCCTCGAGTAGGTGCTTCTGAGGAGAGGGCTTGACGATCGGCTCTTGGTACTCCGTGAACGACGACGGCCGTGGAGAATTTAAAAAGGTCTCCGTCAGGAGGTCTTCCTCTTCACTGGAGAATGATTCGACTTCTCTCAAATCGTGCATCTCTACTGCCGTGGTTAGCGACATGATTTGGAAATGCATGCCGTTCTTACCAGATGTTGGTTGGTGATGAATAAAGGATGGATTGGTCAATCCTTCACCCTCCACTTCTGTGATATCTTCTTCCAGCGCTGTGTTCTCGTTACCGAATGTCGGATCCTCCACCACCATCATCTCACTTCCCCGTTCTCCAACATCCTGTCCCTCGCCACCAGCCTCTGCCCCCTGACGCCCAAGAAGGTGCTTACTGATATCCTTCCCATGCTTCTGCAAAAGAAACCACCAACACTGAATCGCATGCCTGAACTCCTCTCTCAACGCGTCGAATTCCTCGCCTCGGTGATTAATCTCCCCAGCATACCGAGTTCCTCTCCACGCATGTTTGGACTTTTCTCCAGCAGTGCCAAGAGGAGTCGGAAAGACAAACCCATCATCAGTCCGCCCAGCAGCGCGAAACCCAACACTCGCACCCGACGGTCCAACCGTTGCATAAGTGTACACGTTCGTATCCGCACGTTGCAACACAGCATTGTCGCCAAGAAGATATCGCAGGTGATCCTTGAGTGCTACAGCGCGTTGAGCGAGGTGATCTTTCTCTTTGAAGCTGAGAAGCCTTGGTTCCTCATCCAAACCCGCTTCGAAGATATCATCGGACCAGGAGTTCGGTCCCACATTCATATTGCCCTCTTTTGCCAAGTTTGGTACATTCGCTGCTACAAAGTCGTTGACAATAGCCATTCGAGCTTCCACGGTTTCGGGCTCGTATATCCATGTCGGGACCGCGGCGCCATCGATGAGGATCGATTGGCCATCTGTGTCGTGAAGGATGTCATCCTCGCCCGGCACGTCCTGGCGGTGCAAGGTATACCCGCCCATCAATCTGTCTTCAAAGTAGCCACTTCGTTCTTCCCGAGGGAATCTGGAGCCAAAAAGGAGGAGATTACAAAGCCCAGTAGAAGAAATAATGGTATGAAGGAGATCATTCACAATCATAAACTCCTCGAGCCCATCCAACGTCTCCGTCTCATCCGCCAGTTCCTCAATAACCGCCTGGACTACGTATCGCCATTCCTTCCCGAACCGTCGAGGTCTTGCCCAGAACCCTCCAATGGTCTGTTCCAACCGGACAAGATCATCATGGTTCAGCTTCAGCACCTCCGCAGCATATCTCCCCTCTGTGAGAGCCTTTTTCGCTAGGAGGCATTGCTCCAGAAATCGGATGCGGGCCGAGAGGTCATCGATGAGACGCAGTGAGCACGCTCCGCCGCCACCAAACTTGGCCCATTTGAGCCTCTGCTTGCTTCGTCTCAGACGACCCTCGACATCGGGCTGGAGTAGCACCTTTTCTGTTCTGTTGCCGAATTCATGGTAGAGGATGGTATTGGCTTTGGTGTCTGGGAGATCTCCGAGAACGTAGGTCGGCGGGTCGAGAGGATGCCCTTTAACTAGTGCCACCTCTTCGTCTCCTGCTTGCACTATCCGCTGCACTTCTCTCTCTGCTTCCTTCTTGTCAGAACAAAGAGTGAGAGTAGAAGCAACGGAGTCCATGGACTGGCGTTGTGGCGTCAAACACGGTGTCCGTGGGACAAGTGGTGCGGCTTCTCCAACATCTGAAAAAGAAAATTGTAGCTTGGGTCTGCATGGGAGCCTCATTAGTTGTGCCAAGTGGGAGGGCATAAAGGCATGATACGTACGGCAATTGCGCCGGCGCGACAAGTCCTTTCACAACAGCTGAATGGTCGACGCCCCGAGGCATACATAGCGGCATCGCCATGATAGGATCCTGAACACGGAGCATCAATGCTGATGGTGAGGCTTCTGAGATGCGTCGATAGGGAAAGGAAAATCACGAACGTGTCTCAGTCCTATAACCCACCTCACAAACAAACGACAAAGACCTCCCAATGCTGAAAACGGGGCCGCATCGCATGGCTACATTCCAAGCGCCTAGGTACTACGGCAACTTGCAGGTCTCAAGCTCACTCGCTGCCTCTGTTTTGCTCGGAAGCGGGACGAAGTGAAAACTGTCCATTAAAATTTACATACCAGGTCTCCCATATGTACCGAATTATCCAAAACGGATATATGCAAACGACCACCAAACGCCATGCTAAATGCCGCAAAAAACAGAACCCGGGACTTCTCCCCGTGCATATCCAAAGGCCATAATATCAATCCAGATGCAAAGTCCACGCCGTCACTGGATGTCTTGCCACATTATTTCGGCTTTCCAAGGACACCTCTGGATCCACGATCGCGCCCTGAACCAGGAGTGGTCGATGGCGTTACTGGCGATATTGTTGGAGTAGGATGTCGGCTACTGATTGGTGTTTCTAGCTCCTGTGCAGGAAGATCTGCGGGCAGCTCCACCGCCTCGCTAGGTTTGTAAGGTTTAGGGTTACCAAAAGCATCCATCTCATGGTAATGATTGATTCCGTCGACTTCGTGAACGGACTGTTGATTATCAGGTAGCTCTTGACGATATCCGGTAAAGACATTGGGGTCTGGATTATAGTCTTTCCGGTCTTGCATGGGATGGTCCGGTTGAACAGGGTTGTATCTTTTCTCCTTTTGCTTTCGGAAAACGAAAAACAGGACTGCTGCTAAGATGAGAACAGCAGCGACTGCTCCTACGGCAATGCCGACGATAGCTCCTGTGCTGAGTCCTGATGGGTCACTTTGTTTTGCCGCAGTTCCTCCTCTTGCTGGTAATGTAACAATGCGCTGCGACACAGATGTGCTTGGATACTGTGCGGCTTGAACAGAGAAGTTGAAATACTCGTAGTTTGCAGTTACGTAGGCGTTTTGAAGGAAGGCTCTTCCTAATGTGTATTGCGTATCGTTGGCGGCGCGCCTGAGAGGGAAGAATCTGGTACCTGATGCTACATTAGGGAGCGAAGGGCCCGAAACGAGGTCAAAGCTGCCATAAGGCATATCAATGGCGACACTGTTACCACCCGTGGCATCTGGAGCGATGGTGAATCTGACGGTTGGATTGGACTTGGTGAGCGACGTGTGAAGAGTGTCGTTCACTATATATAATTGAGCAGTCTCGTTCCACCTCAACCCGAATGCTCGTTCGAACGCCTGGCACGCACTCAATGGCAGCCATATATGTGGAACGAGAGAGTCGATGAGCGCGAATATTGGCGTGGAAAGCAGACTTGTCGAGCCACTGGTGATGGTCTGCACACCCACAAGGAGATCTCGAGAGATATCCGCACCCATGGAGAAGTTTACGTTGTTCGGTGTGAATCGGCTTGCATCGTAGCCACCTAAAGTCAAACTCCCAAAGATCTTGGGATCATGGTTATACATGCCAGCAGTATAACCCCATGTAAGACTCGGAATTGAGCTTTGGTTCTTGAGGTTCGAGAGGAGGCTAGGATAGCGCTGATTTAGATCGGTGAAGTTGACTGGCCATGGATTGAGCGGGAACCCGCCCATGTAGAAATCCTGTACATACCATGTTAAGAGTGCAATGCTTGAGTCGGGTCCAAGGCTTACCTTTGTGGCTATCCCAGCAATGATTTGATTCGGGACCGACGGCAAGTTGTCGCCTGGCCAGGCCAACCCAACCTTATCAGTGCCATAGATGCCATTTCCCGAGTAGTTGAGGAGTTGCTCTTCGATGAGCGATAGCTGGTACAGCCCCACTTGGGACCAGCTGGTCGTGGTATTTCGAAGATACAGACTGCCTCTTGTGTCCTTACAGCTCGCCGGATCTTGGTCTGTACACCCCTCTGGCACGACTGCCCAAACAGCGCCCTGTCCTGTGGCGGGCAGGAGTCTTACGCTTTGGGTATTGGAGCCCAAAGTCATGCCAAAAGTCGACCATGGTCCATCGTTGCCGTCCCTATCGCATCACAAGTCAGAGGAGTCGCCATTTCGAACGCGCGAAAGCCGGCCTACCAGTATTGATCAGGAGGCACCGAGATGGCCGTGGGCGCCGAGCGGGAAGTGGCAGTGGTGGTGGTCGCCGCGAACGAGAGCCCAATGGTGTTTTGGGCGACAGCGGCGATCAAAAGTCGCGGCAGCAGAAACATGACAGCGGGCGCGTCGTACTGAAGGCCTTCAGAACTTGAAACCCTTCGTAATTCAGCGAGGTGGCAGTGGCCGAGAAGTCATGTCTCTGGGTCAGACGTCAATCAAATGGCCTGGACGTTCAGCTCCAGCGCCGTCTCTTCGCCCACACGCGCCAGCCCCCTAGCAGCGAAGGCTATTTTGGGCGTCTCGGCAAATGTTTCGCACAGATGGACCCCAGGGTGACATCAAGGCGCCATACTATAGGTAGTAGTCAACCTCTTCTCGGCATGTGGGAATACAAAGTCGGCGCTTCTCGACTGCCAATTCATGGAACTCGGTGGCATGAAGGGAACCCGACTGCTTCCGGGAAACTGGTCAGCGACATGGACTCCTCCCTGGCGGTTACTTTGTACACGAGGAAGATTGAGGCCTCAATCAGCATGAGATCTGATTGGATCGACCCGCATGCTACTGGCCATGGCCGTGGGGTGTCCATTGGAAATATCCACAGTAGTATGTTCGATGGATCCCGCCCTCTACCATATACTGTGTAGCAATTCTGCGTCGGGCTGCCTTCCTTCACTGTACCTTGCATCGTTCGACAAGGAGCCTGCAGGCAGGGTTCTTGCATCTCATCACCCACTGTGTTGGAGTCAAGATTGCCCGACATGGCTGGCGCCTCAATATTCACATGCCTCCAGCGTGTATTGTTATAACCTTCCAAGACTCGATCTCTTCTCTTCTCTCACCGTATACACCACTTCGCAAGGAAACATCAAAACAGCTCGGTTGACGCTGCAGAGCCGGCCTTCACTGCAATAACGTTCGCTCATCCTGCTCATTCATCAAGGTAGTCCTGGATTACCCGAAAGTCGTGCCGTTGAGTTGGAACTAGAGCTGATGAACGCCGCAGGTGTCCTTGGTGCAACAATGACAGCGGCTTATATAGGTTGCACCATTCTAGACAATGAACTTCCACACTTCTACTGGGGCTCTATCAAGACAATTATCGACTATTATAGTCGCAATTCCTCAGTCTGAGACCCTACATCAGCCAATGCCGTTCAATTCCTCTGGAATAGTGACCGCTGCCATCTAATACTTGAATAGCATCCACGGCCGCGGATCTACCATACTTTCGCACTCTTCTTCTTCTTGTCAAATGGTGTAAATGGCCTCATGAACGTAGCTGACTGCTAACCTTATCATGAGAGCTTATCCGACCAAATCCATCGCGTTCCGTTCCGGTGTGACAGTCTGGGGCACGTACAGTACGTCTAGCCAATGCATTACAAGTCCATTCATATCATGGAGCGCCAAAGATCCCTCTCACTTCGGGTCAGTACAGTCCATTAGAGACGAAGAAAAGGGACCGATTTCATCAGATGCATAATCTGAGAGATATGAATGGACTAACTCTTGACTACAACAAGACATCCAGTTTGGAGGTCTCCACAGAACGATATTGACCGCTTTCTTGCCCCACCGGTAACAAACTGTGCGGGCTTCTTGGACAATCAGATAATCTTTCCATTCGTATGACTGGTAACTTTTGGTTCCGCAGTCCGACGTGCAGTGGCACGCTTGCAGCACCCACGACATTCAAGCCTAGGTAGCTTACGGCTGACAATAGCTTTGACTCTTCCCTCGTATGAAATTGCATTCATGGCAACTCAAACAAGAAAGGATACGATCATCGCCACGTGTGACTCACTTGATACCATATTCCGTTAACTCCGGGACGGGAAAAAAGAGGAGTGATGAAGGCTTGCATTTGCCCTCAATTCGTAAGCAAGGCTAACTACACCAACAAACTCCGGATTGGCATGTCAGCCTATTCTCGTACTTGTATCCAAACATCCTGTTCTCTCAAGTAAATCATTTCAACAATGACAGCAATGGCAAAAACCATCGTAGCGACAGGCGCATCATCCGGCTTGGTACGTGACATCCCACCTTCAAAAACACCACCTGCACCCATTGACCTCCCCAGGGATTCGCAGTCATCGAACAACTGCTCTCGCAGAAACTGACCCCCTACAACATCATCCTGGGCGTTCAAGATCCCACCGCCACCCAAATAGCCTACAACAACCTCTCCCCGGCCTACAACAGCGAAAGACACAGTCTGACCCTCCTCCCCCTCGAACTCACAGATCTGCGCACAGTGAAAACGTTCGCACACCAAGTCCTCGACTCCCTCGGTCCAGCAACACCAATAGATACCCTCCTCCTAAACGCCGCCCTTGTAAAATCAGCCCAAGAACCAGGGACAAACGGATCCAAATACAACGACCCATTCCTCGTGAATCACCTCTGTAATTCCTCCTCTCCCCTTCGCTCCCCTCCCCTCCAAAACACACCCAGTGAGAAAGAAAGAAAGAAAAAACGAGAAAACAAAGAAACTAACCCACTCCCTCACAAAAAAAAGCACAACACTACCTCCTCCACCTCCTCTCGCCCCACCTCACCACCTCCCACACCCGGATCATCTTCGTCTCCTCCGGCTCCCTCTCCTCCTTCACCAACGTATCCGCCCTCCCCGACCTGGTAAAAGCACCCTCCCCCTCCTACGGATTCTTCGACATCTACCCCGCGACAAAGTTTATCCAGTTGCTCTCGGCGCACTGGTGGCGCAGGCGGTTATGGGGAGAATGTGCGGTGTTGGCTGTTTCGCCCGGTACGTTGGTTCCACTCCCACTCCCACTTCCACCTTCGTCTCCAAAAACAGTTATATACTAGGGACAAGGAAGCAACGCTAACCCATCCCCCCTTCTACACAGGTTTCATCCCCACCACAGGTCTGAGCCGCAACGTCGACTTGACCGTTCCCCCCGAGGTAATGAAAGATGCCAAGAGTGTCGAAGAAGGTAACTCCTCCATACGCCATACCCGATACATCCAAAACCAACCAAAACACCATGCACAATTCACAACATCTTCCGCTTACTAACTAGTTGATGCGGTTCCGCAGGCGCCCAATCCATCCTCGCCGCCTTCACACGCGACGATTTCCCCTCGGACAAGGAACAGATTTTCCTGACGAGTTGGGGAGAATGGTGGCCCAAAGAAAAGTTCCAACGGTCATTAGACGAAGGGTTACAGAACGAATGGTCCTTTTCGAGGGAGAAGATGGAGAGGGAGGAAGTGGTGGATTGAATTCAAGGGGACGCGTAATTTAGGTCCAAGTAAATAATGCAGGATTCGTGTAATAAAGAGTAGGAAGCGAGGAACAATGATGGCGACGCCGACGGCCGCGAAACACGAGAAAATGCCACCTCACCAACCAAGGTACCAAATGAAAGCTCCTAACAATGTCGTCCTCTATCCATCATTGTTGCCGTCAATCCATGTGGTACGATTTTTCTTCCCAACCGAACCCGAAAGCAATGGCCCCCTCGCAGCACGACGCCCCCAATTCGCAGGTCTCTCGAAAGGCTCCACCAGTGGGACTGGTCCACTACGACAAAGCGGCTCAAAGATCCCACTAGCCATCGTACCATCGCCAACATAAGCATTCGCATTGCCAGGAGTGAGAGGCATGTGTGCGTTTCTCTCGTGCTTCATACGACGCATCTCTCCGCTGTAGGTACGATTCATGGATTGGTAGCGCCGGTGGGTAGCATTGAGACATCGCTTCGAGAATGCTGAGGACCTGTTTGGTAAAGATGGAAGCAAAGACCGTTTTTCTGCTTGGTTCCAAACGCATGGTGCGCTTCCGGTGGCCAAATTCTTATCCCAAGATCCGTCCAGCGTCACTGTACTGTCCACGTGAATAACTGAATCGTCCAATCCGATGCGGTCTGATTGCTTTGCACGCTTCTTGCCTCCTCTGAGGCGTCTTAAGCATCCTCGAAGCCAGCCGAGACGCCTCCTGTGAAGGGGAGCTGGTAGACGAGAACGACCCTGGATCTCTTCGACTCTTGGGGAGGACTTTCTGCGCCAGAGAGAAGTTCAGCCCCACATCCAGAACGAAATCGTGTCATTCGAGATCGAATTCGGCAGACTGCTGGCGGATTCATTTCTGACCGCGATAGCGATGCAAATTAGAGATATGTATTGATATTAACCATTCCTGTGGCGGATGCAAAGCAATGGCAGCCTCTGTCGCATAGAAAGGGTGCTTGCGAGCACTTACGAACTACTATGGCTGACATCGTTGAAAGACTTCGTATGCAACAGCATTTCTCTGCGATCAACTTGGCACGCGTCGTTGATCTATCAGCGGCCCGTTAGCCGTGTTGCTAGGAAAACCACGACCCTTGTCTCCATGACCCCATCCAGGGCCACTCCTCGCCATCAGTCCAGTGAACGCATCTTTTTTTTCGGTGCTGACATCTCGTTTCGCCTTGACAGTTCTACTGCCGTTCTGTCCTCCCGATACAGTGGCATTGCGTTGCATACCAGAACTTGCTGTTGGCCTTGCTCTCCACTCGTTTGCACCAGGTAATTGAAATGGGACCTCAATATTGTCTGGAATAGCGTCAACCAGACCGCCTTCAGGGAAGCTTTCTGGCTTAAAGCCTTTTCCCTTTTTGAAATGCTGGGGAGGTTCGCGGTATTGTGGTGTCAAATCGACAAGGGGCTTGGGCTTGGGACCATGGCGAACCGAGCCACCATCGATGGAGTTACGACGGTGCATTGTGCGATTGGATCGTTGTGATGTACTGCGATTCAACCCACTCGTATTTGTGTTATCCGATGCTTGCAAAGCCTGCTGTCGTTCTTCGTATGTCTGTCCGAGAAGGCTATTGGGGTTGAACGCTGCTTCGCCGCTTTGTTGACTATTCCAACTTCGTTCGGTGCGCTGATTTGACTGGCCGCTGTCGTGCACGCCTTTGTAAGCGACAGGAGGACGACTCCTTCCTTTGGGAGTGACGAGAGGCTGCCTCGTGTTTTGGGACCTCGAATGCTCCTGCGCTAACGGCATCCCAGGGAATATTCGCAGCGTACCCAGTGGTCTGTCACCCCCCGAAAATGAATGACTGCGCCGCCTTGGAGTAGGACGCTCTGCAGGCGGCTCCTTTGCAAAGCTAGCAAAATTCAATCCCAGGGTGTTGAAAGTACCCAAAGCGTAGTACGAATCACGATTGCCATTGCGAGCGACTTGCGGTTCATCAGACTTGTCCTTGAGCGGGCCGCTCTTGACTTCTTTCTGTTCGCCCTTGGATGCCTGACCTTCGCCCATGATATTGTAAATATACCAACTGCGCCAGCTTTGGATGGTTGAGAAAAACGAATCTGCGACATGCTTGTCGTTGGAGCAGAAATAATGAATGAAATTGGTCAACTCCTCGAACATACTTGACTTTTGCTGAGACTTGACGCAATAGCAGTATTTCTTGGGTGGCCTAACGACTCGCTTCTTCCAATCTTGAGCCGGTGTGTACATCTCAAAATCTGTGAGATGACAAATGTTGTTCGCGTCTTTACCAGCTTCGTTCTTGGCCATGATGATCTGACCATCCTCGCGCAACGTGACCCATCGCTTGTCCCACTTGTTGGCTTTTGGAGAGTAGTACAACCACCAAGATTGAGTCTCAGGCCTAGCTTCAAAATCAGCATGGTATCTTCATTTAACCAGCAAGGCTTTGGCACAGTAGGGTCGTCAGTGTATGCCCCTCTCTACGGCCGTGGAAGTTGCATCTTGCGATGAAGTCCCTTGTTTCAGGAACGACATCGATAAATTGCAGGCAATTTTGTGCAAAATCTCGTATGACATTTAGCGGTGATAGTTTCTCCATGGAGAGAGATCATCAACTATTCTCGGCCGCAACCTTGGAAAAGGATATTATCCACGTCGGCCTCGAACTGAGCACTATCCTTGTGGGAATATTGCGAACTCAGAAGCAATAAGGGGACTGTAGGATCAAAGGTCAAGAAGTCTACATACCTTTCTTTTGGAGCAAAATCTTTGTACAGCTCATTGTTCAAGCCGGCGTCAGAAGGCACAATCAAAATCGAATGCTGCGTATCTGCATCCCATGAGTTGACCACATTCCTCACAGGCTCATACATGCGTAAAGGTCTCTGAACGCCGCACTTGGTAAAGTCTTCATAGATGACAGCAGTCCTCGGATCAGGACATTCTGACATGACGGTTGCTGTAGAGCGAATGAGCTGCAGAGCTGAGGTCGTCGGCGTGAACGGCAGGTCGATGTGTCTCTTTCCACATCGAATTCTCACACGACGTTCACCGTGGTTGGAGGCAGACACCGGCGCATCTGTGAGTGGGACGATGCCTTTGCCTCCAGGCTTGATCATTGGCATCTCGGCAGCAGCATTCTTCGTTACATCGTTCAGGATACCTGAGACTTTCGGCGGTGAAGCGTGGCTAGGCCTAGGACGCATATGCTCGGATGGCTTTGGCGGCGAGGGAGAGTCGTGATGCCTTCGCTTGAACAAACTTCCAAGCTTTGGCGCTGCATGTGATGTTGAAGTAGGCGACGTGACAGCATTGGGTGTCTTCAGCGGTGGGCTTGTAGCGTACTCGTCCTTGGTCGGTGGTCTGATGTCTGCCGGTCGGGGTCGCGAGATGTCCTCCTTCTTCAAGCGTCTCAACTTCTTACGCCGTTCTGCGTCTTCACGATCTGCCCTCCGCTTTGCGTCGGCCTCCTCTTTCAAGCGACGCTGCTCACTGATCATCTCGTCACGCCTTCGTTGTTCTTCTTCCTCAGCCTCGCGAGCTATCCTGTCTCTTTCGTCAAGTTCTCTTTGCAGTCTCATTGTCTCAAACTCGGCAGCCTTCTGTTTCGCTTCTCGGTCAGCGCGCTGCTGTGCCTTTATCTTGTTGTAGCGTGCCTGCTCTTTCGCCATGATGGATTCTCCTTCGGTACGACCAGCCATTTCGTCCCTCCTCCATTCCTGGTTGCGGCTTGAAGTGGTGGGTCTTCTGGGTGTCCTCGAAGATGAACTGCCGCTGCCCTCTCCTGTCGAAGATGTGGTCGGAGGCTTCTGCGGATTTACCGTATTCGATCGCTTTCGCTGGGTGGCAGGCACCTGGGGTATTGCCTGGTTGGGAAGCTCAGGAACTGGGTCGCGTCGCGGATGGTCTGCTCGCGTGCCATTTGGGACGGAGGGTTGGGCGGCATGGGACACCGAAGCCGCGCGGTGATATCGAGACCGACTCCTCTGGACCCCATTGCTTTGCGCATTTTCAGGTATTGCTTGAGGAATCGGAGGTACGGGAGGAGGGGGAGTGGATGCTGCATTCTGCGACTCGCTCGATATAGCCTTGCGCACAGATTTGTAACGCGATGGGAGCCCACCCTCTGAGGGCTGGGGATTTTGTCCGTCCCTGGCCATGATGCACAAGTGAATCCGGGTCACTGGTTATCTAGTGCCAGTCTCTGCGTGCGATATCGAAGTACTGTATGTTGGTGAAGGTCCACAGCGCCAGCCCCCCTAGGAGGTAGCTTCGCGAGTCTTAAGGGCAAAATGCTTACTTGTGGCGTACTCCGGCCACCCACGCCTTCATTCGACGACGGAATTCTTCTGCTGTCGTTGGGTGCGACTGTGTCAACTGCTCCCCTTGAATGCTAATAGTACCTCCTACATTGCACAGTCACGCAGGTCGGTATGCAGACGCCGGCGCTGTCGATGATTCTGCAGGGACAGGATGGGACCTGCGACTCGACCAGTTTCAGTGTGCTGTTGACGCAGAATATCGGGCACATTGCAAGGGCAGGAGCTGGCTGGACATGATGCGTGATAGAAGGACGACTCCTCGAGCAAAAACTCCTTCTCCATCTCCATCTCCATCCCACACTCTTCAGTGCCTCACGCTCCTTTCAATAAGTACATACTACATACTACATACAGCCAGCCCTCAGCAAAGTCCCCAGCCTTAGCGCTTGGCTTCCCCACGCAAATCTCTGCCCCGAGGCCCTGAATCCGTGTCCGCTCCCTGCCTCTACCACACGCGCCTCGATTCGCGCCCCGGACAGCCTAATGATTGGCTGAGTTCCTGAGCATGGAGTGTCGTCGTCGGGATCTGGGCATTCTCGCGACCGCTGCCGTTGCATTCTTCCTCTACTTCCATCTCCGCCATCTGCACCGCACAATTTCCACGTCGTCGCCTCTGCACCAATACAGGCTGTCAGACGAGAGGCTTCAGACTCCAATCCATGTGGACAATGGCCCTGCAAACGCGACGCTCGGCGTAGGTTTCTTCCGCAAGCAAAGAAGCAACTCCAAGGCTGTCTGCCAAGTGTTTGAACTTGGAACAACGGCTGACTTTTTGCATGCAGTTTGGAGGCATCTTCGCTGTCTCCAAAGGGGACTCGCACAGACGCTCCTCACTCCTTCATGCTGCCAACTTGACCGGCATTGACATTCTGATACCGCCTCAGCCAGTTTGGACCGATGCCGATGTTGAAAGCATCAAGACGAAGAAATTGTCTGTGATTTCGCGAGGTTCTGCAATGGCATGGCTCGGGCATTTGAACGCTTTGAAATGGTGCGTGATCTTGCGCCACACGGCCCAGAATGTGGTACACCATCTGCAAATGGCACGACGCTAACGAAGATCTCCAGGTTCGTGGAATCTGGATTGTCATCGGCACTGATCCTTGAAGACGATGTTGACTGGGATATCCACCTCCGCAATTACCAGATTCCGTTGGTTGCAAAAGCTATACGCAACCTCGTCAACGGCTCGCAAGACGATGCCAACGACCCGTATGCCGCTCTTCGTCGAGCGCATCGTCCACAAACTTATTGGGGAAACTTGAAATCGTGGGAAATTCTCTACCTAGGCCACTGCGGTGATTATTTCGATCTCAAGTTCTGGCCCGAACTACCCCATGAAATTTTTGCCGACGAATCGCTGCCACCACTGCAACGAATGCATCCAGATACTGAGGATTGGCTAAGAGAAGTGGGCGTCCAGCACAAGCAACGCATGGTCCACAAATCGAAGAAGCCATTGTGCAGTTTTGCCTACGCAGTGACAAGGGAGTCTGCACAACGGATATTAAGAGAACTGTCGACAGAAGAGAAGAATCACGGCACATGGGCGTACGATGTGCGGCTCCTCGAAGCGTGTCGAGATCTTGGTTGGAAATGCTGGAGTGCTAACCCAGAAATGTTCCACCACACGGACGAAGGCGATAGCGACATTTCCAAGATCAACGGCAAGCCTTTGTTTCCAGTCAGTACCAAGAACGGTGACACCACTCCCAACATAGCTTGCGGTGCGAGGAACGAAGCGTTTCTCACGATCGATCCTGATGTGCTCCACAAAATCAAAGAGATGTCTCAGGATCCAGCGTTGTGTCTATCGACTGCAATGAAAAGGTATGACAGTCCTCTGCGAGGAGACACATGAACAAGAAGATATTGGCATGACATATAAGCGGAGCATCATACTGAATCGATTTCAAATAGCAAAGCATCGATCATGGCAGGAGTTTTGGGATGGCAGCGGTATGCCTTCTTACATTCCAACCTATATCGGAAGAGTTTGAGCGGAAGAAAAGAATAATTGTTATTCAAATGGTATATACGTGTCCATTTAGAGGTTCTTGAGAACGAGACTTGATGTTTTGAGAATGGCCCATGTTGTTAGCATGGCGTCTTTTATCACTTCCCATTGTGACATCTGTCCATCTGCCACTCCAGTTTTCTGACCTTGACCTTTTCCGGAATTACTAGGACTTCAACCATCTTCACCAGCAGTGAGATCTGGCGACTTGTCGACACTCAGGCTCTAAGCTTTGCCTACCCCAAGAGAAAGAGAATCGAAGACAAGGGAAAGTTTGCCGGTTCTAGGCCTTCCATTACGGATCCGAGATTACCGAAACAGCGTTGGAGGGATCGGCATGCTAGGATGGGTTTTGGGTTTGCCGATTGGGAAGATGAGGCTGGGGGAGAATTCATGCAAGAAAAGAAACGTTTTCCACAGAACTTCGCTTGTTCCTTTGATCAGTCTGTTTGTCTTTGTCGTGTGGGTAAAGTGCTCAAGTAGACAAGGCTGTCATGCCAGCCTCGCCCAGGTGCCCGTACGTGCCGAATGTGGACTAGTGACGTCGATCATCCTCCACTGCGAATCTCTCGATCAGAAGACGAGACGAGACCTCACCACCTCACCATGTAGCAATGCTTCACCCCACACGTTTCGCTCTACGGAGACCAAGACTCCTCCCCCTTAATGTCCCCTTATGCAGATTCGCCGCCACAAAGGCGACACCGCAATCGCGCGTCGAACGGATCAATGCAAAGCGTATGCTCTTCCCTTTTCCAATTCCACCCTCGAGATTCATACATTTACTGATATGATTCCTGTAACGATTGCAGTACCCAAATTCCTCCACCGCTACACAACACCCCTCTCCACAGCGCCCCTCTCACACATAACATCCTTCCTCCTCCTCCACGAAATAACAGCCATCCTCCCCCTCCTCGCCCTCTTCGCAACATTCCACTACACATCCATCACCCTCCCTGCCTCCGTAACGAACAGTCCCGCCGTCACAGAGGGCGTCGAGAAATTCGGCAAATATTTCAAGCGCAAGGGATGGTTGGGGGAAACTGTTGTACCTGAACCTGGCGAGGCTGGCGCTGGTTTGGGAGGTGGGGCAAGTTTGGATGGGGAGACGTGGAATGTAGGCGCTGACGGGATGAAGATTCTGATGGAGGTGGGGACGGCGTGGGCGGTTGTCAAACTGCTTTTGCCCGTTAGGCTGGTGGGGTGTGTTTGGCTTACGCCGTGGGTTGCTAGGGTTGTTGTTGTGCCTGTTACGAGGGTGGTGGGGAGGGTGGCGGGGAAGAGGAAAGTCGCCGTGACGAAGGATAATTTGAAATGAAAGAATGAAAGAACTTTGCTAGGATGGAGGCGGAGGTAGTGAGGGTATACATACGTGTCTCATGGACAGCTGGTGTTGGATATCTCTGGGGCGTATATCCGCAATGCCTACGACGTTATGTGTTGTAAACATCGTTGAAGCAAAACCACATGCCACCTTCCAACCTGCGTTGCCAATCTGGACACCGAGCGAGATAAGATCACGAGCACTAGACTACGAAGACAAAACAAACATCAGCCACAATCGCGTGCGGAGAGGACTATGCCATAAATCTGGGTAGACCTCTCAGCCCGAATCAAACCGCATGTATGTATTACGACGAGCATCTCTCTTCCCTTCAAAGTTCACTAAGAAAGAACTCGGATTCACGGCAAGACTTGATCAATTCACAACCCATGCATCGTATCTTGATGAATATCGCAAAGGCCGGAGGTATCCAGTCAACTCTCCAGTCGTCCCTGTTTACCTCTTGTCCCATTCTGTCTACTTACACACAATCTATCCAGATACATCCAGGTCTGGCTTCCGGGCTTGAAAACTTTTGTGCTATCGTTGACACATTACCGGGCATATATATTTGGTTGTAATCCCTTTTCAAGCACATACGGCCACAGAATCAAGAGATCACGAATTCCCGTCCGCTCATTCATAGTTAAGCTTGATATCGGCGGATTAGTAGTTGGGTAGGTGACTACCAGCGAATACCCGCTGCTGTATGTTTTCTTGTTTTGCTCGCGATGAAGAATTTTTGCCGGGCTAGATTGAGTGGGGCTCTTCAAGCGTCCTTGTAGAAGCTAGTAGGTAAGCTTGACCTTCCAATTCAACTTCAAAGTCATTCCCATTTCCAACATCAATTCGTCAAAATCGTTGTGGTTGGGAACGTCATGTGGAGTCTTCAAAGAAAGTTGTTCCTTAGGTACGCGAAAGTACTTTCTTTTCCGCTATTGCAATCTTCCAAACACACTATCGGGATCATATTGGATAGAGTGAATGTCATGCATTCATCCTCTGCTCAGACAGGGATCGTTAACATAAAATGTCTCCCCATCTATAGCGCGAGCACAAGACCAGCTATCCTACCTCTCCCGAAGCGAAGTGGACTCCACCCGATTCGTCGGATACATCACCACCAGATGCAGATGGAGATGCCGTGCTCGAGGTTATTGACTAAGAGGGTTCCACCGTCGAGTGCCCCGATCGAGATGGTTCCAAAGTCGATTGCTCTTTTGACTTTCCTACTTCTTCCCCTTGCGTCTCAGGCGGCGGCATTGTATTGTAATTGAATAGCCGTAAGACCGGAGAGATGGGAAAGATTCGGTCGCCAGGATCCTGAGCATCGCGTCATTCGCCTGCGAGAACTCATATCCCGCCGATACCTTGGTGGTGCAGGGCAGATGGTGCTTTCGCAAACTCTCACGAGACGATTGATGACATTTTGCATAATATTGTCTGGGACATTTACCGGTTTGAAGGAAAAGACTGGGACACATGGAACATACACTGCCTGTCCTCTAGCTGCAAACGAAGTAATTCTCCTGCAAGGCATCATGCAACCGAGCAAAGACACCATCATGCCACGTCCTGAACTCCTCCCATTCATCCGCAGGCATAATAATAGAAAGCATATTCAACCACCCCCCCACAATCAAATCGGCATAAGTGGCCTGCGCACCCTCAAGATACGGCCCAGACGCATTCACCATAAACAGCCTCGCCAACGACATCAACGCCTCCCTGAATTGAACCTTGAGTCCCTCCCTCGCCTCACCCCGCAGATTAAGCTCCTCCCACGACCCCAGATGCGCGCGCTCCAGCATGAGAGCCTTGGCCGCCTCCGCCGTCCCCGGATGGAAAGGCAGGAAATAAGCATACAGCGTGACATACGCCGAAAAAGTAGCATCGACATTCATATTGAAGCGCGCATACACCCCGTTCGCCGCTCCCTCCCTGCTCGTCAACGGCGCGAAGAAGGCCGTATCCCCGTTCGGACTCTGGTACTCGAGCCCCGTCCCCGTCGAATCGGCGGGGAAAAGCCGGCCCCCCGAATCCGGGTACGCGTCTTCGAGGAAATTGGCAATGTCGAAGGAGTCGCCGACGATGGTGCCGGAGGCGGGGTCGTGTAGCATGGGGAGGGTGTAGTAGTCGGAGCCGTCGTCGAGTTTGCGGACGGCGGGGCAGTGGAGTTGTTGGCGTCTCGCGGGGATGTCGGGGATGTCGATGAAGGTGGTTTTGAAGGGCACGCGTTTGAAGCTCAGGGCGAGACGGGCTTTGCTTGGGTTGGGCGCGTAGGAGCGAGGTTCTTTGGGCGAGGAGATGTCGTAAAGGATGAGGGGGTTGGATTCTGTCATTTTGGATTCGGTGGATTGTCTCGATTTGTGAGCCACAAAGTCGGGCCAGGAGTGGACTTCAACGACATATAATGGTGTCGTTCAGCTGAGCGGGTTGGGTTGTTCCATGTCGTTTGACGGCGTCCACTAGTAGTGTTGCATTGCAGACGGGCCATCATGTAGGGTCACGTTCTCAAGGTCTCTATGGATCATTATACAATAAAGATCAGAATTCAACCTGGCTGTACTAAATAAAAACTGCAATCGCAAGAACATTGTTGGCAAAGAGATACTACAAAGAGAAAAGCCAAAGCCATGTTCAAAACCAAAAGACTCGCCGGCATCTTCACCATTTTACAATTTAGAACCCTTCTTTCTCTCCTATTCACTCCATCACATAACCTCGCCAAGTCTCGGGGCTCCTCCCTGCCAATCAAACCTCTCGTAGTATCGGAAGACCAGATCATAGCCCTCTAGATCGTGCACAATTCTATCGATTCGCTTGTATCCAGCAATGCTGTCCATACGACCACTCTTCTTGGCAGTATCAATTCCGTCTCCGGATTCGGCGTCCTTTTTATTCTCGAAAAGCGTCACACTGAACCGTCCAGGCTTGAAGATATTGACTACTTGTTCCACAACATCAGCAGTTTCGCGACCACTCTGGTGCGCCGGTACATTGGTCTCGAACGAAGCGTAAGAGCATTGTGGCTCAGGTGTGACATGAACCGTGAAATAGTGATGACCGCCACGGCTCTTCTTGCCATTTCCATTCATGGGAGGAGGTGGAATAACGCCATTAGCAGAAAAGCCACAGGGATTGAACATGTAAGCATCGATCTTGGCCTCTGGATATTTCCCGACCGCATAGACATCAGAGAGACCACAGCCTTCGGAGACAATGGTGCCCAATGCGTGACCTTCTGTTGTCAGTTCCTCGGGCAGGGTCAAATCATCGTCATCGGAGGAGTAATGGCTGTTGTCCGAAGAAGTCTGCTCAAAGACATCAAACCCATCGTCATTACTGACATGACCGTTGGCCTCCTCTTCGCGAATGGTTCCCAAGGCCTTCACGCTGTTCTTCTTGACTTTCTGGAAATGATGACCTTCCGCGACCGCACTCGCGTCCTCGAGATAGAATTGGCGAGCATTCTGTTCATCGAGGTCAGTCATGAGGATTTCCAGAGTCTCATCATCTTCTCCACAGCGTGTTGCTTTCTTTGCGTCAGGGAAACCCAGGAATTTGGTCTCTGTTGGCTCGCTGCCAGGGCTGGCAGGTGGTGTCAATTTGGTGTCCGGCCCAGTCGTGTAAAGATACCAGTGATCTCCGTTCATCTTTCCAATCATGTAGGCGCTGCCTCCAAGGAACATGTTGTCCAAAAACCGGACTTCGTCGCGCCAGCTGCGGTGCGGACCGCGTTGCTGGTTAGGAAAGAGGAAGTTTTTGCGACTATAGAAGATACGGTAAGGAGTTGCCGCGGCAGGGATACTTCGTAGCAGATTGGCGGGTACGTGTGGGAAGCCTGCAGAAAGAGCAGCAATTTCCAGCATGCGTGGGAGACCACAAAGAAGTGTCGTAGTACCACAAGTCTTGAGAATGAGTTTGTGGGGCCAGACGAACATGCTAGATTCCGAGAGGAGGTAGCCATCAACAGTATCAGACTCCAGAACCGAAAGCACTTTGCAATTGACTAAGTCGAGCATCTCCTTCCAAGTATCGGCCGGCACAGCCTTGAGGCCATTGGGAGCGCATGTAGCCGGCAAGGCTTCGGCATCGGGGGCGAACCATACCTCGAGGAGCTTTTCGGGGCCTGTCTCGACATTAGCATAAGCCTGTAGTCCGCATCTTGACAAGCGACCCACCTTCGAATGCCGTGCTGGAGTCTAAATCAACGGTGGCATCGCGATTGATTGTCAAATGTGGCGTCCCAGTGTAGGAAGACGGCGAAGCTGTATAGTTCCTTGGGATCTCAATAGTGACCATCTCCTTGTAGACGCTCGGTGCAAAGCGTGCGAAGATATGTGATTGTAGAAAGGTTGTGGTAGAATGGAACGGGGGAGCTCTATCTGCTGCCCAGACGAACTATGCGGTGTCCGCCTAGGAAGAGAAGGCCCACGATCTGTGGGGAATCTTGGAGGCTGGCTTGAGCCAGCAGCAATCTATGGTTGGGAGGAGACGTCGAAGGGACGTTATGGAGGCCGCGCGGAGAGAGGGACAAAGACTGCCTTGTTGGGCGGAATTGTGGCTATCGGTTGTAGTCCTCGCGCTGTAGATTCCGATACCTGGGATAAGTATCGGGTCTGGCAGACGAGGTTATCTGCTACTCGGTTGTGTCAAGCGTTGGTGTTGGATGGTATCGTGAGTCGTGCTATCGAGGCCTGGCAAAGAAAGATTAGTGGTATGCTCGTAGATAGGAAGTGTGTACACGAAGCCGCATTGTCAACATGCCCAAGCGCGTGCGACAGAAACACGGCTCACGGCTACAGTTGGATCTATGGTTGTGGTGAGCTCACTTTGCTGGCTTCCCTAGAATTTTCACGAGGTCTTCTGAAGGCATGGAATGGGCGCTGGTAGAAGGTTGGTTTCTGAGAAGAAATATCAAGAATTGATATATCTGATCATTCGGAAGACGTGTCGTGTGTCGTTCGTTTGCCGTGTGGAAAGAGTGGTTCTGGCGAGGCAAATGTTTTTGTGTGTCTGGGCCGCAAGATTTTCGGGGACCTAGCTCGTGGTATTTGTGGGGGGGGCCTGTCTGCAGCAGCCGTTCTTCTTCGATCACGGTTTGGGAGAGCTTGGTTGACCAATGATGGAGCAGGCTGTTGTTCGATATTTTCAGATCGTAACGCAGCAGTAGCTGGTACGTTGTCGTCGTCGTCGTCGTCGTCGTCGTAGTCCAGGCGCAGAATATTTTGCACCATGCACTAAATTGTTGTTTGCGGCAATTTGAGCAAACACGTCATGTGCAGAGTGAGCCCTGGGTTCTAAATAATCTTCGTATTCATTATTATCGCGCGGATCGTACGCCGACCATTTCTGCTGCTTGCCCATTCTACATGAACAGCCAAAGATATACACGATTTACCCATCGTCTGTTCCGACTTCGTCTCTCAAAGCCTGTGCCAAGAGTTCCACTCGATCAAGAGCCCGGCCAATGCCAAGGGACACCAACATGATCTGGATGACAATTAGGACTCCAGAGTGTACCGCACCTTTCCCCAAGCATGAACCATATTGACTTCCTCCAGAAATTGCAGAACGATTGATCTCGAGCATCTCTTGGTCCCATCTTGGTGTGGCAAAGTGTTCCTCCATGGAACTGTACGTCTCTCCCACCTCTCGCATCTTCCCTGTTTTTCTCAGTCCCGAACGGGGTTGGATATCCATGTGTATAGCACGTGGTTCGAGGAGGTGCTTGGCGGTGGGGTTTTCTGGTAGCAGTGATTGTAGGTCGTGTCTGCGGACATGAGCCCGGTGCTGTTATTGGCAACCTTTCATGTGGCGCTGAAACTGTCCTTAACTTCTCTAGAAAGAGAGTATTTGATGTTTTCAATCATGAAAAACCGTTGCTATGTGTCGATAGGTGTTTGATGAAGCTTTGTGAGGAGAGCAAGCTTTAGCCGTAGATACGCTTGTATAGCTGGGTCTGAGGATGAGTAGGCAGACGTGCCAAGCTGACAGCTACTCGGGGATCTTTCTGGGGCTGCAGGTCGTTCGGGGACACTGCGTGCCCATGACTCAATTGAGGAAGCTTGACTCTCTGGCAGAAATTGGTGAGGCGGCGATGTTCGTTGAGGAGCCATGAGTGAGGTTTGTGATTTGTCTGTCATGATGTCTGGAATTTATCGAGTGATTGTCTGTATTTTATCGAGTGATTGTCTGAAGTTCTCCAGTGAAATCTGAAGTTCTTGGATGGCAATATGCAGCTCTTGATTGATCGTTTGAGAGCGAGTATCGTGAAACAAGGCCTGGAAAATCTGGAGAAACAAACTTTTTGAAATACGACGATCAGTGATAGGGCGGTACTGGAATAACGAATTAAGGTTGGAACAGCCGAAGCCCGCCTTACCACGATGTTATCATAAGTTAAGGCTGGAACGCCATCACAAGAGAAGGGGACGTCAGAACCAGAGACGGCACGTCGACCATATATCTGGGTCAACAATACACAGCTAATGCACCCACATCGGCAGCGGTCAACTGCTCAAACACCCGCACGCGACCAAGCAAATAAGACAAATAGAGCAAGTGACAGGACAAAAATATGAAGAGAAAAGAGAGTTTGACCAATCTCGAGTGGCCGATCGTGACAAAGGCTTGAAACGGAGAATGCTTGCTACCCTCCGACCAATGTGATTTGCGCAAACTTTGGTCAGGGAGATCCAGACAACGAGTACGGTTGAGGTCCAAAAAGAAAAAGACCCTTGTCGAGATGATGGAATTGACAAATATCGTGCATGGCATGAAGAAAGCGCCCTGCACATATCCGTTTGCGAAATGTAAGCGCAATGGAGGAAACACGGATGCAGGTATTTGAAATAAACTTCAGCGGTCGGCTTTTTAGCCGCAACTTGAAGTGTTTGAGCTCGAGCTGTGAGTGGTCAGCGCGGTAGCAAGTCTCGATGCATGTTCCATATGGCGCAGGTGAGTTCTGGATTGTAGAGGCCTTGGAAATAAAGGCCTTTGATGAGCCTGGATTGAACAATTTGAAAGAGTAGATGGGAACCTGGATTGGGGACGGAAGCGAGAGAGATTTGGATTCTCAACATCACATCACGAGATCTCGCCGGCTTGCAATCCTCCGCTTCCGGCTCGATCGAGCCCGCTCCTCTTCCCCGACTCCATCGCGCAGAGAAACACTCTCGCGCAACCATCGCGATGCATACCATCGACCATGGGCCAGCAGGATTGACAAATCATTCGATCTGTCAGCAAAGCTCAAAGCTGTTTCGCAGACGTTTTGATGCATGTCTCATCATTGTTTCTCCCGTAACCTCGTTCCGTCTTTCGCCCTTCGCCTTTCGTTGCACCATGCATAGGAGCGAGCCGCTGAGAGCATCGTCCCCCGCTCTCTTCTCCTATGGCACTTCACCACATCACGTCAATCCGAATGTTCGGGTCCAAGCACCCAAGGATTCATCAAGCTGTGAACCAAGGTCCAACGCCGCTGGTCGGTATCGTGCCAAAGATGTATATTCTGGGTTGGATGACACGAAGTCCTCCTGGCTTCCGTATTTGGACACTGAGAAGCTGAAGGGACGTCGGTTATGCCCAACGCGCCCAAGATTTGCTTCCAGACGTGCGTCTGTGAAGAGGAAAATCTGAAGATGTCGTTTTTGGCCCGGGACGATCCACGCCTCGCGGAAGCTTGTGATGAACACCATCAAGCTCCGTTGAAATCGGCTCTATGTTTGTGTGATAGCTGAAAAGATCTAGGATATTGCTACCGAGAGCTTGAGATCAGACCGAGATTGCTGGTAAGCATGAAGCGTCGCAGAGCACGGCCATCCTCTGACAAACTCATGAGAGACTCCGTTTATGCATATGCATTCCCAAGGGTATCGAACAACAGAAACAACCTGAGCCACCACCAAAATTCTCATGCAAGCTCACCGAGTCCAAAATCTGTAGTCTGCCCTACATGCCGTATATTCTGAGTTTTCCACGCTAATGCACAAACTGAAGACCCCCTCTAATGCAACAATGAAGGCAAAAAATTTAAAATAAACTCCCGGAAGCAGAGGAAAACAAGGACCGCTGTCGAATGCACGAGCTCATCATGAGTCCCATATTGGCCCGAAAGCCGGCACGCCACGACACTCCAGCTTGCTCACCACCCTGCACGTTGTATCCTTGTTCGAGATCACAATCACAGCCTCAGCTTGGCTCTCTTTGTACATGCTGTATGCCATGTGCGCCAAGTCAAGTCGTCCCCACAAGCTCGAGTCGTAGATCCCGGCCTCTGGATCCGCCCGCCGCACCACATCAACCACTGCTTCTCCGTATGTCAATTCTGGGTTTCTTGTGGACCAGAGAACTCGACATTTGAGATTAGGAAACCCATTGAACAGACCGATACATGGACCGATACCGGAACCTGTCGCAACTATGACCACTGGCTTGAACAGAGTTGCAATGCGCAGAACACCCCACGTTGGACTGCCCTTGATCGATAGACGTTCTGGTGGGCGATTGATCATTCGTCTTGTCCAATCTCCAGCGTTCGAGACAATAACAGAAAATCCGGGCTTCCCGTCTGGCTCGGGGATTGTCGCAAAAGCATGTGTCTCTCGACAGACCTTGTCGGAGATGCGGATGATCCTGCAAGGGGGCATTATCGTGTCTGTTTTGAAATGGATTCGAGTGGCATGGTTAGAAAGCCTTTCGACTTCGACCTTGAAATTGTGCTTAGCCCGGAGCCAAGGGTAGACGATTAGTGCAGTCAAAATCAGCAACATCCAGAAAGTCGGTATCTTGTTTAACGCAAGGCCCGAATTTTCGTACCTTGCGAAAGAACCGGCAAGGTTGAAGAGTATCGTCTGAAGCCAGAAAAAAATCAGAAGCAGCCACCCACAAAAGCGATGCGATGCCTCGAAGTAATCATGCCTTCGACTTCTTATGCGCGGGTGAGCTGCGGTGATAATAACAGCAAGGAGAAACCAGTTCAATCCAGCCAGAACGAGGTGAACTCGGTCCACGGAAGAAAATTGTCCATTCCATCGAATAGTGTCATAGATTAACCCCGCGGTAAAGGAGGTGTACCAGAGCGCAGCCATAAGTCCTGCGCCACTGTGGATGCCGCCATAGCAGTACACCTTGGCAATTACGCGACGGACACGCAACGGTGTCGTGGCAGGCACGTGCACCACAAATATTCGGAACAGCAAGTTGATAACATGCTCGTTTCTCATGAGAATTGCTACTACAAGGTTGGCGGACACTGCTGTGAGTGTGTCCGCCAGCTGATACTCAATCGAGTAGTTTTGAGACGGGTCCAGGTAGGTCAAAGGGGCTCGTTGGATGATTCGCCAGTTGACGCAGATCCATGGCGCGACGTTGGCCAGGACTATAATGGTGAGAAGGCGATAGTACGTCGTGATTGAACGCCATCGAAGAAAGCGATACAGTCTATTTGCTCGCTTCGGCGGCAAAAGAGTTTCTGTCTGCGGCATTGTGGATAAGGTTTGCGAGGTTAAGGAAGAAGAGGAGCGTGCTGGCCGTAGTATGTAGGCGGTGAGCTGTTTCTCGAGGTCGTCTCCAGCGAGTTTGGGATATGAGAGGAAGACATGGGCCGGCGATTCTATGCTTCTTTGGACGTATTGAACGCTATCGAAAGACGCCACCTGCCCAGGCGAGGCTGCAGCATGTTCGCAGTTGTGCTCATTTGGGATATCAGAGTGAGCTGCTGATTTATGTGACGTGCCTGGATTGTGCGGATACATTGGTGGTGGACGGGAGCAGTTGCTGCTACTACCTGCAATCCAGCGGGATCTCGATGCGTAGGTAGCTGTAAGTTGAGACTGGTTGTTTCGGTGGAGCCGGTGGCTAAGTGGAAAAGGAGCAGTCGATGGATGAGGATATGGACATTTGCTCAAGGCAACCCTTGGGAGCAACTTCAGTTGACAAGGCGATTCTCACTCTCCACCAAGCAACCGCAAGGACATTCACGTCAAGATAGAAGCGAACTAAGACGGGTGTACCTTGAGATGGATGGCGCTGCTTGATGGGTCGGGGTCGAAAGGCGTTGAAGTGGGAAGAAAAAGTGAGTAGTCAAACCTGAGTCTACAGAGGGGCAAGCAGCAAGCTGATGATAGTGATGGAGAACAAGTACGCGGGATCAGAGATCAGGAACCCATGATGTCTTTTCTAATCGTCGACAAACCAAAACCGCCTTCGCCGACCATATTGCCTTCGAAATCCAAGTTGGGCTCTCGTTCCCGTACAGCATGCAACCTTGCCCTCTCGTGTCATGTCGTGCGAGCAGTCAACCAGATGCAGCAATGCTCCAGTAACCGGACATGATGACTACATCGAACCGGCAGGAGCCTTGAAGGAAGGCAAGTCCAGCGGATGAAGATTGACGGGTCGATCTCTTGGCCACTGAAGAGAGCAGGAGATTCATCCTCCATCATTGGCTCTTCTGTTACCGTACCGGAAGGGTATGCATAGTTCCGCATCAGGGTGCTTCTTTGTTCTGCCACGAGGTTTGGTGCACAAGACGTTGCTTGACATTCCGGCTCCACTGGGATCGATGTGTGAAACCCGAGGAGACACTTCTGGAGGAGCTGTTCCTCATGGATATCTAGTCTAGCTGTTCAAGACCGCCATTGGCTGGTCACGTCTCGCCATCGCCCAGCCAGATCAACGCTTGTTTGCTTGCGAGCCTAGACTTTGGAGCGCTGAAAGCACTCTATTCACACCCTTCTAGGACCCTGTACATCTGCAGGCATCTGGTCGTGCCTGTCCTTTTATGACCTCTAGGGGATGCCCATGCCACGCGTGCGAAGCATCTGCCACGAGACATCCTTTGTCTGCTTCCACCCGACTCCACGAGATGTCATTGGCAAAAGATCATACGATACGTATAGCTACGTCGGCCCAGACACTGACATGAACCTTTTACACGACACGTTTGCATGCTGTATCGAACTTCTCCCCGCATTTTTCTATCGTACATGTACACTCTCTGGATGTTTCCGTCACCCTCCGCGTTTGGATGCCTTGGCCCGCTCCAGGTCAATTATGTCACGTCTCCTTACCAAGGAATCTATGAGTTGGGAAATGGGCACTCGTGTGAGGCTCATTTTAACACATTTGATATTGTCTTGAGAAGATGAGGTCCCGGCCACTGTCAGTCGTTCTTGTCACCACATCAGCGCTGTCAAACCGACAATCCGTGTGGAAACTGCAGGACGTCTACACACAACATTTCTGCTGTGCGCAAAGATGTCGGCTAAGTGCAGAAAACGGTGCCTCGCTTCAACGCACTCTAGCAAGTCAATTTTTGGATCCTGTGCAGAGGGTGGTTCCTTGGATTTCATTGGCACAATTTCGATACTTATAACCAGATGAGCTATCCTCTCGAGCTACTCAATGAATTTCAAGAGAAAGCATTGTGGGCCACTCCGAAAGCAACGCAATACCTTTATCCGGGTTTCTGGATATTTCGAGGTCACCACTAAGGAAAGCATGACAGACGTCACATCCATCTACTCGTGTGAAACGGTAAGCTCGGCTTCATCCGAAGAAGAGGAGCCTAGCCTTCTCACATGAGGACAGCGAAGTACGCCTGGGAGACAGCCCGGTGCACGATAGAATGGTTGTCATTTAGACTGTCCGCCTGGATTTCTCGCCTTGCAGCAGATGCTAGAGGGAGGATACGGTGGGTCAAACTTTCCTCGCTACCGATAGCCACGGGCAATAGTGCAAAGCAAATTTTGATCGAGAGACATGTGATGATGTGCAATGACAGCTGGAGACATCTTATTGTTCACAATTCATAGTCGTAGCACCTCTTCTAGCATCAATGACCGACCAGAGCTAGCGCAAGAACCAGTCGGCAGCACTCGGCATCCTGTCAATCAAACACTAAGAATTACTGTTGCAGGAAACTCACCTTTGGACTCGATCTTACCAAAATCCCGCAGGTCCGAAGAGCATCGCAACCCTCTATCCTCGAATCAACTGTTGACTGGGCAGTAGCAATAGCATGGGGAGGCTTACCCCGTGACGCAGAGCGTGGCCGAAGTAACTAACCGTCCCGTAACAATTGGTATTTCGCCCAATCCAAAGCCTTGCAGGGCCGCTCATGGACTGATAGGTATATTCAACTTTCCTCAACTCCTTGTCCGCACACAGTGCATTGAAGTGTACATCATATAGAATACATTTCACATTGTGCTGATTTAGCACCTAGAAGCGCGGTATGGTTGCCGCTTTGCACTAGCATGTGTCTTCGTTAATTCTTAGACAGGGCTGCCTGTCGGACGCACAACTGGATCCGATAATCTGGGAACGCGCATTGCTTACTGGCTTCATTCATCACTTCGGCCAGACGAAGTCATTTACTTCACTTCATGCTCAAATTTTCATGAGTTGACTCCACCCCGTGTATATTCTCTCAGCAAACTCCCGTAGCGTTTCACGGAATGCGCGGAAACGAGTCTCACGGTGCCACCCCTCAGCATACCGGAGCAGAACGGAAAGGCCCCGAAGCCTGTTCTCCAATGCTTAGAGATGGACATTCTTCGGGGTCTGTCCGTTCTGTATCTATCCTGCAGGCTGCTCTCCCCTAAACTGTGCTACGAGCACCGTTGGAAATTACTGTGTATCATCAACCGTTTTCTTCATGCGTGGTTGTAGAGTTCGGCGCTGGAGCCGCCACCACGACCACACCTTTCTTACTGCTGATCTATCTCCCATCACCGTTTGCTGGAATTTCTCCAAAAGGTGTCACAGACCACCTCACGTTGCACCGCTAGCAGTCATCGCCTACTTAGTTCTTAGTGATGCTACCGAACTAAACGGCCCATCGAGGTTGGCCATCTTGATTTATCAAACGCATCAGCTGTGGCACGCGATCGTAGGGCTGTACGACCTGAGGTCTGTTGGAGGTCGCGCATGATTCTGAGGCTAACACACCTGCAGCAGGGAAAGAGAGTCCTTGAGTTCCCACAATCTTGACTACTCTAAGGTAGGTCACACATCCAGCAGAGCAGTTTAGAGTCATATCATCTCCATAGGAACAACAGAATCGGTCTTGATGGGCAGGATTTGTCTCCACAGTGCATATGGAGATTATAAACTTTGGCGAAAAACAAACACTCTCAATGTTTAGCTCTCGATGTAGTTGTATACAGAAGACGCTACTCATCCGAAGAGTCTCCTTGGCTACCAAAGAAGGAGCCAGTTCCCAGGAGGCCAAAGCGGCCCAACAAACTATTGTATGCTGCGTACCAATATGCGGTCGCTAGCGGACAACTGCAAGCTCACCAACCCCAACAAACAACATCTTCAGTTGGCGGCACTTCCATTTGCCAAGTACGATAGCGTGCTTCAAATGCATAATACATCCTCATGAACATTTATCCGAACTGAGTTATTTCCTCGCCTTTCTCCTTGATGACTTGCACTACGCCACATGCACTATCATCGCCTCGACGATCTCGTCAGAAACTTTTCGAAAGGAGCATATCACCATCCACTTCGATCGACCAGCCACGATTTCTCAGAATTCGTCTGGCACGCGTGCCCTGTCCAGTCAGAGAACAGAGGTTTCCAGCAGTTCGACGACACCTGGTTGGCATGATGCAACACCGTTGTGGCAGTTCCAAAATAACATCACCCACGTGCTGGAACTTGAAAGCCGATCGACTCCGCCATGGCGCACGCGATCTAGGTATGTCTTACCCTCCACCCTTAGGATTCTCATGCGCTTCATCTTTAGGACACCAGGTCATATCAACTCTTCTTACACGCCCCTAGCTCAATTCCGTGGACCGGGCTTCAAACCTGTTCACACTCTCTGTTCGTTGCCTTAGCTAGTGATGGGATTCGTGCCTAATGGGCCGGCTCCCCATGCGCCCGTCGCACCAAATACCATTGGTTGGGCCACGCTTGCTCCGACGATAGCGATTACATGCACTGCCTTCATCGTCGTTCTGTTGCGATGGTACACGCGGTGTAGGCTGACGCGGCGTGTCGGGACCGAGGACTTCCTGATTAGCCTGGCCATGGTTCGTAAAATCTCCAGCGCTTTGGAAACAAGTTTGTACGACTGTTGACTTGGCTGATGACGAGGGTCAGATTCTGAGTTTTGCGTACATGGGCATTGTGGCTGCGCGTGAGTAACGAGTTGCTAGATCACCCCTGGTATTGTCATGTACTTTGCCATCGTGGTGGCGCAACCGAGATGAGGAGATCGGCATGTACTGATTGGGGTATAGAGCTCCATGTTGTCAAGGCGGAGGCGCACTCGTCGCCGAGAGGCAGTCCGCATGTCACGCCTGCGGAGGTCAAAGTAAGCTTGGTGATGGGAGACGTATATACCATATTGGCTGACGGCATCACCAGCTCATTGTCGCCGGTCAATGCGTCTACCTTGCTCTCACGAACATCACCAAGGCCTCGATCGTGACCCAGTATCTAAAGATTTTCAACAACGCTAGCTATCGCACTTTCCGATTGGCATGTCACATCGTCTTCGTCCTTCTCGTTCTGTCTTTCGCCTTGGGTGTATTCTGGGGCATTTTCCTATGTAGGCCGGTGAGCAAACTATGGCAACGTGAGAGGCCTGGCCGTTGCGGAGATTCCTTAATCTATTGGACATCAGCAGCGAGCATAAATACGGGATTGGACTTTCTCGTTTGGGCCATGCCTATTCCGCTCATCGGAAGATTGAAACTGCCTCGGAGACAAATGTGGTGGCTCGGCGTACTATTCCTGATGGGCTGTTTGTGAGTTTGGTCCTTTCATTGAGACTGCTCATTGTCGCTGATTGAGGCAGCACTTGCGTGATAGGCATCGTCCGCATAGTCAGAGTAACGGATACAGCATCCCATCACCTCTTCGCGAGTGAGTATTCTTTCCCCCTGTTCAATCAACTAGCTCTAATTGCTCGTATCCAAAGAATCCGCTGGAGCTTCCGTAGCTTGGAGTGCCGCAGAGGCGAACGTTGGTATAACATGTGCATCATTGATATTGATCAAGCCTTTGCTTCAAAGATTGTTCCCCAACATGCTCTCGTCGTCGGCACCATCCAGAGGAAACTTGCGTTTGCCAGCTATCCAGTTCAAAGGCACGCAAAGCAGCCGTGGTTGGAGCGGTATCAACGAGGATATATGGACTTGCTCGACATTTGTTGAGCCGGGTCGAAGACGTAAGGATCTCGTTTCTGACGGGGGGCCGGCAGCTTCAGTTATCAATGTAACGGTTGAAACGAAGCGGATGTCGGAAACCATTATCAAGGGTAGCCAGGCTGTACCGAGACCAGCGTCGGCTTGGACAAAGGCTTAAGACAAGCAGGACAGTATGTGGCAGCTGTGGCAATAGCCTAGATAGACAGCTAGAGGATTTGACGAATGATGAGAAAATGAACTTGGGCTTGGAAACACCGTGGAGCCTCTAATCCGATGTTCTCTGTCTGGTATAGAGCCAGCAGCTATCTGGAAGCAGTATCTTAACTTGGAATGAATGTCGATAATGATTTCCTGGCAATTTGATCTGGAAACCGGCCGAGATTATTCACGGTCGAGCTCTGATCGGACATGTCGGTTTGATCTATTGCTAGTCGGTGTGTACTGTATTGACGCCCCTATTGTTTCTTCAATGACGAAATGGAAGAGCTGTCGGTTTGATGATGGATTTAGGATACATGAAACTATTCAAACCTCTGGACTGCATTATTGCAATGACATTAGACCCCTGCACGTGATAAACCGAGCAAGATACTCTAAGTTAGCGTTGGCATTTTAGCAGAACCTGTTCTCGAATCCCAAGTTCTCAGAATAACTGCCTTTCCTTCCAGATCAGTACCACGACAATGCCTCCGGCTCGTCTCATGGGGTCCTTACGGGCTGCCATATCACCCTCAATATGCTGTAGCTCGATAATTCGACCATCAAGTCAAGCCCTTCGATATCTCCGCGCCGTTAATTCTCCCACCAAATCATCCATACTTTTTGTCAGACACGCCTCCCATCAAGCACAAGGTCGAGCCAACGGGCCCAAGAACTCTCCGGGAAGACGATTGGGTGCCAAAAAGAGTGGTGGTATGTGGCAGCAAAGTTCACAGGGAACCGATGACAATTCACTCACTTTCTTGCATAGAACAATTTGTTGTACCCGGAAACATCATCTTTCGTCAACGCGGTACGAAATGGTTCCCAGGCGAGAACTGTGACATGGGTCGAGATCACACCATCTTCGCGACGGAGACAGGATTCGTCAAATACTATCGCGATCCCGCCAGACACCCCAAACGCCAATACATCGGTGTTGCATTCGAGCGAACGCAGACGCTTCCCACACCGCCCAATGCTGCCAGAAGAAGGAGGTTGGGCATGTTGGCTGTTCCTAGGAAAGAGCCGGAAGCTGTTGCTACAGCGCCTGTCCAGTTGCAAGGATCGGTGCCTCGACCAACACCCGTGGTTCTCCATCACCAACTGCCCTCATTGGTCAGGACGAGCCTGGCACAAAGGCAAAAGGAATCGGAAGATGCTCTCAATGCTTTGGAGAAGACGGCAGAACCCAAGCGTTCCAGGCGAGGTAACATTGTGATGCCTAAGCCGGTGCAGACAAGGGAGGGCCACGGACTGATCATGACATCGAACTACATGTTTAGAGAAACCAACGCTGAGATTGGCCGGGCGGCTGAGAAGGCCGGTGTGGAGGTCAGACCGTTTGTTCGTGGAGACAGGTTTTTGGCTTGGAGAAAGACCACTGCGAGGAGGGCCAGGGCTGCCGAGAAGAGGAAGATGGGTAGTAGGAAGGGTGCCAAGAAGAAGAGGTGAAGGATGTTGTAGCATATTTGTACGATTTTGTGGTCATGGTCACGAATTGAGGGCATTACTGCTACCTGAAGGTCAATTGGAAAGGGAGCTCTATACCAAAACCGAATGCGACCTTGTAAAATCCTTCAATTGTCTTTCAGAGATCTGAAATCGTGATAATCGGGAACTCGCAAATTCTTCGAACCATTGTATACACCACTTCAGCCACTCCGATGTCGTCCAGAAATCCCTACATCCCATTTCCGTGTACTCCGTGCCACTAACCTCATTTCTCAAAGCTACACCACACCGCCCCAAACCAATGAACCCATACCATTAATGACCTGCAGTGAGATTTCCAGGCACAGAATGGATCTATGCCTATTGTTACAATCTCGCAGGACCATGAGATCAGCATCCAGCATGGAGCCACGGGGATCATCCATTGGCCGGGAAGCTTGTTCCCAGTGCTCGTCATGCCGTCCGGGCCGGGGGCCATTCGTGGATATTTTCGCGACATATACATAGAGTAACTCTCTTCCCTCTGTCCATTGTTCCTCTGACCTCACTATCCTCGGATCTTCGTCTCGTTTTCCTTGATCTTTTGGCTTCGCGTCGTTTTTGAGTTCTGAGTCAAGTTCGTTCGAGATGAAAAAGTCTGTGCTTGTGGCGTCGTTGTTGGCGTGCTTGTCTACTGGGGTGCATGCCATTTCGGATACGCTGCAGAATATTTTGGATAATACGCATAAGAGTGATCTTTATACGTATCCCACTGATTTGACGAGGGGGATCATTCCGGTTAGTGCTCACTTCCTTTGTTCAAAATCCTTGGTGTAAACCGTGGATCCAACTTGGGAGGATGGCAGGGACTTGAGCTGATTTCGATAAATAGAAACCGTTGCATTCGCATAATGATTACTGGAGGGATATACCGTTTTACTCTGCGTTGAGTGCTGGTGCGGTATCTGTGGAAGCAGATGTGTGGTTGATTAATGGAACGCTTTATGTATGTTTCTCTTGTTCAATCGAGGTATTAGGTCTAATATCAAATAGGTCGGTCACGAAATCTCAGCTCTGACGCCAGAAAGAACGTTTGCATCTCTTTACGTTGACCCAATCCTTGACACCATCAAACGACAGAATCCAACGACCCAATTCGTCTCTTCATCACAGACAAAGAATGGTGTTTTCGATACCGATAGTGGGCAAACCCTCTACCTTTGGATTGATCTGAAGACAGACGGCCCGACGACGTGGCCAGCTGTTCTTTCTGCTCTTGCTCCCCTGAAAGATGCGGGCTACCTCACGACCACTGATGGAAAGAGTATCACTTCTGCCGCTGTAACGGTGATCGGAACGGGAAATACACCAAAGGCATATTTCATCCCACAGGATCCAGCATCATCGTCTAACCCGCGATTCACGTTCTACGATGCGCAGTTATCGACATTGAACTCGTCGGCTGGCGCCAATGTCACGTCGTTAATCACACCCATGGCGTCGGCTCAATTCTCAGCTCAATTCGGAAAGGTGGTTACGGAAGGATTGAACTCGACGCAGCTCGAACGCCTGCGTAGCCAAGTCTCCTACGCGAAAAGTCGCGGAGTTGGGGCGAGATATTGGGATCAACCGGGTTGGCCGTTGGGAACTCGGAACGCGATTTGGAGAATTCTGCTTGAGGAGGGGGTTGCTCTTTTGAATGTTGATGATTTGGAAGGTGCCGCTGGGTTTTGGGAGAATAAAGGTTGACTATTGGCACGCTCTCGATTGATTTCACAGCATAATGGTTCAAGCGATCTGCAATCGCAAAGAGAGAAGTATCATGAATGGGAGGTTCTTGGTCTTCTAGTAATTGGGGGAGTGTTTGTGCTTCAGCAGAAGTAATGCGGTCCGCTTTTCGAAATAATTACTGGCAACATCGGAAATGAATCTTGCCATACTATTTCGAATCTCGAATCGCAACTTAAGATTTGCCTCCGGCGTGGAGAAGAAATGTGAAGAGGGAGCCTCTGTAGGTACTACATTGGGGATACAAAAAATCGGCCTTGAAAAGCAAACTTTCCACCAAAAATAACAAGCTTCGCAGGAAAAGCGAAGAAAGAGTGCAAAGACGGTGAAGACGATAAAGACGTGCCTGGTAGCACATGGTGTTGTCCAAGGCGGTTTAGATTGTTATGGCTGGGGAGATACTTGTATGGAATAATGGAGGCAGGTAATTACTGGTAGCTGGTCAACTGTCGTCCCGCACAGAACACGCAAGTGGCCGTAGAAATGAATTCGCAGCCGACTGTCAGGCGCTGACCAAAGAAACACCAGTGTCGTTGTCCACAGCTACGCGAATTAGGTTTGTACAGTACTGTACTCCTGGAGTCTGGCACTGGGGGGACTTCGGTTTTCTGCCCTGTAACCGGCTCGACGCGCGACGCGTTCGGGCCAACGTCATCTTGACCAGTTCTTTCATGTTTCCAAACACCTGCCTGCATTCAGCGCTTCCCGCATTTCCCAGCCACACGACATTTGCTTCCTTTTCTCAGGCAATTCCCTTTTGACTGCGAGCAACTCCTCCCATTTTGGCACATTCTGGATACAGCCCACACCAAATCACCACTTTCTTCCAATCACTACTTCCCTCCAGACACCACCACCTGCCTTGCCGCCGCCGCAAGGCTACAACCACCCCACTGCCCTGCCAGCTCGTGCGAACAGCAACATGGCCCCAAAGGCACGCAACAGTGCCGCCAGCGCCAAGGACAGTCACAATGCCGCACGCCCGTCCCGCAAGCGACGTGCCAGCCCTCAACGTGCACCAGCACCACGGGCCAAGCGATCTCGTACAGACGCCGAGGGCGACGATGCCATCCAGGGCGAAGAAGAGCAAGAGGTGGAACAAGCTGTCCAAGTCATCATTGACGACCGCTCGACACCAGCTGGGGTGCTCCCCTCGTCGCCACCAGTCTATCAGACCACGACTCTCACGCAGCAGCTGCAGGAAACCACGGTACAGTCGACGCCCATCGTCAGTCGTCCTACAAAATCAGTACGTGGCCGGAAGTCGATGCCAGTTCAACTTGGGACTTTGACGAGCGACGTCGAAGAGCGTCAGTTCGCGCCTCTGGAGGCCATTGACTCTCGTCGCCGACGTCGTTTGTCTCGCCATGGCATGAGTGAGGAACAAAATGAGTACACGACTCGCTTGCATGAAATGCAGAAGCAGCATAAAGAGTTCAAGTCTCGCATTCAAGAATTGGAATTTGAGCGGGAGGCTGATCGGCAAATGGGAATCGCCAATACTCTGGAGCATGAGAAGGATCATGAGATCGAGAAGTTGAGGCGCGAGAAAGCCCAGCTGGAGGAGCAGATTGTTGAACATCGAAGTTATCATCCAGAGGGTGACGGGGTGTACTACAACGACGCCATGGAGGACGCACAAGTCTTGGACTCCACTGCCCACCACGAAAATGTCGTATCCGGTGCGACTAATGGTGTTCTGGAATACCATCACCCGAACCATGCTTCATGTAGGGCTATCGTCGACGAGTATCAAAAGAAGCTACTTAAAGCGGGCGAAGATCATGCAAAGCTTACCAAGGAAGCTGAAGGCCTGCGCATTCGATTGGAAAACATTGGTTTCCCAGCAGACGGCGATAATATGCTTGACATTGTCTCAAGAATCCACGAAGCATTCATCAATGCTCGTACCGAGCTCAGCAGGATTGACATGCTCCAGGACGAATACTTTGATGTCATGAACAACGAAGACCTTCTGGACCATATGGTCAAACTGCTCCAGGAGTTCCAAGACCAAATGGCTACTCTGGTGGTCTCTGAACAGGATCTCAAAACCGAACTCGCTTATCTCCAGGAGACTTTGGAAGCAAAGGACACCCTCAAGGATGCACTAGACCGAGATAATGATTCCTTGCTACGGGACAAAGTGCAGCTGCAGGACGAGCTTGAAGAGTCTCAAGGCGCCCGCGCTGCCAAAGAAGAGGAACTCGCAAGTGTCATCAAGAACTTTGAGGAAGAGATCTCAAAGCTGAAGAAGGAGCACGAGGAGCAGATGTTGACCATAGCCGCGGAAATGGAGCAGGCCGATCAGTCACGACGTGAGTCTGAAGAGGAGAAGGATAATCAGATCGCTTCTCTTCGAACAAGACTCGAGTCAGCCTTCCAAGTCCAAGAGAAGGCTGGCGATACTCTCTTGGATGCCGGCATCAATACCGACGCGTTGATCGATGGCATCACGGAGCTGCGCCGACGACGTGAGAATGAGCAGCGCCAGCGAGAGGATGCCGAGCGTTATCTGGACGAAGCTAATGAAAAGATCGAGAGCATGGAAGCACAGTCCGCAGAAGACAACCGCAAGATTGGTGATCTTAATTTGGAGATCAATAAGTTCAAGTCCGATCTTTTCGGTCAGCAACAATTGAAGGAAGCTGCTATTGCGGAAAAGGAGCAGCTTATTGAAGACCACAACGCCATCGTTGCCCAACTTCAAAATTCTCACGTTACCGCAATGGAGAAGGAGGTTGCTCTTCGTCAATCAATCATTGATGATATGGACAAGACCATAGCTGAGGAACGTGAGACCGGCATGAACTTGCATCGTAAGGCCGATAGCCTCAAGGATGAGAATCAGCAACTTGAGGGTCAACTCGAGTCTGCCAATACGCGAAATGAGGACCTTGACGCCGAAGTGCATGCCCTGAAAGATTTGATTGCCGAGAAAGAGGATAGACTTAAGACGCTCAATTCCGATATCGAAAGACTCGAGGATACTATTCAAGATCAATTGGCGACTATTCAGGACCTCACCACCGCCAAGGAGGACTTGGAAGCGACTTACGAAGAAAACGAGTCTTTGATTCAAGACCTCAACGCAACCATCCAGACACACGAGAACACAATTGCCCAACACGAGGGAACCATACGCGCTCGCGACACGACCATCCAAGAAAACCAGGCCACTATCGAAGAGTATCAAGAAACCATTGATCGACTCACCACCGAAGTCACGGAGAAGGTCGGCGCCATCACCGATTACGAGGACGACCTCGGACAGCTCCGCAAGAAATACGCCACCTCTGCAAAGAAGCTTCGTCATTATGAGGCCATCTTCGATGCCGTTGGCCAGCACAATCAACGCATCACTCAAGAGTCTCAGGTGGTGTCGCAGCTCTTACTGCAGCGTGATGATGTCCCAGTTGGCGAGGATGGCGATGAGGAGTTTGATGAACTTGATGTCACCATGGTTGGCACACCTGACTTGGCATCGGTGCAAAAGGCAAAGGCACATAAGACGACCACCACGACGGCTTCTCATCGCTCTTACAACCTTCGAAATACCAAGGAACATCGTGACTCTGGCGTTGTGATGGACAGCTCTCCTATTCGTCAACATCACGCGACGCTGGAATTAGTTGAAGAGTAGGTTGTTTGAATGCATCTGTTGGGATGCGCTCAGGAAATGGTGATGACTTGCTGAGCAAACAGACGCTGCTTGAACAGGTGGGGGTGATCATGTGGGATCCTGGAGGATGTGGCATAGGACATGTCTAGGAAATTTTGTTGTTGGCACAAAATTTGATACTGCGATAGGGCTATGCATTTGAGCGTTGTAGCAACAGCGACACGATCTTGATTAACTCCATTGTAGCCAAGTATGTTTTAATGATTTGATTTGGAAAGGATGATGTCGTTTGGTACGTGGTTGATTAGCAGACCTAGCGTTGGCATTTTTGAACGGCAGATATTACATTGTTATGGTATTGAAATTGAAAAGCAGATGTTGATTTTTTGTTTTCGTTTTCTGGTTGTTCGTCGTGCTATATACCTACCTCGCGCTCTGTTGACCATGATCCAGCTAAACCCCCCACGAGCTTCTTTCTTCATAAACCAGGCCGAATTCTCTCTTGGGGGTTTGAAGCCCGACAATAGTATTGTGGTACATGTACGGCGGAAGTGTGTTTGCTCATGTTCTGAGCTACATGAGACAGCGCAGTTTGAGCCAGGATGAGGGACGTAGGTTCGTTCTGGTTCCCTATCGCTGATGGTGAGACAAAGGCTGCAAATAAGCACGAGCGTGATACAAGTGGGCTCGATGGAAGATTGGGAACGACTGCGTGCTTCGGTTGGTCGCTTAGTTCTGATGTCGGGGGTTTTGAGTCCGAGGAATCAAAATGGAGGGACTTGTGTACTGGATCAGTTGCGATGCGTCGCTCTGGCTCTTGGGGAGGATTGCGCAAAGGTATCAAGGGTAGGGTTGCAGTCGATAGGTATGTTAGCTTTAGGAAGATTGTTGTATTGTCCGAGTCAAAGACGGACGGTCATTTGTATTCAATGCCATCGCTAAGCGATCCATCCTTATCGGTGACTGGAGACACGATTTCTCATGCTGACGTGGCCGTATTTCCTTCAGACTTGTGTATCAGACTTTTCGCGATGGTCTCAAATGTAGGTGCGAGTGAGCAACTTCTGTACTTTTCCACAAGAAGCAATCCCTCCACTTCCGGCTCCCCACTCTCTCCCTCTGTGCCAAATTGGACGCCTGCCACCTCGGTCCCGACCGGGTAAACAGGCCTTGTCCCTTCCTCGATCAATTGAACAAATGCCGGGTCGATGGGGACGCATCCTAGAAACGGCACCTCGAACTGTTTCGCCATTGCCTCTCCTCCCCCTTTCGAGAACACATTGGTGCATTCCCAGCAGTGCGGGCACACGAATCCAGACATGTTCTCAATCACTCCCAATACCTTGATATTGACCTTTGTGCAGAAGTTGAGTTCCTTCTTGACATCCGAGGTAGATATAGCTTGCGGTGTTGTCACAACGACTGCACCGGCTAGCTGTTCTGGTCGGCAATCTTTGTGTATCGTTTCCATGAGGGAGATGTGTTCGTCCGAGGTTCCAGGCGGCGTATCAATCAACAGATAATCGAGATCTACGTCCCACATCGTATCCGTAAGGAATTGCCGCACCATGGCTGTCTTCTTCGGACCGCGCCAGATGACGGCCGTGGAGCGTGAGGAGAGGATGAAACCTAGGGACATGCATGCCAATGCCCCGACTCGGATTCCAGGCCCGTTTTGTGCTTCTTTTGCCCCGTGAACGGCGACCGGGACGAATCCACCTGCTGCTTGGGTGACTTTCTTCTCTTCTATGCCGAAGAACCGTGGGATGTTTGGCCCTGTTAGATCCACGTCTAACACACCGACCGATTTGCCTTGGAGGGATAGTGAAAGGGCTAACTGTGTAGTGACGCTTGACTTTCCCACGCCGCCTTTCCCACTCAGCACGAGGATGATGTGCTTGACGTCTTTGAGTCCCATATCCGGAGATGTGCTGGAGATGCGATACTGGGGGGGGGGGGGAGGATTGATGTGTGGAGCGTGGCTGTTGGTTACAGCTATCCTAGAGGGTTCAACCGGGTTCGAGGTATTGGAAGGGTATGGTTAAGGAGTATTGAGTGCGCAATGTCATGGTGCTATGAAGTTTTGCTCGACTGACAATGGTGCTGAGAAATCGAAGGCGATATCCGATATCGACAGGGTCTACCCGTGACTTTGCCTTAGATCGGTGCTGATGCCTGGCCTTATCCGAGTCAATCTTCTCCGACCTTCATCACCATCTCATCATATCATTTATTCGACGATCTCGAACGAGTTAGGGATTGTACTGCTTTCTATATTACCGGAGAAGACCATGCACCAACGACGAGCCCCTCGCTTCATGGTATTCGCTCTCCAAGTGCACCGCAGCGTCAGCAGAACTATAGCATTGGAGCCGATTGTGGTCTTTACCAGATCTGGGACTTTTTCAATTCCTAATCCGTTCCCTCTCCCAAGATGAACAGTGATGGTCAGACCGTAATGCTGAGCGATGTCGTCTAAGACCTGTTATAAACCATTCACAGACGAAGCTGGCAGTTTGAATGTTCAATCGGCCACCATTTCTGGGCTCTTCATCCCACCGGTCATGACTGACTCTCGGGATTAAGGTACAGACCTCGTTCTCCTATGCTTCATTGGTAGTTCTAGTTGCACACATGCGCCGCATTCGATGAGTCAGATCGTGAATGTCGCAAAGACGACACGACGATGCGTGATTTGAGAGTGTCGCTGAGCTCAGAGCTGGCTCAATTGAAGCATCTGACATCTGTCTCTGGCGTTCATGAATAGGTATACAGGACTTCCACTCTCATATATTCTCATCATTACTATAACAGAATATTATACAAAAGTCATGGAATTCGTACAGATGCACCACCTTTCATGCAGTGAGTCGCATCAATATATTGGTTTCCTGAACCGTATCAACGCCTCCATCCCTATCTCCGTCTCTCCACGTTCATGTATGGAGGTACCAGCAAATATATTGTCCAGATCAACCATGGTCGGATCAATTCCCGTCTCCATATTCAACTTAGCCAACAAGGGAAACCCTACGTGCGTCCATTCACTCGGTTTCTTGCCCAGGAGATTTTGTGCGCCAACTTCTTGATCCATGCAGGTCCACATATCGTAGGGATGGTATCGTATGACTATCTCCTCGAGGCCTGAGTTCGGCATCATCAGAATTTTCAGCGCATGATATATGAACCGAGTCCAGAAGAAAGGAATCAGACGCCTATTTTCTCGAGCGAGACGTGTTTCCTTTGGCCGGCGGTTTTGTAATCGACCAAGGATATTTGTTCCACTCCGCTCCATGAAGTACAGAGGGATAGTAATGGAGCGTACTTGCGTCGAGAGACCAAGAAATTCGAGCAGCGGACATATCTCGTTGGTTGTGATGTGGTGGAGATCCTCGATGAGATTTGTTGGCATGCTCTCCCACTGGAATTCTATGTGACGAAGCTTGCTCATCTGCCGCTGTTGCCCGTGGAGAAATTCGTGAATCCGCTTTGGTCCGCCTACAAGGCATACTCTACCAGAGATAAGGAGCTCTTCGACATACTCAAGGAGGAACTGCTTGTTGAGGAGGACGAGCGGAAATGTAAGGCATGTCGCTATAGGTAGGAGAGGGCTGAGTATGGGGATTCTGCCTATGAGTGCGTTGCCAATGAAAAGCGAATGATCCTCTGAGGTGTATAACATCGCGAGGTTCTGATAGACTAGGTTTCGTACTTCACGTGGAAGTGTGGCGAAAAAGCTGCGGGGTTTCAACTGAGATCCGGATTTGGCAGGCTGCAGCAGCGGATTCGTGACAGAAGGAGAGCCCGTTGGTGGCTTGCCCGGCGCAGGTAGTTCGAAGTGTAGCTGGCGTTTGATGCGCCTTTGGTGCCGCAAGTAGCCATCAGCAGCTGATCGTCTTTCTGCCCCCGGAGGCAGGTTATCGTCCTGGTAGAAATGCTCGAAAGTCATGTCATCGATCGTGAAGGGCTCCAAGTGCGACAGGCAAGTATAGCTTTTCTTGAAATATGATGGTGGACCCGAAGTCTTTCTAGCTGTTTTTGAGAAACATTCGCCGCAATGGGTGGCTGATGGCGAGGGTGGGGTTCACGTGTGCGGCCTCTGGTTGACCACGCTAACTTGATCAAGCTAGTAATCACTTAACTCGAGGTCGAACTTTGGAGGATGGATGGAATCATTAGGTTGGACGATCTCCTCGTCCATAATCTCATTAAGAAGCACATTCGAAGTTCCCAGCAAAAAGTATCAAAATGATGGTCGACATCGCTATCGCCGTCTATCTTGTCAGCGAAGGTAATAGGTCTAGCAGCCGCAGTCAGACCACTGGTCTCTTCGAATTCAGCCATCAGAATGAGCTTTCTCGACCTTCTCAATGTGATCTTCATCAACGTTCTTAGAACAGTCTCGAGGTCTAAGATTGTCTCACAGAGATCTCGTCGCTATGTCATCAATTCCATGATTTGAATGAACCCATTCTTCTTCGTTCCTCGACACTTATAAGCCAACGAGGTGTAGGAACAGATCTGCTCACACGCTTTATCTTTTCTGTGAAGTATCCTTCTTAGCCGGAGCTTTGGAATCATCTTCATGTCCTTGGCGTCGACCAGACCCATTGAGTTGAAAAATCTTTTCTTTTAAAGGTGGAGCGAGCATGCAGCCAGCTTCGGGAGGACTTTGCGCAACTGGACGTGGCTTTGAAGATGAGTTTCTGTGGTCGAATTTTTCTACACGAGAGCTTTGGGAGAGGCCGTTGTGCTGGTCAAATTGAAAGTGATAGAGGCTGTGCAAAGCGGCTCAACTCACAAGTTCAGGTCAGAACTAGTGTGAGATTGTGAGTTATTATTTATGTCACCCTGCCCAAGTGGTAGAAGCTGTTCTAGAGTGAGTTCTTATAATCGTAAGGAATTGATGGCTTCTTCAAATACTTTTGAGACGTGTGAATGGGGAGGCGAATCATATGTGACGTGAGTATAGGAGTCGTGGCCCCAATATCCACGTGCAACCTCATTCGCCAAGTACGTACGACACTCATGGCGGAACTAAAGCGTGGGCAACACTGCAATGCCATCCTTTAAATAGATGTAACCTGCAAGCTCGTGTTTCCTTTGCAAGTTCTGACCAGATTTTCTGCCATGGTGCTGCCCTTTGCAACCAGACGTCACAGAGATGCGCCGAAAGTTGGTCGAATACTGCGAGGCGAAGCCCGTCGGGACTTTTCTTCTACGTTTGCTGGCAACTGGTCTTTGTCTCATTGCTCTCATTGCTGCCATAATTGCAGTGGTCGACGAGGTACCTGTGGGAACGTATGTCGATAGTGAAGAAGCACCATTTGCGTCGTATTGGAGAATACCGGTTTGCAGCTCAGAGGCCTAGTTCGGTGATCGAGGCTTACAAGTCTAGGTTCTACTCGCATTCACCTGGAACCTCTCTCAGCTTCTTTGCCTGTGCATAGTCGGAAGACAATATCCCAAGCCGTCGTGGCTCGCCTTGATCGAAATGTGCATGTTTTTGCTTTTGATCATTGCACTTTCAGTTTTCTTGGGACTGAATCGACCGCACGACGAGAATCAAATTTTTGGATGGTCGGCAATCGAAGGCTGGCTGGGCATCTTCGCGAGGTAGGTCTTCTGGTTCAGCCACTGTTTTGACGTGTTGCTGATATTGCAGCTTTTGCAACCTGGCCCTTTCCATTGCGGCTTGTCAGGAGGGTAGATACAAGAGAAATGATGATGATCACGATGATGAGCATAGCAATAACGTCGAGCTTGCGGAGAGATAATGCAGGAATCATGAATAATGTCGATGATAAGAGGAAGACTAAGAGGGAGAATCGAATACTACCCGGCCAGTGGTATTGAATCTACCAAGTCACGTGTGCTTCGGCGCGACCTCGCTCGTCAGCGGATCTTCTCATCCGATCTCGCCATCTCTCTCCATCACCAAGCCGCGCCTAGTCATGGTGACCCGCCTTCTGCATCGGATCACTGCAGAAATCGCCGCTGGGTCCAGTGACTCAAGATGGATTCATTGCCGAGCACAATGAGTCCTTTCTGTCCCTGCTTCTCTTCGTTTCTTCTATTTCTCTTTATTCTTACGTTCTGCTAAGGCAATCTCACCCACTCACCCCCCATGTCTTTCCCAGCCAAACAGCTGAAATGGCTCTATCATGAATTCGGCCTCTCTTCGCTCCAGGAGACCGGTCGGGACGCGAAAATCATCATCCTCTCACGATGCAATCGGTAGGTATTGAGGCGGACTTACCTTCCCTTGGACGTAGCTAATTAGATCTTTAAAGAATGGTAGCTTATGGATTCAATTCCTTAATCATGGCTCTGTTCCTTCAAGGCCTTGGATTTTCGGATCCGCAGATAGGCGCCTTCATGACTTTAACGCTATTGGGAGACGTTTTGCTCTCTGTTTTCCTCACTTTAGTAGCAGATCGACTTGGGCGCCGACGCATTCTGTTCGCAGGCTCTCTTTTGATGGTCTTCAGTGGGGCTATTTTCGCCTTCTTCGAGAACTTCTGGATCCTCCTCCTCGCTGCAGTGGTCGGTGTGATATCGGCTACAGGTGGAGACTGTGGACCGTTCCGAGCTATTGAAGAGAGCATTCTCTCCGGTCTCACGACCTCGAAAACACGAAACGATGTTCTGGCGTGGTATGTTACCTCAACTATCATGGCAACGAGTTTGGGTACTGAAATCGCCGGACGGGTAATCCACTATTTACAAGGAAGGGAGGGTTGGTCCTTAATCGACGCATACCATGCTGTTTTTTGGGTATTGATAGTAATGGGATTTGTGAATATGCTGCTCACATGCATGCTTTCGGATGCCTGTGAGGCCACACCTGCCCCAGCTCCCACTGAAGAGGACGAAATCTTGCTTGATGATAGGAACTCGGTCGATGACGACGAAGATGCTGGCTTGCAAACACATAGTCACCAGCCCACCGAAAAACCTAGTCGATTGCAGCAGATTTCTCCTCAGACTCGAGTCGTCATGTACAAGGTCTGGGCTCTTCTCGCATTGGACTCTTTCGCCGACGGAATGACACCTTATAGTCTCAAGAATTACTACCTTGACCAGAAGTTCCATCTTCCCAAGTCGACCTTAGGAGACATTACTGCCGCATCACAGTGGCTTGGCGCATTCGTGGCAATATTCGCATCTCCAATCGCTCGACGGATCGGCCTGATCAACACGATGGTCTTTACTCATCTACCATCCTCGCTGGCTATTGGATTTGTCCCATTACCAAGAAGCGTCGGGTGGACTGCTGGGCTTTTGATGTTCAATGCAGCCTTGAACTCCCTAGACCAAGCACCTCGCGCCGCCTTCATCGCGGCGGTGGTGAAGCCTGAAGAGCGAACAGCAGTGATGGGCATTACGTCGATGTTACGAACGCTCGCTCAGTCTGTCGGTCCAACAGCCACTGTGAGTTTCAATCATGGCTATGGCATTAATAAAATTGCTTATCTGTCTTGTAGGGCATCCTTTCTGGCAGTGACCGTTTCTGGATAGCCTTTGTTGCCACAAGTGCTCTACGAATCATCTACGATGTTGGCCTATTCGTGATGTTTGTCAATATGAATATCAACCAGCACGAGGAGAACGGGTCCAGCATCCAGAAAGATCCAAGACGGGAAAATGACGAGGAGGAATTGGAAGAGTTGCCTAAACAGGTCGCAGGGTGAAGTGCAGCTTTTCATTGAAATACAAATAGGGCAACAAGAGATAGATCAGAGTTGGAGTTTTACATACGGAATCATCGAAATCATTGAACAAGAACAACTTATAGGCTAACAACCTCAGCAGCCGTATGCAGAATGATATACAGTGATGATCACGCTCTGCTAGTGACTAAATTTCACGGCTAATTTCTGGATGCCTAAGACAGATAAGCAACCAATCTGTTGGTATTACGCTACGTCGACGCCCACGCCATTTTCAAGCAACATCATTATCCGTGCAAAACACCTTTGGTGGAATCTTCTCTCGGTCCTAAATCCTGCGATTCATGGGGAAATTTCTCTCTCCGCTCCACGCCTCCCCTGTTACCGAAAGGCCACCAAGAACCAAGCCCGCCGAACAGTCCACCAGACTCCTTCTCTTCTCCAGATGGCTGACCTGATACTTGGGCAGGCGGTGAAGTCCACGCCGGCGCTTGCTCTCTATCGTCTCCACCTCTACTACCTCTATCACCGAAAAGCCCGCCTAAACCACCTGGACCTTGTGCAGGCGTTGAAGTCCACGCTGGCGCTTGCTCTTCATCGTTTCCACCTCTACCTCTACCACCAGATAGCCCGCCTAAACTACCTGGACCTTGTGCAGACGGTGAAGTCCACGCTGGCGCTTGTTCTTCATCTTTTCCACCTCTACTACCTCGACTACCGAAAAGCCCGCCGAAGCCACCTAGACCTTGTGCAGGTCGTGGATTCGATGCCGGCGCTTGCTCTTCGTCGTCTCCCCCTCTACTGCCTCTGCCACCGAACAGTCCGCCTAGACCACCTGGACCCAGTACAGGTCGTGGATTCGGTGCTGATACTCGCTCTTCATCATTTTCATCTGACTGTCCTCCACCTCTACTGCCTCTACCGCCGAAAAGCCCTCCCAAACCACCACGTCTCCCACTTCCATCAGATGGATCGACCGTTTGCGCGGTGGGTGTATCTCCCCTACTACCATCACAATACATGACCCAACCACCGAGGTCTAGCGATTTGATCGCTGTGCTGAACAAGCGGCCAACACTCGGAGCCACGAAGTCAGTGTTGCCGAAAGACTGTTCCAGGCAATAGTAGTGTCGGATGTCGTTGCTGGATAAGTTGGCTAACTGGGGGTATATGCTCCGCATCTCTTGTTTGCCAGCGCGGTCTTTGTTTCGATTCTTCAACAGCTTGATGTATTCGTAATGGAAGACTGGCTTTCCCGTTTTAAGGAAGGGCTCGTACTGTTTACAGCCCAACTCGTAAGTGGAGCACTCCTAAAACCTCGTCAGCAAATGTCACCATCGGACTGCGCGGGGGGCGTCACCTCGTTGACCGCAAATTGGATGATGCTGGTCACGTTTGGAAGAATATCTTCGGCGTTCTTGAGTCCGATGGACATGCCGTAGCGCTTTGCCTCTGCCGCCATCTTCGTCAAAAAGTCAACCGAGTCTTCCTTTGTCAATTTGAACCCCCCTCCCCGGCCGAAGTCATCATTGAAGGGATCAACATTATCAGGATCTATCAAAGTCAGGAACCATCCAACTTCAGATTTTGGAACAACCTACCGATCGCATCGCAACCCTTCTCATACGCCGTCCGTATCCTCTTCTGCATAAACTTCCACACGGTCGGACTCTTCAAATTCAAATATTTCTCTCCAGGCCATTTGGGCATGCTATCCCCCATATCACTCTTCTTGATCTCCTTCGCATCCGCCCTCCAGCTCTCACTCCCGCCGCCCGAAAAATAACACATGACCCTCTTCCCCTTGGCATGTAAAATATCAAACGTCTCCTTGGGCGTGTCGAAAAGATCCACGTCCCAGATATCCGCGTCTGGGACGAGCGGGGCATCCCGATCGAGCTTCACGACGCGTCTGTCGAGGATATACTGTATCCTATCATTCTGTCGCGGTTGCCAGAGCGGACCGCCCATCTGAGGTCCCCGCAGCGGTCCGTTGCGCGGTTGCTGCTGCTCCTCGTCCGATCCCAAGAATTGACGTCGCTCCAATTCCTCTGGCCATCCTGGACCTTGCGGCCCTGCTACCGTCACTCCCACTGCCAGCGCGAGTAAAAAGAGAGACCTCATCGCGCGAGAAAAGTAAAAGAAAGAATGCGCACCGAAATGAAAGTGGATGTGAGTGTCACAAATTCTGATCAGGGTGGACTTCAGAGAAGCGGCAATAATGTAGCATACGTAGGGCTTTTGTTATACTTGCACTGCATGTGGTGTACACTTGCGAGCGCTGCATCGGGTAACTCCGTGGATATCCTGTTAATAAGAGACCAGAGTAGTTCATCAAGGAACAATCTTCTCCGTAGCATTAGGGTGGCGAGGACGCGCTAGCGCGAATTCTTGGTCGAGCCGCGTACTGTTGTTCATTTATTCTGAGTTTGTGGTCGGTTGTGGCCAGTCGGGATGGCGGGAGCGAAGCAAGATTAGAAAAGTACTACGCATACGGGTGTACCCTCATATATTTCGAACCGGTCGTTGGTTCACGCGGCAAGCACGTTCCAAGTGCGGATGCTGAACCAATGTTCCAAGGCTGTGATAGGAACATCAAGGTAACCTTGGTATACTACAGAACGAATTTGAGGCATAGCATTCTTTCTCGTTTAGCGATACATCCCTTCTTGCAATCATGGAGATAGGTGTGGTTAGGTTTCGTGCGGGCCAGGAGTCATGAACCTGATCAACACTAGACATACTTATTGATTCCCCTGATTGCAGTGTAGACATGAGTCAGAAACATTCGTTGATTCGGGAAGCATGGCTCACGGAATGGAATGAATGTCTTGTAGCGAAGTGAATAAGTACTCTTCTGGCCAAATGAGTCTTCATTATTCTTGCAAATGTGACGTTGGATTCGCAGGACTGGTTCGCAGATCCAAAAAAAAAAGTTCGGCCGAAATGTTGGTATATGGGATCTACGTCAAGAACTATGAGCTTTTGATGGTTGATTCTCAGATGTCCACCGTGCACGCGGGTCTTTCATCTCCTGAAATGATCAGGCGTGCTTTTTTACGACAACATCAACTTGCAAGCAGGGATCGTTCCTGCTGAAAACTGAGACGGTGGCATTCACAGTTGAGTATATACCTATTAGGGAAGAGATCGGCAACTCCAACGCCATAGTATACACCTAAAATGTGAAAGGTTCTTCGCTTACATGTCCACCACACCATCAGCACTCAATGCACTCATTTCCACCTCCATCATTATTCTCACATGTGAATCGTTGAAAGATCAGCTACGAGTCGCGTTCAGCGCCAACAGTGGTTTCAGGTTCCGTCCCATCACCATATATGGGCTTGAAGCCATATCCAGTCAGTATGAAAGCTGCCCAGCAACGCGCCTCTCTCAACTCTGCAACTGGTAGCTTTGAGAGTCTGCCTATCCAATAATTCGGTTTGATGACATATCGACTGACCTCCTCGACGTTTTGCGCCTGCAATTGCAGTTTGGTAACCAGGTCGAGCAGTCTGGATTCCGTCATGGTTCTCATCTTCTGCTGGGCATTGTGCAACGCTTGAGATGGCGACATCTCTTTGTGGAGGTCCTCGTAGAACATCATCATGAGGAGGAGAGTTGCGTCGTCTTCGACCGGCCAAAGACTGCCAATGAATGCTTGAGTGCCCGTCGCGAGCAGGGTGTGAGCAAATCCGAAAGTGCTTCCAGAGTCGAAGGCCCTCGAGACGCCTGAGAGGCAAGAGCTGAAGACGACAAGATCGGCTTTGATGGCTAGACTGTGCCATTCTTCTATCGTCAAGGGCTCTTTGAAAAGTTGGATGCTAGATCTCATCGGGTCCTCATGATCAAAGCTGGAGTGTGCGCAAAGATGTAGAACTTGAGTAGACTCCGCCTCTTTGTCAAACTCTGCCCTGTCATGATGGTCAGAGATGAATGGTAATTGTCGGTGAAGTTTTGCCACATAGAAAGCCTCCATCCTTGAATACGGAATGTCCCTCAGAAAGCCCTGTTCATTATAAGGAGCGTTGCTGACAACAGATACCTTGGTCGGAACAGGCTTTGGACTATACGAGTGGGAGTGAAGTCGATTCCAGATAGACAAACTTGGGACTACCGTGACTGGAAGACCGAAAAGCAGCGCCCAAGGGACGTGAGCGAGATCGCCTGACGGGATGATAATCATATTTCTTTTCCCAAGCAGGCAGTGTTGAATCGGAAGAACAAGAGCAGCCATGAGAGAGGTCTCCAGCGACTCCACATTGGGTATAAGGGAGTCGCGCCTGCTGCAACTCGGTGAGATTTGACACATGTCACGCTTTCGAGAATTTGGAGCCGCCATGGCATCTCGCAGCTGCGCAATCTGTTTCTGTATGACAAGGACATTCGTTTCCTGCCACAGAGCTTCGATGATACCATGGGACGTGACTACCATCATCATGATCCCTGTTGGGGCAGCGCTGACGAGTGAGTAGACGATTGCAACCGTGTCGCGCGGTAAGCTCTTCCTCATTGCTTCAACATCTCTGGTACTGCTTGAATTTGGCAACGCTGCATTGAGAGTGGGATTCGAAACGGAAAAGGCGTACAGCAAGACTTTTCTCCATCTCATCCTTATCCGCAACTTTCTCAGTTTTTCCTCTTCGCTGAGAAAGCGAGCGGCTGTTGCCGACACAGGCGACGAACTAGGAGAGTCAAGAATGGCGAATTCGTCCAGGTTGGTAGTAGTTAGCATTGGGCGAAGTGGCGGTAATGTACGGAAATGATGATTCAATGGGGTGGTCAAAGTGCTTTGGGTTGGAGTATTGGATCCCTCGCCCTGGTCCTGACCTGCAAGCTCGAGAATATCGGTGGACTCTATAGGACTGCTGGTTCCTGAAATTGATGCGGATCGCGAGTTGGGTGATGACGAGATCGAGTCATTTCTCCTCTGCACGCGAATGCTTTCTTGGGCGGCGAATATGAAATCATCAATGAGCAGACGTCGTTGCATGGAAGTGACGATGCGTTCTCCTTTCACGATGGAGTCGAGTAGCGCTCGGGATCTGCCTTGTTCCAGGAATTGAAGAGCTTGGTGTTTCCAGTCCTTTTCCGTGAGTGGAGGTGTGCAAGGTAGAGGGCTTCTCTTGAACATCTTGTTGAATTGTGCAGGGCTGAGTTGATTTCCACGCTTATCAAAAATCCCGATCTTATCAAAAAAGATACATATTCTCGCTGCAGAGAAGAAGAGGTTGGCGCAATCGACGTGGTCGAAGCCATTCACGATCGCATTTGG